>FR989891.1:2410000-3610000 GCA_905404145.2 Biston betularia
CATGAAACTAGTGATATATAACGTTATCGCTAGTTTCATGAATCGGTTTCCCCTAGACAAGCGTGTTACATCCTAGATCGTATCTTCTCTTTTGGTAACAGGCGTGATGGTGGTCAAACGTGAGCCTGTTATTTTTGTTTTGTTATTTGTATGTTGATATTTTGAGAAGAGTTATTTGCATAGTAGTTTGTTTGTTTGAATTTTTTATTTCGTTTTGTTTATTTGTTGTTGGTGATTTGTTATGTTTGTTTTGTTTCACCGACGAGGGCTCACCGGAAGACCAGCGCTGGTCATACTAATTAGTGTGACCAGTATTATGCTGAGGTGAGCCCCTATTTTGTAACTGTTTGTCTCTATTTGTTGATATTTTTGTTTTCTTTTTTGTTTTGTTGCAAAATAAAATAATTTTCTTTCTCTTTCTTTCTTTCATTACCCCAGGTCAACTCACCGTTCCATTCCACATTGACCTCCTGGCCGGGATGCATCCGCACCATAGGTCTCTCGGGATACTTCATAAGGTAGTTGCACACGAAGTCTCGGCTGAAAGGATGGACTTCTTCCCACACTAGCGTCTTGCTCTCGTACACGAGACGCGTATGTCTGTGTTCTACGTATTGTGCGTAGCCATCGTCGAAAAATACTAAGTACCTGAAAGATTTAAAAAGAATACTATACGTTACTAATATATTTATTTTTTTAATAAAATAAATATCGTAAGACATTACACAGAGCGCCATCTGACCCCAAACTAAGCAAAGCTTGTACTATGGAAGTCAGATAACTGACAGAATACTTAAATACTTTTATTTTTTTGCTAGCGAAATTACTGGGCTGTTGAGACTAACCATCGAAAGTCTCAAAGTAATGAGCGCCAAAGCAGCGATGCCCCGGACTTTGTTTTGCTACTCAAAAATCTGTGTATCGCTGCAATGGTCGTGGATAAGCGTTATCTCTTACCATCAGGAGAGCGTCTCGTTCGTCTCATTACATTTTACATTTAAAAAAAAGTTTTTTTGTAAATACATACAGTACACTCAGACACAGAACAAACATTTGTCCTGGGTGGGAATCGAACCCACGCCCTATATAAAAAGTAGCCTATGTCACACGGGGATAAAAAAAAGTTTTTTCATTTTTAGGGTAAACATAAACACTCACAAACAACGTTGCTTTCTATTGGTAAAAGAATTTTCAAAATTGTTACAGTAGATCCAGAGATTACCCCCTTCAACATCACAAACTTTAACCTCTGTGTAATATTTGTGTAGACAAGCGGACGACTCGCGGTTTCACCCGCGTAGTTCCCGTTCCCGTGGCAACACACGGATAAAAAGTAGCCTATATCACCCGGAGATAATGCAGCTTCCCAGCGGTGAAAGAATTTTTGAAATCGCTCCAGTAGTTTTTTTTTTTTTTTTTTATGTGACAAATAATGAGACGAACGAGACGCTCTCCTGATGTTAAGAGATAACGCCTGTCCATGACCATTACAGCGATACCCAGAACTTTGAGTAACAAAACAAAGTCCAGGGCATCGCTGCTTTGGTGCTCATTACTTTGAGACTTTCAATGGTTGGTCTCAACAGCCCAGTAATTTCGCTAGCTGCAGTACCCTTCAAACCGGAACACATTAATGTTTACACACTACTGCTTGGCGGCAGAATATCTGGTACTGCGGTGGTACCTACCTAGATGACCTCCTGCTAAGGAAATCTACCACCAAGTAAATAGCTCCAGTAGTCTCGGAGCCTATTCAATACAAACAAACAATCAAATCTTTCCTCTTTATAACAGTATAGATGTAGGTAGATACGGCACACACCTGTACCCATTAACAGGGTTTGGTATTTCCGCAATAACACCGGAATAGTAGAATTCCCCTCGCTTGGCGGTGTTTTCCGAATTTTTGAAAAGCGCTATTACTCTTGTACCTGAAAAATAAACAATTACATCGATTTGTGCGCACTATTTATTTTGTCAATCGAATACAAAACTTTAAATTTCTCCACATATAAACGACTATTTTTTAATTGCCATATTTTTTTTTTTTTTTAGGGTTGACAGGCTAGTTGTTTTGACCACAGCTCACCTGATGTTAAGTGAAGGTGTGGTCGAAGATGGTAAAGCACACCTAGCCTGGAATGGAACTGGCTCTCAAGTGAGGCTGCCGGAACACACCGTTAGATGCTTGGCGGCAGATTTTCAACTTGAGGGTGGTAGCTAGCCAGCCGAGTACTAGAAAGTACCCTACCACCATGCTATGGTTTCCTCACGATGTTTTCCTTCACCGGCAGCTTAAGCTCATTGTTGGGGTTTGAACCCACGCCCTTCGGCATGCGAACCTACCGCGCTAACCACTGAGCTATCATCGCTACATATGTATACATATGTATGCTCCATATGTGGGGTTGAGGCCGACGTCTCATGCGTGGAGC
Organism: Biston betularia; assembly: GCA_905404145.2. Lineage (NCBI taxonomy): Eukaryota > Metazoa > Arthropoda > Insecta > Lepidoptera > Geometridae > Biston > Biston betularia. The sequence goes on from FR989891.1 coordinate 2,412,436, forward strand.
TTTTTAGACATCTGCAGATACTGCCGTTGCCGTGTGAGCTTATTTACCAGGTGGCTCTATTCACCCATACTAACATCGATAAGTTTCAACGCAGGGGCGTACACAGTACGTTGGATCTTCGCAGCAATAAAAAGAAAGACCAGCTTGTAACACCCTCACACCGGCTCGTGAAGTCGGAGAGGTCGGTATACATTTTGGGGCCCGCGGTCTACAACCGCGTACCCGCCTCCGTACGGGATGCAGCTTCCACCGCGTGTTTCAGAACCAAGTTAAGATCTTGGCTGCTAGAGACCTTGTTTTATGACATTGACGAGTATTTCAAACTTAAAGATTATAGAATTACTAGTAAGTAATTATGATTTTTTTTGTCATGTCATTTTAATATGTTGGCAATATTGTTTTGGTATTGACATACATATTTTATATTGACAGTATTTTTATATTGACAAAATTTTTTTTATATTGACGTTTGCATATTGACATACCTTATTTTGACATGTAATCAGTGTTTTAAAACCCATTTAATGACATCTTTAAAATTTTGAAGTGACTTGTAACACTGGTGTTATTAATAAACCACCGTACAACCCCTTAGTACGGATGGCTCGCCAGTATAATGAGATGGCAAATAAGGACATAATTGTCGACATCTTCTCTCCCAAATTTAGAACCCATATCAGAAATTCTTTATGTCCTAAGCGCCTGGCTCAGTCCGACCCCTAGGTAATTATATAGATATATATACCCATAATTATAGTTATTTAAACGGTAAACCAACATTGCACACATGGTCTGAGTTGCAATCCCGCTCTGATCCAACATTTCTGTACTCTAGTTTCCTAATGATTGTAATTTGTTTTGTGTGTTTGAATATAAAAAAAAAAAAAAAAAAAGTATTTGTATTTGTAATTACTAGAAAAAAAATATGGCGTTATCTACTGCTTTAACTGAACCCAACCCAATTCGATGTCGAAAAATTATCCACAAAGAATGGTGATTCCTGGTTATTATTGCACCCGTAGGCATCTACCTAAACCTAGTCCGTCGCAAGTTCATTCATAAATCACGCGGCGCGCGCGCGCCGGCAGCGGGAGCCTCGCGCGCGAGTGCGAGAGAGAAACAAAATGCTTTTGCAATAATTCAATGAAAGCCGCCATCGGTCCCCGCCAGCTGCTCCGGTGATAGTATTCTTTTGTGTGCTATGTCCATAATTTTAGGCAGGATTTCCGGAAAATGTTGACTAGTAATAACTTTGACATTATGAAGAAAACAAAAATTCTGATTGCACATTTACGATGTCATACTCGGTCTGTATTCCCCCTTAAATTTTTTCTAGCAATTAAAAACTTGTGGTGTATAAAAAAGTTCAACGATATTTTGTATTCTATATAGAAATATGTTTTGTGTCTGGAAGGAGGTTAAGCCTTTGCCCAGTAGTGGGGCATTAGAAAAAAACACGACCAGTGTGTGTTACCAGTGATGACTTATGGCGCTGAAACGTGGTCTCTGACTATGTGCCTTCTTGGGAAGCTCAAAGTAGCACAACGCGCTATGGAGAGGGCTATGCTCGGAGTTTCCCTACGAGATCGAATCAGGAATGAGGAGATCCGTAGACGAACCAAAATTACCGACGTAGCCCAACGGATTAGCAAGTTGAAGTGGCAGTGGGCAGGGCACATAGCACGCAGAACTGATGGCCGATGGGGCTGCAAAGTTCTGGAGTGGAGACCACGGACAGGCAAGCGCAGCGTAGGACGTCCACCCACAAGGTGGACAGACGACCTAGTAAGGACTGCAGGAACGCGCTGGATGCGAGCCGCTTCCAACCGGTCTTTATGGAAGTCAATGGGGGAGGCATATGTCCAGCAGTGGACGTCCTATGGCTGAAATGATGATGATGATGATGAGAAAAAAACACAGGTACGACCGCAAAAACGCGCTGCATGCGGGCCGCTTCCAACCGGTCTTAATGGAAGTCAATGGGGGATGCCTATACTATCCTCCAGCAGTGGCCGTCCTACGGCTGAAATGATGATGATGATGATGAGAAAAAAACACAGGTACGACCGCAAAAACGCGCTGCATGCGGGCCGCTTCCAACCGGTCTTAATGGAAGTCAATGGGGGATGCCTATACTATCCTCCAGCAGTGGCCGTCCTACGGCTGAAATGATGATGATGATGATGAGAAAAAAACACAGGTACGACCGCAAAAACGCGCTGCATGCGGGCCGCTTCCAACCGGTCTTAATGGAAGTCAATGGGGGATGCCTATACTATCCTCCAGCAGTGGCCGTCCTACGGCTGAAATGATGATGATGATGATGAGAAAAAAACACAGGTACGACCGCAAAAACGCGCTGCATGCGGGCCGCTTCCAACCGGTCTTAATGGAAGTCAATGGGGGATGCCTATACTATCCTCCAGCAGTGGCCGTCCTACGGCTGAAATAATGATGATGGTACATTAGATACTAAAAAAATCTTACCAATAGTCATCCGGACCTCGCTTGGCTCGGTGAAAGCGATGGATCTCGCAGACAGCGTCTTGCAAGGATTCTTCACTTTGTGCTCAAATCGGATCCGGCATAAAGTGTATTGCTGTTGAAATTACATTAGCATTTTTTTTATTACATACTAGCAGCTTACCCCGGCTTTGCACGGGAAAAACTTTTTTCCAGAAAAGGTTTCTCGTCTGTGTGTGTGTGTGTGTGTGTCCGTAAGTGTCGTTTTAACCAGTCGTCCTGTTTTGTATTGTATTCGCACTTCGGGTATTTATATTTTATTTTCGCTTTATTTGTTTCTCTTGTTTGGCTAGCTGTTACTGGAACTGTATATTATTGTATGTGTATATATCATTCTGTTTTACGTGTAAAATATTTTTACCGGTCGGCACACTCGTGCGTGACGTCACCTGCCGGGCTCGACGGAAGCCCAGCGCCGGCTGGCTTCAGTCGGCATTATGCCGAGTCGAGGCCGGTTTGTGACATAAAATATATTTCAAACTTTTTGTTTTTTGTTTTTTGTTTAATTTTTATTTATTGTATACTATACTATATACCTTTAAGTTTTTTTCTATGTTTTATGTTTATTGTTTATTTTTTGTATGTATGTATTGTAAATTATGTTGAAATGTGTTTTATGTCGCAAATAAAGTGTTGTCTATTGTCTTTGTCTATTGTCAAAAAAAAACCTATTGTGGGTTATCGTTAAGAGATAGACATATACCATCGCGGACTTTTTTGTTAACCTTTTTAAGGTGTACAATACTGTATTACATTATTTTGATTTATCTCGCGGGGTTCAGCCAGCGTTTGCAATGTAAGCGCAAAAAAAGTGTTTATTTACGACATCACATTAGAAACCTCTAAATTTATCAGTGTTTCTTTACAATATTATGCATGTATTATACATATGAACCGTCCTCTTGAATCACTCTATCTATTTAAAAAAACCGCTTCAAAATCCGTTGCGTAGTTTTAAAGATTTAAGCATACATAGGGACGGACAGACAGCGACAGCGACTTTGTTTTATACTATGTAGTGATATGACATTGAAAACTCACCGCTTCATTAGTCTTGGCCTGTATTTCCAGCACCTTCCCTTTGAGCCATGCTCCGTATTGGTTCTTCATGGCGTACACCTGAATCCCCACTCGGAGAGGTGGTTTCACCAACTCGCCTGACGGTGGTAGATCTGGTGGCGCTGCTTCCGCCGATAGCCTGACCACTGATATATCTCTCTGTAACCATAATCCCACTACTTAGGCTAGACATAGGCTACTTTTTATCCCGAAAACATTAAAATTTAAAACAAAATTCAAAGAGTGCGACGCCAATAACAAAGAAGAAAAAATCACAACTTCAATTTATTTTTGAAAATTATTACAAAATTATTCCACTAATATTATAAATGTGAAAGTTTGGATGGATATTTGTTACACTTTCACGCAAAAACTACTGAACGGATTTGGATGAAATTTGGTATGAAGGTAGCTGAGACCCTGGACTAACACATAGGCTACTTTTTATTTCGAAAACATGTAGCGGGGTAACACCGCGGGGCGCGGCTTGTAAATTATAAATGTGAAAGTTTGGATGGATGTTTGTTACACTTTCACGCAAAAACTACTGAACGGATTTGGATGAAATTTGGTATGGAGGTAGCTGAGACCCTGGACTAACACATAGGCTACTTTTTATTTCGAAAACATGTAGCGGGGTAACACCGCGGTGCGCAGCTTGTAAATTATAAATATGAAAGTTTGGATGGATGTTCGTTACACTTTCACGCAAAAACTACTGAACGGATTTGGATGAAATTTGGTATGGAGGTAGCTGAGACCCTGGACTAACACATAGGCTACTTTTTTATCCCGTAGTACGTACATAACATAAACACAAATTTATTTTATTTAGATACGACAACTTACGTCTTCGTCCATCTTAACCTGCTCTTCTGCTATGGCGGTGGCTCGAGTTATCTGTAATTAACCAAATAGTCTCAATAATGGTTTGTATCTCAGATAGAAATACCAATGGGAACTAAGATATATCCACAAGATAAATGTTAACTGTATTTATTTGACTTACTTAATTTTAATACATTGATATCTTACTCTTATTCTTAATTTACAAGTCAATTTCAAATATGTATGTGGTTAAGTAATAAAACACTGAATTACATGTCAATTAATGAAAACAAAATGTCAAATAAAGTACATAAATATACAATTCATATAAAAAATTATAAAAAAAAATTGTCAAAAAAAAAAAATTATATTAAATAGATAAAAATGTCATAATTTAAAAAGTAAACTAAACAATTCTTAGTAGACAGTCGAATTAACATAAAAGAAAAAAAAAACAATCACAAGACAGCACTAACAAAATAACCCACCCCTAACTGCACCCGGTGCAAAGGTACCCATAACACTCGCGGCGTTGCCGCGTTGTATGGCAAGATAAATTAAAAAAAATATAAACCCAGATGTATAGTATTCTACTAGTCGAGCCCTTTTATTCGTAAAGTTACTCCTACAGTCCGTGTCAGTCAAGTCCAGTCATGCTTTAGAAAAGTAGTGGCGACTTTACTATAAAGCTTCGATGGAGTTTTGGAAGCAACACGAAAACTCATGTTTCACCACATTATATCATTTTCCCACACTAGCGCTTGTGATTCAGCACTTTATGAATAAAACACCACCATTTTTATGCATAAACACTCGACGAAACACTAGTTTTGGAAAAAAACACAACGGTGCGACACGACTCTTTCCTCGTTACCGCAAAAGCAACCCAATATTACCTTTCTATCGTCGAAAGGCAGAGCTTGTTTCTTGGTGGGCACTTCAACAGTAGTCGTAGAACGCCGTTTCGGATACCGCAGCGAGAACTGAGCCGTCTAGAAATAGAAAGAGGGACGTTGGAACTTGGGAGATATTATTATATTCAAAGATTGTATACGCACGTCTTTCTCGCGTGCAAATCTATTCATGATATATTTGATAAAATCTATATATTGAATGATTTATTATAGGCTACTGTCATAATTGTATGAATACAAATTCATAGTTTAATTCAAATTCATAATTACAAACAATATAAAATCAATACAGCCCCGTTGGCTCATTGGTAATATATCTGCCTTGAGAGCTGTAGGGCGTGGGTTCGATTCCCACTCAGGGCAAACATTTTGTGAATAAACAAATGTTTGTTCTGTGTCTGGGTGTTCTGTATGTATTATAAGTATGTATTTACAAAAAAAAAAGTATTTAATGTATTCTATCAGTTATCTGACTTCCATCACACAAGCTCTGCTTAGTTTGGGGCCAGATGACGCTGTGTGTATAGTCCTACAATATTTATTTAATTAATACTAGTGGACCAAATAGCGGCCCTATCGCTAAGAGTAATCTCTTCCAGGCAACATTAGAATGAAGAAGATTCTACTACGTTAAGGATGTGGTGTGTTGACATGAGAATTAAAAAAAAAACATTTTAAACATAAATAATTAATCAAACGTATAGCGGAGGCTTCAGGTGACCAGAATGCTGGTATCTTTGGTCAAAAGCTAAGCATTGCCATCCAGCGTGGCAATGCTGCCAGCATTCTGGCCACATATACCTCCTCTAACGGATTTTTAGACTAAGTTTTTTCTATACATTTTGTACATAGTATAATTTTTGCAATAGTAGTTTTTATCTCAATAAACGATGTACTTAAAAAAAATAATTGATTGATTCAGGCGTTACTTTGCGGAAATAAGCTGATTAGTTATATACAGCATGACTGGTGAGACACCTACGATACTCGAGGACGTGATATTTGGCGATCATATACGAAGAAAATAAATGACATTAAAAATACATATTAACTGACTACTAGGTAAACTTAACAGAAAGTTATGTAATTAATTACGCAACGCATGGACACCGCGCGGACGTACGAGCAGGACGTTGTGAGGACGCTCGCGCCGACGACGGAGACAAGCACGTACTTGTCGTGTGATCAAAACATAGTTATCGGGAGTGTATCCACGCTTCATTTATTTATAGGGAAATTGGGGCCAAAAATTAAGTACCTAATTTTATTACATAATTATAACGAGAATCGAGTACCAAGTACTCTCCTTCCTTTGTGGGTGTCTCACAACACAAGTCATTTTTTTTTAAAGTTTAACAGGCCATGTGTTTTGACCACAGCTCACCTGATGTTAAGTGAAGGCGTGGTCGAAGATGGTAAAGCACACCTAGCCTGGAATGGGACTTTTTTTTTATACAGAATAGGTTCGCGTTTGACCACACCCTGCCTGATGTTAAGCAGGATGCAGTCCAAGATGAAGCACGCTTACCTAGAAAAAAACCTGTTTACTCTAGATTTGAAGACACCCAGATTGTACTTCGCGGGAAAAACAGACGCCGGCAGAGAGTTCCACATCCTCGCTGTGCGTATGAAGAAACAACTGGCTCTCAAGTGAGGCTGCCGGAACACACTGTTAGATGCTTGGCGGCAGATTTTCAACTTGAGGGTGGTAGCTAGCCAGCAGAGTACTAGAAAGTATCCTACCACCATGCTATGGTTTCCTCACGATGTTTTCCTTCACCAGCAGCTCAAGCTCATTGTTGGGGTTTGAACCCACGCCCTTCGGCATGCGAACCTACCGCGCTAACCACTGAGCTGTCATCGCTACAAACTACACACTACTACATCGCAACAGTCATGTACATATGTATCTATTAGCAATATATTATAAATCTTTACCTCGTAATTTCCTTCTTCGCTTTCCGAACATGCATACTGGAAATAAAAAAAATAATTCGTAAATAATCCAACCGCGGTAAAAATTAAACTTTCATGGTTGACCGAGTAAAAGTTTTAAGATTTTCACACGACTGCCCAAGAAAGAGGAGTGTAACGTTTGAGGGTGTGTTTATTTGACTTTCATAATTCCTCCTCTAAGAATAATCTACTGTTTCTATCAATTGTGATTTGCCGGAAATGAAGATAAAAGTAAATGCCAGTAGCTGTGATTTCCCTGTAAAATTATACTCCATTTGTCCATAAATGTAAAAAAAAAATATTTGTATGGAAATCGTACCGCCTTAACCAGAATTTTCTTCAGGGCACTCTTAAACAAATTCGGTCTCAAGTCCCTTATCTTCCGTGGCAGCTTATTGTAAATACGATCCTCTTTTGAAAGATAGAAAGAAAAAGATTTTATTTGGTAACAAATAGGTACAAACACAGAAACAAACAAACAGAGCGAGTAGTAGGTAGGTAGGTAGGTAGGTAGGTAGGTAGGTAGGTAGGTAGGTAGGTAGGTAGGTAGGTAGGTAGGTAGGTAGGTAGGTAGGTAGGTAGGTAGGTAGGTAGGTAGGTAGGTAGGTAGGTAGGTAGGTAGGTAGGTAGGTAGGTAGGTAGGTAGGTAGGTAGGTAGGTAGGTAGGTAGGTAGGTAGGTAGGTAGGTTTGTGTAGTTAAGTTATAAGCAGAACACTCACCGATGCTATAGGTGTATCGTGAATACTTAAGCTGTCTAACTCGTGGCGGGGCTCCTCGAAACTTGAGTAGAACTCCGTACGTAGATCGTCCGTCGCCTTTTGACAATCACGCAGTAATTTGTCCACTTCCTCACTTTGTTCTGTGGTCAAAAAACCTTTTTTTTTAAGCTAAGCAGTTCAGAGGGTTGATAGCATAGTCAATAGATCAGCAAATATAACTTAATAGCAGAGAGATCAGCAAATAGACAATAGACAACACTTTATTTGGGACATAAAACACATTTAAACATAATTAACAATACATACATACAAAAAAATAAACATAAAACAAAGAAAAAAATTTACAGGTATATAGTATAGTATATATAAATATAAATTAAACAAAAAACAAAAGGTTGAAATATATTTTATGTCACAAACCGGCCTCGACTCAGCATAATGCCGACTGCAGCCAGCCGGCGCTGGTAAATGTAAGTCAATAGATCAGCAAAGGTACGTTAATAGTTAATAGATCAGCGAAAATATGTCAACGTTCAGTAAATATAGATTAACAGACAATAGATAAGCAAATATACGTTAATAGTCCATAGATCAGCAAAAATATGTCAATGTTCAGTAAATATAAGTTTACAGTCAATAGGTCAGCAAAGATATGTTAATGGTCAATATATCAACAAAGATATGTAAGTTTACACTTTATAGGTCATAAAAGTTAATGGTCAGCAAATATAAATTAATAGTCAATAGATCAGCAAATATAAGTTAAGAGTGACAATAGATCAGCATATATAAGTTAAGAGTGTAAATAGACCAGCAAATATAAGTTAAGAGTGACAATAGATCAGCAAATATAAGTTAAGAGTGTAAATAGACCAGCAAATATAAGTTAAGAGTGTAAATAGACCAGCAAATATAAGTTAAGAGTGACAATAGATCAGCAAATATAAGTTAAGAGCGACAATAGATCAGCAAATATAAGTTAAGAGTGTAAATAGACCAGCAAATATAAGTTAAGAGTGACAATAGATCAGCAAAGATAAGTCATAAGTCTGTTATTAACTTACCCTGCATTTTTTCTAGTTCAGCTTCCAAATAATTTTCCGTGGATTTGAGTCGATCGTCCATATTGTATTTCTGCCAAACTTCGTTCATAATATCGCTTAGCTCGTCTTCCAGTAACCTAGAAGAAAAGTGAAATATTCTCAATCCCACTAATATTATAAATGTGAAAGCTTGGATGTATGTTTGTTACTCTTTCACGCTAAAACTACTGAACGGATTTGGATGAAATTTGGTATGGAGGCAGCTGAGATCCTGAATTAACACATAGGTGGTCTTTTTATCCCGAAAACAGGTATTGTAATACATACAATACATATATAAAAAACTTATGCTTTTGTTAAATTATTGGGAATAGTTTTTACACGGACCTTACTTACAAACAATGCTTAAAGTTAATGTTTATGGCGGTATTGTCTATTAGCAATTTGCGTTTTTATCTACTTAAATATAACTTTCGAAAATATTTTTTTTTGAACTTTATTAAAATGTATAAATGTACAGTTTGAAAAAACTGACACCATGACCGTTAGGCCAACTAAACGCACTGCTCCAATGAAACAGCGAGGTTTCTGAGAAAACGAAAATATCATCGATGTATACAATTTTCAGACTTTTGTTGATTTTTTTCGATAAAATTTATATAGGATTACCTCTGAAGTATGATCTACCATACAATTGGCGAAATGATCGCGTAACATACAAAAAAAAACATACAGGCGAATTGAGAACCTTGTCCTTTTTGAGTCGGTTAAAAATTGATGATACATTCAGTTTCGTTTTTTTTTTTTTTTATTGTTGACAGGCTAGTTGTTTGACCACAGCTCACCTGATGTTAAGTGAAGGTGTGGTCGAAGATGGTAAAGCACACCTAGCCTGGAATGGATCTGGCTCTCAAGTGAGGCTGCCGGAACGCACCGTTAGATGCTTGGCGGCAGATTTTTAACTTGAGGGTGGTAGCTAGCTAGCCGAGTACTAGAAAGTACCCTACCACCATGCTATGGTTTCCTCACGATGTTTTCCTTCACCGGCAGCTCAAGCTCATTGTTGGGGTTTGAACCCACGCCCTTTGGCATGCGAACCTACCGCGCTAACCACTGAGCTATCATCGCTACAAAAAAAAAAAAAAAAAGTGGATGATTTTGAATGTCATCGCTACATACCTCGCCCCATCCTCCCCTATAGGCTCGTCCTCCCCTTCAGAATCAGAGTCCGATATTTCAAGCAGCGTGTGAGTCGGGCGAGACATACGCAGAGCCATTAGCGGCCGTAGGTCCTTTATACCTGACACTAGGCCCTGTAAGCGAGTACATTATACAGGGTTACAAGCTTAGAGCTGTTACGCTCTAAAATAAATATCGTAGGACTATACACACAGCGCCATCTGGCCCCAAATTAAGCAGAGCTTGTGTGATGGAAGTCAGATAACTGATAGAATACATAAATACTTTTTTTTGTAAATACATACTTATAATACATACAGAACACCCAGACACAGAACAAACATTTGTTTTTTCACAAAATGTTTGACCTGAGTGGGAATCGAACCCACGCCCTACAGCTCTCAAAGCAGGTATACTACCAATGAGCCAACGGGGCTGTCAAAAAAGAAGAATTGTAAATTGGAGGCTATGCCCTATTGGTTCATTGGTAGTATGTCAGCTCCAAGAGCTGAAGGACGTGGGTTCGATTCCCAACCAGGACAAGCATTGTGCTATAAACAAATGTTTGTGTTGTGTCTGGGTGGGATATCGTGGGACATTACACACAGCGCCATCTGACCCCAAACTAAGCAAAGCTTGTTCTATGGAAATCAGGTAACTGATAGAATACTTAAATAGTTTTTTTTTATAAAGGTTATACTGTATTTTTTTTTTAATGATTGACAGGCTTGGTGTTTGACCACAGCTCACCTGATGTTAAGTGAAGGTGTGGTCGGAGATGGTAAAGCACACCTAGCCTGGAATGCAACAGAAAACAGAAAATAACCTACCTCGTTTCTAGCATTGACAACGTCCAGGCAGTTCTGACAAACGGCACGTTTCCGCCTTCTAGCGGCCCCGTAGTAAGCAATTGTCATTCTGAAAAGAAAAAATTTTTTTTGGAAATTAATATCGGTCGGTACATACGCTTGAGGAAGTGGATTCAAACCCCAACAAGGGCGACATCCATTAATTACGTGATGTGATGAATCGAGTGACGATTACTTTCTATCAGTATCGTAGGTGTCTCACCAGCCATCCTGTATATCAATATACAGTGTAAACTCTTTATAACATTATTCTTTATAACGATAAACTCTCTATAACATAGAAAAGATCACAATTTGGTTGGTTTACCTTAAAACCCACACATTGATACACCCTTTATAGCGCAGCAGCCATTCTCTATTACGAAGAAATGTGTTCATATTTAGACACAGAAAATCGTCACGGTGTTATTGTTTATGTTATCTTATCAGGTTACAAAAGATGCCGACTAAACCTTTGAGGCCCCGAAACTTCTGAGCTCGTAAACAGCCGTCTTGCTTTTGTTATTGTTAATTGCCTTGAACACGTGCTTGGTTTGCTTGAAAGGATGATCTCGAACTAAACACCTACCTATCGTATTATCAGTCGTGAACCAACTTTGAAACTGTTAACATGGCCAGTAAAAGAAAAGCGTTAATTTAAGCGTTAAAAAGAAAATTATTGTTAATTTGGTTGTTTTTCTTTCTTCACTCCATATAACGGTAACTCTCTATAACGATAAAAAATGCTCGGTCCCTTGAGTTTCGTTATAAAGAGTTTACACTGTACATATATATATATATGTTTATGTATTACCTGTCAGCTAAATAATATGAGACAGATTCGTCGCTGGTACAGTTATAGTTAATGCATTTGTTATTTTCGCGCGGTGTGCCGACGAAGGACACGTCCGGTTTATCTTCTGTTGAAAAAAAAAAATACAAATAAATAAATATCTTAGGACTATACACACAGCGCCATCTGGCCCCAAACTAAGCACAGCTTGTGTGATGGAAGTCAGATAACTGATAGAATACATAAATACTTTTTTTTTTGTTGTAAATACATACTTATAATACATACAGAACACCCAAACATTTGTTTATTCACAAAATGTTTGCCCTGAGTGGGAATCGAACTCAAGCCCTACAACTCTCAAGGCAGATATACTACCAATGAGCCAACGGGACTGTCTTACTTGTAATACTTAAATACTTATGTTAAAAATGTACTAAACGCCTGGCTCAGACCGACCCCAAGCTAAGATTTTAAAAGCTCTCAGTTTTTGTTGCTACACTATTTTTATAAATTGTAATAATGTAGATAATCATAATAATTATATTTAAAGTTTGTAAACGCTAAACCAATATTGCACACATGATCTGAATTGCAATCATGTTCAGATCCACTTGGTGGTAGATCTCCTTAGCAGGAGGTAGTCTAGGCAGGTACCACCGCAGTACCAGTAATTCTGCCTGAGCAGTAGTTTGTAAACATTGCTGTGTTCCGGTTCGAAGGGTACTGCAGCGAAATTACTGGGCTGTTGAGCCTAACCATCGAAAGTCTCAAAGTAATGAGCGCCAAAGCAGCGATGCCCCGGACTTTGTTTTGCTACTCAAAGTTCTGTGTATCGCTGCAATGGATGGCATGGAATGGGCAGGCGTTATCTCTTACCATCAGGAGAGACTCTAGTTTCGAGTTATGTAAAGAATAATGGGACGAACGAGACGCTTTTCTGATGGTAAGACATAACGCCTGTCCATGACCATTGCAGCGATACACAGAACTTTGAGCGATAAAAGAAAGGCATCGCTGCTTTGGTGCTCATTACTTTGAGACTTTCGATGGTTAGTCTCAACAGCCCTGTAATTTCGCTAGCTGCAGTACCCTTCAAACCGGAACACAGTAATGTTTACACACTACTGCTTAGCGGCAGAATAACTGGTACTGCGGTGGTACCTATCTAGATGACCTCCTGCTAAGGAGATCTACCACCAAGTGGATCTGAACAGTACTAAAAGGAAAGAGGAAATTAAAAAAAATATATATGTCGGAGAGATAAGAAGAAGGAAGAAGGAAAGACAACGGGTGGGCGATGGTGTAGCGGGCGAGGAGACAAACCACACAATTCAGTTATCTTGTACAAAGTTTAATCAGCACTTCACAACGACTTTAGTTTAAGAACGATTAGAACATTATAGACACTATTACATAGCTTGGGGACAAAACGTTCCGCTTAGCTCGCACTCTGCAACCGACCAACTCAATCTCCTCTCAAAGCAAGAATCAATGTTCATCTCTCCTCAACCAAAGCAAGAATGATCTCTCCACCTCAACATTCAACGCACGGCCGGCTCGCTTCACACAGCGCCCCTACCGGCCGACATCCGCAACTTCACCTTCTCTCATTGGTTGAAGTCAAAAGACGTCACACGACTAACGACAAGCAGAGCACGGAACCAGTGTTTTTTTTTTAATAATTTATTCTGGCCATGGATGTCACACAACTCCTTCAGCCGGAGTCTTGTCTTAAGTGTTATTTCTGCTGTATCTTAGCTATAGCTATCGTCAAAGTCGTCTTTGTCAAGTCCAGTTCGTGTCAGTTAATTCCAGTCATGCTTTAGTAAAGTAGTGGCGACTTTACTACAAAGCTTCGATGGAGTTTTGGAAGCAACACGAAAAGTCATGTTTCACCATATTATATCATTTTCCCACACTCGCGCTTGTGATTCGGCACTTTATGAATAAAACACCACCATTTTTATGCATAAACACTCGACAAAACACTAGTTTTGGAAAAAAATACAACGGAGCGACACGACTCTTCCCGCGTTCCCGCCAAAACGGAACCAGTGTTACGTCAGAGGTGTCGCTAGTCCACCAAAATTACGCAAAATAGCGCTAAATTAAATCAACATTAAAGCTACACGGCGACATATATATGTGAAATTAAGAAAAAAAATGGTGTGTATGTGTGTGTGTGTACGTGTACGTTTTTGAACACTAAAAAAAGCTATTACGGTTGGTGTAAAAAAAGTTTTTATTACCTATTCTGTCATCATCGTCGGAATCTAAATTGAATACTTCTCCTGTTTTCTGAAAAACAGAAAAAAAAACACTAAATAGTACAAAATGAAACGTCAGTTCACGTGTCTGTTTTGTTAGCTTTTTTTTTAATATTTGACAAGCTAGACGTTTGAACACAGCTCAGCTGATTGTTAAGTGATTGTGTCGTCGAAGATGGTAAAGCACACCTAGCCCGGAATGGAACTGGCTCTCAAGTGAGGCTGCCGGAACACACCGGCAGATTTTCAACTTGAGGGTGGTAGCTAGCCAGTCGAGTACTAGAAAGTACGCACGTAACTCGGAAAAGACAAGTGTGCGCCGTAGGATTCGAACCCAGTACCTCCAGATCGGAAGTCAGACGGTTTCCCAGCTAGGCTGCCGAAACTTCAAAAAAACTATATTTACCTGGTTTTCCTGACAAACTTCTGAGTTTTTCTCTTCAGGTTTTGCATTGATTTTAACATCGGCGTTGTTTTCGTCTATTTCAGCTTTTTGAGCAACAGATGGCGCCTCTTCATGACTTTGTTGATTGTCTTTAACATCTGCAATAAAATTACACAATTATTATAAATGCTTGTACACATGTTTGTTGTTATTTAGGACCTTTTTACAGTGTTGTCATGCAAATAAAACCTTTGACTTGACTTTGATTGATTGATTAACTCTTTATTGTATACTAGCGGACGCCTCGCGGTTTCACCCGCATAGTTCGCAATCCCGTAGGAATACAGGGATAAAAAGTATCCTATGTCACCCGGGGATAGTGTAGCTTCCCAATTAACGGTGAAAGAATTTTTGAAATCGGTCTAGTAGTTTCGGAGCCTATTCAATACAAGCAAACACTCAAATCTTTACTCTTTATAATATTATAGATAGACTAGCTGCAACCCGCTACATGTTTTCGGGAAAAAAAGTTGCCTAATCCTGGGTCCAGGTCAAATTTCATCCAAATCCGTTCAGCAGTTTTTGCGTGAAAGAGTAACAAACATCCATCCAAAGCCAATTTCCAAAGATTTTATGCCAACAATCTACTGTTTTATTCAAGCAATTGTAATTTACCGGAAATAAATACCAAAATAAAGGCCAGTAGCTGTGACTTCACTGTAAAATTATGCTCCATTTGTCCATAAATGGCAAAAAATTATTTGTATGGAAATCGAACCACCTTAAAGCGATCTCTTACAGCAACCTTAACTTTGTCAACTTCCTAAAAAAATTACAAGAATTTAAAAAAAAAATGTTTACATCTACTTTCGTGAATGATCTTACCATCTTCGGAGGAACTGCTCTCCAAATCGACGATGTTCGCGTCATTTTCATTTGAAACGTCAGTATTAGTGTATTTTTGCAGCGTTTTCACATCCCTGGGTGTTATTTTATCTGTGGACGAGTTAAATTAGCTAAGTATCGATTTAAAACTCAACTCGTCGAGAGTTTTGGCGGGAACGCGGGAAGAGTCGTGTCGCTCCGTTGTATTTTTTTCCAAAACTAGTGTTTTGTCGAGTGTTTATGCATAAAAATGGTGGTGTTTTATTCATAAAGTGCCGAATTACAAGCGCAAGTGTGGGAAAATGATATAATGTGGTGAAACATGAGTTTTAGTGTTGCTTCCAAAACTCCATCGAAGCTTTATAGTAAAGTCGCCACTACTTTACTAAAGCATGACTGAACTTAACTGGACTCGACTAAGACGACTTTGACGATAGAATTGTGATTTACCGCAAATAAAGACCAAAATAAATGCTTGTAGCTGTGATTTCACTGTAAAATTATGCTCCGTTTGTCCATAAATGGCAAAAATTTATTTGTATGGAAATCGTACCACCTTAAAGTAGCAGACAGGGTTATATATTTATAAGGCATCATTTATAGTGACAATAAAAATATTTTGTATTTTTGTAATTCTCTACACACAAATCGAGACCCGTTCGTCTCATTACTTTTTACATAAAAAAAATAATAGATCCAACCACGCTAACCACTGAGCTACCATCGCTACAAAACAGTTTTGTACAGACACTCACTCATTTCCGCAGCCGGTTTTGTCAAAAGGTCAGCGAGTATACTGGAGCGGCGTTCTTTGTTCGCCCTCGCTTTTTTGGGGGAAGAATCCATTTTCTTCTCCGACGACTCGTCAGATTTTGAATCGATCTCTTGCTGCAAAATTACAATATTAACAAGATAAATTAATTTATAAAATTATTTAAAAAAAAAATAAGGTGTATAGTATTCCACTAGTCAAGACCTTTCATTTGATACCCATATTGCGGAAATTGCGAAAAAATATGTAATCCGCCATTTTGTGGCGGCGGCCATCTTGGATCGGTTTTCATCAAACATAGCTAAGAACACACGCGACTAATTCACCTTTAAATAAATAAATATCGCAGGACATTACACATAGCGCCATCTGACTCCAAACTAAGCAAAGCTTGTACTATGGAAGTCAGATAACTGATAGAATACTTAAATAGTATTTTTTTTTGTAAATTCATACTTATAATACATACAGTACACCCAGACACATAATAAATATTTGTTTACACAACACAATGTTTGTTCTGTGTGGGAATCGAACCCACGGCCTACAGCTCTTGAAGCAGACATTCTACCCATGAACCGAAAGGGCTGTCGAAACCTTTCAAACAAAAAAATCAAAATCGGTTCATCCGTACGGGAGCACACACACACACAAAAAACAAAACCAAAATCCGTTCATGCGTACAGGAGCACACACACACACATAAAACAAAATCAAAATCGGTTCATCCGTACGGGAGCACACACACACACTCAAAAAAACAAAACTAAAATCGGCACGTTAAACTTATAACATGTCGTTTTTGCCTCCACGCCTAAATCCACAGTCGGGGGGTTTCTTTTTTTTTTTGTAAATGAACTCTCCTTTTAAAATCGCTTTTAAAAAGGTTTGAAATCCAGCCAACATTAACTATTACTCACTTGTGCTTCTTTTTCTTCTAAAACAGTTCCAGTGTCGGTAGCAGCTTCATTATCGACTGTCATATCCGTCGAATCGCCCAACTAAAATACAAAAATAACGTAAGCTCAAACTATACAACTATAGTTATTATGTATATACGTTAGATTTATAGAAAGACCTAATAATAATATTTACGTATATTAAACAACACCAAATTTTGTCAAATCATCATCGTCATCATTTCAGCCATAGGACGTCCATTGCTGGACATAGGCCACCCCCATTGACTTCCATTAAGACCAGTTCGAAGCGGCTCGCATCCAGCGCGTTCCTGCGGTCTTTACTAGGTCGTCTGTCCACCTTGTGGGTGGACGTCCTACGCTGCGCTTGCCGGTCCGTGGTCTCCACTCCAGAACTTTGCAGCCCCATCGGCCATCAGTTCTGCGTACTATGTGCCCACTGCCGCTTCTACTCGCTAATCTGTTGGGCTATGTTGGTAACTTTGGTTCGTCTACGAATCTCCTCATTTCTGATTTGATCTCGTAGGGAAACTACGAGCATAGCCCTTTGTCAAATGGTTCCTCATAATTCCATATAAGTTTTAAGAATATAAGTTTGTGTTAGAAGATGGACTGAGGAAATTAGTAAATGGGTATTTCTAAATAAATAAATATATCGTAGGACTATACACACAGCGTCATCTGGCCCCAAACTAAGCAGAGTTTGTGTGATGGAAGTCAGATAACTGATAGAATACATAAATGCTTTTATTTCTGTGTCAGTGTGACTTTGATTTTTATGTATTTTTTATGTATTGTTATTATTTTCACAATTGTTATTTCTATTCATCTTGAAATATTTTAATTTTTAATTTTGTAGTTTAGGAAATTTTGACTATTAGGTATACATGTACATATTTTTAAAATTCTAATATAGTGACTTTTTTTATTGAATTCTATGTTAACCTAACCTAATTAAATATAATATATATTTTGAGACTATGGTAATTGGTGATTACCATATTAGTCTAAATAAATAAATAAATATTACAGAAAAAACATTTAAGCTTTTTTTACTGGTTAACATTGGTTACTAAAATCATAAACTCTAAAAAAACATACCAATGTATCGAAAGTAGGATCATTGCTGTCAATACCCATCTTATCAGCTTCATTGTTGAACTCAATGTCTATACCTTCCTCTTGAATGTCAACTTCCGAGTGGGGTGGATTGGATTCCTCTGAGTGTTCTTCAGTAGGATTGCTGTTATCTTCACGGATTAGAACAATTCTAAATAAATTTTTGCTTTGGAATAGAGAAGAAAGAACAAGAGCAAAGGCAGAAAAAGAGAAAGGGGGAATGAGGCTGCCGGAACACACCGTTAGATGCTTGGCGGCAGATTTTCAACTTGAGGGTGGTAGCTAGCCAGCCGAATACTAAAGTACCCTACCACCATGCTTTGGTTTCCTCACGATGTTTTCCTTCACCGGCAGCTCAAGCTCATTGTTGGGGTTTGAACCCACGCCCTTCGGCATGCGAACCTACCGCGCTAACCACTGAGCTATCATCGCTACAGATAGGTATTGCGTCTGATAGGTATTGCGTTCCTTATTATCATTATATCCTGGACAAGATTGGCACAAGACCAGGACGAGTGGCATGCAAGAATCTCTTGCATGCAACTCGTCCTGGTCCAAAATCTAGCTTGTCATACATAAAAAATCCAGAATTTTAAATGGATAAGAACAAATATTAATTTCTCAGCACTCACCATCATCCGGATCGAAATCGTCATCATCATCTCCTTCTCCATCATCCGCTTCGTCCTCTTCTACTTCCTGCTCTTCATCATCATCATCATCCATCACCCTTGATGATTCTGCTAGCAGCCCAAGACTGTCTGTAACCTCATGAGTTTCTTCTGTTATACCTTCAGAAGTAGAAGGTTGAGGGTCAATAATTACTGGATTTTGTAGTTTTTCAATTGGTTTCAATACTAGTTTTGGCATTTTGTCATCATATTTAGAAATCTGAACTTTTTCTGTAATATTTTTTGCATTGTCTGTTGATGTTGACGGTTGGACATCAAAATTTTCAGGTTTTTCTAAATGTTCTGTTGATTTAGTTTTTTGTCCAATAACATTTGCAGTAGTGACTTCTGGTTTGTCTATAGTTTCCATTGGTCTGACATCTTTCTCTGTGGTTGATGAAGTTGTTGCAATTTCGACATCTATTTTGTCAGGTTTGTTGGTTTCTGTTTCTACTTTATCTGATTTGTTAGATACATGTTCAATTGAAGTCATTTCTATGTCAATCATGCTTATATCGGATTCTTTACCATCTTGAGTGGTATCAACATTGCTGGATTTTTTTATTTTACTGTCCAATGTAGTTTCCTTTGTATTTTGGTCATTATTTATTTTATCATCTGTGCCTACAGTGTCTATATTTTTTGATAGTTGGTTAACAATTTCAGTTACCGTTTTACTAGTCAAATCACTATCAATCTTATCAGTTTTGACCAATTGCCCTTGCATTTCAGAAGTGCCATCAAGATCATCAAAATCTAATTCTTGAGTAGGTATATCCAGCATCACATCAGGTCTTTTTATCCGATGTTTTGTATTTATTTTAATTGAATCATTCATCTCGTCTGGAGTTATAAATTCTTCAGTGTTTTTGTCTGTTATTGTTGAGATATTTTTTGTACAACTGTCTATATTAAGCTCCCTAGATTTCTCTACAATTTTACTATTATTTATTTTTGTATCAATAACATTCCCAGTTTCTTGTGTTAAGGTATTTTCTACATTATTCTTATTTTCTAAAAGGTTTTGTTCAGTCTGTGTTTTCAGAATATTTTCATTAATAGTATTATATTTTTCTACTTGTACTACTAATGTTTCTTCTGTTTTATCAATTTCATGTTCTTCAATTGCAACTTTGCTGGCAACTTCACATTGAACATCAGCTATATCTTCAGGCATTTGCGAAATATCCTTTGCGTTATCATTATCCTTCAAACTAACACTACTGAGTTCTTCAGAAGTTGTACTATCCCCAATTGCTTGGTCTGTTTTATCTGTTACTATTTTCGAGACATTTTCTAAGATGTCATTGACATCATTTTTTTGATCATTTAAAATTTTGACATCACTTTGGTTTTCAGATATCGATATTGACTTAGCAATATGTTGTGTTGGGTTAGTGGGAATTTCACATGCTTCTTTATCTATAGATGTATTAGCAATAGAAGCTACATCATGCTCCACTTCAGTTGGGATTTTTTCATCTACTAGCTTTACATCTTCAATCCTTTCAATAGTCGAATCTGCATTGGTTTTTACCAATTTCAAATCATCTTTAGCCAATTCCGAATCAGATTTTAATGATTCAAGTTGGATTGACTGTTTTTCTTTTTCAATAGCTTCCAATGTCTCTTCATCATTATCATTAGACTTTTCTACATCGAGTCCAAGTTGTTTCATAGTGTCTTCATCTTGATCAATCAAATGTTTTAAGTCTACAATAGTTTCATCAATATCAATCTCACTTATTTTATTTTCCACATCCACATTCATGCCCTTATCTAGGTGTGTCAGGTTTTCATCATTCAAAGATTGATTTAGTTCACTTGTGGTTGTTTCAGAAATATCTGCATCTATAGTATGTTCAACTTTTAAAGCTGTATTTTGAGACCCCAATTCAATTTCAACTTTAGGTTCAGTATCATTAGATCCTGTATGAGTTTTAACTAGGTTTATCTGTTCTTTGATGGGTTGTGATGTTGGTTCATTATTTTGATCAATTTTAGGGGTAAGGTTTAAGGTAGTATTACATTCAGGTTCAACATTTTCTGGGATGTTATCACCAGGAATGTTTTCTGAATCGTCAATTTCCATGGAACATTGTTCAGTAGTAGCAATAGTATTGTCAGGTCTTTTAGAATTATTGGGAACTGAATCTATTTCCACAGAAATTTGTGCAAGCGTGACAGGGTCTGAATTATTTTCCGTTTCAATGAGATTTTGTGTGGATAAAGAAACAGTTTTTAGTTCTTCAGTATCTTTGTCTTTGTCAACATCAGCAATACCTAATTCCCTGTCAAGTCTTTTTAAAGCTTCATCACTTAATGGTGCAGCATTCATTTCATCATCACCCTCATCATCACTCCATCGTAGTTCAATTTCAGAATCAGAAGCATTATCTAATTCTGTTTCTTTGTAGCCAGTTTCTGCTACTAGTTTAAGAGTATCAACATTTTTGCTATCAACTTGTGAATCAGCTATGGGCTGTACATTGCCCAAAATACCTTTGGTAATAGTGTCTATTTCAATGTTATCATTTTGGAAGTCAATAGAATCTAACTTATTTATAGACAGAGATGTGAGTTCTGAATCACCAGCACAATTTGTATTGTCATCAGATTTTTCTTCTGGTTTTTCACTACATAACTTTTGAGGAATATCACTAGTAGCCTCACCAGAAGATGATGGTTGTTCTGTTATATTGGAAATATCAGAATTAAGATTCATGTCAAAATTTGGTGCATCACAGCTACCTGGATAAGAAAGAGATAGTTAAATAGTATTTTAGAAAAAAAAGTATTTGTTTTTTATGTCTGCCAAGGCATTTGACTATGATACGTAAATTTCGATTTCTTGGTCCAAATGGATGATAAACTGACAAGGTAAGATTGGATTAAGACGACAATCTCAATTTGATAATATTGCAAAAAAACTTCAATTGTATAAACAATCAAAAAGAGGTAATTTTAATCGACATTTACTGTGAGACCACACATAAGAATAACAACTATTTCATACATTTCATTATAATCAAATTTTGTTTGTATGTTACAAACAGGATTCTTTTCAGAATCCAAAATATTCTACCTATCAGACTCTACTGTGTACATATCTATATGCAGCTGCGTACCTGGACTGTCGGTTGTAGCGGTAACAGCGTTATTTTCATCATCTTTACCACTATCAGCAAAATCTTCTTCCTGAATGACGGAACTCATTTTAAATCAATCGCAATTGATCAGTTTTTTGATATATTTTCAATTTCTCCACAACAACTGCGATCGTTCAACGACCCCACACGGCATTTTCGATTCTGTTGACATTGACATATTTGATAATGACAATAGATTTAACATGACATTTAATTATTATTGCCATAACTTAAAACTGTTTTATTCCATGATTTTTTTTGTTTTGGTGTCGCATTGTGATTATATGCCAGCGTCAAGTGTTTTATGTTTACAAGTTTCAAAGGTTAACAAGTTGCCTCGTAGCTATAGTTATAGTCAAAGTCCAGTCTTGGTCAAGTATATGTAGGTCCATGTCAATCAATCCCAGTTATGCTTTAGTAAAGTAGTGGTAACTTCACTATAAAGTTTCGATGAAATTTTGGAAGTAACACAAAAAGTCATGTTTCACCACATTATATCATTGCCCCACGCTTGCACTTGTGATTCGACATTTTATGAATAAAACACGACCATTTTTATACATAAACACTCGACAAAACACTAGTTTTGGAAAAAATACAACTGGGTGACACGACTCTTTTCGCTTTCCCGCCAAAACTCTATTTATTCAATGATGACTTTTATTCGATTTTTTCTGAGTACGTATTTTTAAGTTTTTGTTGCAGACTACATAACTATTAATCGAGTTTTTGGCGGGAACGCGGGAAGAGTCGTGTCGCTCCATTGTATTTTTTTCCAAAACTAGTGTTTTGTCAAGTGTTTATGCATAAAAATGGTGGTGTTTTATTCATAAAGCGCCGAATTACAAGCGCGAGTGTGGGAAAGTGATATAATGTGGTGAAACATGAGTTTTCGTGTTGCTTCCAAAACTTCATCGAAGCTTTGTAGTAAAGTTGCCACTACTTTACTAAAGCATGACTGGAATTAACTGACACGAACTGGACTTGACAAAGACGACTTTGACTAAAACTAACTACGATGGCACTTATCTAACTTTTGAAACTTGAAAATATATAATTACTTGACACTGGCAAATGCTAAAACGCGACGCCAAAACCAAAGAAAAAAAAAAACTATTTATCTAGCATGAAAATCTTTGATGTTTTGTTTCTTTTTTGCAAGAGTGGAACTTATATTCAGCTATCTCGTTTGTAAAGCAAGGCTAAAAGTACACTTGAGAATTGAGAATCCACAATGCCAATGCAAATTGCAAATCAGAAACAGATTCTAAATTATTTTATTTGATTTGATAGCAATATGCTTAACCAATTTAATTTCCAATAACTCATTGAGTTTCTGATTATTTTAATGTAATAAAAATATTTTGTATGATTGTATATTCTAAACGATAGATTAAATTCCTTCGCTTACCGTAAAGCTCACGCTTTATGTCGATTTATTCTGATAATAAATAGCATTTGTTACTTCGCTGCTGTTATTGTGGTTTTCCAGCAATTAATACTCGTTTCATACACATAAAATTGATTATCAACTTGCCAAGTTGCCTTGGAACATTGTAAATTAATTGTGAAATTTGTCTGTGCCTAACGAAAGTGTATTTTCAAAATGAGTAATTTGATCAATCTTTCACCTCGTGTTATGATGGGGGCTGCGATCGTGGGCATCGTAGGAGCCGCTGGGGTGTTTATTTATGAGCAAATATACGCTGAGAAGAGACGAGCTATGTTAGGTAAGTAAAAAGAAGATACTACTTACCATCATAGTGGTTTACTTAGAAAGTTAACTGTGCATCGGTCAAAGTTCAGTTTTGTTCTCAATCATAAAGGTGACTTTCAGACGCAATCCTAATAAAAACTAATGCTTGCAAGCATTAGTTCATCTGGTAATACTGTGTGTTTTTCTTAGGTTTGGTGAATGTGCTTGTTTACCATAATTGTGTTATTTCATAGAAGCTATGATCCATACTGAATTTCAATTATATTATATAGCTAATTTAGCTTATTTTTACACTTCATAATCATAAATTTAAATCTATACTAATGTTACAAAGAGGAAAGTTTTGTATGTTTGTAGTACAAAACTACTACTAGTGTTTGTAGTAAACTTAAACACTACTGGACCGATTTCGAAAATTCTTTCATCATTAGAATGATACATTCTCTCTGAGTGACATAGGCTATATTATCTCCAACCACATCATCACTTAACATCAGATGAGCTGTTGTCAAACACCTAGCCTGTCAATCATAAAAAAAAACTATATGTGACGATATACATAGGACAGCTGGTGGTAGATGGGAGCGTGAGCCAAAGATCGGACAGAGTGGAGTGCCTTGGGAGAGGCCTATGTCCAGCAGTGTAATATAAATGACTGATGATGATGAGATAAAGAGTTTACCTATGTATCTATGGAGATTGGCTTTCAAGTGGGGATATGAACACAGGTGCTTGGCGACAAATTTTAAACTTGGGGGACTTGAATTGATTTATGTATATCAAAATGTTTCAGTGAGAGAAGTAGCGAGACTCGACAAACAAGTGGCATCAATGAGAACAGAACTGGAAACAATCAGGGAACTGCAAAAGGAAACGTAAGTGCCTTGATTAAATCTGGCTTTGTGGCTTAAGTAGTCTCTAAATCCAATACAATTCTGTATGATGTATTATAAGTATGTATTTACAAAAAAAATAAGTATTCTATCAGTTAACTGAGTAGTAGCTTTGCTTAGTTTGGGGTCAGATGGCATTGTGTGTATGTAATGCATGTAAGCATCCTATGATATTTATTTATTTAATAATGCTTCGGGGATATTTGTGGACGCACATATCTAGATGGCTTTACAGCGATTGTGCAAGTGAGTTGCGTTCTGTATGCGCCGACCGATATGACCAGCGCATTCCCAACAGTTACCTGTACAATAGACCTTGACTGCCCTATAATGAAATATTGGTACTACCACCACATAGAAAAGGCAGGTTTTAAACCAAAGTTTTATGATTTGACATTTTTATTATCTTCAATTTTTATTTGACATATGTCTGACATTTTTTTTTTATTGACATTACTCATTTAATTTCACAAAAATGAATAACAAAATATCTTTATTAATACTATCTACAAATTTATTGAAATAACTTTCTAAAAATTCTACAGAAATAAGATACAAGTGTAGCTTAGTATAGGTTTTGTGTATCTTTAATTAGTAATTATACACATTTTAATTTTTCCAAATAATAATATATTCTTTATTCAAAGTAAGATAAAACAGATCCTTTTAGGGTTCTGTATACAAAGTGTAAAACGGGACCCTATTACTAAGACTCCTTGCAACAGTTGGGGAAGGTACGGGTTACTTTATTTAATTTATTTAGAAGGGGTTCATTAATTACGCGAGGCGTTTAGGGGGGGAGGTCGAGCCGACTCTCACCCATTCTCACGTGGGAAGAGAGGGAGGGGGGCTCGACAGATAGATCACGTAATTTTTTTTACTTGGCCTGCACTCAGTGATTTTTTTATTAGGGTTCCGTACGCAAAGGATAAAACGGGACCCTATTACTAAGACTCCGCTGTCCGTACGTCTGTCACATCTCTCTCTCTCTCTCATGAACCGTGATAGTTAGACAGTTGAAATTTTCACAGATGATATATTTATGTTGCAGCTATAACAACAAATACTAAAAAACAGTAAAATAAATATTGAAGGGGCCTATACATATAACAAACATAATTTTTTTGCCGTTTTTATAGATAATGGTACGGAACCCTTCGTGCGCGAGTCCGTATCGCACTTGGCCGGTTTTTTATGTTACTTTGAAACCTCACCTCTTGAAAGGTCAAACTATTGTTACCTCTGAAACTTATAAAATCACCTACTCTTTTTTATGTCTTGTATAAATTATGTAAAATACTTTGTAGTCAGGTGATAAAACGTTCATTGTCAGTTTTATTTAAAGTATTCTTCAACTTCACATAAAGAAATCTTTGACAATGCTGTTTTCTAAGCTATTTATATAGTTGATCGAATTTTGTTTACCCGTGCGAAGCCGAGACGAGCTGCTAGTCTTAAATAAAAATAATTAATCAAATTGTTTTTTAGTAAACCCTACCCAATTAAACACAGATTAACTTATTTGGATTAAAAGTATGCATTTTAAATCTACATCTTACATCTAGTTTTGTTTTTGTGTTGATGACCGCCATTATTGTTGTGATGTATATAGTGTTGGTGATCTAAATAAATAAATAAAAAAGACATACGCGCAAACGCAACGCGTTTTTTTTTCTAGCGTGACTTTTTTATCCAGCAAAATCACAAGGGGGGCCCCTTCAATATTTATTTTACTGTTTTTTAGCATTTGTTGTTATAGCTGCAACATAAATATATCATCTGTGAAAATTTCAACTGTCTAACTATCACGGTTCATGAGAGAGAGATGTGACAGACGTACGGACAGCGGAGTCTTAGTAATAGGGTCCCGTTTTATCCTTTGCGTACGGAACCCTAATAAAAAAATCACTGAGTGCAGGCCAAGTAAAAAAAATTACGTGATCTATCTGCCGAGCCCCCCTCCCTCTCTTCCCACGTGAGATTGGG
Source organism: Biston betularia (assembly GCA_905404145.2). NCBI lineage: Eukaryota > Metazoa > Arthropoda > Insecta > Lepidoptera > Geometridae > Biston > Biston betularia. The sequence goes on from FR989891.1 coordinate 2,439,066, forward strand.
GGGGCGGGGGGGCGGTTGTCGAAAAATCGCCAAAATCACCTCAAAAAGGAATAAATGCCCCCCTATCTCATTGACAATGTCTTTGCAGAAACTTGCGTCGACAAAAACAGCGTAAAGAGCGCGTCAAACGCGAGAAGCGTGCCAAGAAACCGGCTGCCGGAGACGCTCCTGAGAAAGAACAAAGTTACGCGTCTGATTCTGAATATTACACCGATTACCAATCTGTGTTAGGTATGTACTTAGCACCAGTAACATAGCATACAACAACTTGGTGGTAGATCTCCTTAGCAGGAGGTCGTCTAGGTAGGTACCACCGCAGTACCAGTTATTCTTTCTTCTTTGAAGGGTACTGCAGCTAGCGAAATTACTGGGCTGTTGAGACTAACCATGGAAAGTCTCCAAAGTAATGAGCGCCAAAGCAGCGATGCCCCGGACTTTGTTTTGTTACTCAAAGTTCTGTGTATCGCTGGGCAGGCGTTATCTCTTACCATCAGGAGAGCGTCTCGTTCGTTTCATTATTTTTTACATAAAAAAAAAAAAACATAACTTATGACTCATTACTCGCTACATTTTTCTCATTTCTGAGAGCCAGTTTCATTTTTTTATTAATGGTTGACAGGCTAGTTGTTTGACCACAGCTCACCTGATGTTAAGGGACGGTGTGATCGTAGATGGTACACCTAGCCTGAAATGGAACTGACTCTCAAGTGAGGCTGCCGGAACACACCGTTAGGTGCTTGGCGACATATTTTGAACTTGAGGGTGGTAGCTATCCAGCCGAGTACTAGAAAGTACCATGCTATGGTTTTCTCACGATGTTTTCCTTCACCGGTAGCTCAAGCTGATTGTTGGCGTTTGAACCCAAGCCCTTCGGCATGCGAATCGACCGCGCTAACCACTCAGCTATCATCGCTACGAAACAATTCTAGGCTAGGTGTGCTTTACCATCATCGACCACACCGTCACTTAACAGCAGCTGAGCTGTGGTCAAACACCTAGCCTGTCAATCATAAAAAAAAAGCAGGGCAACCGTCCGGGGCCTTGCTCTTGCAGGGTCTCGCGTCCTCATAGAAAAAAGTCTTTACCATATTATATATATGTGTATCTCGCGCCTCGCACTTAACAAACCCCCCCTGAACGTATTTCATTATTAGTGCAAGCATGTTATGGCCACTCGAGCACTCGAACTAATTTTTTAGTAAAACGGTCTCAAAGATAACGGGCCTCACAATGATCTGTCGCCCCGGGCCTCGCAACAGCTAAGGCCGCCGCTGCTTGTATTGTATTCCCCACTGCCAAGGAGGGGTTATGTTTTTTGCGTGTATCTTATATCTATGTAAATTTCTTTATTACCTCGCATCTTCCAAACGACCGAATGAATTATGACAATTTATGTATCGTTAGATTCGTCTCAATTTGAGAAATTTACATGTAACTTGTGTTATCAAATATTTATTTAGTTTTTGTGTTACGTTAGTATTTTAGTCAATTTAACATCTAGTACCTATTTGTATTTTTATATGGGCCTTGTTGCCTGAAATAAATTTATTTTATTTATTTAATAACCCAAGTGTCCTTAGGTGGTTTTAAAAAATCATCTAAGAGAAATATGGAAATGGAATGGCAATGGTTGGATTTAAATTACAATTTAATTCACTAATTAACTTCGTAACTAACTAACTTAACTTAAAAACAACAGCTAGCGAAATTGCCCGGGCTGTTGAGATTAACCATCGAAAGTCTCAAAGTAATGGGTGCCAAAGCAGCGATGCCCTGGACTTTGTTTTGCTACTGAAAGTTCAGTGCATCGCTGCAGTGGTCATGGACATGCGTTATCCCTTACCATCGAGAGAGCGTACCTTTCGTCTCATTAGTTTTACTTTAAAAAAAATACTTGTTACTAAAATTTAAATCCCCCATCACTATTGTAACCGAAACGACTGTTAAACGGGAATAAACTAAATATATACTTTTCATCCCCCCATCTCGGAAAGAGTATTTTTGCTCTTCGATATCTGAGTGCAAAAGTCGTTTTTATCCGCTTGAAGATAAAGTAAATTTGAATTTAGAACATCGTGTGCACTAAGTTTGTGAATTAAAAACATAATTAAACCTATTTACTTCTACCTCCATGGCGCCGAATTTATCATGCAACTTTTTTTTTTATTTGTTAAAAACTCAGACTCGGAACCTGCTTGGTGTACGTTTTTTTATTTGCTTTGCGCGCGCGCAAATATCATTTCACGTCATAATGTTAATGAAGTAGTTAATACCTAAACTGGAATAAAAGTATCTTGTGATTATAAAAGATTTTTTGCATTTAGTCATTTCCTCGCTGAGGTGGGATGAAAAGATACGTGTTGCACTCGAGTGCAAAGATTTTTCTCTTTTGATTCCCTCGCTAACGCTCAGGATTGTAATTTCAGAATCCTTCGCTTGCTCGCTCATCAAAATTGAGCACGCGGTTAAAAAGCAACTTTGCACTCTTGTATAACAAATAACTATTGTAGCGATGATAGCTCAGTGGTTAGCGCGGTAGGTTCGCATGCCGAAGGGCGTGGGTTCAAACCCCCTACAATGAGCTTGAGCTGCCGGTGAAGGAAAACATCGTGAGGAAACCAAAGCATGGTGGTAGGGTACTTTAGTACTCGGCTGGCTAGCTACCACCCTCAAGTTGAAAATCTGCCGCCAAGCATCTAACGGTGTGTTCCGGTAGCCTTGAGAGCCAGTTGCTTTCCAGGCTAGGTGTGCTTTATCATCTTCGGCCACACCTTCACTTGGCATCAGGTGAGCTGTGGTCAACTAACTTGTTAATAACTTGTTTCTCCAGGCACAGATGGAGAACAAGACAGTGAAGAGTTCTACGACGTGACAACAGACGCGGAAGAAGATGACACGCAGCGAGACGCTCTCACCAATGGACATCCCACCACACTCGACGAGGTAGGTATTTAATAATATTATAATCGTTTTAGAAGCTTTAACATACATTTACTGCCGGTTTTGGCACTATCAGCGCCCTGGGCGAGATTTCTGTTAAATGTATTTAAATTTTATTTCTATTTCTTCCGTACCTAAAGAAAGAAAAACGTTTAATTTTGTAACAAGCACAAGAACAAACATGTTTTTGTGCTTGTTGTTACAAAATTACGGACAGGCAGGTTGACGGACGGACAGCGGAGGTTTAGTAATAGGGTCCCATTTTACACCTATTTTGTAAATTTTGTCTGTCTCTGTTTGTCCATTTTACCCCTACCCTTGGGACCCTATTACTAAAACTCCGCTGTCCGTCCGTCCATCTGTTTGTCCGTCTGTCACCAGGCTGTATCCCATGGACCGTGATAGTTAAACAGTTGACATTTTCACAGATGATGTATTTCTGTTGCCGCTATAACAACAAATACTAAAAACAGAATAAAATAAATATTTATGGGGGCTCCCATGCAACAAACGTGATTTTTTTGCCGTTTTTATTGATAGCGGGTGTCTCGCGGTTTCACCCGCGTAGTTCCCGTTCCCGTGGGAATACAGGGATAAAAAGTAGCCTATGTCACCCGGGGATAGTGTAACTTTACAACGGGGAAAGAATTTTTGAAATCGGTCCAGTAGTTTCTGAACCTATTCAATACAAACAAACGATCAAATCTTTCCTCTTTATAATAGTATAGATGGTACGGAACCCATCGTGCGCGAGTCCGACTCGCACTTGGGCGGTTTTTTTTTTTGGGTCTTCCGTCTTGAAAGTTTGCCGACACCTGTTCTAGGATAATGCTACTGTTTTACACAACTGTCTAGCTTATTTACATATTAACAAAGAAAAAACAAAGCATTGAAAACATTTATCACAAAGGCGAAAAAAAAAAATGGGAATAGTTCCCAAAACGCGCCCCATTGCCGCGTTGTATGGCAATACTCAAACGCTGAGCAAAATAAAGGCCAGCGTTTTGTTCACGTGTGGCGTCGACCAGACGAGATGACAAATCTTTAAAAATTTTTTTTGCTCCCGGTCCCAAGTTTTAACCCCAAAAGGTTCAAATATGTATCCACTGTCCAGGGTACTATACTTGCGCCTTTTGAGGTCTTCTGCAAATTCCGCCGCTGCGCCAGCCCTAATCTGAGTTCTTGGAAGATGTGTCAACGCAAGTGGCGTCCTATACAAAAGGCCATCCCATCTTCCAGGGAATCAAAGTAATTCCGTCAGATCTCTTACCATCTTATAAGGCCGCTCTGTTCTAGGATGGCTGCGCAATTGGCGGTGGTAAGAGCCCGGCGGATAATGTCATTAAGACTGGCGTGCCGCGGAGTCCTGCCCGAGCTCCTTGTGCTGGAAAGACCGTGGTGACTGAGCTGGTCGACGGCCACGCCACATTGGCACGGTGTGCTAGCTTAGTTTAAATTAGATATTTTTTTTTGTTTCAGGACTCTTCTGACAAAATTGACCTTTCAAATTCACCAAAGAAGAATAGTACATAGCTGTAGTAGTTTAATGAATATTGGTAGGTGAATAGTTTTTCTGTTTCATTTTAACTTAGCAAAAGCAAGCAATAGCGGTCATTGCAACTTGAATAGTCACCTCTTTAAACTAGGAGCCACGGATAGTCCGCTATATCGTGGCTGCATGCAAGAGAATGACACTGTAGAGCATGTGCTTTTGCATTGCAAAGCCACAGAAGGTACTAGAGTTGCTACTAGGCTGCTGAAGCTGCTTCGCCATCATTCATGGCATCGTCGTTGAACTTTCCACCCAACTCACTGGAGCTACTATGCCAGCGGCCCAGAGCCTCGCTCCGGTACTTCAAGGAGCTGGGCTGGCTCGGGTAGACGCTGGCAGGGGGAAATGCACAATACACCCCAAACGGGACGTCAGTGCAGGACTAATCGCCCCCACTTCGAATAAGAATAAGAACTTAGCAAAAGTCTTTTATTCGAAGTCAAATACTTTACGTGTATGCCCGGAGCAGCCGTGGTTAGCGCGGTCGGTTCACACGCCAAATAGCGTGGATTCAAACCCCAACAATGAGCTGCCGGTGAAGGAAAACATCGCGAGGAAACCATAGCATGGTGGCAGAGCACTTTCTAGTACTCGGCTGGCTAGCTACCACCCTCAAGTTGAAAATCTGCCGCCAAGCATCTAACGGTGTGTTCCGGCAGCCTCACTTGAGAGCCAGTTGCATTCCAGGCTAGGTGTGCTTTACCATCTTCGGCCACACCTTCACTTGACATCAGGTGAGCTGTGGTCAAACACCTAGCCTGTCAACCATTAAAAAGAAAAAAAAAAAAGAAAAGGAAATCATCGTGAGGAAACCATAGCATGGTGGTAGGGTACTTTCTAGTACTCGGCTGGCTAGCTACCACCCTCAAATTGAAAATCTGCCGCCAAGCATCTAACAATTTGTTCCAGTAGCCTCACTCGCGAGCCAGTTTTTTTTTGTCAGGCTAGGTGTTTTACCACCGCTCACCTGATGTTAAGTGACGGTGTGGTCGAAGATGGTAAAGCACACCTAGCCTGGAATGGACTCAAGTGAGGCTGGCGGAATGAGACGAACGTGACGCTCTCCTGATGGTAAGAGACAACACATGTCCTTGACCTTTTTTTTATTGGTGACAATCTAGGTGTTTGACCACAGCTCACCTGATATCAAGTGAAGGTGTGGTCGCATGTCCATGACCATTGCAGAGATACACAGAACTTTGAGTAAGAGAACAAAGTCCGCGGCATCGCTGCTTTGGCGCTCATTACTTTGAGACTTTCGATGGTTAGTCTCAACAGCATTGTAATTTCGCTAGCTGCAGTACCCTAGGGTAATGTTTTACACACTACTGCTTGGTGGCAGATAATCTAGTACTGCGTTACATTAATATTTGAGAACATTTGATAGAATCTTTAATCGATTGTATTTTTTTTTCTATTTTCAGTTCGGGAATCAGTTTTATATTGCAACAGTTGGGGAAGGTACGGGTTACCACCGTAGTTATAGAAATAGGTGAACTTTATTTATAAGGGGTTCATTAATTGCGTGAGGCGTTTAGGGGGGGGGGGGGGGGGTCGAGCCGACTCTCACCCAATCTCACGTGGGAGGAGAGGGGGGGGGGGCTCGGCAGATGGTCACGTATTTTTTTACTTGGCCTGCACTCAGTGTTTTTTTATTAGGGTTCCGTACGCAAAGGATAAAATGGGACCCTATTACTAAGACTCCGCTGTCCGTCCGTCTGTCACCAGGCTGTATCTCATGAGCCGTGATAGTTAGACAGTTGAAATTTTCACAGATGATGTATTTCTGTTGCCGCTATAACAGCAAATATTAAAAAATAGAATAAAATAAATATTTAAGGGGGCTCCCATATACAACAAACGTTTTTTTTTGCCGTTTTTATTAGATAATGGCACGGAATTCGCACTTGGCCGGTTTGTTCTTAGGATGATAAATAAACACCTTTGCTAATACACGTTGAATACAAAGTCACTGCCAGATTACGACTTTGTGATCGAGCAAAATGTCACGCGATTTCAAAAAGGGGAGGAAGGAAGGGAGGGGTGGGGTCGAAAAATCGCCAAAATCACCTCACGTAATTAATGGACGTTCCCCAAGACATAATATCTTATGAAAAAACGTTAGAAAAGCGAGTCTTCAAAACAATGCTCTTAGTACAAACAATTTATTATTACTGTGTAACCTTATTATAAGTTCCTAACGTAACTTTTAATATTTCTTCCATTTAACAAATTCTTCGAAATCCCCTAGAACTGCCCGTAAGAGTTAAACCCACTAATATTATAAATGTGAAAGTTTGGATGGATGTTTGTTAATCTTTTACGCAAAAACTACTGAAAGGATTTGGATGAAATTTGGTAACTTTATAATATTAGTAAGATTTATTAAAATTAATTAGTGCCCATATTTATATGTTTGTTGTTTTCTGATGTTACAATTTTTTTTTTATGCCACAGATGGCAATCAACCTGACGGGTTGCCTCATGTTAAGCAATCACCGTCGCCTATAAATATCTGTATTACAAATACGTTGCCGACGTTTTAAGATTCTATTAAGAGCGCTCTCGGGCTGCAACAAATTAAAAAAATTAAGTATTTGAAAATTCTATTGCTGTCTCCCAGCTCCCCGTAGAGAGCGATAGGGGCTGCAGCTCCGGCAGAATATACTTACAAAAATTAGACCAAATCGCCATCTAGTAATCCCCAGTTTTCTCCACCTAATCAAGACAGATTACAAAAAGAAAAACACGGAAATACTTTTTTGAATAGTTTGTCTATGTCCCTCTTTATTTTTTTAAAACCTTTAAGTTCAAGTTTTTTTTATATGATTTTTTGAATATCATGCTTAAAAAGGACTTTTGACAGCTTATATCTTCTGAAATAATAATTTTATGCAAAATATCAAGAGCGGGGACATTGTTCTAGGAGATATAGGTTTAATGTATAAAAATCATTGCATTATTTTCATTTTCCAGCGAGGAAACGGGGGATTACGTTTGTATGGGAAAAACTCACGTGAGCCTCTTAACATGCCTTTTGAAGAACCCAATGTTGAATTCGGCATGTAAAGAAAAAAAAAACTTTGTTGATTCCAAAACCATTTTGAAATAGTACATTTCTGTACAATATTTTTACGTTTAAAACTCTGTAAACTATGAGGTAGGGTTTATTTTAATAAAAAACATAAATCAAACTTGACCTTCAATTGATGTCTCATGACGTCATCTCGACGGGCAACTTTCATAGACTGGCAAACCAAAACAAAACTTGTCAATGTCAAGTCAACGGCGATCATAATAATATTTTCAATACACATACGTCGAGATGTTTTTCGATTTATTGATACAAATATCTGGATTATTTTACTTGAAACGTTATTTGGACTCTGATATCGCTTTTATGACATAAGATTTGTTTACTTTATGTCATGAATTGTAAAAACCGAAGTCGTGACAGAATGGCTTTGCAGCTTTAGCCTGCCCGATGGGGCAAATTAAAAAAAAAACTTGTCAGTTCTGTTGTCAAAGTTAATGAAATGTGTCAAATGTTTTGTATACTTTTTTGTTTCGTATGGCAAAGGCATATTCTACATATTCAGCCGTACTCATGACGTCATAACTATAAAAAGTTTGAAAACGTATTATAATTGTAGTAAATTATAATTTGTAGCAATGATAGCTCAGTGGTTAGAGCGGTAGGTTCGCATGCCGAAGGGCGTGGGTTCAAACCCCAACAATAAGCTTGAGCTGCCGGTGAAGGAAAACATCGTGAGGAAACCATAGCATGGTGGTAGGGTACTTTCTAGTACTCGGCTGGCTAGCTACCACCCTCAAGTTGAAAATCTGCCGCCAAGCATCTAACGGTGTGTTCCGGCAGCCTCACTTGAGAGCCAGTTCCATTCCAGGCTAGGTGTGCTTTACCATCTTCGACCACACCTTCACTTAACATCAGGTGAGCTGTGGTCAAACACCTGGCCTGTCAAACATTAAAAAAAACATATGTCCAGCTCATACAAAAAAAAATACTTAGATAAAATGATTTCGTAAAACAAGCAAATGTTTGAAACAAAATACTAGAAATCTTTTTTTATATATTCTAGTAGCGATGATAGTTCAGTGGTTAGCGCGGTAGGTTCGCATGCCGAAGGGCGTGGGTTCAAACCCTAACAATGAGCTTGAGCTGCCGGTGAAGGAAAACATCGTGAGGAAACCATAGCATGGTGGTAGCGTACTCTCTAGTACTCGGCTGGCTAGCTACCACCTTCAAGTTAAAAATCTGCCTCCAAGTACCTAACGTCATGGATCAGGTCATGGATAGGCTTTATCTCTTACCATCAGGAGAGCGTCTCGTTCGTCTCATTACTTTTGACATAAAAAAATAATATATGTATATATATATGTGACCGCTAGTGGCATTTACAGTTGATGAAATAGTGAATAGTAGTGTTGGTGCTATATTTAAAATAATAGTCACTGATATTTACGAAACTGTGTTTTATTATTTCAATAAAGTATAATGTATGTTTGATGTTATAGTTAAATCGCTCAAAGATATTTTTAACTATCATATAGTTGGAAAAAGTATCACCTAGAATTGATTTAAATAAAAAAAAACAAAAACATTTTAAAATTAGAGTTTTGGCGGGAACGCAGAAAGAGTCGTGTCGCACCGTTGTATTTTTTTCCAAATATAGTGTTTTTTCGAGTGTTTATAACTATTACTAATAACTATAACTATTGCTACAGGGCAACTTCTTTAGATACTTGTAAACATAAAATACTTGATATTGGCAAATGCTCAAAATGCGACGCCAAAATTAAATAAAAAATAAAGACAGTTGTGCAGTGACGTAGCTGTCAAACGATAGCTCTGCTACTAACGCCATCTGTTGGTAGTAATTCGAACTAGCACAATACAATTTCGGTTTTTTTTTGGCACTTTATGTTTTTTGCTAAACCATTCCAGTATTCAGTAGAACAAAAAATCAAGACGATTCCTTATTTGTCAAAGTCTACATGTAGACATAAGCCACGTTTAGAGAAAAGCGACACATTCGACGGTCAGTCGACCTTATTTTCAGTCGGATTAGGTTTAATTTGCTATGTGCTGTATATGTTCTCGAAAGGCGGCCTTAGTCTGCATACAGACTTATGCCGCCTCTTAAGAATGTAGACAAGGGACGTTACATTCCTTTGATTCGATTCGACGTTTCGACCTTATTTTCAGTCAAATTAGGTTTAATTTGCTATGTGCTGTATATGTTCTCGAAAGGCGGCCTTAGTCTGCATACAGACTTATGCCGCCTCTTGAGAATGTCGACACGGAATGATACATCCTACCGATTCGATTCAAAGAACAGTAAATCATATTGCTTGGTACATTAGGTTTGATTTGCTATGTAATTATTATCAAGAGTGTTAGCATCTTGAAGCTATAGGAATTCCCTTTTGTTTTGCTCACTATAAATTAAATTAAATGTATTTGTTGTAATAAAAAAAATATATATAAAGTAGCTCAAATAATAGAGATCTGATAGAAATTGATGTTAACCAATTAGGACCGTCCCGGAAGGATCATTTTAATATATTTTTTTCATAGAAAAATACCTACTATATTTTTTTATTGTAAGCCTCTAGTTACATTTTGATAAAACTTTGTTAGCAATATCAATGCTTGTGAATAAAATTTGTTTTTTAATAGTTTAAAAATTATGATTTGTTAGAAATATTTATATTACTGACATAAAAAAAAAATGTTTTCCTTTTTTTTTGGAAAATATGGAATTTGACAGCATTCATATTGCTAATTTAAATATGTCGTTAATAATTGTGGTGATTTCTGAAAAAAGTAAATTAAAATTACTGGATCGTACGTTTCTGCGTACTTAATACTTAAACGGTTGTTTTAATAAAATATCTAAAAATACCTATTAATAATAATCGATCATAAATATTCAAGAAATATTAAAAATTAGAAGTGTAATGTAGAATGTTTGACACTATATGAATATAAATCAAAGATTATATTAAAAAATGTGTATTACGAGATCTACTAAAAGGTTGATTTGTAAAAACATGCACATTTTATAGCAATATATACATAAATTGTCTTTTTAATAGCTAGAATTTAGTAAGGCTGAATTGGGTTTAGTTTATCTTTTAGATATAAACAAATGAGTATGTACTTATTTACTGTTTACGATGTTAAAATAATAGTTTTACATTTTTAGTTACAAATTATGAAACTAGATGGCGCTAGTAGCACGCAGCTTTTCTGCTAAATCGCGCAAGCGTTTCGTTTTAATTATTCTCGCCTTGTGCAGTATATGCTTGAAATACGGGATTAACGCAAATATAAATAAATAAATATCGCAGGACTATACACACAGCGCCATCTGGCCCCAAACTAAGCAGAGCTTGTGTGATGGAAGTCAGATAACTGATAGAATACACCCAGACACAGAACAAATATTTGTTTATTCACAAAATGTTTGCCCTGAGTGGGAATCGAACCCACACCCTACAGCTCTCAAGGCAGATATACTACCAATGAGCCAACGGGGCTGCTGCTTTATGTAAAATATATAAAACCAAAAAGTATATCTATTAGTAGATAAATATTGTATTAGTTTTCTTTCTGGTTCCCATAGTACAATCTTTTCTTAGTTTTGATACTAGATGGCGCTGGGTGTGTAACCCACCGATTCGTTATTTTATTTTTTTCAAAGGGTTTAGGGGATAATGTTCAGGATGTAAGGGAAACGCTAAGGAATACAAAGATAGGTTGTATTGTTGATTATTCATGTTAATCCACGATTAAAAAACGCACACACCGACTAAAAAGTACAGCGCACATTAAACAACATTGCATAGTTTTTTTAAAATTAACAACAAGCATAATTAAGAACATTTAACACTTTCATTGCCACCACTATCCGAGCAGTTCCCAGCGATGCCGCCCTCTATAGAACGCGAGCACGTCAGGCGTGCTCTCGGCGCTGCAAGATGAGATAACATGGGCACGCTAGACGTGTTCACTGGCTTTGTATAAAGGTGAAATCAAAAAAAATTCGGCTTCAGATAGAAAATATGCCCAAATCCATGAAAAATCGAGAGCACTCCTGGCGTGCTCGCGGCATTGCGATAGGGGTTCGTGAGGATACGCTAGGCGCGTCGGCGGCACTGAATGTGTTAAAGAACACGAATTTATACATCCCCGTACATCCAAATCTGTTTTAAAAGTTATAGAGGAATGGTATTCGGTTTTTTTAATTGAGCTTGTTTTGGTATAATGTATGTATGAACTGTGCCTAACTTTGTAAAATGTATTTCAAATGAAATATTCATTCCATATTATTGTTAATATTGTAGATATGTATTGTTTTTCTTGTATAATCGTTCTGGTGTATTTTTTTTTTGTTATTATGAGGAATAAAATAAAATGAATTCAATTTTGAAATGTGTTTTTATTTATGATTATATATTGATTAACTATTAGGGGTTAAAGTATGAAATGTACTAAAAAAATGTTTTTGTCTGTGGGGCCGTTCAAGTATTACGTGAGCAGATTTCTTACCATTTTTTACCCCCGCGCCCCCCTTGTCATCAAAAGTAAGCAAAGCACTTACCCCCTCCCCCTATGCTTACGTAAACATTTTTAGTAATAAATGTTTTTTTATATTGTTATTTTTAAAATAGGAAAATTCATGAAAATATTAGGTTTAACTGATACACATAGAGTAAATGACAAAAAAATATAATCAGAAATAAAGAACATAACTAACATAAAGAATATTTTCGGAACACATTAACAGTCTTCAGTCCATGAAACCTGAATCCATGATTCTAAGTTATCGATGACATTGGATTGCTGCTCAGTGTTGTGAGTCTGCTCACTTTCATCCGATTTTGGAATGTCTACGTCACTCTCATCGAGCCATTCAACATCTTGGTGCTCTAAATTTTGAATAATGCACATCAGTTCATTAGCACGACGAGCAGCGACTCTTACAGGTCTAACTTTTTCCTCTGTGGGCGTGTTTACTTTTTTATGGATCTTCTCGATGTGACGATTTAATGATTTGACGGAAGCATGATAAAGACCACACGTTTTGCATGTTCGGCTTGAGAGCCTCAATTTTACCGTCGGACAAAAATAATCGTAGGGCATTTGCAAAAAATCTTTGAGGGTAGTACTCAAGCGTAGAGCTAAATTGACTGGAAGATCAAGAAATTGTCCTCCTTCATCCAAAACCAAGTCATCAACTGTTTGTTTTACTTTTGCAGGTGGTAGAAGAAACCTGTTGTCTAGTAATCTGAATAGGCCACTTCTTGGACGACAGCATTCTGTATTTTTACATTTTATAATTTGAAGCAAGTATTGGCTTTCACGCACATGTTCTGAGTACCATTTAATGTCTGGAAATTCAGGAACATCTTGTTCATCAGCCTCAACATATTTTGCAGTAACATTATAGCCATCAATTTCCATTGAACTCCATACTTCAGCTAATACATTTCCTGCAAATTCGAAACTATATCTTTCTAATTGTTCATCAATTGTAATGCCACGTTCATCCAAATGAGACCCAAAATGGTCATGAGGCAGTATTAAACCAGCCAGTTCCCGACTCAGAGGAGCCATTCTTCGCTCTACTCTGTTATACGCACTCCTTCCAGGAGCATTGGTAGCTATAAACAATGCATCGAGATCATGTCGTTTAAAATGTTGTATAGCAAACCCTATGACTTTTTGATAACGCGGATTTTCATCTGGCCCTCCATCAACCGTCATAATTACTACTGGTTTTACTAGTCCATGGTCAGTTTTTGCTAATGGTCGAAACTCTTCAAGTTCGAGAAGCGTCTCGAAATCCTGAGCATGAGTATTAGCAGTAGATGAACTATGCTTTCCACTTCGAATAGCGATGAATGTTGGCCCAGAATATCCGACGGCTTGCGGTTGTCCTAGCATATTGGAAGTAACTTTGATACCAGCATAAACAGATGGTATTAATTTATGACGCTCAGCGATTACCCAATCGTGGTCAGGTAATTTGATTCTATATTCCATATGCATTAAAAGAGGTGCTTGCTTATTTGCCGCAGTGACGCCAATAGGGACTCGAGCTTTGTCATCTTGAGATAAGAAAAATACTTGATCTGGTCCAAGTATGGATGCTATGTTCTCTAAATAATGGATTGATGTTTCAGCGAACTTGCTATCTAAGTGGCTCTTGTGGTGATCAGTTTGAGCACGAATGAGCCTAACAGGGACTGTCGATACATGTCTTCGTCCCTCTGTAGAATTCGATTTTCTGGGAATCAAACGAAGATATGTCGCACTGCGACTAATGTCAAATCCTAGTTTACGCAGTTCTTGTGTGAGTTCGTCAAGAGTTTTTACGCTGCGAATAGATTCCGTTCGTCTCCTGTCATCACATACACTCCCAAATAAAGCTATATCCGCAATTGTTTTCAATAGTAATGGTTGATCGCTTTCAAGTTTAGGATGTCCTACTGAATCCCTCAGAGATAGTCTTCTTTTTATTTCAGGATTTTCCTGACAAATATCTTCTAACTTTCTTTTCATACCATCCCTGTGTTTCTTCTGGGCAACTGCGTTTTGAATCTTCCTGTTTAAAGTATTTTTTGCTGTTTTTAGTTCCTCGCGCAACTTAATGATCGGTTTATCAACTTCAGCGCAATTTGGCATAGTATCTCTGGCAGAATACAAAGCGTTCAGATTTTTTTCGAGTAGAGTAATCTTATTTTTCAAAGCTTCTTGAGAAGGTTTTGCTCTTTGTTTATCTGCATTATTATTATTTTCGCATTGCTCTTGTGATTCATTGCCGGTTTTAATTTTATCTTCTTTCTGTTTTTCAATGTTAGAAAATGGCTGTATAATTTGTGTTTTTTCTGCAGGTTTACTGGTAGAAGACGTTGCCTAAAAATGAAAAACTTCTAAGAGTTCTGCTGGATATTCTCTTATTAAGCTACATAAATTCACCGTATTTAATAAAACCAGCGTTTAAATATTATTGAAAGCTTTTCCCCACAGAAACCCTTCACATACAGATATTGAAAACACCGTGTATTTTGTGACCAATTGCCGGAGTCGATCTTAAGAAATAAAATATCAATCATTTACCTTTTTACTTTGAGATAGGCCATCATATTTTTTACTCATAAATCGTTTTAATTGTTACAGAACGTAAAGAGAAACTTTGTACTTATATTTACTCACCTTGGAAAAAAATGAAGCAGATTGGATTTATTTTTAGTCGCCGCTTGCAATTCTTCTTCAATTCTCTTAGATACAATAATATCTAGTTCCTTATCTGACTTTGCTTGTAATTTATAATTTCGCCAAACTTCGTTAACTAACTTTTGTACATTTTGCACTTTCGTCCCAGTATGAGATTTTTTAAAACTTTCGAACAGTTTTTGGTATAACTTGGATTTGTCTATATGATATGACATTCTAATAAGATATTTAAATTTAAATAATTAAAACGTTAAACTTTGGCTAATTGCATCAACATAAACACAAATGATAACTTTCAATGCTTACAATACGTTTAGAATCCAAACAAAACAATACTGATAGATGCGCACTTGCAGCCGGCCGGCACGAGAGTGAATTATTAGACAAGTGAATAGCGCACGGTAATTTCCCTAATGCGCGGTAATTCCCCTAATCAGTTCTCAAAGCGAGTACCTACGCATATGTATTATTTGCGGGAATCCCCGAAAAAACTTAAATAACTAACGATGACGTAATCATCATCTAGACCCCCCCCACCCCCCATGTCATCCAAAATAAGCAAAACAGAGACCCCCCCACCCCCCCTTGGTGCTTACGTAATACTTGAACGGCCCCTGTACACACATACTAATACTTTGCTTTTTTTCTTTGGGTTTGGCATCGCATTTGCGAGTGTTGCATATTTTCAAGTTTCAAAAGTTTAATAGATAAGTTGCTTTGTAGCAATAGTTATAGTCAAAGTCCAGTCTTGGTCAAGTAGGTACAGTCCATGCCAATCAAGTCCAGTCATGCTTTAGTGAAGTAGTGGCGACTTTACTATAAAGCTCCAATGGAGTTGAAGCAACACGAAAAGTCATGTTTCACCACATTATATCATTTTCCCACTCACGCATGTAATTCGGCACTTTATGATTAAAACACCACTATTTTAATGCATGACCACTCGACAAAACACAAGTTTTGGAAAAAAATACAACGGGGCGACACGACTCTTCCCGCCAAAACTTGCTTATTTTTTAGAGTTTTGGAGTATTTTTTACACTAACATTGTGATAGTTTTGGCGGGAACGCGGAAATGACATTTCGCCGGATTATATAATTTTCCATAACTTGTTTTTTCGAGTGCATAAAAGTAGTCGTGTTATTCATAAAGTGCCGAATTATAAGCTCGAGTGTGGGAAATTAACAAAATGCGAAACATGACATTTCAAGTTGCTCCTTTGAATCTTGTGTTAAAACCGCACTACTTTACGAGGGCATGACCAGACTTGACCTTGACTTCCCGTGACTAAGACTCATTTTACTAAAAAATTACTTGAAAAAATCGAAACACCACATATACCTAGCACCTAAGGGTGTGTTCCGGCTGCCGTACTTGAGAGCCAGTTCCATTCCAGGCTAGGTGTGCTTTACCATCTTCGACCACACCTTCACTTAACATCAGGTGAACTGTGGTCAAAAACCTGGCCTGTCAACAATAAAAAAAAAATTGCTACTTCAAATCTTGTTAAAACCGCACTACTTATGAGGGCATGACCAGACTTGACTTACTTTGCATGACTAAGACTTATTTTACTAGCTTTATTTTAAATAACTTGAAAATATCGAAACATGAAACTAACAAACGCACAAAGTGCGACGCCAAAAACAGAAACGAAGTAAAAATAAAAAGTCATTTTTCTACACGCATAATTTTATTCTCACATATTACAGACACAATAGTTATCTCTTAAAAATATTAATACTGAAAAATAGATTTCTGTACTCATATTGCATTTGGAATATTTCTCACTAAAATGTCGAAAAGTTGAATCAACAAGCTCATAATAGGTTGGTCTTAGCCAACCTGAATTTAGCCGCAAATACAAATAGATAGCTAAACACTTTACTGTTCACACCAAAGATTGTAAATTACAATAGAAAAAGTGTTAACAACTAGTGGAACAACTGGCGGTCTTATCGCCCTTTTGAATATTTTATAGATAACACCAAATACATTCCAATATTACTATGGCAACTTACGTGGTTCGAATGTGGCTGTGCAATCAACTAGGTGCTCACAGGAAAGCTACGCAACTGCCAAATGCCAACCTTACTGCGCGGATATACGCGTAGCTTTGATGTGCGCGCCTAGCACATCGCAATAAGACGCTCAGAGTACGGAGGGGCTGCTTACTTACACACGGATGTAAAAAATACCCATTTCGCAATTGGAGCACTTCTCATGACGTATAATTCTCATACAGAGCACTTAGATTAGAAGAAAATACAAATCTATTATAACACGTCGAAAATCTATGATAACTGATTGACCCTCAAATTTCTGCTTGTCTTTGCAAACTTCTTATTTTGACAGTCTTAGCAGAGTGGTTGTCGTTGTAGATGGACGGATTTGCAGCCTGTAGTCACCGCTAGTTCCCAGAGTTGCACGTCGCGTGATGTCTCTCCACTTGTGGCGACTTTTCGCATTGCGAGCACACTGTACTGTATAGCCTTTGTAATAAGATCGATTCAGCGAGAGAGTGAGAGATCGATCACGATGTCTTCTGCCTTTTATGCGGCCTTGTAAAGAAAGTCTCAAGTCTCGATCAAGTCCTAATTTCTGGAGATATGCCTTCGCAAACTACACGCATTCAAATACATGACCAGACATTATACAAATACATTAAAGGCTTGTGTGCTTTTAGCGTAAGACAAGCATAAATTATAAAGCCAAGGGGAGTCTTAGCAAATTTTCTAAGTGACATTAACTAATTTATTTTATTCGTCCTCGAATATCTCAAAGTAATGAGCGCCAAAGCAGCGACAATGGACAATGTTTTGCGAGAGTCAAAGCCACTTGCAGGCCAGTTCCATTCCAGGCTAGGTGTGCTTTGCCATCTCCGACCACACCTTCACTTGATATCAGGTGAGCTGTGATCAAACATCTACATTATCAACAATAAAAAAAAAATGGTCATGCAGGACATGCGTTATCTCTTACCATCAGAAGAGCGTCTCGTTTGTCTCATTACTTTAAAAAATATGTAGCTGTAACTACACTGTGACGGAGCACTTTCTCAATACGGGCACTTTTTTTAAACAAGCATTTTGTTAAATGTAGGAAGTAATTCAGTGTTGTCCTTTTAGAAACTAATGTAATTACTAACATGCACTTATAATATGTAAAAGTGACTTTTACGTAATCGCCATTGGTATAATAAAATCTCTCTTTAGGTAATGGTAGACAATTGACGCATTTCTATTTTACTTCTACTTTCTTTCGCACCTGTGCGAAGCAAGACGAGTCCGCGTGCGCGTTGTACTCAGCTTTGACTCCTTGATGAAGGCCACCGGGTGTGACCGAAACTATAGTCAGAGTATCCGATATAATTAAACATAAGTAAAACACAAATATCTATTTCATTAAGTGCTCATTTCGAGAAATTCTCATTTTTGCATGTGCCCCGATTGCGAAATAAACCATATACAATTATTTTCAGAATGGTCACTTTTTGCGTCAAGTGCACATTTTGTATAATTGAACACAATCCTCTAGCGATACATTAACAATCATACTATGAATCATCTATCAAAGACACAAATGATATCGCTCGCCGTATAAGCAATGTGAAAATTGTGGTAGATATAAATATTTATTTTTCTATTTAAATAAAATTCTGTTGCCGAATGTATACAAGCGCATCACTTGAGAACGGCTGCACCTATTAGGCTAATTCGGTATGTAAAGTTTTTTTTTGTATTTACTTTATATTTTTTACTGATAGTAAACTTTATTTTAAGAAACTAATTTGAATTGGCTTTCTATGCAGTAGTTTAATTCTAATACGTTTTCAAACTTTTTATAGTTACGACGTCATGAGTACGGCTAAAATATGTAGAATATGCCTTTGCCATACGAAACAAAAAAGTAAACAAAACATTTGACAAATTCAATTAAATTTGACAACAGAACTGACAAGTTTTTTTAATTTGCCCTATCGGGCAGGCTAAAGCTGTAAAACCATTCTGTCACGTCTTTGGTTTTTACAATTCATGACATAAAGTAAACAAATCTTATGTCATAAAAGCGATATCAGAGTCCAAATAACGTTTCAAGTAAAATAATCCAGATATTTGTATCAATAAACCGAAAAACATCTCGACGTATGTGTATTGAAAATATTATTATGATCGCCGTTGACTTGACATTGACAAGTTTTGTTTTGGTTTGCCAGTCTATGAAAGTTGCCCGAAGAGATGACGTCATGAGACATCAATTGAAAGTCAAGTTTGATTTATGTTTTTTATTAAAATAAGCCCCACCTCATAGTTTACAGAGGTTTAAACGTAAAAATATTGTACAGAAATGTACTATTTCGAAATGGTTTTGGGATCAGTAAAGTTTTTTTTTTCTTTACATACCGAATTATTTTTTGTTTTTATAATTATTTTTTTAAATACTTTATTGCACACTTAAAAAACATGTCCAAAGGGGGGACTTAAAGCTAATTGCGTTTGCATTTCAGAGAAGGAAAACATTGGAAGGAAATAATTTTTAAGAGAAGGTTTATTTGTAAGAAAATGTTTGAAAAATTTGAAACGGAAAAATAAAAAAATCTCCGCATAAAAGTGGATGAGTGAGAGAGACAGAAGATAGGAAAATTTGTGCCAATACATTTGTACTAGCCCTACTTATAAATTTGGTTCAAAAACCATTTCATTTGCCCCTTCAGGCAGGCTAAAGCTAATGAGGTTATGATATAAGATTTATTTACTTTATACCAATTGTCAAAGTCAATGAAATGTGTCAAAATATGTATGTATACTTTTTTGTTTTACATGGCAAAGGTATACAAATATTCAGTCTACTTTACGAAGTCAGCGCTTTAAAGAGATTGGAAACGTATTAAAAATCAAGTGCCACATAAAAAGCCATAATATTCAAATTAGTTTCATGAAATAAAAACTATCAGTTTTTTTTTTTTAATAAATACAAACAACTTTACATACCGAATTATCCACGCAACAACCTGTATACAATACATCCTAATAAATTAGAGATGCCAATCCCAAATTTAAAAAACCAGGATTTGAAGTAGGAAAAACCAGGAAAATTCAGTTTAAAAATAGGACGCAGTAATAGTTCGAAAGTAGCGCGCGAATTTTAAAATACATGAGGCAGGCGCTTCAAAAACTCAGGACGCTGCTTAAAAGCTATCCAGGACATCCCAGGACACTACATAGGGGACACTACATGTCCTGGGAAAACAGGAAGGTTGGCTACTCTATAATATACGTTTATATATGAATGTCTTGTAATCAAATCGCCAAAGCAAATAGCACACGTGCGAAGCCGGAGAGCCCTTGCGCAAAAAAAGTTTTCGAACCAAACTTGGTTGAACAAATAGACCATCTGCTTTGACGGAGTTTTTAATAGGGTTCGCTCGTACAATGGCGCGAAATCATTTGGATCTTTGATCAAAGCTAGTACAAAGGGGCCTTGAATTCTACGTTCGTCTGTTAATTACTCAATTTTTTTTACAATTTCCGTGATGAACGGAGTGCGTCGATTTATTTTCGCCGATAATACTTTAGCAGCCTAAAGTTAATAATAAATATCGTAGGACTTTACACACCTTAGGAACGTCTTAAAAAGTTTAAACATGGCTGTTGAGCTGGTCCTGTAGTTTCAGAGCCTATTCAATACAAACAAACAAACAATCAAATCTTACCTCTTTATAATAGTACTAGCGGATGCCTCGCGGATTCATCCGCGTAGTTGCTGTTCCCGTGGGAATATAGGGATAAAAAAAAACAAACAAAAGAAACGATTTTCATGATTTTTTTCATAAAAAAAATATTATTTCTCGAATCGATCCAGGCGTTTTCGTATAATCGGGGAACATACATAAAAAACTTTTGTTTTACTATAAAAAAGTTCTGTGTAGTAAAAGGCAGGTTGTTGACAGACGTTATGTTTTACCATCAGGAGAGTGTCTCGTTCGTCTCATTACTTTTACATTAAAAAAAATTCAAAAAAGATTCGGGACGAATTGAGAACCTCCTCCTTTTTTTGAAGTCGGTTGTTGAATGAACTAAATAGTTAGTAGAAAATTAATTAATTGAAATCGTATTTATGTATCAATGAAACTAATATTATAAAGAGGAAAGATTTGTATTTTTGTATGTATTGAATAGGCTCCGAAACTACTGGACTGATTTCAAAAATTCTTTCATCGTTGGGAACCTACACTAGTGACATAGGCTACTTTTTATCCCTGTATTCCAACGGGAACGGGAACTACGCGAGTAAAAGGAGACATCCGCTAGTCTATCCATAAAATTAGTTGTAAAAAAACAGATGGACGTAGAAATCACGAGTTGTATTCTTAAATTCCTATAAACGTCGTATCTAACGTACATCTTATTCCACATGTAACTTTAATAAGTAAATTTAACATACTTACATACAGATTTGTAAAACTTCCTACATCATAAAATGCCAATCAAAATCAAATCTACACTAAATGGCATGTGTCAAAATGGCTTAAAATTAAACATTATAATGCCACAATCACAAACAAGAGTTCAACTCTTTTATATGCAAAACATTTAGTAAATTGTACTTGTCAACAAAAGTACAGTGCGCGAGAAAAATACCACAGAAAAAAAAACGAAATCGTTCTTTTTTTTTTAAATTTAAGCGTCGCATTTTGTGCATTTGCCAGAATCAATTATTCTGAAAAATAAAAATATTTATAAATAAGACATATAAATAAATGAATATTTTCTTCATAAAATATGAAATACAAATTAAAAAAAAGTATCAAGTAATCATTTATCGATTGAAATACATGTAAAGTCAGATAAAGTAAACCAACTCCAGTCAAGACCTAATTAGGCATTTGTAAATGAAAACATAAAATTTCTGAACAAAAAAACTTGAAAAAAAAATCCCACAAATTTTGGAAAATAATACAATAATTTATTTTTCTTCGTTTTATTTAAATAGGATTACTTTCGTTTAATAATTAACCGAGTTATTGTTCCAAACACATCTGATGACATTTTATATCACTAGTCCATACTGTTTGATAGACACAATTTACATAATACGCAAATTAATAGAACGTAATTTTAATAAAAAATAAAAGAAAAAAGTGTTTCTATAATACCCTGTTTAAAACTTGCATTTTGGTGTGACCATAAATTTTGTCACGCACTGTACGATTCAACAGAAATGTATATTATTTAGCGCCTATGTCCATTAGGCCATATAACAAGAATATTTTAAAGTTACTAGTAAATAGGCAGTAATTACTTAAAAACATACGATTTGTGCATTTATAGCTAAAAACGGCGAATTTGCTAGTTAAGGTGGTTCGATTTCCATACAATTGTTTTTTCCATTTATGGACAAATGGAGCATAATTTTACAGTGAAATCACAGCTACTGACATTTATTTTGGTCTTTAATTGCGGTAAATCACAATTGCTTGAGTAAAACAGTAGATTATTAGCATAATCTACTGTTTTATTTAAAAATCATAAATTCATAAATTTGATTTCATGCTAATAATCTACTATTTTATTCAAGCAATTATGATTTACCGCAAATAAAGACCAAAATAAATGCCAGTAGCTGTGATTTCACTGTAAAATTATGCTCCATTTGTCCATAAATGGGGGAAAAATGTTTGTATGGGAATCGAACAACCTTAACGTTTTTATACAAAATCTTTTAAATTACAATTAAAAATACCAATTTTATAACCTCGAACACGGCTAGGTTCTAGGTATTATGATTTAAAAATAAATCTACTCAAACAATTTTTCATGTAATTTCTATGGGACCAATCAGAAAGTATATCCTTTAAAATTAAAATATATAAAAACGTGCGTCCTTATAAAATTTAAAAGATTGTTTTCGATTCTTCTGGGATCTCATCATCAGATCCTGACTTGGTGCCAATGGGACCAACCTTGGAAGTAATTGGAAGACTTGGCTTCTAATCTAAAGGTCCAAATAGGTGCTAATAATCTACTGTTTTATTCAAGCAATTGTGATTTACCGCAAATAAAGACCAAAATGAATGCCAGTAGCAGTGATTTCACTGTAAAATTATGCTCCATTTGTCCATAAATGGAAAAAATTGATTCGTATGGAAATCGTATCACTTTAACAAGGAACACAGAGTCCGGCAGAGAGTCTGTGTAGAGTTTTATATCAAAGACTAGTATTTGCGTGGGTGCGCGGGCCGCATGCAGTAATATTACACTACTGCATGGGAGCAGAACATCTGGTACTGCTGTACCTACGTATATTGAAACGAAATAACTGATTTTGTATAAAAACGTTAAGCAAAACATAGCTAACTTACAATTTACTTAATAATATTACTAGGTATATCATACTTAAAATACAGCAGGCGCATTTTATATATAATAGTCAATTGGAACTGTAAATATTTTTATACTCTTAAACTTTATTCGAACGCTATTTAGCATTTAAGGTGGTTCGATTTCCGTACAAATATTTTTTTGCCATTTATGGACAAATGGAGCATCATTTTACAGTGAAATCACAGCTACTGGCATTTATTTGTGGTAAATCACAATTGCTTGAACAAAACAGTAGATTATGAGCATAATCTACCGTTTTATTAAAAAATCATAAATTTGATTTTATGCTATAAATCTTTTTGTAGCGATGATAGCTCAGTGGTTAGCGCGGTCGGTTCGCATGCCGAAGGGCGTAGGTTCCAACCCCAACAATGAGCTTGAGCTGCCGGTGAAGGCAAACATCGTGAGGAAACCTTTGCATGGCGGTAGGGTACTTTCTAGTACTCGGCTGGCTAGCTACCACCCTCAAGTTGAAAATATGTCGCCAAGCATCTAACGACGTCCCGGCAGCCTCGCTTGAGAGCCAGTTCCATTCCAGGCTAGGTGTGCTTTACCATCTTCGACCACAACTTCACTTAACATCAGGTGAGCTGTGGTCAAACAGTAGCCATATTATGTCAACCATAAAAAAAATCTACTGTTTTATTCAAGCATTTGTGATTTACCGCAAATAAAGAACAAAATAAATGCCAGTAGCTGTGATTTCACTGTAAAATTATGCTCCATTTGTCCATGAATGGCAAAAAATTATTTGTATGGAAATCGAACTACCTTAACGATAGTTCGTGCGAATTTTGGTCGTACGCATCCTTAATGTCAACAATCAACCTTTGACAATCCTGTTTGCTCATTTGGTAAAGCTGAAGGGCGTGGCTTCGATTTCAATTCTCAAGACTTACATTTGTGTGACTCACACAGATGTTTGTTCTATGTATGGGTGTTTTGTATGTATTTACAAAAAAAAAAGGATTTAAGTATTCTGTCAGCTGTCTGGTTTTCATAGTAAAAGCTTTGCTTAGTTTGGCGCTAGATGGCGCTGTATGAAACGAGCTCCAGTTTTTATTTATTAAAAAAAAATATACTAACGTCGGATAGGTACCTTCTTTGTTTTTGGTATCCCACTTTGTGCGTTTGCCAGTGTTTTCACATTTGATTAAAAATCAAGTCAAATAAGTCTTAAGTTACACAAAGTAAGTCTTACTAGAGTCCAGTCATGCCCTAGTAAAATGGTGGTATTACATGTTTTGATGGTTTTGGTAGCAACACGAAAAGTCATGTTACATTACGTTATATCACTATTGCGTTTATATTTTGTCACATTATGAAGAAACCACCAATATTTTTACTCTCGAAATAACACAAGATTTGGAAAATAATATAATGCTTTAGATAACTTACTGATGATACTTCTGTTATATCTCTACAAAGTAACAAAGTCGCAAGCCCGCCGTCTGTACGTATAGATCTTTTAAACTACGCAACGGATTTTAATGCGGTTTCCATCAATAGACAGAGTGATTCAAGAGAAAGGTTTATATGTATAATACATGCATATGCACCACATAAGTATCTACTTTGCACACGTGCGAAGCCAGGGCGGGTCGCTAGTCTCTACATAGTATAAAACAAAGTCGCCTCTCGCCGTCTGTACGCTTAGATCTTTTAAACTACGCAACGGATTTTAATGCGGTTTTCATCAATAGACAGAGTGATTCAAGAGGAAGGTTTATATGTATAATACATGCAAATGCATTAGATTATTTTAATAATATTGATATTTATCGCGCAACTAAGACGTTAAAAAAATGTTTTTGTCATCAATTGTTTGATCGTGGATTCGTACGATAGAAATTAGCGTGAAAGAAAATACGTTATTGCAAAATCGCGTTTTATTAGGACGCCGTCTTATCGCTACCAACATTTAACTAGTCGTTATAGCATTTTAATTTTTGCGAGTAATAGTGTAGTACTAAAATTATAGTAAAATGGAGCATAATTATGAAATCAAATATACGAATGCCAATTACTAAACAATTAAAAAAATTATATATATTTTGTGTCAGTCGAATGTCTAAGGATACTCTATACATTTAATCTATTAAGATGTATAAGAGTTATGGTAGAATAAAGAAACTTTTAAAAACATTAAACACCTTTTTTTGGGCAGTCGCGCTGTCCTGGCGCTATCCCAATTTCCATACATACTTTCATTGTTCCCCAATTTTCTATCGATATGTTTAGCCCTTCTGGTACGACCTGGCACGGCCCTAAACTTTAGAAGCCTTGAATTTAATCGCCAGGCGCGCCAATCTGGGGCAAGATAATTGTTACTTAAATAAGATATTAAGTAACACTTATTTAACACTCACAAACACACGCTGTTTCAATCTTGCGCATCTTTACAAAATTAATCTCATTCGATGTGGACACGTTTCGTAAAGACGAAAATATACTATCATACATGCATGCACCCCCTTAACAAAATACAAATTCAAAGAATCTAATACTCACATACATAAAACGCACACACTCACGCTTTCATCTGATCCCATAATAACTGCTCGAATTTTAATTGAATAATATTTAAATTAATTGGATAATTTCTTGATCTTTTAGCGAAATAGAGTACACTATTACATAAATGTAATCCAATACATTATAACCAGTCGGAAATATCTGTAAACTTAGCTGGAATGCGTTTCCCCTCGCGCTGCCCCGCAACTCGCCCCGTGTTCGCCAATCCCCTCGCGCTGCCCCTCACCTCGCCCCGTGTTCGCCTACCCAGTACTGTTGGCAACGCAAGCGTCGACGCTTGACTTGATTCGACGTTGGTTGTTGAAATATTAACAAACTTTTTGATGTTTAACGATGGGCAGGACTATACATAGTGCAGTAAAGAAAAAAGTTATATGATCATATGAAAGAAATATATCTATACTTTTTATTCCGACAACAGATAAACGCGAACAAAACGTCATCCGTACATGGTGGATGTTCCCCATGTATCAAAACGCTTTTGATTCCACATTTTTCATTTGCACAGCGAGGTTGTGGAACTCTCTGCCGGAGTCTGTGTTCCCTGTTAGGTACAATATGGGTGTCTTCAAATCTAGAGTAAATAAGTTTCTTCTAGGTAAGCGTGCTCCATGTTAGGTCACACTACTGCTTAACATCAGGCAAAGTGTGGTCAAACGCAAACCTAATTTGAATTTAAAAAAAAAAGTCGTTTGCATGACGTCATTGACTTAGGTCTGCAGATATTTCCGACGGTTTATACGTACAATTTAACCTAAGTGCAAACTGTCACCTCACAATTGGTCATCTTAGTATGGGGGGCAAAGAACTACGGAAGTTAATACTTTGTCCTCCCGAAATCTAATCAAAATCGAAATCTAATCTGATAACGTTTTACTGTATTTATTAATTTTGTCAATAATTTTTCTCTCTCTTAATGTTGGCGATAAGGACGCGTCCTAATGAAGGTAAATTTAATAGGTGTCATAGAATACAAAATTGACAAATCCAATCAACATTATAAAATAAAAAAATCAATTACTCCTTTTTCACACTAATTGTTCAAGCGACATAAAAAAATGGCGTACACTACAACAGACGAGAAATCGTGTGTAACGCTCTGTTATATATAATATTTGTCCGGTTTGTATGTGACTACTTATTGTAAATACCACGTATGAATTATCCATGGCTATTGAGACTAATCATCGAAATTTCTCAAATTAATAAGCGCCAAAGCTATGTTCGTGAGACATGAGAAACAGTTCCATTCGACGAACGATGCGGTCTCCTGATAGTAAGAGATAACGCATGCCCATGACCTTTTATGGTTATGGTTTTTATGGTTGTTTAGCTAGTTGTTTGATCACAGCTCACCTGATGTCAAGTAAAGGTGTGGTCGAAGATGGTAAAGCACACCTAGCCTGGAATGCAACTGGCTCTCAAGTGAGGTTGCCGGAGCACACCGTTAGATGCTTGGCGGCAGATTATTTACTATTAGGGATGAATGGGAATAAGCCATTTTCCGAAAATTACTTTTTTTGCGAATGGTACTTTTTACAAAAGAGCCATTTTACTACCAGGCGACATTTTGCGTCGATGCCGACTTGGACTGTATTTTGTTACTCAAAGTTCAAGGTTTTTGATTGTCATTGTCGCTCACTACGTAAAAGACATTCGCTGGCTAGTCCCTTGATACCGCGGTGGTACCTACCTAGACGACCTCTAGCTAGAACATCTACCACCTAATGGTATTAA
Source organism: Biston betularia (assembly GCA_905404145.2). Classification (NCBI taxonomy): domain Eukaryota; kingdom Metazoa; phylum Arthropoda; class Insecta; order Lepidoptera; family Geometridae; genus Biston; species Biston betularia. Next base: position 2,466,482 of record FR989891.1, read on the forward strand.
AAGCCTTATCGAGACGGTAATACCAAACTTCTTACCAAAAAAAAAAAACGTATTACCTAAAAATCGACTTCGTCACATACAAAACTGACGAAACATTTTGCTCTCTCTAAAACATTAACCTTACATCTAAATCAGTAAATGCATACCAAAAAAAAAATACATTAAAACTTCAGCGACAGCAAATACATAATAAATAATTTAAACAACTTTGTACTATATTTTTATCGAGTTCTTGACGAAGGCAATATCTATTCCTATTAGGATCATAGATTTACAAACATAGATAACGGACCAGCGCTCGAAAACGCTCAAATTAAAAATGGTCTAATACCGTGGCACCATTTTTTTTAAATGCAGTTGCATGTAAATATAGAATGAAATCCTTATCTCGATATTTTTGCCGATTTTGCTCGATTGACTACCTTATTAGTTTCGTTCGTGTATTTGCTTAAAGAGCTGTATGGCGTGGGTTCGATTCCCACTAAGGATAACTGCAATATTTTATCTGTACAATTAACAATAAGATTTGTTTTCAAGACTAATGTAATTACGATTGATTAAAAATTTTATAGTATTGGTTTAAATAGTAAATGTCTGAAATGTATTTGTGTTTATCTAGGTATTGTCGACGTCTATAGACGAGTGTTGACCATCAGGCGACACGTCCGCTTGTTAGCTACTTATAAAAAGGCGTTTTTGGAGTTATTTATGCTCAAACGTTACAATAATTTCAAGCTATACTACGCATTATTATATTATTACGGTTTAAGATATAGTTTGTCTTTATAGTAGCACTAGCTGTGCCCGGCGGATTCACCCACCATTAACTTCTAACGGCCGTATCGTGATGTTTAAGCCTATAACATTTCTCAAGAAATTAGTTATGAAATATCAAAATATTTTTTCAAATCCGACCGGTAGCTCTACAAATTAGCGTGTTCAATCAAACTTCTACGCTTATATGTGGGTATTATATATTTATATAGTATCGTCAATAAGTTTATTGGTAAACTCCACAAAGTTTATAGGTAAGTTCTTCACTCGTTTTGTCTTAAATTTGCAATTTTGTTATGTATTAGAACCAACATCTATTTTAATAAATCTATGTGTGTACATAAATTTTTGTTTTGAATTTGTGAATTTTATTTTGTACCAGAACCAACAATCTATGTTTTGATAAATCTATGATACGGATGTATAAAAAAAAACCTTAACTTAAATATCTTTTTTCGATATATCCACTTAAAACTTAGATCGATTTCAGTTAAACCAACTGTGTTTCAAAGTTATATATTCAATTTATACTTTTCTTTAAAATTCTCAGACTAATCTTTCAGAAATATTTAATACATTTTTGTTCATTACACTAAATCTGAAATTTTTTCTTTTGTATAAAGAACGCCCGTGGCCATTTCTATCAAAAAACATTGAGACATAGTTGATTAACTGACAATATATTATCGCTTTTGTCTAGTAAAAAAGGCTCGATGTTTGTGTCATACCCGCCACCTATCGAGTCACCTGGGTACTGTTTAAAATCTTTATGGGCAACAAGACAGATGGCGTTTAAACTAACTTCTAATATACTGCTTATTGAAATCAGATATGCAAGCACTACAATTATTATTAGAAATATTTTGACGCGCATGTATTATTTTTGTTGTACCATTCATTATTTTTTTTTCATTTATAGCCTGTGCAGACAAACGTCTTGCTTGACGCAGTGGTCGATTATCATTCTTATCCGAATAGGTCTTTACATAAAACCTTGTTTGTCGTTCTAATTTTATTTTGCCAAATACCCTGGTCGTGACAAGATGGCGTGTGTTGTCTGTGTACACCTGAAATACAAAAAAGAGGAATGTAAAATACTAGCTGCGCCGGTTTTTTAATCATCCAAATCCGTTCTGTAGTTTTTGTGTGAAAGCGTAACAAACATACATCCAAACTTTCACATTTATAATACGTAATAATTTCCAAAAATAAATTGGAGTTATGATTTTTTTCTTCTTTGTCATTGGCGTCGCACTTTTTGCATTTGCCATTGTCAAGTTTTTTAATGATTGATTTAAAACATTAAAACGAAGTGAATCACTTCGTTTTAATGTTTTATGTTTTCGTAGATAAAATGTAGCCTATGTCTTAATCCAGGGGGTCAGCTACCTCCATACCATACTTGGTGGTAGATCTCCTTAGCAGGAGGTCATCTAGGTAGGTACCACCGCAGTACCAGATATTCTGCCGCCAAGCAGTAGTGTGTAAACATTACTGTGTTCCGGTTTGAAGGGTACTGCAGCTAGCGAAATTACTGGGCTGTTGAGACTAACCATCGAAAGTCTCAAAGTAATGAGCACCAAAGCAGCGATACCCTGGACTTTGTTTTGTTACTCAAAGTTCTGTGTACCGCTGTAATGGTCATGGACAGGCGTTATCTCTTACCATCAGGAGAGCGTCTCGTTCGTCTCATTATATGTCAAATTAAAAAAAAAAAAAAACAAATTTCATCCAAATCCAAATCCAAATCCGTTCAGTAGTTTTTGCGTGAAAGAGTAACAAACATCCATCCATACTCACAAACTTTCGCGTTTATAATATTAGCAGGACATTATTAAAATATACAATGCTAAATAAAACTTAGTTTAATAAGTATTATTTTTCACATATTTATGGAAAACACATCAACAAAACGCAAGTCACAGTCAAAGTCACACAAAGTAAGGCTTCGAGTCCGGTCATACTCTAGTAGAGTAGTAGTTTACTATAAGCTTCAATGAAGTTTTGGAAGCACCGTTGAAAGTCATTATATAACTTAGGTTACGTAGCGATGATAGCCGAGTGGTTAGCGCGGTTGATTCGCATGCCGAAGGGCGTGGGTTCAAACCCCAACAATCAGCTTGAGCTACCGGTGAAAGAAAACATCGTGAGGAAACCATAGCATGGTGGTAGGGTACTTTCTAGTACTCGGCTGGCTAGCTACCACCCTCAAGTTGGAAATCTGTCGCCAAGCACCTAACGGCGTGTTCCGGCAGCCTCACTTGAGAGCCAGTTCCATTCCAGGCTAGGTGTGTTTACCATCTTCGACCACACCGTCACTTAACATCAGGTGAGCTGTGGTCAAACACATAGCCTGTCAACCATAAAAAAAAAGGTACCAACACTCGCACACGTAATTCAGCACTTTAATTAATAAAACACCATTATATTTACACATAAAATCTCACTTACTTTTCCCTTAAGAGTAACAAACATACATCCATCCATCCAAACTTTTACATTTACAATATTAGTGAGATTTAAAATGCTTTTAGGACGGCTGTGTTTGTATGCGCGTATACCTGGGTAGGGTAGGACGTGGTTCGTCAGGGCGGTCGGGATCTGGAGGTGGTAGCCGCGGCTGCAGCTCCTCCCCCCCTGGTAGGCAGGTCTCCACCATTGCTTCAAGGCAGTTCACAAACAACTCTGCGTTCTCAGCTGTACACTGGTTCTGTTAACACAAAATTGCAACTTGAAAGTGTAATTTAATGATTTGTTTTTATGGTTGACAGGCTAGGTGTTTGACCACAGCTCATCTGATGTTACGTGAAGGTGTGGTCGAAGATGGTAAAGCACACCTAGTCTGGAACTGGCTCTGGATTCTGGCTGGAATTCGTTTCCCGAGTGGGTTTCCCCCGATAGGTACAATCTGAGTAGCAATTCGCATGTGAATCGATTTTGTAGTGGCAAGCGATCTCTTTAAGTATCATCTGTAAGTATTAACAGTTCTCTGTCTAATGGACTGATAACAAAATTATAGGACAAGCGGACGCCTCGCGGTTTCACCCGCGTAGTTCCCTTTCCTGTGGGAATACAGGGATAAAAAGTAGCCTATGCCCCCAGGAGATAGTGTAGCTTCCCAACGGTGAAAGAATTTTTGAAATCGGTCCAGTAGTTTTTCAGTTTATTCGTTACAAACATACAAAAATCCAAAAATACAAATCTTGCCTCTTTACAATATTAGTATAGATGTATTTAAGGGCGCAATTTGGAGGAGTAAAATTTATATCAGTAACGTCAAAGTACAAGGTTGTGAGCTTAGGGCATAACTAAACGCCATACACGGTTTGAAATCAGGCTAAAAACAAAGGTCACCTTGGTTGGAAGCGAGTTGAGTTTTGTCGGCTACACGGTTTAAAACAAGTGTTAGTTTGAACGTTGCGCGGAAAGGACGTTTTTACGCTCGCGTGCCGTACATTCATTATACTACAGTACGACGTTATGGCGTCTTACCTATCTACACGGAAAAAAAGAGTCAAAGAGGTTTCTTTCGATCAAAACATTTGGTTTGCTTGAACATATTTCTTTCAGTCAAAGAAATTGTTTTAAAATACAATGATAGGATATTGAACTAAATTGGTAACTTTCTTGATTGAATATAGCAATATTACTTTAACCTGAACCAAAACATCGTTGTTTCAACACAATAAATCTTACTTGCCCGAAACTAACCCGAATTTTTGTTTTAATACTTTAATTTAGTTGTTACAAAAATGTATGGTATCGGATCAACTAATTTGATGATCTTATATGAAATAGAAGGAAAAGCTAAAGGAAAGTAATAAAATGTTACCTTAATGTTACATTTGATTAAACTAAAAATACATTTGTCTTGGTTCAAATACACAATGTTATTGTCATGAAGTTCTCGTTACTATTTTAAAGAGTGCTGATGCTCCAATACAATAAATTTAGTTTGCCTGAAAATATCCTTAATAATTCATCTTCAGTGAAAGCAGATAATTAGATTAAGCCGAAGTACTGACCATTAACATGGTCAGTTGTTAATGCAATGTTATATTTTTTTTAAACAAGGATAACTGTTAGCTTGGTTCGAACACACAATGTTATTGCCCTAAAACGCTCGTTGTTTTCGTTACAACTTTTTTTCTTTTCTACCTAAGCAATTTATTTTGAAATAGTAATGCTGATATATTGAAGTAAAATAATGATTATCTTACTTTATTCGTAATTATTAATTTAGCCTGAAGTAAATTTCGTTGCTTCAATGTAACATTTTACAAATCGAAAATATTTAATGGTTTGTTCTAAATGCTTAGATTTTCTTGCTTAAGGAACATAAATAGCATCAGATCAATTAAATTTTATGTTAAATCAAAAATTTCTTAGTCTTGCGTTTAAAATAATTAATTAAATTAATCGAAATCGATATAATTTTAGTAAAATGTAATATTTCTTTAATATAAGAAAACCTTTCTTGTGTCAAAAGCACGGTGGTGCTCTTTTGAAACTATTGCCGTCAGTCGTTTTATTTTATTCAGTAGTCGACTGGTCGTTGTCTCGTTGTGATTGTGAACACTGAACTGTGAAATTGTGAATTTTCGAACTCTAAGCGTAGACTTTAATAAACGTGTAAGTTGCCAAGGAATCTAAGTATATGGTACACTTATATCTAAGCCATGGAAGCTGCTGATCTAAGCGAAGAAACGCAAAATCTTGTAGTTCTATTGATATCATGGCAGATACCCGAAGATGTAATTCAAGCATTTTGTAGTAAGTAACCTTCCTTATAAACCAATTATTTACTATTGTGCTATACTTAACTTTTTATTTACCTTACTTTTGAACTGTTTTCTGTGTGTATTGGTGAATTTTACAGTTAATTAGTCTTTGTATTTACCTATAATTTGAAATATATATTTGTTACAGGCGTCACACTTATGATGGTTACAATGTGCTTACTGGGAAAATCATAACTCTTTTTCCACATGAAACAGCTGAAACATATTTTACCAGGCCGTAAAAAAAGTAGCTCTGGAACTGGAAAATCCATTGCAGCAAGAGGTAAACTGGTCGATAAAGTCAGAAACTTCCTGTTTCAAAGCCCCGAGAGAAAGAAGGGCTGAGTAAGAAAATGCAGTTACAAAAAAAAGTGGCTTCCTACTGAGTAAGTGCCTAGTTGTACTTTTTCATGTCCAAAATTTTTCATGTAAGAATATTTCATCTCTAAATAGGATAAAAGGAAGTAGCTATTTGCTGTCTGTATTATAAATAATTTTTTGAAAAAAAATTGAGTTGTTACTAGTATTATATCCATATAATTATGTATTTATGACCTAGGTACAATGTTTGTTTATTTCAGGTATTCATGAAGATGACATTCAATGGCTGAGTCAATACAGAACCAAGGTCAGAAGTAAAATCAAGATGGCACAAAACTTCACAGACAAGACAAAAGCTTAACCATAAGAACAGCCGGGACTTTTAATCGCAGTGGAAAGTGTTGCAATTACCATGTGGAGCGGAATTGGTGAGTAGAATAACAAACCATCAATAGAAAAGAAAGTAACAGATGTTCATAACTCTTAAGTGACTTTTCAAACACAGTGATGGAGTTATTCTCTAAAATTATACTAGGCATAAACTCGAACTCGAAAGTGAACTCGAACTCGAACGTGAATTCGAATTCGAACTCGAACGTGTATTCGAACACGAACTCGAACGTGAATTCGAACTCGAACGTGAATTCGAACTCGAAAGTGAACTCGAACTCGAACGTGAATTCGAACACGAACTCAAACGTGCGTGAATTCGAACTCGAACGCGAACTCGAACTCGAACGTGAACTCGAACTCGAATTCGAACGCGAACGTAAACTCGAACTCGAACGTAAACTCGAACTCGAACGTGAACTCGAACGTGAACTCGAACTCGAACTCGAGCGATTTTTTTGTTAGATTATCGCCAGCTATACTATTCTTCATACCGCAGCACAATAATATTTATACACTAAAAAACAAAAAAAAATGGGAAGAGTCTTGCACTTTTAAGTGCATTTCAAGAAAAAAAAAAAATTCCCGCTCGTCTCGATTAATTTTTAACCGACTCAAAAAAGGAGGAGGTTCTTGATTCGACTGTTTGTTTTTTTTTACTGGATGGCTTTTATAGATGCCACTCGTTGTCACTACAGTATGTCAGGCGATAATTTAGACTTTAATTTTGACTTTTGTTTTTCTTTTGATTTCCCCTTTTTTTTTATTAAGAATCGATTTTTGCTTGATAGATCATACATCAGAGGTAGTCCCATATAAATTTTATCGAAATCGATCGAGCAGTTTTATAAAAATCAACAAAAACACATCGATGACATTTTCGTTTGCTCGCTATTTCATTGGAGCAGTGCGTTTAGTTGACCTAAGGGTCATGGAGTTGTAGCGATGATAGCTCAGTGGTTAGCGCGGTAGGTTCGCATGCCGAAGGGCGTGGGTTCAAACCCCAACAATGAGCTTGAGCTGCCGGTGAAGGAAAACATCGTGAGGAAACCAAAGCATGGTGGTAGGGTACTTTAGTACTCGGCTGGCTAGCTACCACCCTCAAGTTGAAAATCTGCCGCCAAGCATCTAACGGTGTGTTCCGGCAGCCTCACTTGAGAGCCAGTTGCATTCCAGGCTAGGTGTGCTTTACCATCTTCGGCCGCACTTTCACTTGACATCAGGTGAGCTGTGGTCAAACAACTAGCCTGTCAACCATTAAAAAAAAAAACAACTTTTTTTTTTAATTGTAAATTTGTACATTACATAGATAGACAACAAGTGAGCCGTGGTCAAATACCAAGCCTGCCAATTATAAAAATAACAAAGATATCTTTGAAAATTATTATTAAGAGAGGTAAGAAAGGAGTAATAGCTTACCTTAGACAGGAACGGGCCGGCGAATCTCCAGAGGCCTCCAAAGCCACAGCTTTGCATGTAGTGCAGCGCTTGCTGACTCGCATCCTCGGTCGCGATCATATTCTGAACAAAGATAAAGATATATTTATCGGCGTGTAGCTTTAATGTTGATTTAGTTTAGCGCCATCTTGCGTAATTTTGGTGGACTAGAGGTGGAGTGGCGTCACCTCTGACGTCACACTGGTTCCGTGCTCTGCTTGTCGTTATTCGTGTAAAGTATTTTGACTTCAACCAATGAGAGAAGGCGAAGTTGCGGATGTTGGCCGGTAGGGGCGCTGTGTGAAGCGAGCCGGCCGTGCGTTGAATGTTGAGGTGGAGAGATCATTCTTGCTTTGGTTGAGGAGAGATGAACATTGATTCTTGCTTTGAGAGGAGATTGAGTTGGTCGGTTGCAGAGTGCGAGCTAAGCGGAACGTTTTGTCCCCAAGCTATGTAATAGTGTCTATAATGTTCTAATCGTTCTTAAACTAAAGTCGTTGTGAAGTGCTGATTAAACTTTGTACAAGATAACTGAATTGTGTGGTTTGTCTCCTCGCCCGCTACACCATCGCCCACTCGTTGTCGTTTCTTCTTCCTTCTTCTTATATCTCCGACATATTTATCTATATTAATTATAAAATAAAAAGGAAAGCTTTGATTTTTTTGTTTGTTTGTATTGAACAGGCTCCGAAACTACTGGACGGATCTGAATAATTCTTTCATCATTAGAATGCTACATTATCCATGATGGACATAGGCTATATTTCATTTAAAAAATAATTAGGGATCCGCATGGAAAAAGTCCTTAGCATGCACAGCGAAAACTATTGACAATAGAAAAAAGTGACGTTTTATAGAGCAAATCAAAAAAGTCCGCAATATGTCTAAATATGACAGTTGTCATCTACCTACATCTACGCTAATTATAATTAAAGAGAAAAGATTTGATTTTTTGTTTGTGTTGACTAGGCTCCGAAACTACTGGACGGATCTGAATAATTCTTTCATTATTAGAATACTACATTATCAGTAAGTGACATAGGCTACATTGTTAATCGAGTTTTCTAAACCAGTGGGAAGCAGGGACGGGCCGCTAGTCTAAGCATATAATTTAAAACTGGCTGCGGTCCTTTTCTAGGGTTCCGTAAAACCAAAGGATAAAATGGGACCCTATTACTAAGACCCCACTGTCCGTCTGTCACCAGGCTGTATCTCATGGACCGTGATAGTTATACAGTTGAAATTTTCACAGATGATGTATTTCTGTTGCTGCTATAACAACAAATACTAAAAAACAGAATAAAATAAATATTTAAGCCCATACAACAAAAGTGTTTTTTTTTTGCTGTTTTTATATGCTTGGTAGATCTCCTTAGCAGGAGGTCATCTAGGTAGGTACCACCGCAGTACCAGATATTCTGCCGCCAAGCAGTAGTGTGCAAACATTACTGTGTTCCGGTGTGAAGGGTACTGCAGCTAGCGAAATTACTGGGCTGTTGAGACTAACCATCGAAAGTCTCAAAGTAATGAGCACCAAAGCAGTGATGCTCTGTTTTGTTACTCAAAGTTCTGTATATCGCTGCAATGGTCATAGACAGGCGTTATTTCTTACCATCAGGAGAGCGCCTCGTTCGTCTCTTTATTTTTGAAATTAAAAAAAATAAATATAATATATATATATATAATGGTACGAAACCCTTCTTGCGCGAGTCCGACTCGGACTTGGCCGGTTTTTTAATAGTTGACCGGCTAGGTGTTTGACCACAGCGTACCTGATATTAAGTGACAGTGTGGTCGGGAATGGTTGGAAGCCTGGAATGGAATTCCATACACGACTTTGCACCAAATACCTTAGTTGAGGGCCAAAAGTTCCTTAAAGATAGCTACCTGGATTATGCTCTGGACCGCACTGAGTATTACTTGATCGTGGCAGTGCATCAGGACGTGGTTTATCTTCATGTCAAGTAGACTGTGGCTGCAGAATAAATTATACATATTATTGTATGTTATTATTTTTTAACGTTTTCTTGTTTTTTTGCGATAGGTTCGCATGCCGAAGAGCGTGGGTTCAAACCCCAAGAATGAGCTTGAGCTGCCGGTGAACGAAAACATCGCGAGGAAACCATAGCATGGTGGTAGGGTACTTTCTAGTACTCGGGTGGGTAGCTACCACCCTCAAGTTGAAAATCTGCCGCCACAAGCACCTAACGGTGTGTTCCGGCAGCCTCACTAGAGAGCCAGTTCCATTCCAGGCTAGGTGTGCTTTACCACTTTCGACCACACCGTCACTTAACATCAGGTGAGCTGTGGTCAAACACCTAGCCTGTCAAACATTAAAAAAAAAAAAATTATGTTTTATTTTTATTTATTTTTCTAATTATTATTTATTTATTTATTTATTTATTAGTGTTACATCTCCCGTGTGTTTCTTATGTCATATATCGTGATTATGTCATATAGCCTGAAAGAGATCGCTTTTAGCGATAAGGCTGCCTCTTGTGGCACAAGTACATAAGGTTCTTTTGCTCTCTGTACTATTTTTCCGTTTGTGGTGTGCACAATAAAGAGTTATGTATATATCTATCTACTCCAATATCGATTATTTTAATACTAAATCAAGTATTTCGTATAACATATTTACTATACCCACAACACAAATAAATAAATAAATAAATAAATATCGCAGGACATTACACACAGCGCCATCTGGCCCCAAACTAAGCAGAGCTTGTGCTATGGAAGACAGATAACTGATAGAATACTTAAATACTTTTTTATAAATACATACTTATAATACATACAGTACACCCAGACACAGAACAAACATCGATGTTAGTCACACAAATGTTAGTCCTGAGTGGGAATCGAACCCACGCCCTTCAGCTCTCGAAGCAGACACACTACCAATGAACCAACAGGGCTGTCAGGACAAACATCTACATATTTTAATGTACTAAATATATAAACGAGCAACATTTAAAACAATAACTAATTATAATGAATACTTACATAACTGGAAACACTTTAGGGAACACCACTGACCCTTCAGCTAAATACTGGTATAGTATCCTAATTTCGTTCTCATCTGAAATCATACGAATATATGATATGGGTTTTGATTACAACGAGCACTTCGCACAATGGACATTTCTCCGGAGGTGCACTGCACTTCCTAGGGTCACCTTTAACCTATTTCTTTTTTTATGTAAAAAGTACTGCGACGAACGAGACGCTCCTGGTGGTAAGAGATAACGCTATGACCATTGCAGCGATACACAGAACTTTGTGTAACAAAACAAAGTCTAGGGCATCACTGCTTTGGCGCTCATTACTTTGAGACTTTCGATGGTAAGTCTCGACAGCTCAGTAATTTCGCTAGCTGCAGTACCCTTCAAACCGGAACACAGTAAATGTTTACACACTACTGCTTAGCGGCAGAATAACTGGTACTGCGGTGGTACCTACCTAGACGACCTCCTGCTAAGGAGATCTACCACCAAGTATAATATTGGAGGCCCTGCGCACATTATTTATTTATTTATTTATTGAGGCTTCATATTAGCAACTACAATAATTATTATTATAATTTTACACAAGTCAAGTAATTGTTTAGCTCATTGTGTTGCTTATTTAAAGAAGCACAGCATGCATTAAAATGTATCGATACAATTAATTAAATGAAAAAAAAAATCAATAAAATTAAAATCAAAATAAAAACCATAATCAAAATTAAATTACTAAAAACCATAATCACAATTAAATTAAATTAAAATCAAATTCACATTCTATTACAATTTAAAATTAAAACCTAAATTATCATTAAAACAAACATCAAAATACAATGTACAAATAGATTTATTTATTAAACAAAATAAAAAAGACCTTAAATTATACTATTTACAAAATGTATACAAAAAACTTAGTCTAAAAAACCGTCAGTGGAGGGATATGTGAGCAGAATGCTGGCAGCATTGCCACGCTGGATGGCAATGCTTAGCTTTTGACCAAAGTAGATACCAGCATTCTGGTCACCTGAAGCCTCCTCTAAAAGTTTCGCCAGGTCCCAATACAGTTCGAGAGCGGCCGGCCCCCACGGACCTAAAGTTTCAACCCCAAACGGCATAAAAAGATACATTCTATCCAAATAACTACATTTGTGCCGTTTCGAGGTTTTCAGCTTTAGATGCTATATACAAATTAAAACTCAAATCAAAATTAAATAAATCAAAACTTAAACTAATATTATAAATAAATTAAGGCACTAAAAGTTCACCAATTTAACAATTCAGCTTGTTCTCAACACTAGCCATGATTACATTTAAATTAGACTTGAGCTGTGACACAGAGTCTCCAAAAATATCAAGATGACTTTGTTTATTTGCATGTTTGTTACCTTATCACGCAAAAACGGCTGATCGGATTTGGATGCAATTTTATTACCTAGATTAGCATTTATATAATACTTTTCATACCGAAAAAATGTTAGATTATCAAAGATTACGGTTGGCGAGTATTATAGAATCATTAACTTTTCGTAAACTAAACTAACCTAACCAAAATTTTTTTTTTTGTTAAATTCTAAGTCACGGGTAACGGCTAGTTAAGTATAATACAATCTGGAAATATGACATGAAAGTCACAAAAACAACAAAAATTGTACTCAACAGGAAAATTTTAAAAATTGACTTGTTCACTAATATATTTGTATAGCAGTGTACTAAACAATTTATGTATATATTTAAATCTAGTGATAAATATTGATTGACGGTTGACCTGGTAGGAACTAGGAGACCAGATCGCGGGGCCAAAAGGGCACTTCCCAAAACATTCATTTCTCACAGTGGGCACTTCTCAAAATGAGCATTTTTATAAAATCTCCAAGTTAACTTTTTTCTAATTTGTGTATAGAAAATAAAAACTGCATTTTTGGAGTTGCCTGGAATAGATCGCTCTTAGTGATAAGGCCGCCATTAATTATTTGTAATTGGTCTGAACAAAAAGCAGTTATACATATAATTATGTTTGACCGCCAGCGTTCTTTTCACATGACGCGACCTGTATGTATACTTTATTTTTATGTGTAGAATTCGGTTTGTAAAGAAAAAAAAACTTTACTGATTCCAAAACCATTTCGAAATAGTACATTTCTGTGCAATATTTTTATGTTTAAAACTCTGTAAATTTTGAGGTGGGGTTTATTTTAATAAAAAATATAAATCAAACTTGACTTTCAAATGATGTCTTATGACGTCACTTCCTCGGGCAACTTGCTTAGACCAAAGAAGCAATGGCAAACCAAAACAAAATTTGTCAATGTCAAGTCAACGGCGATCATAATAATATTTTCGATACACATACGTCGAGTTGTTTTTCGATACTTTTTTGTTTTATATGGCAAAGGCATATTCTACATAATTCAGCAGACCTCATGACGTCATAACTATAAAAAGTTTGAAACGCATTAGAATTAAACTACCGCATAGAAAGCCAAAATATTCAAATTAGTTTCATAAAACAAAGTTTACTATCAGTAAAAAATATAAAATAAATACAAAAAAAAAAACTTTACATACCGAAATTCGGTAGATTTATCAATTTAAGAAATTTCCATTGTAGAAGTTGACCAAAACATTCTTACCGGTAGTGTACTTGACAAGTGTGGCCAGTACAGTAAGAACGAGCGCTTGTGTAGTGAAGTCTGAAAGCACAGATGGATCGAGGAGGCTGTTGCTGTCCGGAGTACCCGAATCTTTGTCTGTCGAAACTTGCTGTGGAAGAAATAAATGCGTGTAACATACGGGCATAAATGCGCGTCACCGACCGTTGCCAGGGAGCCACTACTCGAACGGTCGGGAACGCGCGCGACGAGCAGGGTTGGATTCGGGTACGTTGAAAAATATAGTAAAAGGCCATCAAAATAGTAGTACGCCGATAGTACACTTTTTTTTTTAAATCTTACATTGTTTAAAAAAAAGCTATTAATCAATAAAATAGATAGTTAGAATCAACATGTTTATACAAAATTTACTTCTGTTCTAAATTATGTAAGTTCTTGGCTATTATTTTCTTCAGCCTTAGCAAGTAATCATAAAAACATCTCTTCTAAACTGCGAGTATACGAAATAATAAAATCGGTAGTTGTTTTTTTTTTTTTTTTTAATGACTAGTGCTGTTGGCCGCAGATGGCCTCTACAGCGTCACCGGACTGTGAACCGGTACTGTTGCCACTTTTGCTGCATTTTATTTTCTTAGATTTTGGCGTCGCACTCCAAGCATTTGCCAGTGTCAAGTTACAATTTTAAGTTTCATAATTTAAATACACAAAATGCGAAGCCAAAATCAAAAAAGATGAAGAAGAAGTATTGTTTGACAGCTTACCACAACACATTGTGGTCAAACAAAACTCAATGATTTTTTTTTTACAGATAGTTTGGCTATAAACGTGTGTCATATTTATCTATTTAGGTCTTTTCTAAGTGAAATAACGAAATTGTAGTATTTTTCCGTACTATCCTTAGGTATGGATATTATCTAGTACGGAGCATGAAATAGTAGTACAAATACTATAATTATAGTACGAAATCCAACGCTGGCGACGAGACTAGAAGGGGCGAGGCGCGCGGGGAGAATATGTGACGCCGGCCGCGATACACGCGCAGATCGTACCTGCGCGCGCGCTGTTACATGCGTTATAGCTTAATCAAAAGAAAATCTCCAATAAGCATGATGACAGATTATTAGATTAGATTATTTATTCACCTTATAACAGAGTTTCGTTATACTAGGTAAGTCAATTCAATACATTGGTTAAATAATAATTAAATAATAAATAAATTAAAATTATACTATTAGTCAAAAAAAATTGATGATATAATGATAATATTATTTATATTTCTGCGTATAATAATAAAGGTTTAGTTGGAAAATAATGTCTTTTAAGTTTCTAGATTCGAAGTACAGATGGCATATTATAAATACATATGTAATTATACTATTAGGCTTCGGGCGAAGCCTCCGTATAATTATGATAGAACTTCACTTACACGTAAGTTCATTTAATCACTAATTATGATTTGTTTTGTAATACGGGCTGGCATAATCGCATTGCGATAAAAGCCCCTAATCAAAATAAGAAGTTTTGGCGGGAACGCGGGAAGAGTCGTGTCGCCCCGTTGTATTTTTTTCCAAAACCAGTGTTTTATCGAGTGTTTATGCATAAAAATAGTGGTGTTTTATTCATAAAGTGCCGAATTACAAGCGCAAGTGTGGGAAAATGATATAATGTAGCGAAACATGACTTTTCGTGTTGCTTCCAAAACTCCATCGAAGCTTTATAGTAAAGTCGCCACTACTTTACTAAAGCATGACTGAACTTGACTGACGCGGACTGGACTTGACTAGGACTGGACTTTGACTATAACTAGCTACGAGGACACTTATTTAACTTTTAAAACTTGAAAATATATAAGTACTAGACACTGGCAAATGCTAAAACGCGACGCCAAAACCAAAGAAAAAAAAACAAAATAGGAATAAAAAAAGGTTCTAGATTTAAAATTTGCACCAAAACATTTCTAGTTTTATAGCGTAATTAGTGACGTCACGTTTGAACAAACAAAACTTAAACACTAAACGTTTCTTAGACGCCCATTGAATAATTTAGGTATTTTGTGTTATTACATATAAATTCTGAAGTGTATAGCTGTTGTGCGGTCCCTCAGTGTAGTAACACACCATTGAAATTTCCTGATACGTTTTTTGTTTACGCAAAAGTGACGTCATTCACTCTGATGGTAACTCAAGTTCATTGTTGGGATCTGAACCGACCGATGAGCTGTCATCGCTACATCGTTTTAACAGTAACTGACATACCTTGGTGCTAGTGGTGTCGGGGTAGTCGCTATCACCAGATTTCGTGGAAGGTGGCCGCTCCGTAATGTCATCTGTGCTTCCGGGCGATCCTCTGCCATCGTCTTCTACACTCTGCGTAAAGTCAATATACCAATCACTGCCATGCACAACTGGGCATAGATACTTGGTAAGTGGCAACGGATCCCGAACGCCCACGACATCAACATGACAAGTGATAGCAAACAATGTCAATGTCAGACAATACATCATGGAAGCTAACAATGTCAATACTTGACTAGCGATACCACTGTATGCCAATAATAAATAATTAAACGAACTTACCTGTACGTGAAGTTCTGTCATAATTGTACAGCATTAAGTCTGAAGAGATTAGTACAGTAAGTTAACACATGTAGTACCGCATAGTATTCACCACTCTTGTTCAAGAGTGTACTGTACCTAAGAGTGTACCTATTGTACAAATCTCGAGGAGGTGCCGTACAATTAATGATTAAACGAACTTACTTGTACGTGAAGTTCTATCATACTTGTACAGCATTGAGTCTGAAGAGATTAGTACAGTAGATTAACATATGTAGCACCACTCTTGCAGCGATACTACATGTATTAACCTATTGTAATAATCTGGATGAGGAGTTGCTGTACAATTAATGATTAAACGAACTTACCTGAATGTGAAGT
The DNA here is from genome assembly GCA_905404145.2 of Biston betularia. Lineage (NCBI taxonomy): Eukaryota > Metazoa > Arthropoda > Insecta > Lepidoptera > Geometridae > Biston > Biston betularia. The sequence continues at coordinate 2,482,738 of FR989891.1, forward strand.
TCTGTCATAATTGTACAGCACCGAGTCCGACGAGATTAGTACAATAGGTACACTAACACCATATAATAACGCATAGTATTCACCGCTCTCATTTATTCATAATAATATATTCATAAATCCCAGGTTAATTATATTATCAGGTGTTTATTAAGATCGATATCGTCGTACAACAATGTGAATACTTGACAAGGGACAGCAAACCTTACACGGTTGCTGGGACAGCAGGTAAACAGACGGGTATTGCTAGTTCTAGAATAAAAAAAACTCACATCAAGCGGTATATCGTCACTGGTAATATCTGACCGCGCCGCGTCGCCCGTGGCGCCGTGTTGCATCGAATGCGCGCGCCCCTCGCTATCCTGTACCACAAAACTAGTCATTATGTAAAAAGACTTAGATTTCACATTGATCAGGAGTGTCTTGGAACTTGGCTTCAAACTATGTACATAAAATATAATTATACCACAGAAAAGTTCGATTTAAATAATTACTTATAAATCATAACAGATCAAACTAAAATATCACAAAATTAATTAATACTTTTAAATTTAGATTGAATTTTTTTTTTGGTATATATACCGAACCAGACGCATAACGCTTGTCCATGACCATTGCAGCGATACACAGAACTTTGAGTAGCAAAATGAAGTCCGTGGCATCGCTGCTATGGCGCTCATTACTTAATTTGGTTAGACTCAACAGCCCTGTAATTTCTCTAGCTGCAGTACACTTCAAACTGGAACACAGTAATGTTTACACACTACTGCTGGGCGGCAGAATATCTGGTACTGTGGTGGCACCTATCTAGACGACCTCCTGCTAAGGAGAATTTGTTCCTTGGTCAGTAAAAATACCTCTATTCTGCTTTTAAGACTTGATTAGATTTGAAAACAAGCATGATTACAAAGACACAAATACCCACTCATAAATGACATTTTTTTAATAATTTATAGCCCGTCTCTCGGGTTGATATAATGAGGATTCTAACGATACCTCCATCCAAATCCTCCATCCTTTAAGTTTTTTTCTATGTTTTATGTTTATTGTTTATTTATTTTTTTGTATGTATGTATTGTAAATTATGAAATGTGTTTTATGTCATAAATAAAGTGTTGTCTATTGTCTATTGTCAAATCTGTTTAGGAATTTCGAAGTTAAAGCGGAATTAAGAACTCTTTTTTAAGGCAGTCGTTAAAAATTCTGCGGCGACTTCGCTCAAGCATTAATATTTCTTACAATAATAGTGGTTTGATTTATATTTCTGTAACAATAACCGTCACGCCATGCCACGCCAAAGGCTGACCATTCAACTTAGCTATAGGACCTTAATTTGTATTCTCATTGTAAGGCAGGCTGACGTTTAAAAAGAAGTTTTCTTTTTAAATTACGTGCAGTGAAAAGATTCAAAAAGAGTTTTGGCGGGAAAGCGGAAAGAGACATGTCGCCCCGTTGTATTTTTTACACATATTTAAGTTTTGAAACTTGTAAATATATATAAATACTTGGCACTGGCAAATGCTGAAAACGCGACGCCAAAACAAAAAAAAAAAAATTCAAAAACAACGTATTTTTTTCAATTTCTAGGACTATCTGTGATCTAGAGATTTATTAAACAAATGGCCAGCCACTCACCGTAATTGCTATTGCAATAATAATACAATTATAAATTTACAATATTTATAGCACAGTGTGACCTAAACCCGCACTTTACACACGCTTTTCCGTGACTTAAATAGTCCTTTTTTGCACGGAAAAGCGTGTGTAAAGTGCGGGTTTATGTCACACAGCTATAAAATAGTATACGATACTCGTGACTTAAGTAGTCGATTATTGCACGGCGTTTAGCACCCTCGCTACGCTCGGGTGCTAACTTCACGCCGTGCAATAATCGACTACTTAAGTCACACGTATCGTAATATACTATTTTAAACTTATACAATGTCAAGGAAAATTAATAATTGAAATTACACAAATAAAATATGTCACAAAAACAAAAACTTTGTTCATAACGAAATAATGCCAAGTTCCAAGACATGACATATAATTGGGAAAATTATGAGAAAAAAAAATTTCGACTGGGGCAACAAACGTTCCGAAAGCTAGTACTTTACGTTTAGGGGGAAATAACTATGTAGTCAATTTTAAAAGCTCTCCTCTTAGATTTTTACAGGAATGGAAGCCAAAGCGTTCTTGTCTAATGTGCGAATATTCGTGTAGTGTTTTTTTGGAAATATCTTGACACTCATTTGCTCTGGTGAGAGTTACATTGTGGACAGCGAGTCTATATTTTAAGCAGTGCACATATTTGCGAATTCTATTTCTGTTTATAGGGTTCCGTACCTCGAAAGGGAAAAAACAGAACCCTTATAGGATCACTTTGTTGTCAGTCTGTCTCAAAAACGCGCGGAGGTATCGAGTTGATATTAAAACCATATACGCAGATGTGTAATCTCTTGCAGCTGTGCAAACTTCTCAGATATCGTTGAAAAAGGTTACAGCTGTTTATATCGCAAAATATCGCATAATTCGACACTCACAAGGGAATCAAAAGCTATATGGGTACTTCCCGTTGCCCTAGAACAATGAACTTTGACAATACGCATTGTCTTTGTAACGTGGTGAAAAAGGTGGTAAGGTGTGGTAAAATGAAATGTTGGGAAACGTTACAAATAAGTTGAGTATTGAATGAATTAAAAGTGTCCGGATACTGCAAAGTCAACAGAACAAAGAACTTTTGTTGAAGGACCGTACCGTTATTGTGAGATTGTAGTTGTTCTATGAAATAAAAGATTTAGTTAAATATTAACACATATTATTTAATTCTTATTGCTTATTACTAAGTTAATACAAAGTGGTAGTGTAGTTTCTAGAACGCGAAACTACCTACATACAAGAGTTATCGTGGACTAATTGATGAATATTTTACACGAAACTACCTACATACAAAAAAACTAAAAGGCTTCATACTGTGATGAAGAATATTGAAATTGATATTAAACTGAAAATAACGAGAGCGGTACAGATTGCTAGCTAGACAATCTGTCCGTCTTTATGCCAACTATTGTTACAATATAAATTAAGTAAAGTGTAGAAGTTTCTCTCTTCAACTCGTACGTTTCGGTTGAAAAACCGACGTGGCAGAAAGACCGAAGACCATAATTATGATCCACACAAAATGTTAAATAATAAAAGAAAAAGGATACTGTAGTGTTGTAGGCGGATGCCGAACTGCGTTCTCAGCCGGCACGCCGAACATCCAGATCACGGAAATACTTGCAGGAAACCGTGGGCGTTGCAGCGGTCCGTCAAATCAAGTATCGGTTCACGGGTAAGCCAAAAAAACCCACTTCTTGCGGGTTTTGAAATTGATTATAAACGTCTTGTATCGACTGGGTCGCTGCGCGTGCGCGCAGGATCGCTTGCAAAATCTTAATCGTTTTCTCCTCGTGGACGAGACAAAAATCATCGGCGGCTCCGATCGGAAAAATGCCAAATCACGACCATAAACTAGATCAAGTCACCGATGAGAAGCGTTCCGGTTCACACAGACGGTTCGAGTATCGCCAACAGTCAGCAATAAATTAAAATGAAAATGTAGTAATTTCATACCTTTTTCAATGTAAAATTTAAGTTATTTTTTTTACTATTAAACAAATTATTTTAATTAATTAATTTTATTCTATTTCTAAATGCAAAAGAAGATCGAAACAAATTTTACGATAACCATAAACAATTTGTTTCGTTTCGATTATCAAAAGCGAGTATTGTCTTCATGACAGTCTGCGACGTATGTCACTGTCATTGTCTACTTTAGACTTCTGTCATCTTTACATGACAATTTAACGTAAACAAATTAGTTTGTTTACCATTTGTGGAAATAACAATAAAATAGTGATATTGTATTCAAGTTAATTTGATAAATATCATAAATGAATGACAAAATACGATGAAATGAGTGCCAGTATGTGTTTCTTGTGTTTTTTATAAGTAGCTACGCTACAATACCCCCGTTTTCGGAAAAAGAGGTTAACTTAGTTAACCGAAAAAAACAGCCGACAAAGCAGGGTTTAAAAAGTAGTAGTGTTCACAACTGAAAAGTACAACAAAAAGACGGTCGACAAAACGACACGTAGAAGTGAACACTCTAAAACAAATAATATTAAGAAAACAAAAAGCACACATAGGCTAAAAATTGGAAATGCTTATTAGTTACCTGTATGTTATTTTCAGATAGTGGTCGTCTAGTTTTGATTCCTTTACTTGCATCTATATATCTACTCATTTTCCTTTCTTTCTTCTCTTTCACGCAATTCCTTCCAAGGTGTCCTAAATCTCTCTGTCAATTTTCTTTCATAGCGCGTACCTTTCATTCTTTCCCTTTCATGCTCCACTTTCGGTCTTATTTATTTTTGTATTATCAAATCTGAGACTTCCAAAATCTTCAGTAACTACACTATTAACTGAACATTCCTTGCTGTTTACATATATGCCTGTTATGGCCGTAAGCTATTAAAATTAACTAACTCACGCGAATGATGTCTTTCGCATGGTATTTTCCTAGTTTGCCTGACTCGAGTTCCTTAAGTTCATACACAACGTCAGATATCTTCTTCTCGACTTTGCATTTTACAAATTTGGGTGCTAGTTTAGCTGAGAAAAATTTGGCCGCGTCTGATTGGACAAAGTTCTTCCGCCATACTATATCCCCTTCATTTACTCTTATTTGCGTTCGTCTTAAATTATACCGTTGTGCATTCTTTTGGTAAGCTTGAGTCAAAGCATTGCCTACTTTAATAAAAATATCAGACAGTTCAGTTAACGCCAAAGCTGTCTTACTTCTATCCGCTAACGTAATATCATCTACTGAAGTTGGTAAATCCCTCATAATGGAATGGTATTTACCGTCAATAATGATATCCCGTCCTGTCGCTAAAAAGTAAGGACTATATCCTGTGGCTAAATTAACTGTACTATTTAATGACAGTTGTATCTGCTGTAAATATTTAGACCAGTTTCTTTGATCTTGCTCTACTAAAATTGACAAACAAACTTCGACAGTTTTGTTGTAACGTTCGACAGTATTTGATTGAGGCGCGTAATACGCATTGTAAAAAATTTTTGGTATTGAAAATCTATCACAAAAGTGTTGGAATTGTTTGCTCTTAAAAATTGTGGCATTATCGCACAACAAAATGGCGGGAGTTCCCCATTTGTATATAATTTCTTTTTCTATAAATGAAGTAACCGTTTGGGTAGTAGCTGTACGTAAAGGATGCAGCCAAACGTATTTTGAGAAAATATCAACGACTGATAAAATGTATACATGGCCTGAGTATGCCTTTGGTAAAGGACCAATAATGTCTAATGACAAAGTGTGTAGAGGAGCATCGACTTGCTTCTGATTGGTCATTAAACCGTGAGGTGCTGCGTTAGAATGTTTATAAGCTTTACACTTGTCGCACTTTGTCACGAAGTTTTTAACATCATTGAACATGTCCTTCCAATAATAATGATTCCTAATTTTAAGATACGTCTTTTGTATTCCTGGGTGGACGCTATCCATGGAATCATGACTTTCCAGAATACATTTCTCTACTAATTCCCTTGGTAATACTATTTTCCAATTATTATTCTGCAAATCTGAATTCATTTTACAAAAACGAAACAAACGGTTGTCTTTAATTTGATAATTTTTGTAGAAATAAGGTCTTGTCTGGCAGCCTTCAAAAATTTTGCTATACCATTCATCCTGAGTAGTTTGTATATCTCCGTTATAGGATATTAAATCTATTGATATTCTCGACAAAGCGTCTGGTACGACATGTAGTTTGCCTGCTTTGTGACGGATATCAAAATTATACGAAGAAATTTGCATAGCCCATCTTGCTAATCTACCGGATGGGTTGTTGAGTGACTTCAACCATTTTAAGCTCATATGATCTGTTACAACAGTAAATTTAGTACCTTCTACGTACGCGCGGTAATGGTTGATGGAATTTACAACGGCCAGTAGTTCTCGCTCTGTCGTGCTGTAATTCCTTTCGGGCTTGGACAGCAAGCGCGAATGAAAAGCTACTGGACGTTCTACCCCATCGACTTCCTGTGTTAGAACTGATCCTATCCCTACTGACGATGCGTCACAGTGAATAACAAATGGTTTTGTAAAGTCCGGTGATGCAAGAACAGGTGCAGTAATTAAACTACGTTTAAGTGTGTTGAAAGAAACTTCAGCTTCCTGCGACCAGTCTATGCTATCTTTCCCTTTCCGTTTTCCAACTAAAGCAGTCATTGGTGCTATTATAGATGAGAAATCTTTGACGAATCTACGATAGTATGAGCAAAGACCTATGAAACCTCGTAGCTGTTTTGCAGTTACGGGCCGCGGAAAATTTTCTATACAGCTCAGTTTATCTGGGTCTGTACGTAGACCTTGCGAATTTATGATATAACCTAAGTACTTGAGTTCCCCTTTACAAAAATCGCATTTTTTCAAGTTGACCGTAAGACCTGCCTCCTTGAGTGCCTTGTGAACTGTTGTCAAAATTTCTAAGTGTTCGTCGAATGAGCTTGTAGCTATTAGTAAATCATCAAGATACCCAAAAACCTTTCCATCAAATTTATGTAAAAATAGATAATCTATTAGCCTTTGTAACTCTGCACCAGCATTCGAAAGTCCGAACGGCATTCTTCGAAATTCGAAAAGACCACGATTAGGAACGACAAAAGCAGTTTTTTCACATGAATTTCCACTTTCGTTGTCCTTTTCGCACAATTTAATTTGCCAAAAACTAGATGATAAATCGATAGAACTAAGATAATGAATGCCGCGGAGGTTATCTAATATTGAACTGATATATGGAAGAGGATAAGAATCCTTGACCGTGACGTCGTTTAATTTTCGAGCGTCCAGGCAAAATCTCCATGAACCATCCTTTTTAGGTGTCATAACAACCGGGTTGGCCCATGGTGACCTTGAAGGAGCTATGACGCCAAGTGCCAACATATCATCTACTTCCTTATTTAGTGCAGCTAACTTAGCGGGAGAGAGAGGGTAGTATCTCTGCTTAATAGGTGGTCCTTTGGTTATGATTTTATGTTCAACTAGGTGTGTTTTACCTAAACCCATTTTATCTGATGAAATTGATTCAAAACGTTCAATTACTTTTTGTAATCGCTCAGTTTTGTCTGAAGATAGACCATCTCTAGGAACTAATGCCTTTACTTCACAAAATTCAGTACGAAGATCTGATGAATTTGTACTGCCTCTCCTAATTACATTTCCAAATTTAAAAATATCTACGAGGTTAAAATTGTCCGTGAAGTCCATCCCACAAAGAAGTTTGTGATGGATTGCTGGACAAACCAAAAATTTAAAGTTGGCCATTGTGCCATTGCATGTAATAGGCAAAACCATTGTCCCTATTACATTAAGTTCAGATAAATCAGCTAAAAATACCGTTAATGGTTCTTTAGTAATTGTAAATCCAAGTTTTTCAAAATATTTGTGCTCATTGGCACCTAATATTGACAAATGTGCCCCTGGATCAAGTAAAGCCTCATATTCACTTTCTAATATTTTAAATTTAACAAATAAACGAGAATCACCAATAAATGAACATACTTCTGATTTTGGTAATCTAATATTAGGTGATGTTTTTGATTTAGCATTACTTCGGGGCGTAGCTAGTTTTTTTCTAAAGCTGGGTTAAGTACATTTCGAGCACGAGGTGTCTGTTGGCATATTGAACAGTCTCTAATAGTCACACCTTTTGCTCCACACTTAAAACAGATCATGCCTGGTATGGTTCTACAAACCTTGTACGAGTGACCTATCTTTTTACATTTAAGGCATGCTATGGGTGTTACTTGTCGAGTTGGTGCTGCACTTGTAATTGCATTGACCTCACGCTTGGGTGATGGTTTTGAAAGAGCACCCGAGTAAGCTTCAAAATTCTTACTAACATTAATCAATTGTTCAAATGTTCTTATGTCATTTATAGCTAAAAGTTGAGCATATGAGCTGAGCATGTTATGCTTGACTATTTCTAACAAATTGCCCTCTGAAATAGGACATGCTAATCTTGCATTTAAATCCTGGACATCTAAAATAAAGAATGCTACTGACTGTCCAGGCAATTGCTTAAGTTCTCTAATTCTTTTCTCAGTATTATAGCAGTAGTCTTTTGATTGAAAAAAATTTCTAAATTCAAAACAGATGTCTTCCCATGTTTGTATTCGATGAGAGACCGTCCTATAAAATTTCAGTGCTGTTCCATTTAAAAGTTCTGAAAAACCCCGAACCAAAGTTGTGTCATCGATTTGCCGTGCTTGCCTAGTTTCATTTACACGTAACAAAAATTCATCAATATCAGATTCACCAGTAAACTTAATGTTCATTGATGATAGATTAAGTGACCGGTAGTACACAGCTGCTCCTACCGGAGTGTGCACTGTTTTTTCCGTGTTAGCACATATTGCTGGGTTAAAAGCTTCATGATGAGTTAAGTCATTGTTAAATTGCATGGTACTGGTTTTCATTACACGCATAGAGGGTAGTTCAGAAAAAGTATGTACTATAGGTTGTGAAATTGCTGCTGTGGCTTGTGTGACGACACTCACACCGCTATATGAACAAGAAGAGACTGGTGTTGTGGTAGTTATAGTTGTATGACTGTGCGTAAGAGACGAAGCACTAGTCACTAAAAGTTCCGGAACAAAGTTGGTATTTACTCGCCGAGCAGTGTTCACCATATCTATTGGAATGTGGAGCTCTCTGTGTCCAACTGGACTAAAAGCTGCATGTGGACCATCATGGCCAGGTGAAAAATATCCAGGCTCAGCATCAGAATGCGTTGCAGAACGAACCGACATGTTGCAATGCTGTATTGTTAGATTTGAATCTGAGAGTACACTTCTTTACAATAAATTTGATACCAATATGTCTAAAACAATATTATTAAAGTTCCTCCTATAGTTCCTTATAACTATACCGCAACAACTTATATTTTTTGAAAGATATTTCAACTAAATTAAATTTTAATTTAAGATTTTCAATAACACTTTATCTTCATAGAACAACTTTAAATTAATAATTTAAAAATTCGGGCGCCATTGTAACGTGGTGAAAAAGGTGGTAAGGTGTGGTAAAATGAAATGTTGGGAAACGTTACAAATAAGTTGAGTATTGAATGAATTAAAAGTGTCCGGATACTGCAAAGTCAACAGAACAAAGAACTTTTGTTGAAGGACCGTACCGTTATTGTGAGATTGTAGTTGTTCTATGAAATAAAAGATTTAGTTAAATATTAACACATATTATTTAATTCTTATTGCTTATTACTAAGTTAATACAAAGTGGTAGTGTAGTTTCTAGAACGCGAAACTACCTACATACAAGAGTTATCGTGGACTAATTGATGAATATTTTACACGAAACTACCTACATACAAAAAAACTAAAAGGCTTCATACTGTGATGAAGAATATTGAAATTGATATTAAACTGAAAATAACGAGAGCGGTACAGATTGCTAGCTAGACAATCTGTCCGTCTTTATGCCAACTATTGTTACAATATAAATTAAGTAAAGTGTAGAAGTTTCTCTCTTCAACTCGTACGTTTCGGTTGAAAAACCGACGTGGCAGAAAGACCGAAGACCATAATTATGATCCACACAAAATGTTAAATAATAAAAGAAAAAGGATACTGTAGTGTTGTAGGCGGATGCCGAACTGCGTTCTCAGCCGGCACGCCGAACATCCAGATCACGGAAATACTTGCAGGAAACCGTGGGCGTTGCAGCGGTCCGTCAAATCAAGTATCGGTTCACGGGTAAGCCAAAAAAACCCACTTCTTGCGGGTTTTGAAATTGATTATAAACGTCTTGTATCGACTGGGTCGCTGCGCGTGCGCGCAGGATCGCTTGCAAAATCTTAATCGTTTTCTCCTCGTGGACGAGACAAAAATCATCGGCGGCTCCGATCGGAAAAATGCCAAATCACGACCATAAACTAGATCAAGTCACCGATGAGAAGCGTTCCGGTTCACACAGACGGTTCGAGTATCGCCAACAGTCAGCAATAAATTAAAATGAAAATGTAGTAATTTCATACCTTTTTCAATGTAAAATTTAAGTTATTTTTTTTACTATTAAACAAATTATTTTAATTAATTAATTTTATTCTATTTCTAAATGCAAAAGAAGATCGAAACAAATTTTACGATAACCATAAACAATTTGTTTCGTTTCGATTATCAAAAGCGAGTATTGTCTTCATGACAGTCTGCGACGTATGTCACTGTCATTGTCTACTTTAGACTTCTGTCATCTTTACATGACAATTTAACGTAAACAAATTAGTTTGTTTACCATTTGTGGAAATAACAATAAAATAGTGATATTGTATTCAAGTTAATTTGATAAATATCATAAATGAATGACAAAATACGATGAAATGAGTGCCAGTATGTGTTTCTTGTGTTTTTTATAAGTAGCTACGCTACATCTTATAGTACACATAAAGGAAAAAATCCGAAATCTGTACATTTTTAATTTAATCACAAAAGCTTGGGTCTTTATGCAAGGAATGAGAACAAGAATTTATCATACATACTAGTTTGTACGGAACCCTCGGTGGGAGAGTCTGACTCGCGCTTGTCCGTGTTTTTATTACTAAATTGGCTTACGTTTGACCGCCATCTCGCCTGATGTTAAGCGCAAATTCAGTCTACGATGGAGCACGCTTGCTTAGATGAAACCGACTTGAAGGCACTCAGATGAAAGTAGAAAAATTATGCAATATCAATTTTGATTGTATCTCTCTTAAATCAGCATCCTTTTTAGAAATCCGGTTCCTTTTTTTTATAGTTGACAGGCTAGATATTTGACCACAGCTCACCTGATGTTAAGTGAAGGTGTGGTCGAAGATGGTAAATCACACCTAGCCTGGAATGGAACTATACACTTATCAGACGTAAACAGAATGAATATCCCATTACGAAAGTAAAATTTGCCGTGGTCGCGTGGTGCGTGCAGCGCGACCCTTGCTCTACTCAGCTCCTCGACAGCTCAGAATCGCTTGCGGGGTGAGGAAGCCCCGAATGGGTGGGAGGAAACAGTGTCCGTTCTATACGTAGTATTAGCTACAGTTGGGGATGTGACTTAGAGGGGGAAAATCGATTACTAAATAATCGATTTTTAAATCTAATTGTAAAAAAATCGATTAACTAAAAAAATAATCGATTTTGTTTAACTATTCAAAAAGTTACATTTTTTTTTTGTAAAAAAAATCACCAAGTCGACAATAATTAAAACAACAATCTGTTGGTTTTAAAACTGAAAAACAAACTAAGTTTTTTTTTTTTGAAGTTAAATATGTAATGAGGAAACTGAATAAAATTATCGATTTTTAATATTTATACACTGATGGCGCCATTTTTCAACTGGCTAGTGACATTCCTTTTTCACGTTTAGTGACCACGCGTTTTTTCATTTACAATACAAATACAAAATAATTTATTTACTATAATTTAGGGGCTACAATAATAGTAGTGGACCCTGCACTAGGAGAACCTGTATCGCAGGGACCAAATTAAAGCGTTTACTAATTTATCGCACAGGTGGCACTCTTTGCAAAATTCGATTAAAATGTGTAGTTTAGCTACATTGGTTTAATCCAATAACGCATATGTTATCTTTTTTACTTTAGAAAAAAAAGAGTTTAAGTAATGTAATCGATTTACTAAAAATCGATTTTTAATATTTAGAGACTTGATTATTAACAATCGATTTTTTTAAATCGACTAATATTAATTTCCATTATTTTGTCACATCCCTATCTACAGCTTAGTACACACCAAGCTTATAACCGTGTATATTACATGTACTTAGTAATTGTTAAGCATGTGATTTCGACCTCGACGGAAGACCAGCGCCGGTTGGTTGCAGTCGGCATTATGCTGAGTAGAGGCAGATTATTCACATAAAATTTGTATCTTCCTTTTTTTATCTATGTTTGTATATGTTGTTAGTGTAATAGAAATTTGTTTGCTTTAGGTCACAAATAAAGTGTATTTGTCTGTTTTTTCTTGATGTACGCTATGTAAACCCATGCTGGCTTATATTTGCATTCGCGAGGGTTCTAAGGGAGATCTATACAATTACTGTATGTATGCTTTCTGTTTTAAGAGAAAAAAAAAATAAAATTAAAAACTAAACGTTACCTAATTAGCACTAGGTTATTTAATAAAATTGGAAATCAGTAACTTTATGACGTGGTAACAGTGGTAATTTATTGTTACTCGAATTTTGTACCTGTTTCACAAATAATTTGTGAAACAACATTTTCGATTCAATGATTTCTTGTGCTGGAAATAAAATATTATTAAATGGCCGTCGCACACCATATCGACTAGTTTCTGAAACGAATCATACGCGAGTTCCAGTGGCGTAGACAAACTTAAGTTTTAGCATCAATAAACTAGCTGCGCCCCGCGGTGTTACCCGCTGTTCCCACGTGAGCACTACATTTTTTCGGGATAAAAAAGTAACCTTTTCAAAGCCTTGTACAATTAGCTTTAGGCCTATAAAATTGTAAATAAGACTTTAGACCTTGTAAAAAATGGGCTTAAGGTCTTGTAAAAAAGACTATAGGCCATGTGAATACGGATTTAGGGCTTGCAAAAATAGCTTTAGGCTTTTTAAAATTGTTGAAAAAGACTTTAAGACCTTGTAAAAAAAGGCTTAGGTCTTGTAAAATAGGCTTTAGCCATGGAAATAAGGCTTTAGGACTTATGAAATAGCTTTAGGCCTTTTGAAATTGTAAAAAAGACTTTAGACCTTGTAAAAAAAGGATTAAGCTTTGTTAAAAACGGTTTAAGCCTTGTAAAAAAGGCTTTAAGACTCATTTAACTGTGGTTTACGGATTGGTATATTTGACGTTTTTCATCAACGAAACCAACAGTATTCCAAATGGTTAAAGATATTTCATCGATAACTATTCTTTAGCACTATAACTTTGGGGTATTTATTATAAATTTACCTTTATTATAAATCTGAAATTAATCAAAAAACTATAATTTGCTTCATACATTTATGTGCATGTAAAAGCTGAATTCAGGGTTGTGCACACAGTGATGAAAGACCCCCTTTCAAATGACTACACCCAAAGCTTATGACCCTGTATAAAAATTACTTTGCTTAAATAAAAATATTTTATGTTTATTATTGATGGTTTCCTCACGATGGATGTTTTCCATCACAGACAGCTCAAGCTCATTATTGGAGTTTGATGCGACGCCCTTCGGCATGTGAACCGACCGCGCTAACCACTGAGCTATCATCGCTACAGAATCCTAATCTTCCTAATTTTAAGCTAAATATTAAGTCAATACGGTGTGCGGAAGCCATTACCCTCGGTGGTCCTATGGTATCTTTCGATGTGGGCACAGAGAAAGATCGTTGCGTTTTAAAAAGCATTCTAGCTGACGTCTATATGTTTCAAAAGCAGTGCACAAGCGTCAAACACGTAATTACGTTAACAAATTACGCCAATTATTTCAATAACGTAACGTTACAACAATAACAGTTAACAAATAGCGTAATTTGTTGTTTTCGTTTGCGTATTCGTTATTTGAGTAATAAAAAAATAAGTGATTGTTCAGCGTAGATTTAGTTAAAAGTAGTTTTTGAAATAGCACAATTGTTGTTTCAAAGTAATTATAACAATTGAATAACGAATAGCACGTTATTTCACACCACAATAATTGAATAATGAATAGCGTTAAATCACGGAACGTTATAACAGTAGAATTAAAATAGCAGTTAGCACGTTATTTCACACCAGAGTTATATATAACAACAATTGAAAAACGTTATATCACATGATATTATAACATCACAATTTAGTTAGCACATTTTTTTTTTAAGTTAACGTCAAAATAGCAGGTTTTGAATAACGAATAACGCAAGTGAAGTGTGCGCGGGGTTACGTGGACGTTATTTAATGCATACGAACGATACACGATTCAACCAAGGTCCGCGTTAAGTAGCGTGGAACAGACAACATGTGCATACTGTAGAAATGGTCAAGGTGTCCTATGTACTGAAAGGAAATAAGAGTTATTTGGTCTATGGCAAGTGGATGACGATAATTCTACCTAATTTATACCAACAACAAAATTAAATACAACACTGACAAATCAAATATGGAAAGTAGTCAAACACAACCCCTTCACTACCCCCCGCGCCCTGACCAAAAGTCCCCAAGAAGCTAGCTGTATTACCCTGCTGTATGGCTAGAGAAATTATTTGACACAAAGAGCACCCCGACCGAGAATATCTTTCATTAGACGCCAGGCGGGCATATTTGAGACGCTTACCTTTGGCAACCGCCTCAGCACCCGTACCAGCTGATTGATCAGTAGCGGCGAGGTGGCAAGATGCAAACGTGCATATACACGTGGCATCCCACACGAGGCATCGTCCTCTCTGCCATGGAATTAGTGTTAGACTAACAACAAGTTTTTATATGCTATCCCACAGTTTGGCGCGGGTTTCTTCTTACTGTGAGAAGTAGGGTATAGCTGGCACCAGATCCGGTGCACGTTGGCAGATTTCACAGATTGTTCACGATGTTTTCTAAAATGAACACCATTTAGTACATCCAAGGTAAAGTAAACTTTGTTTGATTGAGTTGCATAGATTTTAATCGCGTTGTTGTTCTTATTGAATAAAACAGCCCAGAACGTGGACTATTTATTTTATTGGCTGTAAAATGTAATCACAATCTTCGAGCCAATCCTTCATCAATGAGTCTTCAAGAAAAGAATTCATCAGTTTTCTTGAAGCAATCTGGCCGGTTAGATCTGGCGAAGAAACTTTTTACTACCCCAATGTTTCCTAGTCATGGAAGTAATTTGTTTTATCTATTCTAAGCCTATTATCCAAATGTCATTCAAATTTAAAAGTTACGTCTTCCATTTGCCAAAAGAAGAAGAAATAAAGAATACAATATTTTTACTAATAAATACATAGATTGAACTTGTTTTCTATACAAATTTTGACTTCTAACATTTAATTTTGATTTGAAAACAAAAGCAAGTTCAATCTTACAATGGTTATAACGATATTTGAAAATGTATTAATGGCACGATTCCTTCACATAAGCCTTTCAAATATCCTAAAAAGCCAATATTGGTTTTCTGCTTGGGAAAATAACATTTTTTTTTAATAAGTCACACAATAATTCATGTAAACACATACATAATTACACTGTCAGTGGAAAATAACGTACCTAACGGTTATGTAAAAAATAGCATAACGTTAATTTAGCAATAGCGTTAATATAGCATTAATTTAACATTTCCCAAGCAGGACCATTAATTTCATTCATATTATTTTTAATTGCCATTCCATTACTAAAACACCGATTTAATTTAGTTGCGATTAAGCACTAGTTACACCACCATGAATTAATGTTTTATTAATTTATTTCAATTAATTAATTTTCTGTGTTAGCTAAATCACAGATGATAATGTTATACATAGATGTTATGTTAAGATGATATACTGGGCTCGAATTTTGTTTTATTAGTTTTATTTAAGATTCACGAGTTTTTAAGCTATTGCATAGCTTCTATCGCGGGCCCTGAGCGTGGAGACCGAATCCAGAAATTCCGTAACGAAAATAACCTAACACCCCCCACTCCCACCGGCACAGCGGTGATACTTTTTAGTTTTGCCATCTATCGATGAATAGCAGAACTTTTAATGCAATAGCTTTACCGCGGCAGTCCCCAAATGCCACACGTCTTTTTTTTTAATATTATTTTTCACTCGCTGCACACTGGGTCGTATAACGTGGGAGCGGTGCAGATAGTATTTGGCTCTCTCTCCCACTCATGGGTCTTATGGGCGGGCGTAGTGCTGCGCATTACAGTTCTCGATAAACGGTATCGATAGTGTATTAAGGTTTTTATTATTTGAGTAAAATTTACTTAATAAAATGCAAAGAAAATATGAATAAAAACAATCAATTATACAATAAACTATTGTATAATTTATAAAATTTCATTGTTATTTTCACAAAATAAAAAATTATTATAAAGAGGAAAGATTTGATTTTTTGTTTGTTTTGAATAGGCTCCGAAACTACTGGATCGATCTGAATAATTCTTTCATCATTAGAATTTTACATTATCACTGAGTGACATAGGTTATATTTACATTGTCAATGGAATTTTGTTTTCCCGTGCGAAGCCGGGGCGAGCTGCTAGTCTACTCTAATTATAAAGAGGAACGATTTCATTTTTTGTTTGTATTGAATAGGCTCCGAAACTACTGGACCGATCTGGATAATTCTCTCATCATTGGAATGCAACATTACCACTGAGTGACATAGGCTATAATTCTATTGTTAATCGAGTTTTGTTTTCACGTGCGAAGCCGGGGCGAGCTGCTAGCAGTAATATTATCAGAATACAAACAGAAAATTGTGTTCCGTATCGAATTAAATATTCTTTTACACTTTACTATAAAAACCGACATGATTTTGATACATTTTCGTTTTAATTACACTCACGTTTGATTAGGTTCATTTTGACTCTAGTTTTGGGTCACATCTGGTGACCTTCTTCAAGGAGCCGTATAATTTTTTTAATCTTTTTTTTTTTACAATGGTGTAACAAGGCTAGAGGCACTTGACGGAAGCACCTACTGTCAATCGGAAATGTACATTACCTGATGAGATATCGACATAAGATGAGGACTATGGCCGCCGCTACTTGACCCCTGCGTCGTAGGTGATTTACCTGAGTTAAGAATTAACTTTTAAGCTATTGACAGTGCTATAGGTTCATTGGTAGTATGTTTGCTTCGAGAGCTGAAGGGCGTGGGTTCGATTCCCACTCAGGACTAAGATTTGTGTAATATCATAAACAAAAAAGTTTCTTTTACTTTTTTGTATCGTTGACACGCTAGGTGTTTGACCACAGCTCACCTGATGTTAAGTGACGGTGTGGTCGAAGATGGGAGAGCACACCTAGCCTGGAATGGAACTGGCTCTCGAGTGAGGCTGCCGGAACACACCGTTAGATGCTTGGCGGCAGATTTTCAACTTGAGGGTGGTAGCTAGCCAGCCGAGTACTAGAAAGTACGCTACCGCCATGCTATGGTTTCCTCACGATGTCTTCCTTCACAGGCAGCTCAAGCTCAATGTTGGGGTTTGAACCCACGCCTTTCGGCACGCGAACTGACCGCGCTAACCACTGAGCTATCATATGTGAAGCTGATTTTTTTTCCATTTCGGAATTACACCCATTGTAAAAAAATGGTCATTATAGTGGGCTTTAGTCCTTGTAGAGGCCGCGAGGTCATAATTCGGGGCGAATGACTAGTCGACCAGTAACAATGAATAAATGTTATACATACTTTGGTACTTGTAGAGGCCGCAAGGTCATAATCCGGGGCAAATTACTAGTCGACCAGTAACAATTAATAAATGTTATACATACTTTAGTCCTTGTAAAGACCGCGAGGTCATAATTCGGGGCGAATGACTAGTTGACCAGTGTGTAGTGTATACCATTAATAAATGTATAAGTGTTACAAATAATACCTCCGTGGGCAGTAGAAATGGCTGCTTGGTCGAGGATGTCCCACGACTTTTGTCGGCGGCCGGAGCATGTTCCTCCCATGGCAGGTTGGATTAGTAGCGATGACTAAACAATACAATATAAATTATTACATTTCTCGCTAGATGCCGCCGCTGTATCAGAGATTCCGTCGCCAAGCAGTAGTGTGTAAACATTACTGTGTCTTGGGCACTGCAGCGATGTTACTTGCTATTGAGAAAGTATCAAATACAAATATTTTATTGACAACTCCAATGTAACAAGTCACTTCAAAATTTTGAATATGTCATTAAATGAGTTTTAAAATATTAAATGACAGCCCCGTTGGCTCATTGGTAGTATCTGCCTTGAGAGTTGTAGGGCGTGGATTCGATTCCCACTCAGGGCAAATATTTTGTGAATAAACAAATGTTTGTTCTGTATGTAGGTATTTACAAAAAAAAAAAAAGTATTTATGTATTCTATCAGTTATCTGACTTCCATCCCACAAGCTCTGCTTAGTTTGGGGCCAGATGGCGCTGTGTGTATAGTCCCACGATATTTATTTATTTTATTTTAAAACAATGATTATATTTCAACACAAAAATGTCAAAATAAGGTATGTCAATATAAAAATACTGTCAATATATCCAATGTCTCAAAGTGATTAAAACTTTTATAGCGATGACGTCATTAAGTAGGCTGAATATATACATGCCCTTGCCATGTAAAACAAAAATTATACATAGCTATTGACACATTCGATTGACTTTGACAATTCGGTATGTAAAGGAAAAAAGCTTTACTGATTCCAAAACCATTTCGAAATAGTACATTTCTGTTCAATATTTTTACGTTTAAAACTCTGTAAACTATAAGGTGGGGTTTATTTTAATAAAAAAACATAAATCAAACTTGACTTTCAATTGATGTCTCATGACGTCATCTCGATGGGCAACTTTCATAGACTGGCAAACCAAAACAAAACTTGTCAATGTCAAGTCAACGGCGATCATAATAATATTTTCAGTACACATACGTCGAGATGTTTTTCGGTTTATTGATACAAATATCTGGATTATTATAATTGAAACGTTATTTGGACTCTAATATCGCTTTTACGGCATAAGATTTGTTTACTTTATGTCATGAATTGTAAAAACCGAAGACGTGACAGAATGGCTTTACAGCTTTAGCCTGCCCGATGGGGCAAATTAAAAAAAAAACTTGTCAGTTCTGTTGTCAAATTTAATGAAATGTGTCAAATGTTTTGTATACTTTTTTGTTTCGTATGGCAAAGCCATATTCTACATATTTAGCCGTACTCATGACGTCATAAGTATAAAAAGTTTGAAAACGTATTAGAATTAAACTACCGCATAGAAAGCCAAAATATTCAAATTAGTTTCTTTAAATAAAGTTTACTATCAGTAAAAAATATAAAATAAATACAAAAAAAAAACTTTACATACCGAATTGACATGAAGTTTATATTCATAGCTTTATAAAAGCGATATCAGAGTCATAATAAGAAAAAAATAAAAATAAAATAATATTTGATAACACAAGTTACAAGTCAAATAAAACATTAATATTATAGTAAACGTTTAAAGTAAAATAATCCAGATATTTGTATCAATAAAACGAAAAACAACTCGACGTACGGGTATGGAAGAGGTTATTATGGCTGCCGTTGACTTGACATTGACAGATTTCTATTTTTGTCAATGAAAGTAGCCCTATGCAGCCTACTATGTGACTAAGTGACGTCATTAGAGGTCAATTAAAAGTCAAATTTATTTTACTAAAATAAATCCCATCTCATAGTTTAGGAAGTTTTAAACGTAAAAATAATGTACACTAAATATGTTTCGGAATCGGTAATTTTTGGGGTTCCGTACCCCAAGCGTAAAACGGGACCTTATTACTAAGACTCCGCTGTCCGTCTGTCACCAGGCTCTGTATCTCATGAACAGTGATAGTTAGACAATTGAAATTTTCACAGATGATGTATTTCTGTTGCCGCTATAACAAGAGATACTAAAAAACAGAATAAAATAAATATTTAAGGGAGCTCCCATACAACAAACACGATTCTTTTGCTGTCTTTATAGATAATGCTACGGAAACCTTCGTGCGCGAGTCCGACTTGCACTTGGCCGGTTTTTTCCCATACCAAATCGTACCTGAACAGTCGTGGCGTGCGTACATGTAGAAACAGTACATACCTGGTGGTGTTCATTGGTCGGGCAGTAGTGGTCGCAGTTGTCTGGTAACCATTTCGGTAGCGAATGTTTCACGTGACAGCGAGACCGCACTTCCTCACTCACGCCCACCAATGCTGTAAAAAATATGTTCCAAACACATACGGCGAAAGAGTTGGTAGATCTCCTTAGTAGGAGGTCGTATTTTTTTTTAATGGTTGACAGGCTAGGTGTTTGACTACAACTCAAACTCACCTGATGTTAAGTGAAGGTGTGGTCGAAGAATGGAACTGGCTCGCGAGTGAGGCTGCCGGAACACACCGTTAAGTGATTGGCGGCAGATTTCCAACTTGAAGGTGGTAGCTAGCCAGCCGAGTACTAGAAAGTACCCTTTTTTTTTATGCAAAAGTAATGAGACGATCGAGGCGCTCCCCTGATGTTAAGAGATAACGCCTGTCCATGACCATTGCAGCGATACACAGAACTTTGAGTAACAAAACAAAGTCCAGGGCATCGCTGCTTTGGCGCTCATTACTTCGAGACTAGATGGTTAGTCTCAACAGCCCAGTAATTTTGCTAGCTGCAGTGCATACAAAAA
This sequence comes from Biston betularia, assembly GCA_905404145.2. NCBI lineage: Eukaryota > Metazoa > Arthropoda > Insecta > Lepidoptera > Geometridae > Biston > Biston betularia. The sequence continues at coordinate 2,503,150 of FR989891.1, forward strand.
CAGAGAAGAAACAGTTACAAAATATAGGCTCACCTCAGCATAATACAAAGCAAAACATAGACTTGACTGACACGGACTGGACTTGACCAAGACTCGACTTCGACTGTAACTATAGTGAGGCAACTTATTTAAGTTATGAAACTTGAAAATATGAAACACTGGCAAATGCTCAAAATGCGACGCCAACACCGAAGAAAAAACTCACCCGTCAAATAAGCGACAGTGGGTCGTGTCACGTGAAACTTGTCTCGCATCGGGCGAGCGGCGAGCGACAGCATGGCGGACAGCACGCGCGTGGTCCGCGATACTGTCCCGGGTTGTGGGTGACGGAACCCTTTGATCAGGTGACCGACTAATGCGAAGTGGAAATTGGCTCGAAAACTGTGAAAGAAAATCGGAAGTCTCTTATTTGGTTCGTATAACTTTTTTTTTTAAATTTTACAAGTAATGAGACGAACGAGACGCTCTCTTGATGGTAAGAGATATTTTATTATATTTTGTTCATATGGTTCTGTTGTTCTTTGTACTTTTTTCTGTTTATGGTGTGCACAATAAAGAGTTTTATCTATCTATTTATTATTTTATTTTTGTATGTAAAAAATAATGAGACGAACGAGACGTTCTCCTGATGGTAAGAGATAACGCCTGTCCATGACCATTGCAGCGATACACAGAACTTATAACAAAACAAAGTCCAGGACATCGCTGCTTTGGCGCTCATTACTTTGAGACTTTCGAAACTGACTTTATAACTGACACATAACAAACATTTCTACATAATTATGTTCACAAATTCATTCTAAAGATTTATGTTCCAACCTTCTTCGAGATAAATCGAAATTGCAGTAGAGAATAGAATAGAATCTAGCTTTATTATACACCAAAAACAAATCACAATAAAATACAAATATGAAACATAAATAAAAACCGGCCAAGTGCGAGTCGGACTCGCGCACGAAGGGTTCCGTACCATTAATTATCTATAAAATCTGCAAAAAAATCATGTTTGTTGTATGGGAGCCCCCCTTAAATATTTATTTTATTTTATTTTCAGTATTTGTTATTATAGCGGTAATAGAAATACATCATCTGTGATTTTTTTTTTTAATGTAAAAAGTAATGAGACGAACGAGACGCTCTCCTGATGGTAAGAAATAACGCCTGTCCATGACCATCGCAGCGATACACAGAACTTTGAGTAACAAAATAAAGTCCAGGGCATCGCTGCTTTGGCGCTCATTACTTTGAGACTTACGATGGTTAGTCTCAACAGCCCAGTAATTTCGCTAGCTGCAGTACCCTTCAAACCGGAACACTGTAATATTTACACACTACTGCTTAGCGGCAGAATAACAGGTACTGCGGTGGTACCTACCTAGACGACCTCCTGCTAAGGAGATCTACCACCAAGTAAACTGTCTAGCTATCACCGTTCTTGAGATACAGCCTGGTGACAGACGGACGGACGGACGGACAGCGACGTCTCAATAATAGGGTCCCGTTTTTACCCTTTAGATACGGAACCCTAAAAAATGGTTCTTATGTTATATTAGAATGTTTACCTTAGTCCGACGGCGTGGTCCAGCTGTTTGAAATGCCACTCCAACGGTTCTCTCGTTTCCATCATAACTTGTTCGAAGGTCTGTAAACAACGATAACATTTTGCTAAAGGAAAATATTCATCACGCAATTAGCTTAAAAAAAACAGTTTTTTTTTCTTTGGTTTTGGCGTCGCGTTTTAGCATTTGCCATTTTCAAGTATTTATATATTTTTATGTTTCAAATGTTAAATAAGTGTCAAAGTTTTAGTCAAAGTCCAGTCTAGGTAAAGTACAGTCCGTGTCAGTCAAGTCCAGTCATGCTTTAGTAAAGTAGTGGTGACTTTACTATAAAGCTTCGATGGAGTTTTGGAAGCAACACGGAAAGTCATGTTTCACCACATTATAGCAATTTCCCACACTCGCTCTTATGATTTGGCACTTTATGAATGAAACCCCACCATTTTATGCATAAACACTCGACAAACACTAGTTCTGGAAAAAATACAATGGAGCGACACGACTGTTCCCGCGTTCCCGCCAAAACTCAAAAAAAAATCAGTTTAGACATAGATCTCAGGAGACTTCTTTCCTTTAGTTTTGGTGTCGCATTTTGAGCATTTGCCAGTGTCAAGTGTTTCATATTTTCAAGTTTCGTAAGTTAAATAAGTTGTCTCGCTATAGTTACAGTCGAAGTCCAGTCTTGGTCAAGTCCAGTCCGTGTCAGTCAAGTCAATGTTTTGCTTTGTACTATGTTGAGGTGAGCTCTATATTTTGTAACTGTTTGTATCTGTTTGTTGTTTTTGTATGTTCTGTGGTGTTACAAAATAAAAAAAAATCATTTTCTTTGTTTAGTAAAGTAGTGGCGACTTTACAGTACGATGGAGTTTTAGACGCAACACGAAAAATCATGTTCCACCACATTATATCTTTTTCTCACACTCGGGCTTGTGATTCGGCACTTTATACATAAAACACTTTAAAAGACACAAGTTTTGAAAAAAAAAAAATACAACGGAGCGACACGACTCTTTCCGCGTTCCCGTCAAAAACCCAAGAGATTTGATGTATTGCCAGTGTCGTTACTAACTTTTTCGTCGAAAACTCCTTGCGAATCCAAAGTGTGAAGGTTTTGCTCCATCAGAGCTAGACCAGCAGCGTAGAGCTGTGCCTCATCCAATTGCAGGACCGATAAAGCTACCCAGAATAACGCTTTGTGGATCGGTGACGCCTGGAAAAAAAAAACAACGTAAGTCGCTGATGATGAAGTCATTTTGACAGCCCTGTTGGCTCATTGGTAGCATGTCTGCTTCAAGAGCTGTGGGGCGTGGGTTCGATTCCCACCCAGGACAAGCATTTTGTGATATAAAACCAAATGTTTGTTCTGTGTCTGGGTGTACTGTATGTATTATAAGTATGTATTTACAAAAAAAAAAAAGTATTTATGTATTCTATCAGTTATCTGACTTCCATCACACAAGCTCTGCTTAGTTTGGGGTCAGATGGCGCTGTGTATAATCCTACGATATTTAAAAAAAAAAAGGTAATAGACAGGCGTTTTCTCTTACCACCAGAAGAGCGTCTCGTTCGTCTCCTTAATTTTACATTAAAAAAATATACTAAGTATTTAAGTATTCTGTCAGCTGTCTGGTTCCCATAGTACAAGCTTTGCTTAGTTTGGGGCTAGATGGCGCTGTGTTAAATGTCGTCCAATATTTATTTATTTATTATATTATGTTACCGGGTATAAAAGCGGTTGCAGTCGAGTCAAGCACATGACCAAAGCTTCGAGCAGCGCGAGATCGTTGAAAGATTCTAAGGCTTTCACCAATATCCGAAGAAGTTGTTTCATGTCGTCATCAGTTACATTTTTACCTGAAAAAAAAAAGTTTTTTTTTTACACAGAATAGGTTCGCGTTTGACCCTGCCCGATGCCAAGCAGGATGCAGTCCAAGATGAAGCACGCTTACCTAGAAATACACCTGTTTACTCTAGATTTGAAGACACACAAATAATATAAACTTGAGTTTCAATTGATGGCTAATGATATTAATATGATGATAATAATTCATAGATTTTTCTTACTTCATGTCATTTTGTAGCGATGATAGCTCAGTGGTTCACACGCACATCGTGAGGAAACCATAGCATGGAGGTAGGGTACTCTCTAGTACTCGGCTGGCTAGCTACCACCCTCAAGTTGGAAATCTGCCGCCAAGCATCTAACGGTGTGTTCCGGCAGCTTCACTTGAGAGCCAGTTCCATTCCAGGCTAAGTGTGCTTTACCATCTTCGATCACACCTTCACTTAACATCAGGTGAGCTGTGGTCAAATACCTAGCCTGTCAAGCATAAAAAAAAAATGTAATGGAATTGTAAAAACGAATACGTGAAGCCATTACCGAACAAGTGATTCATCGCTGATCAGTTAAAAAATACATACTTACTTATACATCCAAACACGATCAAAGCTCTAGGCTGTAAAGCTGGGTTGAAGCAGAACGCGAAACTTTTAGCTAGACATGTCCTGAAAAAAGAATAAATACAGAGTAAGGAAAATAATCCCTAAAAGCTAGCACCAATGAGTACTGGTAACACTGGTAATTTAAACAGTGCTCAGACTGCTCAGCTCACCCAAAGAAGCAACGAAGTGTAATTGTTTGCCATACCCTAATGGTGTAATATGTGCTAGGTACAACATTGTAAAATTTCCGTTAGCATAAGGACCTGTACATGTTGCAATAAAGTATTGAGTATGTATGGTATACGTACGCTTACACACAAGGGAATCGATAGAAGTGGCGTAAGCGTAAGAGCATGACGGCACAAGAGAGCGTCACGCCGTTTGCTGTCACGGCATACGAGTATGCAGTTTTTGCATGCAAGGGTAAAAACGGGACCCTATTACTACTATAGACTTTGCAAACGGCACGTTTGTCCGTCTGCCACCAGGCTGTATCTGATGAACCGTGACAGTTAGACAGTTGAAATTTTCACAGACGATGTATCTCTGTTGCCGCTATAACAACTAATACTAAAAAAACGGAATAAAATAAATGTTTCACTGTGCTCCCGTACAACAAACGTTACATTTTTGCCGTTTTTATAGATAAAGGTACGGGGCCCTTCGTGTGCGAGTGCGACTCGCACTTGGCCGTTTTTTTTACAGTAAAAACAGCCAAGTGCAAAAAGATATATCACCAAGTGAAATCGCCTTCAATGTTAATATTAACAAAACAAAGTTGGCTTTGGCGCTCATTACTTTGAGCCATTTGATGGTTAGTCTCAATAGCCTTAGTAACTAGATAATAGGAGATATATTCCAGTGACTCACCAGGTCTGGAGCCAATCGCAATCCGGGATATCGACCTGACATGCTTCCATAATTTCTAGTAACGCATCTGTTATCGTTTCTAGCGATTGCAGTGGAAGCCGTTCCCTGAAAATGTATTTATTAGTAAGATAGTTTAGTTAGCATGGTCGGTTGACACACCGACTGTCCTGGGTCCAAATGCCAACAATTCGGTATGTAAAACAAAAAAAAAACTTTACTGATTCCAAAACCATTTCGAAATAGTACATTTCTGTACAATATTTTTACGTTTAAAATTCTGTAAACTATAATATGGGGTTTATTATAATAAAATGCATACAGTAAACTTGACTTTCAATTGATGTCTAATGACGTCACCTAAGGGCAACTTCCATCTATAGGCTAAAAAAGCAACGACAAACCGAAACAAAATTTGTCAATGTCAAGTCAACGGCGATCATAATAATCTCTTCAATACACATATGTCGAGTTGTTTTTCGCTTTATTGATACAAATATCTGGATTATTTTACTTTTAACGTTATTTGGACTCTGATAGCGCTTTTATGACATAAGATTTGTTTACTTCATGTCATGAATTGTAAAAACCGAAGACGTGACAGAACAGCTTTAGTCTGCCCGATGGGGCAAATTAAAAAAAACCTTGTCAGTTCTGTTGTCAAAGTTAATCAAATGTGTCAAATGTATTTGTATACTTTTTTGTTTTATATGGCAAAGGCATATTTTACACAATATTCAGCCTACCTCATGACGTCATAACTATAAAAAGTTTGAAAACGTAAAAATAAACTACCACATAGAAAGTCAAAACATTCAAATTAGTTTCATAAAATAAAATTTACCGTTAGTAAAAAATATAAAATTAATACAAAAAAAAAAACTTTCCATACCGAATTAGCTTGAGCTGCCCGTGAAAGAAAACATCGCGAGGAAACCGTGGCACGGCTCAAACACATCAAAATATACAAATATAGGTTTTTTTTTTCAATGGTTGACAGGCCAGGTGTTTAACCACAGCTCACCTGACGTTAAGTGAAGGTGTGGTCGAAGATGGTAAAGCACACCTAGCTTGGAATGGAACTGGCTCTCAAGTGAGGCTGCCGGAACACACCGTTAGATGCTTGGCGGCAGATTTTCAACTTGACGGTGGTAGCTAGCCAGCCGAGTACTAGAAAGTACCCTACCACCATGCTATGGTTTCCTCATGATGTTTTCCTTCACCGGCAGCTCAAGCTCATTGTTGGGGTTTGAACCCACGCCCTTCGCGCTAACCGCGCTAACCACTGAGCTATCATTGCTACAAAGTAAAAGTAGTTGTTTTGTTTGACCGACAAGGGCTCACCGGAGGACCAGCGCTGGTCACACCAATTAGTATGACCAGCATTATGCTGAGGTGAGCCCCTATTTTGTAACTGTTTGATGTTATTTTTGTTGTGTTCCGTGTTACAAAATAAAATCATTTTCTTTCTTTTTAATATTTCTTATTGGCAAAATGCACGAAGTGTGATGTCAAGGAGTGAGGAAAACACTTACCTGTCAGTATGGGCAGAGATAGAAGGCGCGATCGGGGGCGCAGACAGGGGCGCGCTGGAAGTTGAATGACTGGTCGAAGATTCGGTGAGCACGTGGGAATGTTCCGAATACCTATGGAACAAGAAACTACTCTCAATAGTATGAGATTTGTCCGCGTGACATGCTACTGACGGTATTGTAGGCCAAAATTAATAAATACTTATACAACTACGCAAACAAACAAACAACAACCGCAAACAAACATACGGGCAAACATTTTGTGAATAAACAAATGTTTGTTCTGTGTCTGGGTGTTCTGTATGTATTATAAGTATATATTTACAAAAAAAAAGTATTTATGTATTCTATCAGTTATCTGACTTCCATCACACAAGCTCTGCTTAGTTTGGGGCCAGATGGCGCTGTGTTAAACTTCTTTTTTTTTAATACGGATAAGTCCGCGTTTGACCACCAACTATACTGTTATGTATTGTTAATTATATTGAAATGTGTTTTATGTCCCAAATAAAGTGTTGTCTATTGTGTACTTAGTCAAGATGGGCTATGCTATCAAATTTTTCATAATGAGAATGTAAATTATGGTAAGAGATAACGCCTGCCCATGACCATTGCAGCGATACACAGAACTTTGAGTAACAAAACAAAATCCAGGGCATCACTGCTTTGGTGCTCATTACTTTGAGACTCGATGGTTAGTCTCAACAGCCCAGTAATTTCGCTAGCTGCAGTACCCTTCAAACCGGAACACGGTAATGTTTACATTGGCGGCAGAATAACTGGTACTGTTGTGGAACCTACCCAGACGATCCCGTGCTAAGGAAATCTACCATTAAGGTGGTTCGATTTCCATACAAATATTTTTTCCATTTATGGACAAATGGAGCATAATTTTACAGTGAAATCACAGCTACTGGCATTTATTTTGTACTACTGTACTGTTTTATTCAAGCAATTGTGATTTAACGCAAATAAATGCCAGTAGCTGTGATTTCACTGTAAAATTATGCTCCATTTGTCCATAAATGAACCACCGAACCACCTTAAGTAAAAAAATAAATTTTCACGACTAAGCGTTTGAATGAAAATTGAAACAATAGTATATTTCCCGAGGACGGACAAAGGCTAATTTATAATCAACTAGTTTATGCCGACTGAACCCAATTCAAAACGTTAACGCAGACGAAATCGCGAGCGCAAGCTGGTATGGCAATAAAGGTGATCACAGACTTACCAATCGCTAGCGTGTCTGTTATAAGGACTTCTGAAAGCTGTCACAGCTGCAGACTTCACCTTGGAAATACCGAACATTTGATAGAACTTCGGCAACCCAAACTCGTCCAGTGACAATCTTAGCACGCGCTGAGTTTCCTCTGTAGAAGAATTGTTAAATATTAATAAAGAATGATGAAAAAAAGTTTTATTTTGCATAATCTACTGTTTTATTCAAGCAATTGTGATTTATCGCAAATAAATGCCAGTAGCTGTGATTTCACTGAAAAATTATGCTCTGTTTGTCCATAAATGGCAAAAAATTATTTATATGGAAATCGAACCAACTTAATTTAAGTCTATTGGTAAATAAATATGGTAATAAATTCAGGCTAGGGAAATTGTAAAAAAAATTAAGTAATTAACAGACGAACGTAGAATTCAAGGGGCAACCCTTGCTAGTTCGTCCGCTAGCCAACAGTATATAGTCACCTGAGAAACTAGGCGTGGTGCATGTACACAAGGAGTGTATAATATTGATGACGAGACCATGGGTCGCGGCGCGCATGGAAACTGCGCCCGAGCACACGAGAAAAGTGACCGTGTGGAACAAATACGGCAGGTGGCGCGCCACGTCCAGGCAGTTGTTGAACGAGAGCATCAGCTGAAAAAAACGTTCATACACACTAAACGGTTATCGATCTGTTCTCGGGGCAATAGAACAACCAGGAGCTCCAAAGAGTCAGTTTTCTACCGGACACATTTTTTTTTCTTTTTATACAGAATAGGTTCGCGTTTGACCACACCCTGCCTGATGTTAAGCAGGATGCAGTCCAAGATGAAGCACGCTTACCTAGAAAAAAACCTGTTTACTTTAGATTTGAAGACACCCGAATTGTACTTCGCGGGAAAAACAGACGCCGGCAGAGAGTTCCACATCCTCGCTGTGCGTATGAAGTGCACTTGACACTTGCAAATGCTCAAAATGCGACGCCAAAACCAAAGAAAAAAAGAGTTAAATAAAAGCTTGTAAAAAAAACAATAGAGGTGCGTATCATGGGATGCGATATCAGACCTCCAGATGGGATGTTAGGAGGTCACCAATTAGATAATTAATTAATAATAAATATTGGAGGGCATTTAACACAGCGCCATCTGACCCCAAACTAAGTAAAGCTTGTACTATGGGAACCAGACAGCTGACAGAATACTTAGATACTTTTAAGCTATTGCATAGCTTCTATCGCGGGCCTTGAGCGTGGAGACCGAATCCAGAAATTCCGTAACGAAAATAACCTAACACCGGCACAGCGGTGATACTTTTTAGTTTTGCCATCTATCGATGAATAGCAGAACTTTTAATGACTTTTTTGAAATATCACGCTTGTCTCTTTAGTTCAGCAACTCGCCTCTAGGTGTAATGCTATGCAATACCTTTACCGCGGCAGTCCCTGAGTGCCACACGTCTTTTTTTTTGTGTAAATACATACTTATAATACATACAGTAAACCCAGACACAGAACAAACATCGATCTTAGTCACATAAATGTTAGTCCTGAGTGCGAATCGAACCCACGCCCTTCAGCTCTCGAAGCAGACATACCAATGAACCAACAGGGCTGTCAGACTTATTTCCTCTGTTCATCAACTTACCAAGTATCTAGCCAGTATAGCAATGTCGTCCCACATCATGTGTTGTTCCAGCATCGCTGTGGGCGAATGGCACGTTTTATCTACCACCTGTAAAGAAGAACTCCACTGTTCATCAACTTCAAGTCCATTTTTTATAGCCCACAGATAATAAAAAACTGGTAAAGATAGAAGCAGTGCTCAGTGCTGAAAATCAGCGCTGTGGAGTAATCTTTTTTTTTATGTGAAAAATAATGAGACGTACGAGACGCTCTTCTGATGGTAAGAGATAACGCCTGTCCATGACCATTGCAGCGATACACAGAACTATGAGTAATAAAACAAAGTCCAGGGCATCACTGCTTTGGCGCTCATTACTTATAATAATTTTACATGGGGAAATAAACATAACACTTGAAAATCTACTATCGAGATTTTCCTGATGTTTGACACTTGTGCAATTTGTTTTGACATTTGTATAATTTCATTTCTTTGACATTTATTTATATTTATCTTATATTGACATTTGCATAACCTCTTTGGCTTTTCTAAACAAAATTATTTTGACATTTGATTCGGAAAAAATACTTTATATTAGATTGGATAATTGTTTATTATTTAATTGTCAGATAGATGTAATTGATAGTTATAGTCGTTTTTATTTCAATAAATAAATATAAATATACTATGTATCTCTACTATTAACTTTTTACCTATTTTACATTAATTAATTTTTTTCAGTTTTTTTAAAAAACTTGAGTACATAGCGCAAACAAGTTGCTGCTTTATGGCTAGCAACAATCTCTTCCAGGCAATAAAGAATTGTTTTTATGAATAAAATATTTTTATTACTGTCATTAGTATAATTCGTAAAGTATATACTCACTGATTGTATAACAAATAAATAAGAATGGGAAATAGATTATTGACGTGAAACAATTTATTAAAAAAACATTGTGCATATAACTTACCCTGCACATTCGCCCGATGACTTTCTTCGACACCAGCTGAACGTTAGCGGAAGCCAATGCAACCGCAGTGTCTGCCATTATTTCTATCATAGGCGATCCGAGACCTGTGTAGAAATGTAAACGTTTGTATGTTTTTTTTAAGCTATTGCATAGCTTCTATCGCGGGCCTTGAGTAACGAAAATAACCTAACACCCCCCACTCCCACCGGCACAGCGGTGATACTTTTTAGTTTTGCCATCTATCGATGAATAGCAGAACTTTTAATGTCTTTTTTGAAATATCACGCTTGTCTCTTTAGTTCAGCAACTCGCCTCTAGGTGGCATTGGTTGTAATGCTATGCAATAGCTTTACCGCGGCAGTCTCCGAGTGCCACACGTCTTTTTATAGTTCACAGGCTATGTGTTTGACCACAGCTCACCTGATGTTAAGTGACGGTGTGGTCGAGCATGGTACAGCGCACCAAGCCTGGAATGCAACTGGCTCTCAAGTGAGGCTGCCGGAACACACCGTTAGGTGCTTGGCGACAGATTTTCAACTTAAGGGTGGTAGCTAGCCAGCCGAGTCCTAGAGAGTACGCTACCACCATGCTATGGTTTCCTCACGATGTTTTCCTTCACCGGCAGCTCAAGCTCATTGTTGGGGTTTGAACCCACTTATTCTATCAGTTATCTGACTTCCATAGTACAAGCTTTGCTTTGTTTTTTTTTTTAATGTAAAAAGTAATGAGACGAACGAGACGCTCTCCTGATGGTAAGAGATAACGCCTGTCCATGACCATTGCAGCGATACACAGAACTTTGAGTAACAAAACAAAGTTCAGGGCATCGCTGCTTTGGCGCTCATTACTTTGAGACTTTCGATGGTTAGTCTCAACAGCCCAGTAATTTCGCTAGCTGCAGTACCCTTCAAACCGGAACACAGGAATGTTTACACACTACTGCTACCTACCTAGTACCTAGTAGTAGTATTCCGGGTCAGATGGCGCTGTGGGTAATGTGCTATGATATTTATTTATTTGTATAAAACTGCTAAACTGACCTGAGCTGTTGCTTCTTTGTATGAAGCTATCCAACACCATATCTATAAGTTCTGGCACGTGACCGATACTGCCCCAGATCTGCAATTGCAACAAAACAATAAGATCAAAATCAAAATCAAATTTTGTTTTTATGCTAAGTACAGTTGTCAAAATGTTGGTACATAATAAAACGTCGCTTAAACCATACGTAACCCAGTATTGGGTGCAAAAATTAAATAAAATTGTTACTACAGTGTAAACTCTTTATAACGATAAACTCTCTATAACATAGAAAAGATCACAATTTGGTTGGTTTACCTTAAAACCCACACATTGATACACCCTTTATAGCGCAGCAGCCATTCTCTATTACGAAGAAATGTGTTCATATTTAGACACAGAAAATCGTCACGGTGTTATTGTTTATGTTATCTTATCAGGTTACAAAAGATGCCGACTAAACCTTTGAGGCCCCGAAACTTCTGAGGTCGTAAACAGCCGTCTTGCTTTTGTTATTGTTAATTGCCTTGAACACGTGCTTGGTTTGCTTGAAAGGATGATCTCGAACTAAACACCTACCTATCGTATTATCAGTGGTGAACCAACTTTGAAACTGTTAACATGGCCAGTAAAAGAAAAGCGTTATGTGTTGACGAAAAAGTTTGTGTGATACGTGCGATTGAAAAGGGAGAAAAGAAAGGCGACGTTGGAAGACGTCTTGAACTAAGTCACTCCATGTAACGGTAACTCTCTATAACGATAAAAAATGGTCGGTTCCTTGAGTTTCGTTATAAAGAGTTTACACTGTATTAGAATGTCAAATGGTGTAAAATAATGTCACGTTTATATAATTAAATATAGCTGACTTGAATTAAAGATAGCTGACTTGTATAATTAGTGGCGGATTTATCAGCAGGCTGAGTAGGCTTGAGCCTAGGGCGGCAGATTTTTGGAGCGGCAAATTTGGGGACCGAATTTTTCTTGCTACCTCATAGAAATCAAAAAGATTTTTGCATGACGGTTTTCTGATGTCTCACAGATAGAAGTCTGCAACAAATTTTGCTAATGACTTTCCTCTCTCACTTGTCATTGCACACTCCGAGAGTAGAAACATTTTTGGATTGTAAAAATAATGTAGGAGATGACAATTGTAGAGGGCGACAAAAACTGTGTAGCCTATGCCTTGACAATTTGTAAATCCGCCACTGGTGCCGTGGTGTCACCCGCTACATGTTCTCGGGATAAAAAGTAGCCAATGTGCTAATCCAGAGTCTCAGCTAGCTCCAAACCAAATTTCATTCGAATCCGTTCTGTAGTTTATGCGTGAAAGAGTAACAAATAGCTCAGATAGCTCAGTGGTTAGCGCGGTAGGTTCGCATGCCGAAGGGCGTGGGTTCAAACCCCAACAATGAACTTGAGCTGCCGGTGAAGGAAAACATCGTGAGGAAACCATAGCATGGTGGTAGGGTACTCTCTAGTACTCGGCTGGCTAGCTACCACCCTCAAGTTGAAAATCTGCCGCCAAGCATCTAACGGTGTGTTCCGGCAGCCTCACTTGAGAGCCAGTTCCATTCCAGGCTAGGTGTGCTTTACCATCTTCGACCACACCTTCACTTAACATCAAGTGAGCTGTGGTCAAACAACTAGCCTGTCAACCATTAAAAAAAAAATAAAAAACACTCATCCATCCAAACTTTCACATTTATAATATTAGTGGGATTTATTTTTGTCGTCTTTTTTATCATATATTTGTAGTGTTGTGTCAAAATAAATGTTTCCTTTCTTTCTTTAAACTTAAAAAAATCCCACAAATATTATAAATGTGAAAGTTTGGATGGATGTTTGTTACTCTTTTACGCAAAAACTACTGAACGGATTTGGATGAAATTTGGTATGGAGGTAGCCGAGACCCTAGATTAACACATAGGCTACTATTTATCCCGAAAACATGTAGCGCGTAACACCGCGGGGCGCAGCTAGTATTACAAATGTGAAAGTTTGGATGGATGTTTGTTACTCTTTCACGCAAAAACTACTGAACGGATTTGGATGAAATTTGGTATGGAGGTAGCTGAGACCCTAGATTAACACATAGGCTACTTTTTATTCCGCAAAAAATGTAGCGCGTGTAAACTACCTTAGCATTATGGCAGGAAACGGCAGTACTTGTAATTAAAACAACTGGAAATCGAACTGGTAGGTATATTTAAACACACCTAGCCTGGAATGGAACTGGCTCTCAAGTGAGGCTGCCGGAACACACCGTTAGATGCTTGGCGGCAGATTTTCAACTTGAGGGTGGTAGCTAGCCAGCCGAGTACTAGAAAGTACCCTACCCCCATGCTTTGGTTTCCTCACGATGTTTTCCTTCACCGGCAGCTCAAGCTCATTGTTGGGGTTTGAACCCACGCCCTTCGGCATGCGAACCTACCGCGCTAACCACTGAGCTATCATCGCTACAAGTGCCTATAGTATTGCCAGTTATCGGTAAAAATGAGTGCCACTATGAAAAATAAATTAAAACCTTACACGGGTAACACCGCGGGGCGCACCTAGTTGCTTATACTTTACATCCCACTTCGCGTCGCTATCGTTCATGTCATCGTAATTGAACTTGCCACCCAACTCACTGGAGCTACTATGCCAGCGGCCCAGAGCCTCGCTCCGGTACTTCAAGGAGCTGGGTTGGCTCGGGTAGACGCTGGCAGGGGGAAATGCACAATACACCCCAAGCGGGACTTCAGTGCAGGACTCATCGCTCCCACTTCGAATAAGACTTACTTGGTGGTAGATCTCCTTAGCAGGAGGTCGTCTAGGTAGGTACCACCGCAGTACCAGATATTCTGCCGCCAAGCAGTAGTGTGTAAACATTACTGTGTTCCGATTCGAAGGGTACTGCAGCGAAATTACTGGGCTGTTGAGACTAACCATCTAAAGTCTCAAAGTAATGAGCGCCAAAGCAGCGATGCCCTGGACTTTGTTTTGTTACTCAAAGTTCTGTGTATCGCTGCAATGGTCATGGGCAGGCGTTATTTTTACCATCAGGAGAGCGTCTCGTTCATCTCATTACTTTTTACATAAAAAAAAAGAATCACACTAATATCATAAAGGCGATAGTTTGAAAGTGTACCTTCGCCTGCACTGAAGGATACATCTCGGTTTCTTCGATGGTTAGTGTTATGAGTTTCTCCAATATACCCGCCACTTGCTTCTGTCGCCGCGAGTCGTCCGACGGCTTGCAGAATCTGTAAAAATAATAAACGTAACTACAACCAATCCTATGACATATTCTTTGGCATATTGAATTATAATTTTTTTTTTTATGGTTGGCAGGCTAGGTGTTTGACCACAGCTCACCTGCTGTTAAGTGAAGGCGTGGTCGAAGATGGTAAAGCACACCTAGCCTGGAATGGAACTGGCTCTCAAGTGAGGCTGCCGGAACACACCGTTAGATGCTTGGCGGCAGATTTTCAACTTGAGGGTGGTAGCTAGCCAGCCGAGTACTAAAGTACGCTACCACCATGCTTTGGTTTCCTCACGATGTTTTCCTTCACCGGCAGCTCAAGCTCATTGTTGGGGTTTGAACCCACGCCCTTCGGCATGCGAACCTACCGCGCTAATCACTGAGCTATCATCGCTACAAACATATTTTTAATTATATAAACTTGACATTATTAAATTACTAGCTGCTACCCGCGACTTCGTCCGCGTGGAGTTTAACGTGGAGTTTTTTGTATTCGCAACTCATAATTACTTTTTCTTTGCGCATCGATCTTTCGAGACTTTTTTTTTATTAATCTAATTATATTAGATAGCTTTTTTTTTCAAACTAACTACATGATTTACGGATTTTTAATACTTCCAACGCCATCTGTTAGCAAGTAAAGATAAATAGTAACTACCTCAATCCACCACCAGATGTCGCTTTTAACTAAACCAAGTAGTTAGTAGAATATTAATTACATTAATCAAGTGAATTCAATTCACAATGAAAGAAAAAAAGATAGTGAGGAACTAATTTTTATTTTGTAACAAAACCAAACACACAAAAACAAACAGAGACAGTTACAAAACAATTATTTTACGACGCATTGTCAAACTTGACGACATCTGGTGGAGAGTAGGAGTAGCGCCTTTTATCATTTTTATTTATCCCACGGGACCCTACCGTTTGTATGATATAAAAAGTATCCTATATGCTAATCCAGGTAACTACATGTGTGCCAAATTTCATTCAATTTCGTTCAGCCGTTTTTGCGTGATTGTTACTCAAACAAACATCCAAACATACAAACTTTCAGCTTTATAATATTAGTAGGATACCATTTGACATTCTAATAGTAACAATTTTATTTAATTTTTGCACCCAATACTGGGTTAAGTATGGTTTAAGCGACGTTTTATTAATGTTTTTTTTTTTTTTTTTTTTTAATGGTTGACAGGCTAGTTGTTTGACCACAGCTCACCTGATGTTAAGTGAAGGTGTGGTCGAAGATGGTAAAGCACATCTAGCCTGGAATGGAACTGGCTCTCAAGTGAGGCTGCCGGAACACACCGTTAGGTGCTTGGCGGCTATGTACCAACATTTTGACAACTGTACTTAGCAAATAAACACATTTTGATTTGACATTTTGATTTGATTCTAATTGCCTATTTGAGAATTTTCTAACCAAAGAAAGATTCTATTCTTTTATATCTATAAATCTTATATCTATTCTTAATCCGTCAATTCAAAAAAATTTAATATAAGCTGTCTGACTGAGGCTTTAGAAAGCTGGAAAGCTGCTTGTCCAAGCCAGTCCGTACCCAAAGCTCCGAATTCTCAAAGGCAGTGGGACGAGCCGCTTTGTAAGTTAGAAAGTCAAGATTTAATTGACTCTGCGACTTCTTCTACGGAGCGTGCTCGCCTACTTGCAGTCTCTCGTTCGGAGTCAGGGCTATGGTTACATGCACTTCCTTCAAAAAACGTTGGTAATCTATTAGATAACAACACTTTCCGGGTGGCCATGTCCTTAAGATTAGGAGCAGTATGCCAGGTCCCTCATCGCTGTTCGTGCAGGGAAATAGCGGATCGCCTCGGCCACCACGCGCTTTCATGCAGTAGGAGTGCTGGGCGTATATCGCGGCACGCCAGCTTAAACGACGTCATCCGTCGGGCTTTTGTCAGTGCCGGCGTCCCATCAGTTTTAGAGCCAAACGGACTGATGCGTGACGACGGCAAGAGACCCGACGGGATGACCCTTATCCTTTGGAAGATGGGACGGCCTCTTGTGTGGGACGCCACTTGTGTCGACACCTTGGCGCCGTCTCATCATCCTGTGACTTCGGGACAAGCTGGTGCTGCCGCATCTAAAGCTGAAAACCTCAAACGGCACAAATATAGTCATTTGGATAGAATGTATCTTTTTGTGCCGTTTGGGGTTGAAACTTTAGGTCCGTGGGGGCCGGCCGCTCTCGAACTGTATCGGGACCTGGCCAAACGTCTAGGTCTCCTCTAGACGTTCAGGTGACCAGAATGCTGGTATCTACTTTGGTCAAAAGCTAAGCATTGCCATCCAGCGTGGCAATGTTGCCAGCATTCTGGCCACATATACCTCCTCTGACGGTTTTTTAGACTAAGTTTTTTGTATATATTTTGTAAATAGGTAGTATAATTTAAGGTATTTACCAAAGAAATGTATGCAACATGGCCCACCAATCTCCGTGATTGTTCAGTCATACGTCACGATTCTATGGCTAAAAAAGTTCGACCACATTTTTAGTCGGCCACAGTTTACCTGGCCACATTTTTAGCCGGCCACAGCTTTAGCAGACTACTTTTTTTTAAAATTCAAAATAGGTTCGCTTTTGACCACACTCTGCCTGATGTTAAGCAGTAGTGTGGTCTAAGATGGAGCACGCTTACCTAGAAGAAACCTATTTACTCTAGATTTGAAGACGCCAATATTGTACTTAACTGGGAACACAGACGCGTTTTTAGCCGGCCGCTTTATCCGGACATATTTTTAGCCGTCTGTCTGGAAATCTGAAACTCACCTGACTAAGTTGGCGAGCCACGGCGTCATGTACTCGAGACATAAATGCTTTAACTCGATGGTGGACCCTCTGAAACCCTGCAATTTACCATTTAATAAATTATACACGGACAGATTTTATTTTCTACTAACGATTATTTGTTTTAAACTTCCAGCATTATTTATCTTGCAAGGTTTCGTGATTTCACTAGATATCGTGTATTTTCCGGGTGATATGCAAAATATCACCCGGCACATAGCACGCAGAACTGATGGCCGATGGGGCTGCAAAGTTCTGGAGTGGAGACCACGGACCGGCAAGCGCAGCGTAGGACGTCCACCCACAAGGTGGACAGACGACCTAGTAAAGACCGCAGGAACGCGCTGGATGCGAGCCGCTTCCAACCGGTCTTTATGGAAGTCAATGGGGGAGGCCTATTTCCAGCAGTGGACGTCCTACGGCTGAAATGATGATGATGATGATGATGATGCAAAATATTGTGTTAATTCATGGTACAAGCCATCTCACTTCTAAATAAAGCTGTAACATGTTCTTGACAGGTCAAATACTAGACAGCGCGACATAGTCTTCTAAAAAGACTTCGAGAAAACTCAAGACAGCCAAAACAAGAAACATCAACATGTTTTTCCCAGCAATCCGCGTGATTGTTCTTTAGATAACACTATCTGCGCCCAGTGGTGTTACCCGCTACATGGTTTCGGGATAAAAAGTAGTCATGAGTTAATCCAGGGTATCAGCTACCTCCATACCAAATTTCATGCAAGTCTGTTCAGTAGTTTTTGCGTGAAAGAGTAACAAACATCCATCCAAACTTTCACATTTATAATTTTAGTAGACTATACACTAGCTGCACCTCACAGTGTTACGCGCTACATGTTTTAGAGATAAAAAGTAGCCTATGTGTTAATCCAGTGAATTAAATTTCATCTAAATCCGTTCAGTAGTTTTTTTGCGTGAAAGAGTAACAAACACACATCCATCCATCCAAACTTTCACATTTATAGTATTAGTGGGATTTTCATTCTTAGCGTCTTTTATGAACGAAATAAAGCCAGCCACATTTTTAGCTGCCCACATTTTAGACATCCACATATTCAGGTGTCCTTATAATCCGGTTAAATTTTGAGCTGTCCGCATTTTAGCCATCTACATTTTTAGCTGTCCTCAATTTACCCGTTCACATTTTCAGCTGGCCGCATAAGTTTGAATAAATCAATTTAATATCTAATTACGAAATTCTTAAATAATTCAATGAACAAGTTAAGGTGGTACGATTTCCATACAAATCAATTTTTGCCATTTATGGATAAATGGAGCATAATTTTACAGTGAAATCACAGCTACTGCCATTTATTTTGGTCTTTATTTGCGGTAAATCACAATTGCTGGAATAAAACAGTAGATTATTAGCATAAAATCAAATTTTTGAAATTATGATTTTTAAATAAAACAGTAGATTATGCTAATAATCTACCGTTTCATTCAAGCAATTGTGATTACCGCAAATAAAGACCAAAATAAATGCCAGTAGCTGTGATTTCACTGTAAAATTATGCTCCATTTGTCCATAAATGGCAAAAATTGATTTGTATGGCAATCGTACCACCTCAATTTTTTTTTTTTTTTTATGTAAAAAGTAATGAGACGAACGAGACGCTCTCCTGATGGTAAGAGATAACGCCTGTCCATGACCATTGCAGCGATACACAAAAACTTTAAGTAGCAAAACAAAGTCCAGGGCATCACTGCTTTGGCGCTCATTACTTTGAGACTTTTGATAGAGTTAGTCTCAACAGCCCAGTAATTTCGCTAGCTGCAGTACCCTTCAAACCGGAACACAGTAATGCTTACACACTACTGCTTAGCGGCAGAATAACTGGTACTGCGGTGGTACCTACCTAGACGACAATGTTTTTTGTGGAGTTTTGAACAAGGTATATACAGCTCTGCTCTTGAGCGGTTGAGTCACGATACTACGCAGTATATTTTTATCCCTGGCTATCAAAAAGTATACACACCTGAATACACTCTTCCAAGAACTCCAGAGTAAGATGTGGTTCATTGTGGGCCAATTTCTCACTGACAGACTTTATAAATATCGTGTTATTGGACGGAATGCATAGCCCTGAAAACATGTAAAAATAAATAAAATAAATAAATACCGTAGGACTATACACACAGCGCCATCTGACCCCAAACTAAGCAGAGCTTGTGTGATGGAAGTCAGATAACTGATAGAATACATAAATACTTTTTTTTTTGTAAATACATACTTATAATACATACAGAACAAACATTTGTTTATTCACAAAATGTTTGCACAGTGGGAATCGAACCCAGACAAACCAGTTTTATAAGTTGTATAACTAAAAACCAATCTGCTTACTTTATTTTTGGCGTACTTGTATAATTTCAAATGTCTTACGAAAATTAAGTCTTAGTCACAGTCACAACAAAGTCACAATCGAGTCCAGTCCATGCTCTAGTAAAATAAAGGTAACTCTATTGTATGTTTTCTACAGGGTTTTGAAAATGACACCAAAATACGTACGTGTTTCATTTTCAATTCACAAGTTTCATTCTTGAACTCTCGGGCCATTAGACTTATTCAAGACAAAATACATTTTTTTTTATTGCATATTATAGAACACGTGAGCAAAGTGTCTTCCCCTTAATAGAGACAGTAAGGAAAGTGTCGATGGACGCATTCTTCGATTATACTCTACTTAGCAATTTAAGTTATATTAAAATTACTTATTAGTCTCAACTAGGCTAGATTGTAATAACAATGAGGTATCTAACAACAAACAGATACATCATTAGAAAGAAAAAAAAAAATATAAATTGCGACTTATTTTTTCTTTTCGACTTGGAAATACCAAATGAGACAGAAAACAAATAATATAATAAATTTCTCACCGGCTGTTTCTAATAATTGTCCCTCTATTTTCAAATGGAATGTGGCAGTTAAGGCGCATAGTTGGTTGTAGGCAGCAGTTCTCAAATTGGGGTCGCAGGAGCCGAGGTTGAGAAGCGCCATGTTTAACAAAGTACCAGGGACGTCTTTAGGTCGTATTTTTTGATGGACCGTCACGGAATCCTAGAAAATAAATAGTTTTTAAACTAAATGCCAAATTATTCACGTTACTATAAAACTGCAACACTAGTTCATTTAATGGCAGCCCCTGACGGATATTCTTGGGTTTCACTAAGTTTAAAGGTAGTTTAAGTCGGGGTTTTTTCAAATTATTTTATCCTTTTTAACCGTTGCGTGGGTTTTTTCAAATTTTTTAGTTTTGCTTTTTATTTGAAACTTTTTAGAGAACATAGATATTACGTACACAACGAGCCCGGAACACAGTAATGTTTACACACTACTGCTTAGCGGCAGAGAAACTGGTGCTGCGGTGGTACCTACTTCAACGACCATCAAAAACTTGTCTATGATAGAAGCATTTTTGTAGCGATGATAGCTCAGTGGTTAGCGCGGTAGGTTCGCATGCCGAAGGGCGTGGGTTCAAACCCCAACAATGAGCTTGAGCTGCCGGTGAAGGAAAACATGTTGAGGAAATCATAGCATGGTGGTAGGGTACTTTCTAGTACTCGGCTGGCTAGCTACAACCCTCAAGTTGAAAATCTGCCAAGCATCTAACGGTGTTTTCCGGCAGCCTCACTTGAGAGCCAGTTCCATTCCAGGCTAAGTGTGCTTTACCATCTACGACCACATCTTCACTTAACATCAGGTGAGCTGTGGTCAAACACCTAGCCTGTCAACCAAAAAAAAAAAAAGAAAAAAAGCAGCTTACCGGTTGACTGAGTTCCCATCTGTTCCTGATATGTATGATAGATTGTACAATATTATCACAATCGTTGTGAATAAAACTTAAAGGCGTTGGATCATTAATTATTGACAAGGAGAACTGGTTGTCGTCCACAAGGCACACCTGAAAACGAAACATGATTCAACCAATGTTGTAAACAAAATTAGACCAAGTTTAGACAGCCCTGTTGGTTCATCGGTAGAACGTCAGTCAGTTCAAGAGCTGATGGTTTCGATCCCCCCCCCCCAGGACATACATTTTGTGGGATAAACAATGTTTGTTCTGTGTCTGGGTGTTCTGTATTTATTATAAGTATGTATTTACAAAAAAAAAAATGTATTTAAGGTTGTTCGAGTTCCATACAAATATTTTTTCCCCATTTATGGACAAATGGAGCATAATTTTGCAGTGAAATCACAGCTACTGGCATTTATTTGGGGTAAATCACAATTATTTATCAGCAAAATCGACTGTTTTATAAAAAAATCTTAATTTCATAAATTTGATTTTAAGCTAATAATCTACTGTTTTATTCAAGCAATTGTAAAATTATGATCCGTTTCTCCATTAATGGCAAAAAATTATTTGTATCGATTTTTTTATGTAAGAAGTAATGAGTGGAACGAGACGCTCTCCTGATAGTAAGAGATAACGCCTGCCCATGACCATTACAGCGCTACACAGAACTTTGAGTAACAAAACAAAGTCCAGGGCATCGCTGCTTCGGCGCTCATTACTTTGAGACTTTCGATGGTTAGTCTCAACAGCCCAGTAATTTCGCTAGCTGCAGTACCCTTCAAACCGGAACACAGTAATGTTTACACACTACTGCTTAGCGGCAGAATAACTGGTACTGCGGTAGTACCTACCTAGACGACCTCCTGCTAAGCAGATCTACCACCAGAAATGTATGCTAATAATCTACTGTTTTATTCAAGCGATTGTGATTTACCGCAAATAAAGACCAAAATAAATGCCAGTAGCTGTGATTTCACTGTAAAATTATGCTCCATTTGTCCATAAATGGCAAAAAATTATTTGTACGGAAATCGAACCACCTTAAGTATTCTATCAGTTATCTGTCTTCCATAGTACAAGCTTTGCTAAATTTAGGGTCAGATGGCGCTGTGTGTAATGTCCTATGATATTTATTAATTATTTATTCATCACTGTTGTAATCAAAACTAATGTTAAACAGAAAAACACTTAAAATATAATGTAAACTTTTTAAATTAACTTTTGAATACTCAAAATGAACTTCCGCTAAGAAATCCGCTTTGATTTAGGCGTTTTCTGTCATGTCATTTTGTTATATTGACAATATATATATATTTTTTTGTAATTGACATATTTCACATCGACAGTGTTTTCATATTGACAATATTTTTTTAATATTTTGACATGTTTTGTATATTGACATACCTTATTTTGACATTTTTGTTTTTTTTTATTCATCCTCTCCGTATTTGCCTCACTTTTGCTCCGCAAGGTTGCCTGGAAGAGATCGCTTTTAGCGATAAGGCTGCCAATTGTTCCATTAGTGTTAAGTCTATATTGTTATAATTGTTTGTAATTGGTGTGAACAACAAAGAGTTATATTACTATCTCAGTTTTAAAACTCATATAATGGCATACACGTATTTGAAATTTTGAATTGACTTGGTGTTCTAACATTTGTAACATCACTAAATATTTGTATAAGTTACTTGCGGAAGGTCATTTTAAGTATTGAGGTGTTACATTTTTACAATGGTTTATTCGGATGACAGGCTAGGTGTTTGACCACAATATACCTAATGTTAATATGATTTTTTGCATGCCGAAAGGCTCCGATATGGCGTGCCCATGATATTCCTACCAAACTGTACTTTACCCATATACGCAAATAAATTTTATGATAATTTTGAGACGAATCTAAAGATAGCTTAATTATCGTAATCCATTCGGCCGTTTGGAAGAAACGAGGTCATCATCATCCACAGCCTTCTTTATCCCACTGCTGGGTATGGGCCTCTCTTTTTTCACGCCATCTGCTTCGGTCCTGTGCCAATCTGGTCCAGGTTCGCGACGGTGACAATATCGTCGACCCATGTTGCGGCTGGACGACCGACGCTCCGCTTACCTTGCAGGTAATAAAGAATATTACATAAATACAAAATACGCGCGAAAAATAGAACACTTCCTTGGGTATAAGACAGACCCTTTGTATGTAATCTTACCTCATCGATTTCAGAAGCGTAATAGACGTCGTTTAACAAAACTGGTAGACCTAAAACTTTAGTCTTTTCAACTGACGTTATTTGCAGAGCTGTTGGACCGACCTGTTAATACAAAGAAGTACAACGACATAATTACTTCAAGTGCACAATTATTATTTCTATAACATTAAAAAAATTATAAACCTACATAATTATATTTGGACAAAAATAACAATGTTTTTTTTTATGTGAAAAATAATGAGACGAACGAGACGCTTTGTAGCGATGATAGCTCAGTGGTTAGCGCGGTAGGTTCGCATGCCGAAGGGCGTGGGTTCAAACCCCAACAATGAGCTTGAGCTGCCGATGAAGGAAAACATCGTGAGGAAACCACAGCATGGTGGTAGGGTACTTTCTAGTACTCGGCTGGCTAGCTACCACCCTCAAGTTGAAAATCTGCCGCCAAGCATCTAACGGTGTGTTCCGGCAGCCTCACTTGAGAGCCAGTTCCATTCCAGGCTAGGTGTGCTTTACCATCTTCGACCACACCTTTCACTTAACATCAGGTGAGCTGTGGTCAAACAATTAGCCTGTCAACCATAAAAAAAAAAAAAGACGCTCTCTCCTGATGGTAAGAGATAACGCCTGTCCATGACCATTCCAGGGATACACAGAACTTTGAGTAGCAAAACAAAGTCCGGGGCATCACTGCTTTGGCGCTCATTACTTTGAGACTTTCGATGGTTAGTCTCAACAGCCCAGTAATGTCGCTAGCTGAGTAAATTAATTGGAAACAAATTATATTTGGCATAAAACTTACAAAGTAAGTAACTAAATTAAATTCAAAACTAGATACAGCAAAATTAAAACCTAAATCCCCCGTTGGCTCATTGGTAGTATATCTGCCTTGAGAGCGGTAGGGCGTGGGTTCGATTCCCACTCAGGGCAAAACATTTTGTGAATAAACAAATGTTTGTTCTGTGTCTGGGTGTTCTGTATGTATTATAAGTATGTATTTACAAAAAAAAAAGTATTTACGTATTCTATCAGTTATCTGACTTCCATCACACAAGCTCTGCTTAGTTTGGGGCCAGATGGCGCTGTGTGTATAGTCCTACGATATTTATTATTATTATTATTATAAATAAGGACCCTGATCATGTTAGGGGTATTTATGTTAGGGGTATTTATACTATAAATGAATATTCATTAATTTTACAGCAAAATGTAACACAAGTATAAAAAAAAAATTGCACCGACATCGGAAAAAAACATTCATTCATCAATTAGAAAAGAGCTGTAAGGGATCGTACACATAAACACGATACGACGTCGTGCTACGATGCGACGTCGTATCATGGAAATCTACGAGGAGCAAGCGGTATCACATCGCAACGTGCCACGATGCATGGTACGACGTCGTTGAAACTAGTTCAAAGTTCTAGGTACAGGTAATGTTTGTTCTGTGTCTGGGTGTTCTGTATGTATTATAAGTATGTATTTACAAAAAAAAAAGTATTTATGTATTCTATCAGTTATCTGACTTCCATCACACAAGCTCTGCTTAGTTTGGGGCCAGATGGCGCTGTGTATAGTCCTACGATATTTTTATTTTAGGTTTTTTTAATGTGAAAAAGTGGCAAACGAGTTACGGGACGGTAAGTGGTCACCGCCGCCTATGGACACCTGCAATACCCGGGGCATTGCCAGTGCGTTGCCTACCTTTAAGGACCCTATTCACCCTTCGTTTGAAGCTCTGTAGATTGAAACTCGGCGGAAAACCCGCAGGTGGTAAGCCGTTCCACATAAGACAGGCGCGCGGAAGAAACAGCCGATTTAAACGAGCGGTACGAGACTTCCACGCATCTATGATATGCGATACAAAACAAACAAATTTCAATTATATTAGTATATACAATTATTTTTTTAATTTGCCCGATCGGGCAGACTAAAGCTGTAATGCCATACTGCCTCATCTTACGTGATATTATTAGAAATAATAAACATAGATTTAAAAAAAAATTGAACACAAAGAACGAAAAGAAAGGAGTTTTGGCGGGAACGCGGAAAGAGTCGTGTATTTTTTTCCAAAACTAGTGTTTATGCATAAAAATGGTGGTGTTTTATTCATAAAGTGCCGAATCACAAGCGCGAGTGTGGGAAAATGATATAATGTGGTGAAACATGACTATTCGTGTTGCTTCCAAAACTCCATCGAAGCTTATAGTAAAGTCGACACTACTTTACTAAAGCATGACTGGACTGGACTTGACCAAGACTGGACTTCGACTATAACTATAGCAAGGCCACTTATTTAACTTAAAACTTGAAAATATGAAACAATTGACACTGGCAAATGCTCAAAATACGACGCCAAAATCAAAAAAGACAGAAAGATACAAATTTGTGCGCAGCCGGCGCTAGACTTCCGTCGAGGCCAGGTGACGTCACGCATGATTGTGCCGGTTGGTCATGAACAATGGTCATGGACATGCGTTGTTTGTTACCTCTAAGTAGTTTTACTCACCTTAATAGCTACTTTGGTGTCTTTATGTGAAAGTTTTAATGCGTTATTGAATACTTTCAGGTCTTCCTCAAGCGCTAGGGTTGCCCCTGGTAGTTTCTGTTGTTCAGGGTCGACGTAATCGCTTAGACGGGCATGGTTGTCGATGAAAATCAACTTGCGAGAACCCTGAAATTATTTTTACAATGTGACTTCTTATCTGACAAATTATAAGTTTCACAAAAAAAAAAATTGTTGCAAATAAAATTCTCTACAAGTAATTTTTAATCGTAGAGCCAAAAATAATAAAGTTAAGCGAAAATCGGTGAAAATTTGAGTTTTTATTGGTCGTTAAAACACTTTTTCTGGTCATTTAAAAAAAAGTTTTAAAGGATTAATGTTTTTTTTTTTCATTTTTAGCGTTCCGTACCCAAAGTGTAAAACGGGACCCTATTACTAAGACTCGGCTGTCCGTCCGTCTGTCACCAGGCTGTATCTCATGAACCGTGATAGTTAGACAGTTGAAATTTTCACAGATGATGTATTTCTGTTGCCGCTTTAACAACAAATACTAAAAAACGCAATTCTTTTTCCGTTTTTATAGCTAATATAAATACGGCATAGATAATAATAGTATGGAACCCTCCTGGAATCCGATTCGCACTTGGCCAGTTTTTTTTATTTACATTACGAAACAAAATTAATTCTAGCTGAGCTTAATTAGTCAAGATTTCCACACAATTAACACAGAACAAAAAAAATACGAAGATTTTTCCAAAAATGACTTTTCCAAATTGCGATTAACGCCGTTCTTAAAACTAGTTCCGAATAAAAACTTTCTGTTTGTCAAAAAAGTCTCACCTTTAACGGAATCAAGATATTGTCATGAAACTTTGTATACTCCCGTACCCAACTATTGCAATTGTAAATGTAGCAAGCTTGTATGTTTATGTAGGATAGTTCTGGCAGAACCGTGAACCATTTTGACAGGAAATCCGTCCTGAAATGTAATATTTTAATAACAAAATTTAAAAAAAAACACACTAGCACACAGAAAAAAAAGTAACGGCAAAAAAAACAACACGTTTACACGGATTTCAAGCACTGTACTCATTATTATGAGCAACTTGCTTCGCCCCTCACTTTACATCAAATGCCCTGGTTGCCAACAATAAAAAAATATATCGTAAAAGTAAAGTTATCTCTATTTTACTAGAGCATAAGTTGGACTTGTTTGTGACTTTATTCAGCTGGGACTGTGACTAGGATTTAAATTTCATAAGACATTTGAAATTATGAAGTAAATCAAAAATTATTTCGAGCACAGAATAACTGATACAAGTTATCTCTATTTTAGACTTCTATTTTACTAGAGCATAAGTTGGACTTGTTTGTGACTTTATTCAGCTGGGACTGTGATAAGGATTTAATTTTCATAAGACATTTGAAATTATGAAGTACGTCAAAAATTATTTATAGCACAGAATACGTGATAAAAGTAAAGTTATCTTTATTTTAGACTTTTAATTTACTAGAGCACAAGTTGGACTTGATTGTGACTTTATTCAGTTGGGACTGTGACTAGGACTTAATTTTCATAAGACATTTGAAATTATGTAAAATATTTATTTATAAATATTTATATAGCTCATACCTAGATGCCGAATCTACGCAAAGAAAACAAAGTTTACCTGAATCTATTTTCAGAGCCAGTGTGGGTGAAGTCAATGATAAGTTCAAAGGGCTGCGAGCAGAACGGGCGGAGAGTTATGATGACGTGGTAAATCAGCAGATCCGTGTTGGTCTCTCCTATCCTACAATATAAATAACATCAGTAAAAAGACTTTATCGACATGTGAACGTTGACGATACCCAGCTCTTCGACAACACGGATATATTGAAAAGACTAAAAAGGACAAAACCTTTTGAGTTAGTGTATTAAGGTGGTACGATTTCCATACAAATCAATTTTTCTCATTAATGGACAAATAGAGCATAATGTTACAGTGAAATCACAGCTACTGGCATTTACTTTGGTCTTTATTTGCGGTAAATCACAATTCGGTATGTAAAGAAAAAAAAAACTTTACTGTTTCCAAAACCATTTCGAAATAGTACATTTCTGTACAATATGTTTACGTTTAAAACTCTGTAAACTATGAGGTGGGGTTTATTTTAATTAAAAAACATAAATCAAACTTGACTTTCAATTGATGTCTCATGACGTCATCTCTTCGGGCAACTTTCATAGACTGGTAAACCAAAACAAAACTTGTCAATGTCAAGTCAACGGCGATCATAATAATATTTTCAATACACATACGTCGAGATGTTTTTTGGTTTATTGATACAAATATCTGGATTATTTTACTTGATACGTTATTTGGACTCTGATATCGCTTTTATGACATAAGATTTGTTTACTTTATGTCATGAATTGTAAAAACCGAAGACGTGACAGAATGGCTTTACAGCTTTAGCCTGCCCGATGGGGCAAATTAAAAAAAAATTGTCAGTTCTGTTGTCAAAGTTAATGAAATGTGTCAAATGTTTTCTATACGTTTTTGTTTCGTATGACAAAGGCATATTCTACATATTTAGCCGTACTTATGACGTCATAACTATAAAAAGTTTGAAAACGTATTAGAATTAAACTACCGCATAGAAAGCTAAAATATTCAAATTAGTTTCTTAAAATAAAGTTTACTATCAGTAAAAAATATAAAATAAATACAAAAAAAAAACTTTTCAAACCGAATTGTGATTTACCGCATATAAAGACCAAAATAAATGCCAGTAGCTGTGATTTCACTGTAAAATTATGCTCCATTTGTCCTTATATGGCAAAAAATTATTCGTATGGAAATCGTACCACCTTAAATTAGCTAATGCCAGTGCAGTGAGTACTATATATTATAGAACACATGAACAAAGTGTCTTCCCCTTTCGAAGGGTACTGCAGCTAGCGAAATAACATGGCTGTTGAGACTGACCATCGAAAGTCTCAAAGTAATGAGCGCCAAAGTAGCGATGCTTGGACTTTTGTTTTGTTACTCAAAGTCCTGTGTATCGCTGCAATGGTCATGGACAGGCGTTATCTCTTACCATCAGGAGAGCGTCTCGTTCGTCTCATTACATTTTACATAAAAAAAGATAGATAAAAGATAGATAGATGTAGATGATACTTACTTATATCTTCTAGATATGAAGTAAAACACTGGATGACCCATTTTGCTTGTGCCCGCTTGGTAGAAAACATTTAAACTCTTGATGCTTTTGAATTCTTCCTTCTGATGCATGTTATGTTTGAGGATGAATTCTTCGAAATTAGAAGAGGAAATGTCTATGGAGGACCAGCGGGCGTAGGAGGAAAATAGGAGACTCGAAGCGCTGGAGATGGAGAAACTGAAATAAATTACAAAAGAATGTTCAAGGTATATATCTAGTATATTTCCGCTTAAATGTCGTTCCAGTTCCAACAGTGATGAGGACTTAAATTAAACTAATTTTACACTGCTTATTAATTAAAAACCTAGTCTTCGAGAGCTTGGTCGAGACTGTCGACCTGACTCGACTGTCGCTCGAAGAGTCAACAGGTCCTTAGGATGGCTCGTGTAGAGGCGAAACACGTGTCGGCAAGTGGTTACTGGCTCTGCAGTAACCACTTGCCGACACGTGTTTCGAGTAGGATTTGAAGACTTATGGTCATTTTAATTCGATTTTTTGTTATTTTAATTAAATTTTTGTCAAATTATATTTTATGTTTATGTCAAATTAGTTCTAGATTTTAAGTAAGATTCGGTTTTTAATTAATAAGTTGTGTCAAATTAGTTTAATTTATGTCCTCATCACTGTTGGAACTGGAACGACTACGGCTGTACCACTACGACCACCTAACGTGGGAACAGGGAAAGTAGAAGAAGAGAAGCAGATATGAATGACAGATTATATAGAAATGGCGCTATCTACTGCTATAACTGAATCCATGTATGAAAAAAAACTTAAAAATTCGATGTGGAAATATTATCCGCAAAACGGTGATTCCCGGTTATTATCCTACCCGTAGGCATTTACCTAAACCTAGTCCGTCGCAAGTTCATTCATAAATCACGCGGCGCGCGCGCGCCGGCAGCGGGAGCCTCGCGCGCGAGTGCGAGAGAGAAACAAAATGCTTTTGCAATATTTCAATGAAAGCCGCCATCGGTCCCCGCCAGCTGCTCCGGTGATAGTATTCTTTTGTAGTAAACGAGTGCTATGTCCATAATTTAAGGCAGGATTTCCGGAAAATGTTGACGAGTAATAACTTTGACATTATGAAGCAAACAAAAATTCTGATTGCACATTTACGATGTCATACTCGGTCTGTATTTACACATTAAAAAAATCTAGTAAGTTTTTTTTTTTTTAATGGTTGACAGGCTAGGTGTTTGACGACAGCTCACCTGATGTCAAGTGAAGGTGTGGCCGAAGATGGTAAAGCACACCTAGCTTGGAATGCAACTGGCTTGAGGATGCCGGAACACACCGTTAGATGCTTGGCGGCAGATTTTCAACTTGAGGGTGGTAGCTAGCCAGCCGAGTACTAAAGTACCCTACCACCATGCTTTGGTTTCCTCACGATGTTTTCCTTCACCGGCAGCTCAAGCTCATTGTTGGGGTTTGAACCCACGCCCTTCGGCATGCGAACCTACCGCGCTAACCACTGAGCTATCATCGCTACAAAAAAGTAAAAACTGAATGGTGTATAAGTAAATTAATTAACCGTCATTTAATATCAGATGAGCTGTGGTCAAACACCTAGCTTGCTGTTGCTAGCCAATCATAAAAATAGCGATGATAGCTTAGTTGGTAGCGCGGTTGGTTCGCACGTCGAGCGACGTGGGTTCAAACCCCAGTTATGAGCTAGAGCTGCCGGTGAACGAAAACATCGTGAGGAAACTATAGAAGAAAGAAAATATTTATTTTGTAACAGAACACAACAAACAGTTAAAAAATAGGGGCTTACCTCAGCATAATACTGGCATGATGGTAGCGTACTTTCTAGTACTCGGCTGGCTAGCTACCACCCTCAAGTTGAAAATCTTGTTTGTTGTTGTCTTGTTTGTAGCGATGATAGCTCAGTGGTTAGCGCGGTAGGTTCGCATGCCGAAGGGCGTGGGTTCAAACCCCAACAATGAGCTTGAGCTGCCGGTGAAGGAAAACATCGTGAGGAAACCAAAGCATGGTGGTAGGGTACTTTCTAGTACTCGGCTGGCTAGCTACCACCCTCAAGTTGAAAATCTGCCGCCAAGCATCTAATGGTGTGTTCCGGCAGCCTCACTTGAGAGCCAGTTCCATTCCAGGCTAGGTGTGCTTTACCATCTTCGACCACACCTTCACTTAACGTCAGGTGAGCTGTGGTCAAACAACTAGCCTGTCAACAATAAAAAAAAATAAAAAAATCTGCCGCCAAGTAACTCCCTTCCAGCCTAATACACCCTAAGCTTATAACCCTATATTGGTAATCAGCATAAATTTGTTGTATGTTTGGAAAAAAAACAGTAACTTACGACTCAATCGGTTTGTGTTCAGGCGGCCCCAAATAAGCGAGTAGCGTAGCCATCTGGAAAATAAATTAGACTTGACTAAGACTGGACTTTTAACTTATGTAACTTGTCATATCACTTCTACACCTAGTCATACTACTTCTTTTGTTGGTGATTCTTTTAGAGTTGTGGCGGTGCGTGGAATGAGCTTCCAATTAAAATTCGGCAAGCACCGATTTTTGTTAAATTATATTTTTAAGTTTATGTCAAATTAGTTTAATTTAAGTCCTCATCACTGTTGGAACTGGAACGACTGTTAAGCGGAAATAAACTAGATATATTATATGTGATTTTATCCCGAACCCATTCATAACTGGATAAGTTTTTCTTTTTTATAAATTCTGGTGGCCCCTGCGACACAAGCTCTTACTTAGTGCAGGGTCCACAAGTAATGCTACAAAATCTAGTTTGTTAGTTATAAGGTTTAATTAATTTATCCTAATGTAACTCGAGTTATGGTAATAAACAAATTTATTATTATTATATACCTTAAACATTCAAAATGAACTTCCGCAAAGTAACGCCTGAATCAATCAATTAACCATATGTTATTTACTGTGGGGATGGCTGGCAGAAAATGCTTTAGCATTAAGTCCTCCCTTTGTACATATTTCTTTCAGTGTGCAAAAAATAAATAAATATCGTAAGACATTACACACAGCGCCATCTGACCCCAAACTAAGCAAAGCTTGTACTATGGGAATCAGATAACTGATAAAATACTTAAATACTTTTTTTTTTGTAAATACATACTTATAATACATACAGTACACCCAGACACAGAACAAACATTTGTTTTATATCACAAAATGCTTGTCCTGGGTGGGAATCGAACCCACGCCCTACAGCTCTTGAAGCAGACATGCTACCAATGAGCCAACAGGGCTGTGGGCAAGTATTAAATAAATAAATAAACTTGAAAATATCAAAACACTTGACACTGGCAAATGCACAAATGCGACGCCAGAATCAAAAAAGAAGCTAAATGTCAAACACCTTGTCAAAAGGCCTCCGTCCGACAGCCTTATGGTCTCTGCTACATGACAGGTAATCTCCGATCCTTTCCTGGTGGTTCCACAGAAGCCTGTGCAACGCTACCACGTTGGCGTCACTTATGAAGGAAAGATTATGAATTGTCGCCTGATCTGCGCTTTCGCAGTCTGATGCTATTTGAATGAAGAACCTGAAAACAAAATGGTGGACTCTTTTGATAATTTTTTTTTAAGTAAAATTTTGGACATCGTTTCTAAGGTGGTTCGATTTCCATACAAATAAATTTTTGCCATTCATGGATGTGAAATGGAGCATAATTTTACTTTTTATCTCGAAAACTTGTAGCGGATAACACCGTGGGGCGCAACTAGTTAATCTTTTACTTGGTGGTAGATCTCCTCAGCAGGAGGTCGTCTAGGTAGGTACCACCGCAGTACCAGTTACTCTGCCGCTAAGCAGTAGTGTGTAAACATTACTGTGTTTCGGTTTGAAGGGTACTGCAGCGAAATTACTGGGCTGTTGAGACTAACCATCGAAAGTCTCAAAGTAATGAGCGCCAAAGCAGCGATGCCCTGGACTTTGTTTCGTTACTCAAAGTTCTGTGTAGCGCTGTAATGGTCAAGGACAGGCGTTATCTCTTACCATCAGGAGAGCGTCTCGTTCGTCACATTATTTTTCACATAAAAAAAAAGCTAGCGAAATTACTGGGCTGTTGAGACTAACCATCGAAAGTCTCAAAGTAATGAGCGCCAAAGCAGCGATGCCCCGGACTTTGTTTTGCAACTGGAAAGTTCTGTGTATCGATGCAATGGTCATGCACATGCGTTATCTCTTACCATCAGGAGAGCGTATCGTTCGTTTCATTAATTTTACACTAAAAGAAAAACATAAAAAATTAATAAAGTAAAAGAGATGAAAATAGAATACTGACTTGCGTCCAGCTTCGAAGTGCTGTCTCAGGAAGTGGTTGAACGGCAGCATATGTTGTTCCTTGGAGAACTCCACGTGATTCGCAATGTTCTGTAGTATTTTGGACATCAGCATGAGACCGCGCTTGATCGGGGGCGGGACTGTTCTGGTGACTATACCCATCTCTTGCGGCGACACTGTCAATTCAAAGGTTACATCTTTCTAATCGGAAAGAAACATACATTTACATTTATACACAGTGTCCTACTGTTAATCAGTCAGCATCCTTTTAAGGTGGTCCGATTTCCATACAAATAAATTTTTGCCATTTATGGACAAATGGAGTATAATTTTACAGTGAAGTCACAGCTATTGGCATTTATTTTGGTCTTTATTTGCGGTAAATCACAATTGCTTGATTAAAACAGTAGATTATTAGCATCATTTACTGTTTTATTCAAAAATCACAAATTTGTAGCGATGATAGCTCAGTGGTTAGCGCGGTAGGTTCGCATGCCGAAGGGCGTGGATTCAAACCCCAACAATGAGCTTAAGCTGCCGGTGCAGGAAAACATCGTGAGGAAACCATAACATGGTGGTAGGGCACTTTCTAGTACTCGGCTGGCTAGCTATCACCTTCAAGTTGAAAATCTGCCGCCAAGCATCTAACGGTGTGTTCCCGCAGCCTCACTTGAGAGCGAGTTCCATTCCAGGCTAGGTGTGCTTTACCATCTTCGACCACACCTTCACTTAACATCAGGTGAGCTGTGGTCAAACAACTAGCCTGTCAACCATTAAAAAAAACAACTTGAGGGTGGTAGCTAGCCAGCCGAGTACTAGAGAGTACGCTACCACCATGCTATGGTTTCCTTCACCGGCAGCTCAAGCTCATTGTTGGGGTTTGAACCCACGCCCTTCGGCATGCGAATCCACCGCGCTAACCACTGAACTATCATCGCTACAAATTAGATTTATGTATAAATCCTGAAAACATTACACTCCTTTTTTTTTGGGAAGTCATGTAAATAGGGAGCCCGTTTTACCTATAGCTGGGTTGATAAATCTCAAGAACAGTACAGTGCCGACCGCGCCCACGCTCGTCTGCGGGAACTGCGAGAATCTCTTGCTCAGTACCTGTGAACAACAGATTCTAATTAATAAATTTGATTTAAAAAAAAAAGTAATTTTGTGGGTAGTTCGGAACGAGAACTTCATTTTTGGATTACATTACTTTCCTTTTCTTGAATTCTGGAATTTACGAAAAAAATTGTGATTTTAGTGTAATTATAAAGTGACGAATTTTCACCACATCATATCACATGACGTAGTGAAAATTCTTTACTAGGACATGGTTAGGATTTCACCGTGACTTACTTTATATTATATAATACATAATAATATACTTATACACACAAATGTAAACAGTACTCGAAATCCGCATAAGTAAAACAAAAACGGTGTGTTCCGGCAGCCTCACTTGAGAGCCAGTTCCATTCCAGGCTAGGTGTGCTTTACCATCTTCGACCACACCTTCACTTAACATCAGGTGAGCTGTGGTCAAACAACTAGCCTGTCAACCATAAAAACCATAAAAAAAAAAAACGTGTCAAAACCACGTCAGTTTCTATAGTAAAGTAGAAGTAGTAGTAGTAGAGGTAGTGGTAGAAATAGTAGTAGTCACTGTAGAACTTAGTAGTAGACATAGTAGAAGTGGTAGTAGTCGTCGTCGTATAGGTAGAGTCTCGGCTTCAAAGTCTTGAGCATCGTCGTAGTATTGCCAGCCTGTCAGTTTTCTACCGGATACATTTCGGAGAGTGTGCGCTTGAGCTGCACAATTTGGTTCCCCCTGCACCTTTCTTTTACCGAACGGCAGACAAACGCGACCAAAACGTCATCCGTACATGGTGGATGTTCCCCGTGTACGCACAAAGCGTTTTGATTCCACATTTTCCATTCGCACAGCGAGGTTGTGGAACTCTCTGCCGGAGTCTGTGTTCCCTGTTAGGTACAATATTGGCGTCTTCAAATCTAGAGTAAATAGGTTTCTTCTAGGTAAGCGTGCTCCATCTTAGACCACACTACTGTTTAACATCAGGCAGAGTGTGGTCAAACACGAACCTATTTTGAATTAAAAAAAAATAAAAAAAAAAGTTGCCGTAGTAGTAGTATTAGTAGTCGACGTAGTAGTATTAGTAGTCGACGTAGTAGTATTAGTAGCCACTGTAGTAGTAACAGAAATGGTAGTCATAGTAGTCGTAGTCATAGTGGTAGTATTAGTAGCCGCCGCAGTAGTAGTAACAGAAGTCGTTGTCGTAGTAGTAGTAGTAGCCGCCGTAGTAGTAGTAATCACTGTAGTAACAGTAGTCGTCGTAGTAGCAAAAGTAGTAGTCGTCGTAGGAGTAGAAGGTGCCGTAGTAGTAGCAGTAGTAATAGTAGGTATAGTAGAAGTAGTAGTAGTCGTCGTAGTAGCAGAAGTAGTAGTCGTCGTAGAAATAGTAGTTGAAGTAAGAACAGAAAATGGACAGGATTCACATACCTGGTACAAGCAATGGCACATGCTTCTCAATTGAGACGGGAATGTATCAGCAGAATTGACAATACTATCAAACACTTCCTTGGTCAGCCTCTTTAGATTGGATCGATTGTGTTCTATATCTTGATCTGGGTCCAATCTAGAACAAGTATAAATTCAAAAACCCCTTGACACCAGTAACACAATACCAAATTTCAAATGTTCAAGGTATATATCTAGTTTATTTCCGCTTAATAACTAACTTAAGTTTTAGTATTGTTTAAAGTTTTTTTTTTTATAAGTACATATTATATATAGTTCAAAATAAACATATTATTATGTATAGGTGCATATATATTTTTGTATTATTTATACTGTTATACACCTAGCCTCAGAAATTTTGTTATAAATAAAAGAGTATTTAATGTCCGGGATTCGTTGTGCAAAAGCTGTTTTAACTGGAGGTTCTTCTATACTGCCATTTCTATTTTAACTTCCTTTCATAATTACATGTTTATTCTTAGTTCCTCCTTTTTATCCATGTTCATTCTATGTTTTCTGTTGTTATTTGTATTCCATCAGTTATCTGACTTCCACCTTACTTGGTGGTAGAACTCCTTAGCAGGAGGTCGTCTAGGTAGGTACCAGCACAGTACCAGTTATTCTGCCGCTAAGCAGTAGTGTGTAAACATTACTGTGTTCCGGTTCGAAGGGTACTGCAGCTAGCGAAATTACTGGGCTGTTAAGACTAACCATCTAGTCTCAAAGTAATGAGCGCCAAAGCAGCGATGCCCTGAACTTTGTTTTGTTACTCAAAGTTCTGTGTATCGCTGTAATGGTCATGGATAGGCGTTATCTCTTACCATCAGGAGAGCGTCTCGTTCGTCTCATTACTTCTTAGATAAAAAAAAAAATCACACAAGCTTTGCTTAGTTTGGGGCCAGATGGCGCTGTGTGTATAGTCCTACGATATTTATCTATTCTCGATTCCATGCTTACATCCCTTTCCATTTCACGTATATGCTTATTCTAATTACATTAATTCCCATTGTCATTCTTAGTTTCTTCCTCCATGTTCATTCCTAATTCCATTTTTACTTCCTTTCCCAATTCCACGTCTATTTTTTTTTTATACAACCAGATAGGTTTGCGTTTGACCGCCATCCCGCCTGATGTTAAGCGAAGATGCGGTCTACGGTGGAGCACGCTCGCCTAGAAGAAACCGATTCACTCGCGACTTGAAGGTACCCAGACTATATTCATCGGGGAACATATGCTTATGACAGATAGATAGATAGATAGATATAACTCTTTATTGTGCACACCATAAATAGAAAACAGTACAGAGAACAAAGAACCTTATGAACTAGTGCCACAAGTAGCGGCCTTATCGCTAACAGCGATCTCTTCCAGGCAACCAAGATAAGTGTTGTATATAAGTAAGTATGGTATATTTATTTATTTATTTATTTATTGAGGCTTCATACTAGCAACTACAATAATTATTATTATAATTTTACACAACTTAAGTAATTCTCTGGCTAATTGCGTTGCTTATTTTAAGAAGCACAACATGCATTTAAATATATTAATACAATTAATTAAATTAAAATCAAAAACAAATTCAATAAAATTAAAATCAAAATAAAAACCATAATCAAAATTAAATTAGTAAAACCATAATCAAAATTAAATTAAATTAAAATCAAATTCATAATCAATTACAATTCAAAATTAAAACCAAAACCAAAACTATCACAAAAACAAGAATCAAAATACATTATACAAATTAAAATTCAAATCAAAATCAAAATTAAAATCAAAACTAATACTAATAATACAAATAAATCAAAGCAATAAAAATTCACCAATTTAACAATACAACTTGTTCTCAGCACTAGCCATCATTACATTTAAATTAGACTTGAACCGTGACAGAGAATCTCCAAAAATATCAAGATCTTTAAAGAATTGTCATATCGTTTGGTCGACGCCACACGTGAACAAAACGCTGGCCTTTATTTTGCTCAGCGTTTGAGTATTGCCATACAACGCGGCAATGGGGCGCGTTTTGGGAACTATTCCCATTGATAGCGGTCTTTTAGAGTAGTTATTATTTTAAGTTATTTTATTTTAGGTCAATTCTTGTGTGTTTATTATATCTGAGTGACATAGCCTATATTTATATTATTAAATGCTATATATATAATATAACAGATCTTTTATGTATGATCTTTGTATTATTCTTTCTTAAGTTTTCGAAACAAATGCTTATTAACAAGCTCATTAATTATTATTTTAAAATTAGTTAGTTAAAAATTAAATTATCTCATTTGAATTACCTCCTATATTTTCACATTAATGCCATCAACTTCCATTATCAGTATCAACTTACCTGGCCGGGTCTACTTCGTAGCTGATATGCGGTTCGATTTCCAGTTTCTCTAATTGTGCAGTTATCAGGGGAGCTAGCAACCCTTGAAGGTACTGGTACCCGTATATCTTGAAGCAGTGAGCCATTATTTTACTACCCAGCGAATTTCCTCGGAACAACGTTTGCATGCAGTCTGATACCTGGGGAAGATTTTTCTTTTCATAATCAACTCAGATAACGCACTACGTGCATTTGCCAATGTCATAGCATTTTCACATTGTTTTTTTTTACAGACTAAGCATGTGTTGGGCCACGAACGCGTCTAATGGGAAGTGATTCTGTAGCGATGATAGCTCAGTGGTTAGCACGGTAGGTTCGCATGCCGAAGGGCGTGGGTTCAAACCCCAACAACCTTGAGCTGCCGGTGAAGGAAAACATCGTGAGGAAACCATAGCATGGTGGTAGGGTACTTTCTAGTACTCGGCTGGCTAGCTACCACCCTCAAGTTGAAAATCTGCCGCCAAGCATCTAACGTTGTGTTCCGGCAGCCTCACTTGAGAGCCAGTTCCATTCCAGACTAGGTGTGCTTTACCATCTTCGACCACACCTTCACTTAACATCAGGTGAGCTGTGGTCAAAACACCAAGCCTGTCAACAATAAAAAAAAAAAGAAAAAAAAAAGTGGGACGAAGTATTTTTTTTTTTTAATTCAAAATAGGTTCGTGTTTGACCACACTCTGCAAGGCTGAAGGCTGTTCTATACAGGAAGACTTTATTCAGAGTGCGCATATTTCGTAGACGCCAACCTTATTACAAATAAATAGACTATTTAAACTATTTAAACTGTTAAAAATTCTGCCACTCCCATGTCAATACATTTATGATATTGCATGTTTTGTGAAAATGAAAATTTATATACCACAGCATTAGAAAAATACAGACGAGGATGTGAAAGACATAAGTTTAGATTGGTGAGAACCTACATAAATAGTACAGCACGCTATGATCATAGTTGTATGACAATGTCTATTACGCTATATAACAAATTACCTGACATAATTAAAACATTGCCTTTAGCTAAATTTAAAAATAGGTTGCGAGCTTGGTTACAAGAAAAAACATTTTACTCTGTAAATGAATATTTAAATAACTGATAATAATTGTTCTGGAATGGTGCTCGGTGGTTATCTCGGTGACTTGAACTTGCCTATGTTTTCTTTAATGTGTTTTATTTAAGTAACAATCAATATTGTATGACTAATTATGTATTTATAATCTAATATTGTTACACAGTTTTAAACAATAAACATTTCTGATTTCTGATTTCTTATTCTAGACACGTGATTTTTTTTATCCACGTTAGTACAAAAATATCGAAACAACTTGACCTGAATATATCCATCACACGCAAAAATCAGTCACAATGCGAGTATCACACATCCGCGCCTAGTATTTAGTAATCTGTGCCTACTTAGTTAGCAGTAGTGTGTAAACATTACTGTGTTCCGGTTTGAAGGGTACTGCAGCGAAATTACTGGGCTGTTGAGACTAACCATCGAAAGTCTCTAAAGTAATGAGCGCCAAAGCAGTGATGCCCTGGACTTTGTTTTGTTACTCAAAGTTCTGTGTATCGCCGCAATGGTCATGGACAGGCGTTATCTTACCATCAGGAGAACGTCACTTTTGTCTCATTATTTTTGAAATAAAAAAAAAACCTGTACATTTGAATCTTATTATCAAAACCTTACCTCAACTTCTCTGTAGAATATGTTCCACAGTAACGGCGCGAGTAGGTGTTTCGCATCGAACAGAGTGACGAATACTCGCGCCAACTCGTCCATCTGCGATGTGCTCACCACATTAGATAACGCCATTGCTATTGGCAGCTCACCCTATAACAGATATTTAAGCCATTAACTACTGGACTCTGCTTTGGCTCCTTGAAGAAAGCTACCACTTGTAGCTCAAATTATACATAAATTAGGTGTGGAGGTAGCTGAAACCCTGGATTAAAACATAGGCTACTTTTTATCCCGAAAACATTTTAAAAAAACACAGCGCCATCTGGCCCCAAACTAAGCAGAGCTTGTGTGATGGAAGTCAGATAACTGATAGAATACATAAATACTTTTTTTTTTTTGTAAATACATACTTATAATCACGATCTCACCTGGTGGAAAGCGACGATGTGGCCGAAGATGGAGCACGCTTGCCTAGAAAATACCTAATCACGTTCTTCTTGAACAACCCCGGATTGTATTTTGTTGGAAACACAGACGCTGGCAACGAGTTCCATACATCAGCAGTTCTTACAAGGAACGTG
The DNA here is from genome assembly GCA_905404145.2 of Biston betularia. Classification (NCBI taxonomy): domain Eukaryota; kingdom Metazoa; phylum Arthropoda; class Insecta; order Lepidoptera; family Geometridae; genus Biston; species Biston betularia. The sequence continues at coordinate 2,543,636 of FR989891.1, forward strand.
TTTTGGAAACGTTTTGTGCGTTTGAAGGGAAGTTCCACTGTAAGAGGGTGTCTTTTGCTCGAGCGTCTGGTCGTGCTGTTGTAAAACGGTGATGGCAAGATTAGGTCGTGTAATTGTTGAGCACACTCACCGTAGTGTATACGCTAAAAAACCGATAGGCTGGCCACTTCACGCCGGTGTGCAAGACTCTGAATTCATACAGAATCTGCTGCCCGAGTGGGTGTTCCTCAACGAATATTAGTCTGGGTTCCTTCAAGTCGCGCGTGAATCGGTTTCTTCTAGGCGAGCGTGCTCCGCCGTAGACCGCATCTTCGCTTAACATCAGGCGGGATGGCGGTCAAACGCAAACTTATCTATTATAGATAGATAGATATGGAAAGGTCGGCCAAGTCGACAAATGTTATGGGTCCGACAGTATTTAACACGTTGCCAGAGCATATCATTTGAGCGCCCACTATGGGTAGCTTTAAGTCACGACTGAAACGCTGGCTTATCGAGCACACGTTTCACAGCTACAAAGAATTTTGTGAATTTTGTCATTTATAATTTCAGGTATTTATTTCATCTCTCATTTTTTAAATTTTTTACATTAAATATTTATAAAACATATATAATATAAAAAACTTAAAAACTAGGGTGCCGCCGGCAGCGGGGCAGGGCTCAAGCCGGGGGTTAGGGCTGCAGAGTGAGGAACCTCCTCACAATGCGCGCCGCGTCAAGGATCACTGCCTTTTAAAGCTGACCCTTGACCCAACCGTCTAGCGAGAGTCTCTTGAGCTGTAGTATAATTATTATTCATTTTTGCATATATTTTTATAATTTTTAATACTGACATTTCTTATTTTTTGTTTATGATTATTATTGAAAATTGACCTGTAACACTTCGTTATCAATAAATACCACACCACGGGGCGTCACACACAGCACGTTGGATCTTCGCAGTAATAAAAAGAAAGAGCAACTAGTAACGCCGTCGCATCGGCTCGTCAAGTCGGAGAGGTCGGTATACATTCTGGGGCCCGCGGTCTACAGCCGCGTACCCGCTTTCATTCGGGATGCACCTTCCATCGCGTGCTTCAGAAGCAAACTAAGAACTTGGTTTCAAGAGACCTTGTTTTATGACTTTGACGATTATTTAAAACTTTTTTTTTTTTTATGGTTGACAGGCTAGTTGTTTGACCATGTTAAGTGAAGGTGTGGTCGAAGATGATAAAGCACACCTAGCCTGGAATGGAACTGGCTCTCAAGTGAGGCTGCAGCAACACACCGTTAGATGTTTTGCGGCAGATTTTCAACTTGAGGGTGGTAGCTAGCCAGCCGAGTACTAGAGAGTACGCTACCACCATGCTATGGTTACCTCACGATGTTTTCCTTCACCGGCAGCTCAAGCTCATTGTTGGGGTTTAAATCCACGCCCATCGGCATGCGAACCTACCGCGCTAACCACTGAGCTATCATCGCTACAAACTAAGATTATTATAATATGTTTGTTTTTATGGACATTTAACTATATTGACATAATTATTTTATATGTGACATATAACTTCTTTCGACATTTTAATTTTCATTATTTGACGTGTTATGATTTTGATATTTTTAAATATTAATGGAAAAATGACCTGTAACTTTGGTGTTATTATAATAAATGATTTGTATTTGTATTTGTAATATGATTATGTATTATAAAAATAAAAATGATACCTTATCCGATATCATAGTGACCAGCTGTACGAGCTGTTCGAATCTGTCAGCTAGAACGGTTTCGGCCAGTGTGTCGAACTCGGTGCCTTGCTGCAGAATCTTCGTCAGCACTTCCATAAACGCAGCGCGAGTTTGTAAATCTCGGTGGTAACCTAGATCTGTGAAGAAAGATACAGATTTGTAGCGATGATAGCCGAGTGGTTAGCGCGGTCGCGTCGCATGCCGAAGATCTCTTTTTTCACTGTCAAGAGCTCTGCAATGGTCATGGGCGTGCGTTATCTCTTACCATCAGGAGAGCGTCTCGTTCGTCTTATTATCTTTCAAATAAAAAAAAACATTTTTTTTTAATAATAGCAAACCTGTTTAACGACGGTATTCCATTTTCACGGAAAAGAGATTTAGCTATTGGAAAATGAAAGCGTGAATCGGAGGCATAAGATTTAAATTACAAAAAATATGCAATGATTTCTCAGTGGTCAGCGTAGTCGGTTCACACGCCGATGGGTGCGGGTTCAAACCCCAACAATGAGCTTGAGCTGCCGGTGAAGGAAAACATCGTGAGGAAACCATAGCATGGTGGTAGGGTACTCTCTAGTACTCGGCTGGCTAGCTACCACCCTCAAGTTGAAAATCTGCCGCCAAGCATCTAACGGTTTGTTCCGGCAGCCTCACTTGAGAGCCAGTTCCATTCCAGGCTTGGTGTGTATTACCATTATCGACCACACCATCTCTTAACATCAGGTGAGCTGTGGTCAAACACCTAGCCCGTCAACCATAAAAAAAACTTTTCTTTTTTTGTAATTCTAGAATACATTAATGATAAAAACATGTAATAATATATAACTTACATTATTGTACACCTCTAAAAGAGGTAGTTTGTATGGAACTGTATTAATTATTACATAAGATCTTTACTACCTACATTTGACAATAAAATGTTGAATCTTGAATCTTGAATCTTAAACACATACTTATAATACATTGAGAACACCCAGACACAGAACAAACATTTGTTTATGCCACAAAATGTTTGCCCTGATTGGGAATCGAACTCACGCCCTTCAGCTCTTAAGGCAGATATGCTACCAATGAGCCAAAGTAAAGTAAGCCAAGTATTTAAAAAAAAAAAAAACCTGATTGCTCATCAGAAGTCCCAGGAAGCCCTGATACATGAAACTAGTGATATATAATGTTATCGCTAGTTTCATGAATCGGTTTCCCCTAGACAAGCGTGTTACATCCTAGATCGTATCTTCTCTTTTGGTAACAGGCGTGATGGTGGTCAAACGTGAGCCTGTTATTTTTGTTTTGTTATTTGTATGTTGGTAATTTGTTATGTTTGTTTTGTTTTACCGACAAGGGCTCACCGGAAGACCAGCGCTGGTCATACTGATTAGTGTGACCAGTATTATGCTGAGGTGAGCCCCTATTTTGTAACTGTTTGTCTCTATTTGTTGTTATTTTTGTTTTTTTTTTGTATTCTTGCAAAATAAAATTATTTTCTTTCTTTCTTTTATTTGTCTGTATATTTATTTATATCAAATTTTTTTTACCGATGCTATGCATGAGGCCAGAGTCGATGTTCGCGCTGAGCAGGTTCGACATGGCCTGTATGGTCGCGTTGCGAAGCGTTTCGAGTCGACCCGGACCCTCAGTCACTTCCACTTCGTTGCAATCGTTCAGCAGATTCATGAACAGCGTGAAATATCTGAAAGAAAACATTGGAATAGAATTGTTAGTTATAAGTAGGCATAGGTGCGCGCGCGGCTGCGACCGGCGCTGTGACGGGCAGTCGAATACACCTCTTGTTCACGAGCTGTTGTATTATTATTCTCGGCAAGACTGCTCACGAGTATTATAACTAACAAGAATAAATATCGTAGGACACACAAACAAACATAAAGAAGTGAGCGGCGGAAAACCTACTGACGGTCTAAGCACAGCCAGATGTGAGTAGTCGCGCTTACCGTGTGACTAGTTTTAATTGTAAAATATTAAACGGCTAAAGTCATTGACATAGCTCAGCGTATTAGCAAGCTGAAGTGGCAGTACTGGACATATCTGTCGCAGAACCGATAACCGCTGGGGTAGACGTGTTCTAGAGTGGAGACCGCGTATTGGCAAGCGTAGCGTAGGACGCCCGAGACTCGATGGAGTGACGATATACGTAGGACAGCTGGCGGTGGATGGAAGCGAAAAGCCGAAGATCGGGCTGAGTGGCGTGTCTTGGGAGAGGCCTATGTCCAGCAGTGGACTAGTATAGGCTGATGATGATGATGAAACGCGACGGGATCAGACACCTGTGCCGTACGTGTGACGTGGTGTGCCTACAGGCCTACTGCCGTACGTAGGCACGGTGGACCGGGGCTTCAGATACACTGCGACGTCGCCGTCGGCCATGGATGACTCACGGATAGATATATAGGATAGTCAATTTCACTGTATTTGCATTTGTATTATTATTATTATTTTTATATGGGTTACAGTTGTAGTTTGTAGCGATGATAGCTCAGTGGTTAGCGCGGTAGGTTCGCATGCCGAAGGGCGTGGGTTCAAACCCCAACAATGAGCTTGAGCTGCCGGTGAAGGAAAAACATCGTGAGGAAACCATAGCATGGTGGTAGCGTACTTTCTAGTACTCGGCTGGCTAGCTACCACCCTCAAGTTGAAAATCTGCCGCCAAACATCTAACGGTGTGTTCCGGCAGCCTCACTTGAGAGCCAGTTCCATTCCAGGCTAGGTGTGCTTTACCATCTTCGACCACACCTTCATTTAACATCAGGTGAGCTGTGGTCAAACAACTAGCTTGTCAACCATAAAAAAAAAACAGTTGCCTGAAATATTTTTTTTTTTTTTTATTACACACAGGCACACCTTTCTGACCCCAAACTAAGCAAAGCTTGTACTACGGTTGTATACTTCTACCAAATAAGGTAATAATAAGGGCAGTCGAAAATATGGAAATATTCGACACAAAAAAAATGCACAAAGTAACGAACCAAAAATAGAAGAAACAAGTAAAAAAAAAAAAAAATTGAAAAAAAACGTGAATAAATGCTTTTTTTATGATTATAGCCTGTGGCACTCGAATTCGGTATGTAAAGAAAAAAAACTTTACTGATTCCAAAACCATTTCGAAATAGTACATTTCTGTACAATATTTTTACGTTTAAAACTCTGTAAACTATGAGGTGGGGGTTTATTTTAATAAAATACACAATTCAAACATGACTTTCAATTGATATCTCATGACGTCACCTCGTAGGGCAACTTTCATAGACTAAAAAAGCAATGGCAAACCAAAACAAAATTGTTAATGTCAAGTCAATGGCGATCTTAATAATCACTTCAATACACATACGTCGAGTTGTTTTTCGCTTTATTGATACAAATATTCTGGATTATTTTACCTTAAACGTTATTTGGACTCTGATATCGCTATTATGACATAAGATTTGTTTACATCATGTCATGAATTGTAAAAATTGAAGACGTGACAGAATGGCTTTACAGCTTTAGCCTGCCCGATCAGGCAAATTAAAAAAAAAAACTTGTCAGTTCTGTTGTCAAATGTGTCAAATGTATTTGTTTACTTTTTTGTTTTATATGGCAAATGCATATTCTACATATTCAGCCGACCTCATGACGTCATAACTACAAAAAGTTTGAAAACGTATTAATTAATTAAAAATAAACTACCGCATGAAAAGCCAAAATATTCAAATTAGCTTCATAAAATAAAGTAAAAATATATACAAAAAAAAATGTAAGGATTATAATGATACCTTTTATATCTCTCGGTCTGTATATTTTTTTCTAGTAAATGAAAAATAGTGGTGTATACAAATCTGTTCACAAGCGTAATAAAATTATGGTGGAATGGTTATAAAGAAACTAACATACATACATGAACCCTAAAAATATTGCACCCTTTTGTAGGGCAACCATGTAAAAAAAGTGGTAGCTTACTTGAGGAACAGCTGGCTTTTGGCCTCCATCAGGTCTCCTCTATCTGACTCTTCGGGTTGCAGTGGCAAACCTTTCAGTAGCGCTGCCACGGCTTCCATGCATGCTTGATCCAATTCTCTAACAAAAACATTACAATTTCTTTAGTGCTTGTAGCGCTGGAGTCAGTCGAGAGACGAGCTAAGAGGTTGATAGACAATGACACTGGTCGGAGTTTTAGCGGGAACGCGGAAAGAGTCGTGTTGCACCGTTGTATTTTTCCAAAACTACAGAATAGAACAATCAAAATGTATTTTAAATAAAAACTTCGCTTAATCCATACTTAACCCAGAATTGGGTGTGCAAAAATTAGATAAAATAGTTTTTTTTTCTTTTGTTTTGGCGTCGCGTTTTAGCATTTGCCAGTGTCAAGCATTTATATATTTTCAACTTTCAAAAGTTAAATAAGTATCCTCGTAGCTAAAGTTATAGTCTAAGTCCAGTCTTGGTCAAGTACAGTCCGTGTCAGTCAAGTCATGCTTTAGTAAAGTAGTGGTGACTTTACTATAAAGCTTCGATGGAGTTTTGGAAGCAACACGAAAGGTCATGGTTTCACCACATTATATCATTTTTCCACACTCGCGCTTGTGATTCGGCACTTTATGAATAGAACACCACCATTTTTATGCATAAACACTCGACAAAACACTAGTTTTGGAAAAAAATACAACGGAGCGACACGACTCTTCCCGCGTTCCCGCCAAAACTCCACTGACACTTCTTATTTTAGTTAACATAGCCGGATGACGTCAACATGGCGGCTTATAAAATACAGAGCAAAACAGCTTAAGGTGGTTCGATTTCCATACAAATGTGTTTTTTGCCATTTATGGTCAAATAGAGCATAATATTTTTTTTTAATGTTTAACAGGCTAGGTGTTTGACCACAGCTCACCTGATGTTAAGTGACGGTGTGGTCGAAGATGGTAAAGCACACCAGGCCTGGAATGGAACTGGCTCTCAAGTGAGGCTGCCGGAACACACCGTTAGATGCTCGGCGACAGATTTTCAACTTGAGGGTGGTAGCTAGCCAGCCGAGTACTAGAGAGTACCCTACCACCATGCTATGGTTTCCTCACGATGTTTTCCTTCACCGGCAGCTCAAGCTCATTGTTGGGGTTTGAACCCACGCCCTTCGGCATGCGAACCGAACGCGGTAACCACTGAGCTATCATCGCTACAAAAAAATTTACGGTAAAATCTGGCTACTGGCTTTTATTTTGGTCTTTGTTTGCGGTAAATCACAATTGCTCGAATAAAACAGTCATTCAAGCAATTGTGATTTATCGCAAATAAAGACCAAATTAAATGCCAGTATCTGTGATTTCACTGTAAAATTATGCTCCATTTGTCCATAAATGGCAAAAATTGTTTGTATGAAAATCGAACCACATTAAAACTTAATGTTGAATTTTTTTTAAATTCAATGTTAAATTTTGAGATTTTTGTTTTTGATCATAAAAAAATAAAATATATTTTATGATATAAAACGGGAACACAGTAATGTTTACACACTACTGCGCGGCAGAATAACTGGTACTGCGGCGGTACCTACCTAGACGACCTCCTGCTAAGGAGATCTACTACCATAATTATACAGAAGATAGAAAGATAAATACCTGGTGATAGAAGAAGCGTCTCCCCTTAAAGGTGGTGCGATCTGGTGACTCGTTCCAAGTACCCAATCCGTTACGTACTCCACCATTTTGTTGCGGAATTTCATTTCCTGTTTCAGAAAAAACGAATGCGCGAATTTTATTGGATTTCTCCGTAACAGTTTAACTTCTGACGCAAATAGAGGGGTGTTTAATGTCATATTTTATATTTGACAATATTTTTTATATTGACATGTTTTTATATCGACATATTATGCACTTTGTTGAAGTGGCAGTGGGCAGGGCACATAGCACGCAGAACTGATGGCCGATGGGGCTGCAAAGTTCTGGAGTGGAGACCACGGACCGGCAAGCGCAGCGTAGGACGTCCACCCACAAGGTGGACAGACGACCTAGTAAAGACCGCAGGAACGCGCTGGATGCGAGCCGCTTCCAACCGGTCTTTGTGGAAGTCAATGGGGGAGGCCTATGCCCAGCAGTGGACGTCCTACGGCTGAAATGATGATGATGATATACTTTGTTTGACATTTTGTTTTTATTCATAATCATCATCATCATCATCATCACCCACAGCCTTCTTTATCCCACTGCTGGGTATAGGCCTCTCTCTTTTCACGCCATCTGCCTCGGTCCTGTGCCAATCAGGCCCAGGTTCGACCCGCGACGGTGACAATATCGTCGACCCCTCTTGTTTTTATTCATTGAGATATAATCGGTGTTTTATAATTTTTTAATGATACACATTATTTGAAATGAATTTTACGACATTTGACTTGTAACATTGCTGTTATCAATAAAATATTTGTACTAAAAGTGTGCTCCGCGAAAATACTGGTCATAATAAAAAAATAATTTAAGAAAGTTAAAAAAAAATAAAAAAATATCGTAGCACTATACACACAGCGCCATCTGACCCCAAACTAAGCAGAGCTTGTGTGATGGAAGCCAGATAACTGATAGAATACATAAATACTTTTTTTTGTAAGTACATACTTATAATACATACAGAACACCCAGACACAGAACAAACATTTGTTTTTTTTACAAAATGTTTGCCCTGAGTGGGAATCGAACCCACGCCCTACAGCTCTCAAGGCAGATATACTACCAATGAGCCAACGGGGCTGTCAAAAAAATAACTAAAAGAGTATAGAAGTGGAATGCGTTTTTTCGACGTAAACACACAGAAAACAAAACTTTTTTTTTGGCAATGCACTTTGTGCTTTCTACCAGTGACAAATATTTCACATTTTTAAGTTTCTCTATAAAATAATTCAAAGTCAATGCAATATTACAGATACCAATAGGAACTTTAATAGCCCAAAAAGGTGCCCATAGCCTTTTTTCGAAGTACTCACACAAAAATAAAAGTTTTTTTTGGGCAGCACACTATGTGCATTCTGCCAGTGTCAAAACCCACAAACATTTTAAATGTGAAAGTTTGAATGGATGGATGGATGGACGTATGTTTGTTACTCTTTTTGGATGTTTACTCTTTCACGCAAAAACGTCTGAACAGATTTCGATGAAAGCTGGAACTCTGGATTAATACATAGGCTACTTTTTATCCCCAAAACATGTAGCGGGCAACACCGCGCAACACATTTTAAAGTTTCTCAATAAAATTAAGTAAGTTAAGTCACAGTCACATAAAGTAAGTCACAATCAAGTCCAGTCAGTAGTTGCTGTCATTGTACCTGTCTGAAGGCTAAGTCATCCCGTCTCCTCATCATGGCTTCCACCACCTGACAGAGCTTCGTCTTGATATGTACAGAGAGCACAGTCATGTCCAAATGACGAACGTATCTGAAACATGTACAGACAAATACATCATCTACACAGATACATAAAACATGTTTTTTATTTAAAAATACAATAAATAATCCGAAACGAAGTAATTCGCCAGAGAACTAAAGTAACAGACATAGCTCAGCGTATTAGCAAGCTGAAGTGGCAATGGGCTGGACATATCTGTCGCAGAACCGATAACCGCTGGGGTAGACGTGTTCTAGAGTGGAGACCGCGTATTGGCAAGCGTAGCGTAGGGCGCCCTGAGACTCGATATACGCAGGACAGCTGGCGGTGGATGGAAGCGAAAAGCCGAAGATCGGGCTGAGTGGCGTGCCTTGGGAGAGGCCTATGTCCAGCAGTGGACTAATATAGGCTGATGATGATGATGATTAAAAAAAAAATATATAAACCTCTTACATTTATCAGTTATTTTGGGGGCTAGATAAAAAATGATGCTATTAAGAACTTGACCATAAAAGTAACAAACCTCACGATAGCCAGCATGAGCCCCTCGATGGACGTGGTACTCAAGTGTTCGGTGTGTAGTCCACTTTTCCTGTTGTCCAGAATTTTTTTCATTATGTATATGACATGTTCGACGAACTGGGTATTGGTCTCTGTTAGCATCACCTGTAAGCGATATATACGCGTTAACTACAAAGCTAGTACAAACTTTTACATAGAAGTTATCTTTTAAAAGTTAAATATAATACTGGTGGTAGGCTACGGCCGTGGTTAGTGACCACCCTCTGGGCAAAAGCCGCGCCGTCAAACGACACTGTCGTGTTCCGGTGCGTTGTCCAGTGACACCGTTTGAAGTGTCGGGTTAGAACAGTTGCATCCCTTGCAGTAGACCAAATTTGATGACCACATCGGGAGGTTAGTCGCGGAGGGCAGCGGGATCCGAGGCACGGTGCACCGCTGGCCGACCGCAGTTTGAGTGTCTTCAAATCAAGAGTAAACAGGTTCCTTCTAGGTAAGCGTGTTCCATCTTAGACCGCATCGATGCTTCACATCAGGCAGGATGTGGTCAAGCGCGAACCTATTCTATATAAAAAAAAAAAACATTTTCAGTTTTAGGATTCCGTACCCTAAGAGTAAAACGGGACCATATATTTTTTTTAGTGTTGACAGGCTAGGTGTTTGACCACAGCTCACCTGATGTTAAGTGAAGGTGTGGTCGAAGATGGTAAAGCACATCTAGCCTGGAATGGAACTGGATCTCAAGTGAGGCTGCCGGAACACACCGTTAGATGCTTGGCGGCAGATTTTCAACTTGAGGGTGGTAGCTAGCCAGCCGAGTACTAGAAAGTAGTCTACCACCATGCTATGGTTTCCTCACGACGTTTTCCTTCACCGGCAGGTCAAGCTCATTGTTGGGGTTTGAACCCACGCCCTTCGGCATGCGAACCTACCGCGCTAACCACTGAGCTATCATCGCTACATTTTATTACTAAGACTCCGCTGTCCGTCCGTCTGCCACCAGGCTGTATCTCATGAACCGTGATAGTTAGACAGTCGAAATTTTCACAGATGATGTATTTCTGTTGCCGCTATAACAGCAAATACTAAAAAAAATAGAATAAAATAAATGTTTAAGGGGTTCCCATACAACAAACATGATTTTTTGTCGTTTTTATAGATAAATAGCTGCGCCCCGCGGTGTTACCCGCTACATGTTTTCGCTATAATAAGTAGCCCATGTATTAATCCAGGGTATCAGCAACCTTCATATCAAATTTCATCTAAATCCGTTTAGTAGATTTTGCGTGAAAAAGTAACAAAAATCCATCCAAACTTTCACATTGCTGGAGAGCTATGGATAGGATGAGCGACAAAGCAGCGATGCCCTGAGATTCGTTACACTACTCAAAGTTCTATGTATCGCTGCATGGACAGGCGTTATCTCTTATTATCTCGTTCGTCTCATTAGGTTCTGGAAGATTCTAAAAAGCGACCTTACCATCTCGTTCGTCTCATTAGGTTCTGGAAGATTCTAAAAAGCGACCTTACCATCTCGTTCGTCTCATTAGGTTCTGAAAGATTCTAAAAAGCGACCTTACCATCTCGTTCGTCTCATTAGGTTCTGGAAGATTCTAAAAAGCGACCTTACCATCTCGTTCGTCTCATTAGGTTCTGGAAGATTCTAAAAAGCGACCTTACCATCTCGTTCGTCTCATTAGGTTCTGGAAGATTCTGAAAAGAGACCTTCCCATCTCGTTCGTCTCATTAGGTTCTGGAAGATTCTAAAAAATGATCTTACCATCTCGTTCGTCTCATTAGGTTCTGGAAGATTCTAAAAAATGGTCTTACCATCTCGCTCGCCTCATTAGGTTCTGGAAGATTCTGGAAGGAGACCTTACCATCTCGTTCGTCACATTAGGTTCTGGAAGATTCTGGAAGGAGACCTTACCATCTCGTTCGTCTCATTAGGTTCTGGAAGATTCTAAAAAGAGACCTTACCATCTCGTTGGTCTCATTAGGTTCTGGAAGATTCTGAAAAGAGACCTTACCATCTCGTTCGTCTCATTATGTTCTGAAAGATTCTGAAAAGAGACTAACTTGTTGTTGTTGGTCGAAGAACTTGTCGATGATATTCTTGATCTGATCGAACAGTATCGGGAACAAAGCCGGCGAGAGTTCCCTGCCCACCAGCTCTTTGACATGGCTCTGTATCTGCGAGGCGAACCGCTCCGTGCTGTAGAGCAGCAGCCTCAGCAACTGCCCTATGAACCTGTAGAACATTCTGTATACTCTAAATATTATAGAGCTGGATCGACAGAAACTGCTTACAGTTACGAGTATAATTGTCGCCAGGAAGCACGGTATTGGGGAACGCGGGAGTCGTGTCGCCCCGTTGTATTTTTCTCCAAAACTAGTGTTTTGTCGAGTGTTTATGCAGAAAAAATGGTGGTGTTTTATTCATAAAGTGCTGAATCTCAAGCGCGAGTGTGGGAAAATGATACACAAATACATTACAGCCGTACATTGTATACATTTTTTTTTGGTTGTTCAAACTACAAGGGCTCACCGGAAGACCAGCGCTGGTCATACCACTTAGTATGACCAGCATTATGCTGAGACGAACCCCTATTTTGTAACTTTCGTCTCTCTGTTTTTTTGTTTTTGTGCTTGTTAGAAAATTAAACGTTATTCATTCTTTCTTTCAAATAATTTATTAATAACACCAAAATTACAGGTCAATTTTCCATTCATATTTAAAAATATCAAAATCAAAGTCACATATATAAAATATGATTAAATGTCAATAAAAACAAAAATATATAACTTACTAGTAATTCAATAATCTCTTATTTTTAAATAATCATCAAAGTCATAAAACAAGGTCTCTTGAAGCCAAGATCTTAGTTTGCTTCTGAAGCACGCGATGGATATATGCAGTGAAACAAGAGTTTTCGTGTTGCTTCCAAAACTCCATCGAAGTTTTCAGTAAAGTCGCCACTTACTAAAGCATGACTGGACTTGACTGACACGGACTGTACATGACCAAGACTGGACTTCGACTGTAACTATAGCTACGAGGCAACTTATTTACCTTGTGAAACTTGAAAATATAAAACACTTGACACTGGCAAATGCTCAAAATGTGACGCCAAAACCAAAAAGAAAAAAAAGTCTGACATTACATTTTTAATTTGGCATTGTATTTGAGCTTGACATAATATTTGAATTTGACATTCCATTTTTAATTTGGCATGTTATTTTGTTTTTTTTTCATTACTTTTTTTTTTCTTTGGTTTTGGCGTCGCGTTTTAGCATTTGCCAGTGTCAAGTAATTATATATTTTCAAGTTTCAAAAGTTAAATAAGTGCCATCGTAGCTAGTTTTAGTCAAAGTCGTCTTTGTCAAGTCCAGTTCGTGTCAGTTAATTCCAGTCATGCTTTAGTAAAGTAGTGGCAACTTTATTACAAAGCTTCGATGAAGTTTTGGAAGCAACACGAAAACTCATGTTTCACCACATTATATCATTTTCCCACACTCGCGCTTGTAATTCGGCACTTTATGAATAAAACACCACCATTTTTATGCATAAACACTCGACAAAACACTAGTTTTGGAAAAAAATACAACGAAGCGACACGACTCTTCCCGCGTTCCCGCCAAAACTCTTCATTACTTATTGTGCATTATGTGTTTTTACGTCAATAAACATTTTTTTTTTTTAATTGACAATATCAGGTTAGGTTAGGCAGGGATGTATGAAATAATACTTACTGCGTAACCGGACAGTATTGAACTTCTTGAGAACTATTCGCTAGTACGTTGTATTTTCTTGAATCTGCAACAAAAATACAACAAAAACATCAACAACCACACAATCAACAACATTTACTATGGGTACAACTTTGAAATCGCAAATAAAAAAGTTGCTCCATACATTTGTAGCGATGATAGCTCAGTGGTTAGCGCGGTCGGTTCGCATGCCAAAGGGCGTGGGTTCAACCCCCAACAATGAGCTGCCGGTGAAGGAAAACATCGTGAGGAAACCTTAGCACGGTGGTAGGATACTTTAGTACTCGGCTGGCTAGCTACCACCCTCAAGTTGAAAATCTGCCGCCAAGCATCTAACGGTGTGTTCCGACTGCCGCACTCAATTTTTTTTTATGTTTAAGAAAATAATATTAAAAAAATGACCCTATTTGGTTAAGTACACTTAAAGCTTGTAACCTTATATAGTCAAACTAACAAAAGTATGACGCGACATACCGTGAAAATGTGCCCATGAAGACGTTGGTCTCTTCTGTAAGCAAACTCCGCCCAGTGCGCAAAGAAACGAAGTTATGTTCGCCCATTCTTGGATTTGCATCTGAAATAATAAGTATAGTTCCATGTTATTCACTTGTACAAAACAGCTCAATTTCATTATTATAAGTTGGAGCCAAACGTTGGAATTTGCTGCTCTAGTGGGCCCTAAACACTAGAATTGCTGCACGAATAGACGCTAAACAGTGGAATTATGTACCAGAGTAGGCACCATACAGTGGAATTTGCTGCGCAAGTATGCGCTAAACAGTGGAATTTGATGCGCAAGTATGCGCTAAACAGTGGAATTTGCTGCGCAAGTATCCGCTAAACAGTGGAATTTGCTGCGCAAGTATGCGCTAAACAGTGGAATTTGCTGCGCAAGTATCCGCTAAACAGTGGAATTTGCTGCGCAAGTATGCGCTAAACAGTGGAATTTGCTGCGCAAGTATCCGCTAAACAGTGGAATTTGCTGCGCAAGTATGCGCTAAACAGTGGAATTTGCTGCGCAAGTATCCGCTAAACAGTGGAATTTGCTGCGCAAGTATGCGCTAAACAGTGGAATTTGCTGCGCAAGTATCCGCTAAACAGTGGAATTTGCTGCGCAAGTATGCGCTAAACAGTGGAATTTGCTGCGCAAGTATCCGCTAAACAGTGGAATTTGCTGCGCAAGTATGCGCTAAACAGTGGAATTTGCTGCGCAAGTATCCGCTAAACAGTGGAATTTGCTGCGCAAGTATGCGCTAAACAGTTGAATTCGCTACCCGAGTGGGCACAAAACAAAACAATTTGCTGCCCGAGTAGGAGCTAAACAATGTAATTTGCTGTTTAAGGTATATATCTAGTATATTTCCGCTTAACAGTCGTTCCAGTTACAACAGTGATGAGGACTTAAATTAAACTAATTTGACACAGCTTATTAATTAAAAACCTAATCTTACTTAAAATCTAGAACTAATTTGACATAAACTTAATGACTGACAAAATTTTAACTAAAATAACAAAAAATCTAATAAAAATAACCATAAGTCTTATAATCCTCCTCTCTCTGCAGTAACCACTTGCAAACTTGCACTGGTAAACATTCAAAATGAACTTCCGCAAAGTAACGCCTGAATCAATCAATTATCTAATGTGATTTGCTGTCCGAGTGGGCACTAAACGGACAATATTTGTACATATACATATGTATATTGAGATCTACAAAAGGATCCAACGATTTAGATGAAATTCGCTTTGAAAAGCAGTTTTTGGTGCGAAAAATCTATATAGAAAGGTACAAAGGTGGTACGTGAAGGTCGGTAAGGTTTGTTACGTATGGTAAGGTAGGTATATATATAGGTAGGTAGGTCCTTTTTTTAAATTCAATGTAGGTTCGCGTTTGTCCACACTCTGCCTTTTTTTTTTTTTTTTTTAATGGTTGACAGGCTTGGTGTTTGACCACAACTCACCAGATGTTAAGTGAAGCTGTGGTCGAAAATGGTAAAGCACACCTAGCCTGGAATGGAACTGGCTCTCAAGTAAGGCTGCCGGAACACACCGTTAGGTGCTTGGCGACAGATTTTCAACTTGAGGGTGGTAGCTAGCCAGCCGAGTACTAGAAAGTACCCTACCACCATGCTATGGTTTCCTCACGATGTTTTCCTTCACCGGCAGCTCAAGCTCATTGTTGGGATTTGAACCCACGCCCTTCGGCATGCGAACCTACCGCGCTAACCACTGAGCTATCATCGCTACATACTGCCTGATGTTAAGCAGTAGTGTGGTCTAAGATGGAGCACGCTTACCTAGAAGAAACCTATTCACTCTAGATTTAAAGACACCCATATTGTAGCTAACAGGGAACACAGACTCCGGCAGAGAGTTCCACGACCTCGCTGTGCGAATGAAAAACGTGTAATCAAAACGCTTTGTGCGTACATGGGGAACATCCACCATGTACGGATGACGTTTTGGTCGCGTTTATCTGGCCGTCCGGTAGAAGAAAAGGACCCAAATTGTGCAGTTCAAGTGCAAACACACCGAAATGAATCCGATATCTCAAGGGAAGGTCCCAACATCAAACTAACACCTTAAATTCTCTCCAACTTAAGAATAATACCAGAACATGGCTTCAAACATACGAATATGACACATTTGAAAAACTTTTGATTAGAGTAGACTGAAGAACATATGCACACGCTCACACAGACAGACAGGGTTACATATTATTAATAAGTCATCAGTTATGGTTACAATAAAAATATTTTGTATTTTGTATTTGTAAGTGCGTGAGTTTTCAGTTAGTTTTAAATTTTGCATACACCAATCAAAGCTTGGTAATATTTTGATACAAGCTTACCTCAATATCGTGTTCAGTGCTGGTATGATGGGAAACTCTTCGTTTTGCCACAGCTCTGTGTAGCGCTTCCATTTGACAATCGTCCATCTTGTCTCCCTGGCCTTTGGGGGCTTTTGACAGTATCTTCACGAGAGAGTCCCTGGAATAAATTTGTGCAGGAGTTAGTCGGAGCAGTATAACTTGGTGGTGGATCTCCTTAGCAGGATATCATCTAGGTAGGTACCACCGCAATACCAGATATTGTGCCGCCAAGTAGCGATGATTAGCAGTGGTTAGCGCGCAGGGCCGTCTTTACCTGGGGTTCAAGGGGTGCAGTGCACCCGGGCGCAGAGTCCTAAAGGGCGCATGCCGAAACAGCCATAAATTTCGATAGGTACCTATAACCTACTACACTGAGATCACGGGCGCAGGCTGACTTTCGCACCCCGGCGCAGAATATGCTTAAGATGGCCCTGTTAGCGCGATCGGTTCGCATGCAGAAGGGCATGGGTTCAAACCCCAACAATGACCTTGAGCTGCCGGTAAAAGAAACCATAGCATGGTGGTAGGGTACTTTCTTGTACTCGGTGGCTAGCTACCACCCTCAAGTTGAAAATCTGTCGCCAAGCATCTAACCGTGTGTTCCGGCAGCTTCACTTGAGATCCAGTTCCATTCCAGGCTAAGCTTACCAGCTTACAGGCTTTACCATCTTCAACCACACTGTTACTTAATATCAGGTGTGTTCACCTAGTGTGGTGTAACACCTAGCTTATTTGTAACTTAAACGACTTATAAGCACTTATAGAAAATACACTAAACATCTGTATTTGTAGTGTGGTTTCCATCAATAGACAGAGTGATTCAAGAGGAAGGTTTATATGTATAATACATGCATAATGCATATGCACCACATTAGTATCTACATTGCCCGTGTGAAGCCGGGGCGGGTCGCTAGTCTCTACATAGTATAAAACAAAGTCGCTTCCCGCCGTCTGTACGCTTAGATCTTTTAAACTACACGACGGATTTTAATGCGGTTCCCATCAATAGACAGAGTGATTCAAGAGGAAGGTTTATATGTATAAAACTTTATATAATAGTAATACATGCATATGCACCACATTAGTATCTACATGGCCCGTGTGAAGCCCGGGCGGGTCGCTAGTCTCTACATAGTATAAAACAAAGTCGCTTCCCGCCTTCTGTACGCTTAGATCTTTTAAACTACGCAACGGATTTTAATGCGGTTTCCATCAATAGACAGAGCGATTCAAGAGGAAGGTTTATATGTATAATACATGCATATGCACCACATTAGTATCTACATTGCCCGTGTGAAGCCGAGGCGTGTCGCTGGTTAAGTATAATTTCCTTACCAACACCGGAAGGTCTCTTCCCATACTGGTTGAACTCCGTTGATGCAATGTTCTATCTTCCTAAGTAGAGCCATTATACGCTTTTGTAGAGCCGCAGAACCTGAAATCAAACAATCAAGTGTACAGCCCTAGTGTCACAGATGATTCATATTCTGTCTCCGACATATCTAAGTCGATTTCAATTAAGAGCTATGCTTGGAGTTTTTATTTAATGTAAAAGTTATGAGATGAACGAGACGCTCTCCTGATGGTAAGAGATAACGCCTGTCCATGACCATTGCAGCGATGCACAGAACGTTAAGTAACAAAACAAAATCCAGGGCATCGCTGCTTTGGCGCTCATTACTTTAAGACTTTCGATGGTTAATTTTGGTTACCAGAAATTTGAGTGACAAATCAGAGTCCAGGGCATCGCTGTTTTAGCAATCAATTAAGACAATCGATGGTAAGTTCCAATAGCCATGTATTATCGTTGCAGTACCCTTCAAACCGAAACAGTAATGTTTACACACTACCGCTTGGCGAAATATCTGATACTGCAGCACCTAGATGACTCTCTCTACTTAGCAATTTAAGTTATATTAAAATTACTTATTAGTCTTAACTAGGCTAGATTGTAATAACAATGAGGTATCTAACAAAAAACAGATAAATCATTAGAAGAAAAAAAAAAAAAAAAAAAAAAAACCTAGATGACCCCCTGCTAAGGATAGGTTACCAGTGATAATTAATTCGCATAATTAAAAGAACTCATCGGTACTAGAATCGAACCCACGACTTATACTTACTGTGAATGTTCTTGTAAGAACAACCCCGTGCCATATCCTGACTGGCTGCTTGGAACAAAAACACAATCCAAAATGTGTACATAAAAAAATGTCCAACTTATTTTGGAAAACGGGTCTTACATAAGAAACCAACTTTCAATTAAAGAACGAAACCCATTTTATGTTTCACATTATCTGACTAAGTCCACTATCAACACTGTGCAAATGCGCATTGCACGTAATCAACACCGTGCCAATCTGAATTACCTGTTGCCGACACCGTGCTAATGTATAAATAATAAACAATAAATAAATATCGCAGGACATTACACACAGCGCCATCTGACCCCAAACTAAGCAGAGCTTGTGCTATGGAAGACAGATAACTGATAGAATACTTAAATACTTTTTTTTTTGTAAATACATACAGTACACCCAGACACAGAACAAACATCGATGTTAGTCACACAAATGTTAGTCCTGAGTGGGAATTGAACCCACGCCCTTCAGCTCTCGAAGCAGACATGCTACCAATGAACCAACAGGGTTGTCAATATAGTATTTATGGTCGACACCGTACAAATATGCATTATAGGTTGTTAACACCGTTCGAATGTGCATTACCTGTAGTCAACACCGTGCTATAAATAAGAATCAAACGATACTTACCTTGAAGTTTGATTCCAATTATGCGAGGGTCTCAACCGAAGACGATTGCAGCAGTACATGGGATTGTGCTGTCTTCTTCATGTACTGCTGCAAGTAAATAATGTAATCGTCTTCGGTTGAGACCCGAAGTATAATGGGTTACCTGTAATCAACACCGTGCTATAATAGGTTACCTGTAGTCAACACCGTGCTATAATAGGTTACCTGTAGTCAACACTGTGGAAGTATGCGCGATCTCCTGGAACACGGCGTAGTTGGGTAACAGGCAGTGTGCGGTGATCTCATCGGAGCCGCATCGGATATCCGCCTCCTGGCAGAGCAGGGCGAAGCACGACATCGCTACCAAAACCACGTCAGTGTCGATCGACCATAGACACATGAAGAACACCACCTGTCAATGAATGTACCATTAATTATTATTGTTCTTGTTCAAAGTGGGGGTGATGAGTCCTGCACTGACGTCCCGGCTTGGGGTGCCAAGCCAACCCAGCTCCTTGAAGTACCGGAGCCAGGCTCTGGGCCGCTGACATAGTAGCTCCAGTGAGTTGGGGGGAATGTTCAATTATGATGACATGAATTATAGCGAAGCACCTTCATGCAGCTTAGTAGCAAAACAAGTAGTAATAAAACAATTTTATTTTTTATCTTTTAAAAATAATCAATGAATACAAAAAATCTAATAAAAATAACCATAAGTCTTAAAATCCTCCTCTTTCAGCAGTAACCAGTTGCCGACACGTGTTACTGCAGAGAGAGGAGGATTTTAAGACTTATTGAGTTGTTTTAAGAGTTAAGAGTTATTTTAATTAAATTTTGAGTATTACAACATTAAGAGTTAACATTAAGAGTTATTTTAATTAAATTTTGGTCAAATTATATTTTTAAGTTTATGTCAAATTAGTTTAATTTAAGTCCTCATCACTGTTGGAACTGGAACGACTGTTAAGCGGAAATAAACTAGATATATACTACTAGTTTGTAGCGATGATAGCTCAGTGGTTAGCGCGGTAGGTTCGCATGCCGAAGGGCGTGGGTTCAAACCCCAACAATGAGCTTGAGTTGCCGGTGAAGGAAAACATCGTGAGGAAACCATAGCATGGTGGTAGGGTACTTTCTAGTACTCGGCTGGCTAGCTACCACCCTCAAGTTGAAAATCTGCCGCCAAGCATCTAACGGTGTGTTCCGGCAGCCTCACTTGAGAGCCAGTTCCATTCCAGGCTAGGTGTGCTTTACCATCTTCGACCACACCTTTCACTTAACATCAGGTGAGCTGTGGTCAAACAACTAGCCTGTCAAACATAAAAAAAAAATAAAAAAAAATAACTTGAACATTCAAAATGAACTTCCGCAAAGTAACGCCTGAATCAATCAAAAATTTTAATAAAATGGTTACAAATTTAGACACCTACAGAACACCCAGACACAGAACAAACATTTGTTTATTCACAAAATGTTTGCCCTGAGTGGGAATCGAACCCACGCCCTCATCTTGTATCATGTATCTTACTTACCTCTAGTTTTATATGTGCCTGTTTGCATATAGGAACATTGGATCCTTGATTGGCGTACTCTTTATGCCTTGCCAAGAACTCGTTACGACATGTTAAGATATCTCTCAGCCACCGCAGAACTTCCCGGTAATTGCATATCTGACGCTGGATTAGTTTTTGGCTGATGTTGTATAGCACTTGGGAACTGAAAAACGGAAGAAAATGATAATAATTATTTTTTTTGTTAATTTGCCCCATCGGGCAGGCTAAAGCTGTAAAGAGGAAGGAACGCCATCTCTTTCAATTCAACCTTACATAAATTAGGGAGTTTTGGCGGGAACGCGGGAAAAGTCGTGTCGCTCCGTTGTATTTTTTTTCCAAAACTAGTGTTTTGTCGAGTGTTTATGCATAAAAATGGTGGTGTTTCATTCATAAAGTTCCGAATTACAAGCGGTTGCCACTACTTTACTAACGCATGACTGGAATTAACTGACACGAACTGGACTTGACAAAGACGACTTTGACTATAACTATAGCTACGAAGCATCGTATTTAACTTTTAGAACTTGAAAATATAAAACACTTGACACAGGCAAATGCACAAAATGCGACGCCAAAACCAAAGTATTTGCCAGTGTCAAGCGTTTTATATTTTCAAGTTTTAAAAGTTAAATACGATTTTTCGTAGCTATAGTTATAGTCAAAGTACAGTCCGTGCCAGTCAAGTCCATTAATGCTTTAGTAAAGTAGTGGCGACTTTACTATAAAGCTTCGATGGAGTTTTGGAAACAACACGAAAATAATGTTTCACCACATTATATCATTTTCCCACACTCGCGCTTGTGATTCGGCATTTTATGAATAAAACACCACCATTTTTACGCATAAACACTCGACAAAACACGAGTTTTGGAAAAAAATACAACGGAGCGACACGACTCTTCCCGCGTTCCCGCCAAAACTCCCAATGAAAAAACTTTATGAGCAGTGTTGCCAGCCGGTTAAGTCAAAAGTCACCTAAAATAGATAAAAAAGTAACCTTTTGATGTCAAAAGTAACCATCCACTTTTTTTTTATAACATCAAGTTCGTATATGCCTATAACCAGTCTTGGTCAAGAACAAACATAAAAGTAGGCACTTTAAGAAGACCTCGCCTCACCTGATATCCCAGAAAGTGTTAAGCGGTGCCTCCGGGTTCCACATGTTAACCCTATCAGGTCTGTGCAGTGCCAGCAAGGCATCCATCGCAGCTTGCGATATCTCCCCCATGCCAGTTTGATGTACCAGGGATACTAAACCATTTATCAACTCAGTAGTAGACGACTGGATCTCCAGGGCTGTACGACCAGGATTCTGTTGGTAAGATATATTTATATTCAGGACTAACATTTATGTGACTAACATCGATGTTTGTTCTGTGTCTGGGTGTACTTACTGTATGTATTTACAAAAAAAAAAGTATTTAAGTATTCTGTCAGGAGTCTCGTTTCCATAGTACAAGCTTTGCTTAGTTTGGGGCCAGATGGTGTTGTGTTAAATGTCCTCCAATATTTATTTATTTATATAAAAGCGATACAGGTTAAATTCAACTATATATGTATAGTTGACCTTATATACATATATATATATATATATATATATAGATGGCGGGAAAGCGGAAAGAGTCGTGTCGCCCAGTTCTATTTTTTCCCAAAACTAGTGTTTTGTCGAGTGTTTATGCATAAAAATTTGTTCATAAAGTGCCCAATCACAAGCGCGAGTGTAGGAAAATGATATAATATGGCGAAACATGACTTTTCGTGTTGCTTCCAAAACACCATCGAAGCTTTATACCTATATATATATATATTGTATTCGCAAGTGTAGGTAGTCTGCGAAACAGGTCCTAGCCTAGTGCAGGGACTACAAGCAACGATGACATTTATAAATAACTAATTTTATGAAATAAATTATTTTGTAAATTTGTAAAAAAACTATAGTAAAGTCACCACTACTTTACTAAAACATGACTGGACTTGACTGACACTGACTGTACTTGACCAAGACTGGACTTTGACTATAACTATAGCTACGAGGACACTTATTTAACTTTTGAAACTTGAATATACCCACGATTAAGGAAAAAACAGAAGCTCATGGAGTCAACTAAAAGTCGAGGCTGTTAAAACACCCAAACCAGCTAGCGGGCCAGGTCACTATTCCCGAAACCATACGTTTTTTTTTTTTTTTTTTTTATGGTTGACAGGCTAGGTGTTTGACCACAGCTCACCTGATGTTAAGTGAAGGTGTGGTCGAAGATGGGAAAGCACACCTAGCCTGGAATGGAACTGGCTCTCAAGTGAGGCTGCCGGAACACACCGTTAGATGCTTGGCGGCAGATTTTCAACTTGAGGGTGGTAGCTAGCCAGCCGAGTACTAGAAAGTACCCTACCACCATGCTATGGTTTCCTCACGATGTTTTCCTTCACCGGCAGCTCAAGCTTATTGTTGGGGTTTGAACCCACGCCCTTCGGCATGCGAACCTACCACGCTAACCACTGAGCTATCATCGCTACAAAACTCGACACTCGAAACGTCGACTTAAAAAGCGGCGCGACATTTTCGACAACTAGATGGTCTAAAATCCAGCTAGTGATGAAGAAAGGGCTGGCTCCGATGGGGGCAGCGTCCTAAACGACTAAACAAAACTTCACCTTTTTTTTTTTTTTTTTTTTTATAGTAGATAGGCTTGCATTTGACCGCCATCCCGCCTGATGTTAAGCGAAGATGCGGTCTACGGTGGGGCACGCTTGCCTAGAAGAAACCGATTCACTCGCGACATGAAGGTACCCAGACTATATTCATTGGGGAACACCCACTCGGGCAGCTGATTCCAATGTCTAGCGGTACGCATGAAAAAGGTGGAATCAAACCGCGTGTTACCTCATCTGCTTATAGCCTAAAAGACTTGTGGGTACTTGTGAATACTCGCACGATAAATTAAATTACTAAAACGTTTAAATATCAAATGATTATAATATTGGAATTTCAACAGTGGTCGGAGGAAAAAAATAATATCAAAAATTAACAAAACAAAATACAACAATTAATTCGTAAACCAGGTAGCTAGCGCGTTAACAATATGAAGCGGCGACGAGTTAACCGTGAGTGAGCGCTCCCGACGCGTACCGCCCGCGCCGGTCGCATCAGCTGAGCCGTCGTTGCGCTAACATAGTTTGCACGCGCACCTATACAAAACCAATATTTAAGACGCGGCCCAAGTGATGGCATTATGTTCATTATAAAATATTTGTGAAAAAGTTTCTTGGTTTTGCAGAGGTGGCGTGCAATAGTACGCCACAGACTGATTGCAAATTATAAATAACAAAAAAAAATATTTGGTTAACCAATTCCATTCAGAGCCAGATACCAGAGCCAGATTCTTGAGAGCCACTTCCATTCCAGGCTAGGTGTGCTTTACCATCTTCGACCACACCTTCACTTAACATCAGGTGAGCTGTGGTCAAACAACTAGCCTGTCAACAATTAAAAAAAAAATACTTACACTGAGCATTAACATCGGATCAGCATGGATAAGCTTGACACAGCTGAGCAGTAAATTCCTATACGCTGGCATTTCCTCGCTTCGGTTGAACTTCGACTGGACTTCTTTTGATTTCAACGAAAGGGAGATCATTCTTAAAGGCGTGTGGACGACGTAACCCTATAAAAACAACCCATTTGAAATTATAAATTACTAGCTGCGCCTCGCGGTGTTACACACTACATGTTTTCCGGATAAAAACTAGCCTATTTGTTAATCCAAGGTCTCGGCTACCTTCATACCAAATTTCATCCAAATCCTTTCAGTAGTTTTTGCGTGAAAGGGTAACAAATATCCATCCATCCAAACTTTCACATTTATAAAACTAGCTGCGCCCCGCGGTGTTACCCGCGACATGTTTTCCGGATAAAAACTAGCCTATGTGTTAATCCAAGGTTCCATACTAAATTTCATGCAAATCCGTTATGTAGTTTTTGCGTGAAAGGGTAACAAACATCCATCCATCCATCCAAACTTTCACCTTTATAATATAGTGGGATTGCAATCAATTACACTAATAACAATATTAAAATTAACTAATTTTAGTTACGAACATATTATCCGAACATATTATCCTATGATACCAAGTAAACGTTAATTAAAAACAAAATAAAACACTGAATCAAAATGTCTATAGAGAACAAAAACAAAATAAAATGACAATCAATAATAAATATATTATACAGATATATATAAATATTTATGTAGAAATACATTCAATTACATTAAATTATAAATAATTATGTCAAATACCTTATATAAGTTGTAGCGCGGTAGGTCCGCATGCCGAAGGGCGTGGGTTCAAACCCCAACAATGAGCTTGAGCTGCCGGTGAAGGAAAACATCGTGAGGAAACCATAGCATGGTGGTAGCGTACTCTCTAGTACTCGGCTGGCTAGCTACCACACGAGCGTTGAAAATCTGCCGCCAAGCATCTAAAGGTGTGTCCGGCAGCCTCACTTGAGACCCAGTTCCATTCCAGACTAGGTGTGCTTTACCATCTTCGACCACACCGTCACTTAACATCAGGTGAGATGTGGTCCAACAAATAGCCTGTCAAACATAAAAAATAAAAAAAAATTCATTGTCAAATACATGTCTAAGATACTAGCGTTTGTGTTGAACTTGACTTTATATTTTAACCTGACATTATATTTTAATTTGACATTTTATTTTGAATTTAGTTTGTTGTTTTATAATTTCGTGACATAAATGTAATTGTTTAATCGTTTTTGTGTCAATAATAAATAATTTGAATTTGAATTTAACTTTTTTTGTGTTGAGCCAGAGTTTAATCTATCTGCCTTCCAAATTTCATCCAAATCTGTCGAGCCGTTATAGCGTACTCACCTGTGTAGCTTTATTACAGCTGTCAATGAACATTGCCCTCAGTTCGCTCGCTCTCGGGTACAGAAGTTCTATTTGCGGCCACCAGGGTAATCTAGGCTGCTTTATCACTCTGAAAGTAAGGATCATTGTACAACATTGAAAAATATTCCAGACAATGTATAAGAAAATAATTGAATATTGCACTTGACTTTCAATTCATCATCATCATCCACAGCCTTCTTTATCCCACTGCTGGGTATGGGCCCCTTTCTTTACATGCCATCTGCCTCGGTCCTGTGCCAATCTGGTCCAGGTTCGACCCGCGACGGTGACGATATCGTCTTTTTTTTTTTTTTAATGGTTGACAGACTAGGTGTTTGACCACAGCTCACCTGATGTTAAGGCTAGGTGTACTTTACCATCTTCGACCACACCTTCACTTAACATCAGGTGGGTTGTGGTCAAACACCTAGCCTGTCAACCATTAAAAAAAAAAAAAAAGTTCATAACTTGTAGTAGGTATTACAGAAATTAGTTAGTGTTGTTTACACACTACTGCTTGGCGGCAGAATATTTGGTACTGCGGCGGTACCTAACTAGACGACCTGCTAAGGAAATCTACCACCAAGTCACTTTACTTTACTTGGTGGTAGATCTCCTTAGCAGGAGGTGGTCTAGGTAGGTACCACCGCAGTACCAGTTACTCTGCCGCTAAGCAGTAGTGTGTAAACATTACTGTGGTCCAGTTTGAAGGGTACTGCAGCGACATTACTGGGCTGTTAAGACTAACCATCGCAAGTCTCAAAGTAATGAGCGCCAAAGCAGCGATGCCCTGGACTTTGTTTTGTTACTCAAAGTTCTGTGTATCGCTGTAATGGTCATGGGCAGGCGTTATCTCTTACCATCAGGCGCGTCTCGTTCGTCTCATTACTTCTTACATTAAAAAAAAAAAAAACTTTATCTTAACATTTGACTTTGACTTTGATTTTAACTTTATCTTGACAGCCCTGTTGGCTCATTGGTAGCATGTCTGCTTCAAGAGCTGTGGGGCGTGGGTTCGATTCCCACACAGGACAAGCATTTTGTAATCTAAAACCAAATGTTTGTTCTGTGTCTGGGTGTACTATATGTATTATAAGTATGTATTTACAAAAAAAAATATTTAAGTATTCTATCAGTTATCTGACTCCCATAGTACAAGCTCTGCTTAGTTTGGGGTCAGATGGCGCTGTGTGTAATATCCTACGATATTTATTTATTTATTTATTTACCTTAACAGTGAGTTGACGATAACAGCGTGGTACGAAATGTGGGTGTTGAGGTTAAGGCAGACTTTGAGAGCGTCGTTGTTGTGAGGCTGGATGCGGAAGAGGGAGACGAAGCAATCCGTCATCAGGTCCAATTCTGAGTAGCCGGAGAGTAGCGAGCCACGGATGTAAGACTTGGAGGGGTTAAACAGTAACGACTGGAAATAAGATAGAATTTTCATTAACTCATAATCTCTACATAGTATAAAACAAAGTCGCTTCCCGCCGTCTGTACGCTTAGATCTTTTAAACTACGCAACGGATTTTAATGCAGTTTCCATCAGTAGACAGAATGATTCAAGAGAAAGAGATGATAATTTACTTGGTGGTAGATTTCCTTAGCAGGAAGTCGTCTAGGTAGGTACCACCGCTGTACCAGATATTCTACCGCCAAGCAGTAGTGTGTAAACATTACTGTGTTCCGGTTTGAAGGTGACTGCAGCTAGTGAAATTACTGGGATGTTGAGACTAACCATCGAAAGTCTCAAAGTAATGAGCACCAAAGCAGCGATGCCCCAGACTTTGTTTGTTACTCAAAGTTCTGTGTATCGCTGCAATGGTCATGGACAGGTGTTATCTCTCACTATCAGGAGACCGCATCGTTCGTCTCATTACTTTTACATAAAAAAAAAAGGTTTATGTGTATAATACATGCATATACACCACATTAGAATCTACATTGCACCCGTGCGAAGCCGGGGCGGGTCGCTGGTCTCTACATAGTATAAAACAAAGTCGCTTCTCGCCGTCTGTACGCTTAGATCTTTTAAACTACACAACGGATTTTAAGTTCTTGTCTGGGCTAATTTTATGATAAAACTTACCGTTTTGCTGAACATCGCAAAAAACCCTGTTCTTATATTTTAGTTTTTGTAGCGATGATAGCTCAGTGGTTAGCGCGGTAGGTTTGCATGCCGAAGGGCGTGGGTTCAAACCCCAACAATGAGCTTGAGTTGCCGGTGAAGGAAAACATCGTGAGGAAACCACAGCATGGTGGTAGGGTACTTTCTAGTACTCGGCTGGCTAGCTACCACCCTCAAGTTGAAAATCTGCCGCCAAGCATCTAACGATGTGTTCCGGCAGCCTCACTTGAGAGCCAGTTCCATTCCAGGCTAGGTGTGCTTTACCATCTTCGACCACACCTTCACTTAACATCAGGTGAGCTGTGGTCAAACACCTGGACTGTCAACCATTAAAAAAAAAAAAAAAAAACAAAACCCCGTTTTTGTGGCTTTTGACCCCGAGTAAAATTTCTTTCCAGGTGTCGGCTCGATTAGACTTTTCACATTTCATTTATAATGGTATTTTGAACAATCCTACCAATTTTCAGCTGGGTGCGTACTTTTGTACCCTCGGATGTCTAAATTGAGCGGACTACACCAGTTCAGCCGAAACGTGGACACTCGCAGCGGGAATGGTCCACAAGTTCAAAGCCGCTCAGCGAGCTATGGAGAGAGCTATGCTCGGCATTTCTCTAAGGGATTGTATCCGGGACGAAGTAATTCGCCAGAAAACTAAAGTAACAGACATAGCTCAGCGTATTAGCAAGCTGAAGTGGCAATGGGCTGGACATATCTGTCGCAGAACCGACAACCGCTGGGGTAGACGTGTTCTAGAGTGGAGACCGCGAATTGGCAAGCGTAGCGTAGGGCGCCCTGAGACTCGATATACGTAGGACAGCTGGCGGTGGATGGAAGCGAAAAGCCGAAGATCGGGCTGAGTGGCGTGTCTTGGGAGAGGCCTATGTCCAGCAGTGGACTACAAAAGTTGTTTTGATTATACAAATATTATTGTCAATTCCTTTCCGACGTCATGAATTCAATTTTATACAATTTTTAATTAATTTTATTATTATTATTATTTTTTTAATGTTTGTGATATTTTTATTATTATTTTAAGACGATGCCCCTATACAGCTGTCTTAATAAAAATTGTACAAACTTTTTGACGAGTCCATATAGGAACACTGATAATGTTTAATTCAATTTATTTTTTATGTGTGTGACTTTTTGGGCAATAAACATTATTCTATTCTATTCTATTCTATTCTATTCTAAAGACTGATGATGACACCAGTGCTGCGTGTATAACAGAACAGTACCCTGAAAATGACTGACCTTGAGGTCGTTTATGACTCTATTGACGAGAACAAAAGTGACATTTCCGGAGTCAGCCGAGTTGAAGTAAGTGGACGCTTTGCACAATTTCACGGATGTCACAATCGCAGCCTCCGTCATTTGCTTTGAGTTGTTCTGTGGACCTGGAAAAAAAAATACGATTTAGCAAAAAACCGGCCAAGTGCGAGTTGGACTCGCGCACGTAGGGTTCCGTACCATTATCTATAAAATAGGGGGAAAAACACGTTTGTTGCATGGGAGGACTCCCTTAAATATTTATTTTAAATAAAATAAATACATCGTAAGACATTACATACAGCGCCATCTGCCCCCAAACTAAGCAAAGCTTGTACTATGGAAGTCAGATAACTGATAGAATACTTTTTTTTTTGTAAATACTTACTTATGATAAATACGTAGCGATGATAGCTCAGTGGTTAGCGCGGTAGGTTCGCATGCCGAAGGGCGTGGGTTCAAACCCCAACAATGAGCTTGAGCTGCCGGTGAAGGAAAACATCGTGAGGTAACCATAGCATGGTGGTAGGGTACTTTAGTACTCGGCTGGCTAGCTACCACCCTCAAGTTGAAAATCTGCCGCCAAGCATCTAACGGTGTGTTCCGGCAGCCTCACTTGAGAGCCAGTTCCATTCCAGGCTAGGTGTGCTTTACCATCTTCGACCACACCTTCACTTAACATCAGGTGAGCTGTGGTCAAACACCTAGCCTGTCAACCATAAAAAAAAAAAAAAATACAGAACACACAGACACAGAAGCAGACATTCTGCCAATGAACCAACAGGGCTGTCTTTTATACTGTTTTTCAGTATTTGTTGTTATAGCGGCAACAGAAATACATCATCTGTGAAAAATTCAACTAACTATCACGGTTCATAAGATACAACCTGATGACAGACGGGCAGCGGAGTCTTAGTAACAGGGCCCCGTTTTACCCTTTGGGTACAGAACCCTAAAAACCAACTCCATGACCCTTAGGCCAACTAAACGCACTGCTCTAATGAAACAGGGAGTTTTTGGAGTAAACGAAAATGTCAGCGATGTACACAATTTTTAGATTTTTGATGATTTAACGGGCAAGTCTTGTGAAATAAGGCAATCGATGTGTTTTTGTCAACATTTTTGTGCCGTTATACATCATGTGGAAGTTTGAAATTAATGAATACTATAGTACATATCCTGAATTATTATGCTTGGAGAAAAAATAGTTTCAAACGCTTTTCGTTTCTTGAAATTATGAAATAGAATATGGCCAAATTATTTTTAATCCGTAATCTTGACATCAAAATAATTATAGGAAAGGCGCAATTTTATAGATGCTAACTTTGATGCAGATACATTTAAGGCTTAGACCTTTTATTGTACGTTTTGTTTTTTCTATTAGCAGATAAGTACGGATAGTTTGATGAAAATTTCTGATAGTGCCTGCTGAAAATCTCTTTTCTGCGTTACGTCTGTTGCTGTTTTATTTTGGTAGGCGCTACAAACCATCGAGAATCTCTGAATCTGACAATCTAACGTCACGAGTCTCGTGGTCGTGTATAGCACGTCACGAGAGGCCGCAAGAGGTGGGCGCGCGGTGGCGGCGGTACCGAGCACCGCGCGCATGCACCCGCCCGTTTTGTATTTGACACTTGACACTGGCAAATATTCAAAACGCGATGCCAAAACAAAAAAAAAACTTCTGTCATAATGTAACAGATAATCAATGTAAAATCCGCTTCCGGCAATAGGAATAAACATTCTGTCTCCTTCTTGCTCGTGGCTATAGTAATTTAACTCTCCTTATCTATTTTAGCGTGACGTCAATGTATTCAAATCTAACGTCAGACGTATGTACGTCTGTGTGAGTGGAAAATATCAATGTAGGTGTTCAAGCAGAAGTTCCCACGGCCGAGGACTTGGCCCTTAAAAAAAATGCTTTATCGATTTCGTTAAAATTTATATATGACTGTCTCTGAAGTATGATCTACCAAGCAAAAAAAGAATCATCAAAATCGATTCATAATATCGCCTTACATACATACAAAAAACACACAGTTGAATTGCATGTGACGTAAAAATGTTTATCCTAGTGGGAATCGAGCCCACAACCAATAGCAATACTTGGTGGTAGATCTTCTTAGCAGGAGGTCGTCTAGGTAGGTACCACCGCAGTACCAGTTATTCTGCCGCTAAGCAGTAGTGTGTAAACATTACTGTGTTCTGGTTTGAAGGGTACTGCAGCGAAATTACTGGGCTGTTGAGACTAACCATCGAAAGTCTCAAAGTAATGAGCGCCAAAGCAGTGATGCCCTGGACTTTGTTTTGTTACTCAAAGTTCTGTGTATTGCTGCAATGGTCATGGACAGGCGTTATCTCTTACCATCAGGAGAGCGTCTCATTACTTTTTACATAAAAAAAAAGCAACACACTTACTGAGTCCTCTCTTGACTGAGTCGATAAAGTGTTTCTTCTTAGTATGTCTGGGACTGCAGGGGGCGCCGCTGTCGGCATTCACAATCTCTTCTAGAACTTTCTGCAAAATAAATTATACAAATTTAAGAACAGACAGAATTCACTTCATGACCCTTAGGCCAACTAAACGCACTGCTCCAATAAAACAGCGAGGTTTCCGACCAAACGAAAATATCATCGATGTATACTAGTTTTACATTTGTGTTGATTTTTTTAAAACCGCTCGAATGATTTCGATAAAATGGATTCATAAAATTGGCGGAATTATCGCATAACATAGGTACATACAAAAAAAACACAGTCGAATTGAGAACCTCCTCCTTTTTTGAGTCTGTTAGAAAGTAATTACAGGTCAAAAACTTACTAGAATTCATTTATTAGTTCATTTTTTTTTTTTTATGGTTGACAGGGTAGTTGTTTGACCACAGCTCACCTGATGTTAAGTGAAGGTGTGGTCGAAGATGGTAAAGCACACCTAGCCTGGAATGGAACTGGCTCTCAAGTGAGGCTGCCGGAACACACCGTTAGATGCTTGGCGGCAGATTTTCAACTTGAGGGTGGTAGCTAGCCAGCCGAGTACTAGAAAGTACCCTACCACCATGCTGAATTTCATTCATTATCCCAAATACAAGATTGTTTTAAAAAATAGTTTTTTAAAAATAAACTTTATCCCAATATTGTATTATGTAGCGATGATAGCTCAGTGGTTAGCGCGGTCGGCTCGCATGCCGAAGGGCGTGGGTTCCCAATAATGAGCTTGAGCTGCCGGTGAAGGAAAAACATCGTGAGGAAACCATAGCATGGTGGTAGAATACTTTAGTACTCGGCTGGCTAGCTCAAGTTGAAAATCTGCCTCCAAGCACCTAACGGTGTGTTCCGGCAGCCTCACTTGAGAGCCAGTTCCATGCCAGGCTAGGCGTGCTTTACCATCTTCGACCACACCTTCACTTAACATCAGGTGAGCTGTGGTCAACACCTAGCCTGTCAACTAAAAAAAAAAATCTAATTTATGAATGTATGATTTTTTAATAAAACAGTAGATAATGCTAATAAATCTACTGTTTTATTCAAGCAATTGTGATTTACCGCAAATAAAGACCAAAATAAATGTCAGTAGCTGTGATTTCACTGTAAAATTATGCTCTTGAAAGTAGGCTTGAGCCTAGGGCGGCAGATTTTTGGGCGGCAAATTTGGGGACCGAATTTTTTTTGCTACCTCATAGAAATCAAAAAGATTTTTGCATGACGGTTTTCTGATGTCTCACAGATAGAAGTCTGCAACAAATTTTGCTAATGACTTTCCTCTCTCACTTGTCATTGCACACTCCGAGAGTAGACATTTTTGGATTATAAAAATAATGTAGGAGATGACAATTGTAGAAGCAAGGGCGGCAAAAACTGTGTAGTGTGGCGGCGCATCATAGCACACGCGCACGCCGTCCGGCGGCGCGCGGGCAACTGAGGCCGCGCGGCGCGCGCAGTTTGTTTATGCTATCGTAGCGGCGAACCGACCTGCAGAAGCGTAGACATGCGT
The DNA here is from genome assembly GCA_905404145.2 of Biston betularia. Lineage (NCBI taxonomy): Eukaryota > Metazoa > Arthropoda > Insecta > Lepidoptera > Geometridae > Biston > Biston betularia. The sequence goes on from FR989891.1 coordinate 2,576,479, forward strand.
ATATTTCAGTTCGACAGCCCTGTTGGTTCATTGGTAGTATGTCTGCTTCGAAAGCTGAAGGGCGTGGGTTCGATTCCCACTCAGGACTAACATTTGTGTGACTAACATCGATGTTTGTTCTGTGTCTGGGCGTACTGTATGTATTATAAGTATGTATTTAAAAAGTATTTAAGTATTCTATCAGTTATCTGTCTTCCATAGCACAAGCTCTGCTTAGTTTGGGGTCAGATGGCGCTGTGTGTAATGTCCTACAAAATTTATTAATTTATTTACGTAGGCGCGCCTCGCCGAAATATTGGTGTATGAAAATTGTACTCGCTGCGGTATGTTCCGCGAGAGGACGTAGATATGATAATAAAGACGACGAATGCTTCATAAATAAATCAACAGTCCGGTGACGCTGTAGAGGCCATCTGCGGCCAACAGCATTAGTCATTCAAAAAAAAAAAAAAAAATCAGTAATATTTATTGGCCATAAATAACAATAATGTTAAAGGCAAGTCACATGTACAAAAAAAACCTTACGATTACACTTTAATGAATGAAGCTATACCTATACGAGTAATTAACAACGAACATACTACAGCGGAGGCTCCGTTTATGTACTACACATAAATGAGGATTCTGAGAACCTCATTGACATATATTCACTTAATTTGTAAAGTGGATTGTTTTCAAAAAAAAAATTTATGGTTTTTTTAAATTCGGTATGATTTAATTCTGTAATATATTTTGGCAATTTATTATACATTAATATTTTGGCGTGACGGCCCTGCTTTTCAACTTTACCTAACCTAGTCCATGGCACGACCAGCTTTTCTTTGTTTCGCAAGTTATAACCTGAGTATTCTTCTTTCATTCCAACCAGTATTCTAAGCAGCAAGACCCCACATGTAACCTATGCCTTGAAAATTTGTAAATCCGCCACTGGCCAATACTTACAGGGTTGAGCACGAGCAGCATAATTTGTAAAGGCCACATCGCGACTCGGGACTTCTTATTGTCGGAGAAACTATCTTGCAGAATATCAAATAGAGTATCGCAACATTTGCTGAGATCATCATTGGGCCGGCACTGCACTTCAGAGAATTCCTACAAACAAAATTCAACCTTATAAACACCATTTTCTTTTTTTTTTTTTTTCTTTGGTTTTGGCGTCGCGTTTTAGCATTTGCCAGTGTCAAGTATTTATATACTTTCAAGTTTCAACATTTAAATAAGTGTCCTCGTAGCTAGTTATAGTCAAAGTCCGGTCTTAGTCAAGTCCAGTCATGCTTTAGTAATGTAGTGGCGACTTTACTATAAAGCTTCGATGGAGTTTTGGAAGCACCACGAAAAGACATGTTTCACCACATTATATCATTTTCCCACACTCACGCTTGTAATTCGGCACTTTATGAATAAAGCACCACCATTTTTATGCATAAACACTCGACAAAATACAAGTTTTGGAAAAAAATACAACGGAGCGACACGACTCTTCCCGCATTCCCGCCAAAACTCACCATTTTCTTTATGAATGATACGCTCTCCTGATGGTAAGAGTCAACGCGGAGTTTTGGCGGGAACGCGGCAAGAGTCGTGTCGACCCATTGTATTTTTTTCCAATTAATTTTGGCAGATAATTCAGATTATATAATTTTGGCGCTTCCCATATCACCAACACACAGAACTTTGAGTAGTAAAACAAAGTCCAGGGCATCGCTGCTTTGGTGCTCATTACTTTGAGACTTTCGATGGTTAGTCTCAACAGCCCAGTAATTTCGCTAGCCCGCGGCAAGAGATTTACGAATGAACTTGCGACGGACTAGGTTTAGGTAAATGCCTACGGGTAGAACAATAACCAGGAATCACCGTTTTTTGTGGATAATTTTTCGACATCGATTTTTGAAGTTTTTTTCATAGGTTCAGTTATAGCAGTAGATAACGCCATTTTTTTACAAAATAGTGGTGTATATTATATGTTTACTAGCGACCCGCCCCGGCTTCGCACGGGTGCAAAATTCGAAAAAAATCAATATGTTTATTTATCAAAATAGGATGCACCACATCACTTTTTGATAGTCAATATTTACATAGTCTTTATCTGCCTCATATACCTATATGTATATGTATGCCTTCTTTTCATATCGCGTCGCGCTGCGGTCGGCGGCTGCCGGCCGATAGGTACCGCCGCAAACGCTACGCAATGGATTTTTAAATCTGTAATATCTTCGAAAATATTCAAAGAAATTATGTGCTGTAAAAGGCCATATGAATCTATGTTAAATCAACAATCTATTTATGGTATTTAATTAAATAAGGAATAATGCTGTAGTGCTTAAAATCGCTTCGAAAATTAGCTATTATTTGCCGTAAAAAGTAAATGACAAAAAATGGTTTTGTGGGATATCGATAAGAGATAGACATATACCATCGCGGACTTTTCTGTAGACCTTTTCAAGGTGTACAATACTTAGTACATTATTTTTATAAATCCTGTAAGGTTAAGCCTGCGTACGCAATGTAAGCGGCAAGAAATGTAAGAATTTACGACACCCCATTAGAAACCCTGAAAATAACAGTATTTCTCCATTATTTAATAGATGTTATTATACATAAAAACCTTCCTCTTGAATCACTCTACCTATTACAAAAAACCGCATCAAAATCCGTTGCGTAATTTTAAAGATTTAAGCATACAGACAAACAGACGGACAAAAATAGCGACTTTGTTTTATACTATGTAGTGATGTATATTATGTACTACACTGTACTAGTTTAAGGTCGTACACATAATTATAAATAACTTTTACTATGGGCACCACACTGTGACTCACTTGAGGATCAGTTCCATTCCAGGCTTGGTATGTTTACCATCTTCGATCGCACCGTTGACAGCTCAGTGGTTAGCGCGGTCGGTTCGCACGCTGAAGAGTGTGGGTTCAAACCCCGACTATGAGCTTGAGCTGTCGGTGAAGGAAAACATCGTGAGGAAACCATAGCATGGTGGTAGGGTACTTTCTAGTACTCGGCTGGCTAGCTACCACACTCAAGTTGAAAATCTGCCGCCAAGCATCTAATGGTGTGGTTGGAAGTCTCACTTGAAAGCCAGTTCAATTCCAGGCAAAGTGTGTTTACCATCTTCGACGACGGTGACGATGTGACTTAACATCAGGTGAGCTGTGGTCAAATACCTAGCCTGTCGCTCATAAAAAATATATATTTTTCTTTCTTGCTATTTTCATTTTATTTATTTATTTCAACCTCTTAGTGTCCCACTGCTGGGCAAAGGCCCACCCTTCCAGAGTGTCCAGCTTTTTTTTCTTTCATTTTGTCGTCGCATTTTGTGCATTTGCCAGTGTCAACTGTTATCATATGTTCAAGTTATAATGAATTAAAAAGTAGTCAAAGTCCAGTCTTGGTCAAGTCCAGTATGTGGCAGTCAAATCCAGTCATGCTTTATTACAGTAGTGATGATTTTACTACAAGCTTCGATGGAGTTTTGGGAAGCAACACGAAAAGTCATTTTTCACCACATTGTACCACTTTCCCACGTTCGGCACTTTTTGAATAAAGCACCACTGTTTCTTTACATAAACCCTCGAAAAAACTCTAGTTTTGGAGATAAATAAGTACAATGGGGCGACACGACTCTTTCCGCGTTCCCGCCAAAACTCCGAGTGTCCAGTTTTCGACTTTGGTAGTCCAGTGACTGTCGTGAGTATCGTGACCGTTTTTTTTAGTTTTGATTTTAAAATTACTTACTTGTGGGTATGTATCCATCCAATTCCATATAGCTTTTTCTAAACAGGTAACAAGAACTATGTGTGTCGACTTTCTTAACAATTTAAATTTCTGTATAGATTCTGTAATCAAATAAAAATTGGATTAATTATTTTTTCTAGTTATTTTTATTTTATACAAGCATTTAGCCGTTTTTGCGTGGCCATTTCGGAAAGGATAATTTAAAAAAAAATTACGAAACTCTCTCGAAAATTATTATGATTGCACGTTTATTGTGCGAACCGCTAAACAGTGGAATGCGTTGTCTGAGTGGGTGGAATAGAATCTGGTTGGGGCTCAAAACGACTATCAAGCGGAAATAAACTAAATTTATACATTGAACACTCAAAATGAACTTCCGCAAAGTAACGAATCAATCAATTAATCTGGGTATCTTCAAGTCGACAGTGAATCAAGTATCTTCTAGGCAAGTGTGCTCCATCTTAGACCGCATCATCATCATTAACATCAGGTGAGATGGCGGTCAAAAGTAAGCCTACGTTATTTTAAAGTTATTATTTTTTGTAAGACTGCTCTATGACCTAAGACCGGACGGACAAACAGACACGGAAACTTAACATGGCTTAGCTTGACATTTCATATGGTAGTGTAATATTATTTTCTAGTTTTGATTAAGAGAAATGGCAACACTTCCTTCCTAGGTATAGCTAAGAATAATTAAAAAAAAAATGTTATCTCGACCTCCATGGCCAAGAATAAATTAAAAAGTAGTCATCACGACCTTCTTGAATGTGTAAAAAAATTATATGTAAAAAAATGCGAGTGTAACACAAATAGCTTTTTTAATTATATATTTGACATTTTTTTTTTTGTTGACATTTTATTTTTTTTCTATATTGACATTCTGATTTTGACTTTTTTTTAATTTACCATTTACTTTTTTAATTTCATAAGATAATTAGTTAAGTTTAGTATTCGTTAATCAGTAATGGAAGGGCCACGCGAGCGATGAAGCGAGTATTTTATAATTACCTGTGAGTAACCGAATAAGCCTTAGTATGTCGACATTGACGTATTGTATCAACTCTATGTCTGTGTAGTCAGGGTTTTCTTCAGAATTCGAGGAGAGCTCCTGAAAGTCCTGTTTTAATTAATAATTCTCATTAAATCCCTAAAAAAAATATTCTGACTACATTATTAATTATAATCATTATTCTATGAAATAAACTTCAGCAAAGGAACGCCCGAATCAATCAATCATTGACATAGATATTGTTATATTATATTGACATCTTTAGTTATTTTGTCATTTTTAATGTTCATTTTGGCAAAATATTCAAATATGATTAGTCATCATCATCATCATCATTTCAGCCGTAGGACGTCCACTGCTGGACATAGGCCTCCCCCATTGACTTCCATAAAGACCGGTTGGAAGCGGCCCGCATCCAGCGCGTTCCTGCGGTCTTTACTAGGTCGTCTGTCCACCTTGTGGGTGGACGTCCTACGCTGCGTTTGCCGGTCCGTGGTCTCCACTCCAGAACTTTGCAGCCCCATCGGCCATCAGTTCTGCGTGCCATGTGCCCTGCCCACTGCCACTTCAACTTGCTAATCCGTTGGGCTACGTCGGTAACTTTGGTTCGTCTACGGATCTCCTCATATGATTAGTAATATTGGCATTATTAACAAAACATTGTATTTTATTGAATACATTTGACTATCATTTACGTAACTCTTTTTGACATATTCGTATTGTTATATTAAGTATATTGACATATTTAATATTTTGTCATTTTTAATGTTATTTTTGGTCAAATATTAAAACATGACTTGTAACTTTGGTGTTATAAACAAAATACTGTACTGTATTGAATACATGTGACAATAATTTAATTATCTATCTCTTATTGTTATGTTTAATATTTTGTCATTGTTAATTCTATTTAAACATGACTTGTAACTTTGTTGTTATCGATATAACATTGGATTGTACTATCGTAACTCTCGTAAACTTGAACCACGGATCCAGTATTGCACAGGAAGCCCATTTACCTGCAGTCTCCCGCTGATTCTGTTGAAGCAAGCGTTGAAGAAATTCAGGCTGAGGGCAAATAGGACTTTGCTGGCGAGTTGTCGGAGTAATGTGTTGTTTAAAATTCCTTCATTTCTGGTATCTGAAATCATTTATGTTTGTTTATTATTTATTTATTTACTATACTTTACGCCATCACAGGGTTTCCCTGACGCTAAATTAAAAGTTAAATTGTCACATATACAATTACAATTAAATTCATAAATCAAAACAAACAGATGACGTATTATAAATTTGTAAATATAATTTGTTTTGTAATACGGGGCTGGCATAATCGCATTGCGATAAAAGCCCCCAATAAAAATAAGAATAAAAAAAAAAAATCAAAACAATAAATTTCAATAAATACAATGCGATAAAAAGCAGTGACGCCCTGAATTTTATTTTACTACTCAAAGTTCTGTGTATCGCTGCAATGGACAGGCATTATCTTTTACTATCAGGAGTGTCTTAAACGTCTCATCATTTTTAGAAAAAAAAACATCTCGTCAACCACAAAAACTTACCAATAAATTGACAAACTTCTCTAAGAAGAATCTTAACGTTCATCGCTTCATCATATTTTGCTGTGTCTTTCGGCTGTGAGCTGAGGCATATCTCGAGGGTATCCAGTACAATCACCAAGCTGTCGTGGTAACCTTTTTCTAACTCTGTATGTGGCCTGTTAAATCCTGTTGATACTGTTGGCTGGTACTGAAAGATATATGACACAAAAACAAACTATAAGATCTTGGTTACAAGAGACCTTGTTTTATAAAATAATAAATAATAATTTAACTTTGACATTTATTTAAAAATAAGACATTATTGAATTACTAGTAGGTATAATTATAATTGTTTTGTTTTTATTGACATTTAATCACATTGACATATTTTATATTTGACATATTATTTCACTGGCATATGTTATGATTTTGACAATTTTAAATATGAATGGAAAAACGACCTGCAACTTTGGTGTTGATAAAAGATTTGTATTTGATAACTGTTGAGTATACAGGGTTAAACTTTGGGTGCACAAAGTGGAAAATGTACCCCACATTTGAGACTAACTGTTGAAAGTCTCAAAGTAATGAGAGCCAAAACAGCAATGCTCTGGACTTTGTTTTGTTATTCAAAGTTCTGTGTACCGCTGCTATAGTCATGGATAGGTGTTATATCTTACAATCAGAAGTGTCTCATTTGTATACATATATATACAAAAAGTAATAAAAAAACAAATGTTTCAAAATTCAAGTTTTCTGAATTGCACTTGAAAAAGATAAATAATGGTATTATAAGTTCTTACCAACTCATTAACCCGTTGAAGTATCTTAGTCAAACCAGCAATGACGAGTGAAAAGCGATGTCTGCTAATCTGGACCAGACACGCTTTGCATTGTTCTTCATTTATACGGGAGTGGAGATTCTGAGCGCCAGTTTTGTATGGAAGCTAAAGAAAACCAAAGATATTTTTATCATACTATACAAGACAGGTTTGACATAAACATTTTTTATTCATAATAAATAAAATTACAAGTCAAGTTATAAAAAAAACAATAGTAAATAGAATAAATAATATATAATTTTTTTATTTTTTTTGACTTTACAATAATTTTATTGTAAAGAAAATAAATAATAGATTAATAATAGATTGGTTACATACATATAAGTCAATTCTTACAATATTATTTACAATTTGTCAAAACATAAATATACATACATACAATATATAATTATTTAAGGTATATTACATAATTTGCAAAAATTCATACATACTTTTATTTAAAAAAAAAATGTATGTCATAAAACTCACTTGGTGGATATACTTGGTGGAAAAAAAACAATAGTAAATAGAATAATTAAAATATAATTATTTAAGGTATATTACATAATTTGCAAACATTCATACATACTTTTATTTAAAAAAAAAAATATACATTTTTTTTTTTTTTTTAATACAAAATAGGTTCGCGTTTGACCACACTCTGCATGATGTTAAACAGTAGTGTGGTCTAAGATGGAGCACGCTTACCTAGAAGAAACCTATTTACTCTAGATTTGAAGACGCCAATATTGTACCTAACAGGGAACACAGACTCCGGCAGAGAGTTCCACAACCTCACTGTGCGAATGAAAAATGTGGAGTCAAAAAATTATATGTATGTATGTATTTTATATGTCATAAAACTCTCACTTGGGGGTCACTTGGTGGTAGAATGCTTCTACAACTGCTTGTTAGTAATAAAAGTAAATGTTTATTTCTTGTGTTATATATAATTTAAGTCGGTAATAAAATATTGTATTTTTTACTTTTTTTTACTATGAGTAATAAAATATTATAACATTTTTTTTTTATAATGGTTGACAGGCTAGTTGTTTGACCACTGCTCACCTGATGTTAAGTGAAGGTGTGGTCGAAGATGGTAAAGCACACCTAGCCTGGAATGGAACTGGCTCTCAAGTGAGGCTGCCGGAACACACCGTTAGATGCTTGGCGGCAGATTTTCAACTTGAGGGTGGTAGCTAGCCAGCTGAGTACGAGAAAATACCCTACCACCATGCTATGGTTTCCTCACGATGTTTTCCTTCACCGGCAGCTCAAGCTTATTGTCGGGGTTTGAACCCACGCCCTTCGGCATGCGAACCTACCGCGCTAACCACTGAGCTATCATCGCTAACATGTATGTACAAATCATTTTAAAACTAAAACTTATGAACTACTTCGCTATGAATTATAAGTGAATACTAGTTGAATTGTCCCTTACTAGAACACCCAAACAAGCCCACAGGCTGGCAGTGTTGTGTTTAATTAATAGAATTGATTATATACATAAAGAAGACAATTATTTTACAGCTGCATGCAATCATAAAAGTTTGTGTTTTGTAGGTTTAACAAGCAATTGGTTGCACTTGGTGGTAGATTTCCTTAGCAGGAGGTTGTCTAGGTAGGTACCACCGCAGTACCAGTTATTCTACCGCCAAGCAGTAGTGTGCAAACATTACTGTGTTCCGGTTTGAAGGGTACTGCAGCTAGCGAAATTACTGGGCTGTTGAGACTAACCATCTAGTCTCAAAGTAATGAGTGCCAAAGCAGCGATGCCCTGGACGTTGTTTTGTTACACAAAGCTCTGTGTATCGCTGCAATGGTCATGGACAGACATTGTCTCTTAACATCAGGAGAGCGCCTCGATCGTCTTATTACTTTCACATAAAAAAAAAAAAAATATCTCTGTAAGGTTTACTTAAACATGAAAGATATGCTAGTGAGTTTAAAAACATATAATGTACACATTATTAACATAGAATACATTTTGAAATGAAACTTCCTCATAGAAAAATAAAGACGTTTATCAAATGTTTATTATTTTTTGTTTTGCTTATCCTACATAAAACCATTCCGGCAAAGTATGTAGATCATTAAAATTGAATAGTATATGTAAAAATTAAATCTATGCACATATACATAATTGCATACACTCGTATACGAGTAAAAAACAACTATTTTTTTTATTTGGTTAAAAAATATTAAGAAGCTGTAAAAAGGTGGGATACCTAAGTAATTATTTTAAATGTCGAAAAGGGTGGGTCTAATTTTGCGGCAAGATTTTGGCACAAGATTTACCTGTTCCTCGAAGCGGGCAATAAGAGAGTTTGCCCACTCTCCAGGCTTCTGAGTGCCCATAGTTGTATAAAATAAATGCCCTTAATTATTGTAAAATAAAATAATAACAATACGTTCACGGTCCCATTTCTAATCTTCGATCTAAAATTTCTACTGAAACTACTACCGTGGTGTTGCTAGATTCAAGTAGATTCACGAAATCACGAAACCCACTATTAAGTTTTCTGTAGGAATCTAGTAATGATTGCAAGGCTAGATTGCGATGGGCTAAGATTTTTATGAGAATTATGGCATATGAGAAAAAGGTCACTGGGAATATAATTAAAAATCAATAGAAAAATCATTTAACTCTGCTACTGGTCTTTTCCAGAAGAAACTAAAGAACATTTACAACTTTAATAGGTTAGACTACTTGGTTTACATTAGTTGTAATTGTTAATAATGTCAACATCGCAATAATGGCATTTCTGCCTTATTCTCTGTCGTAATGTAAACTCAGAAAACTCTATCGAAAGTTTTACCGAGAACGAAAAAAATATCTGTCGCCGTATTACTTTCTAAAACTTATACTTTTTACATAAATATAAGGTATTTTGTTGTTAAAGTGCAAAATTAGTGCACAAGTACTGCACAATGTTAACTTGCGCTGCAAAACATGTAATTTATTGTTGTTTGAGAAACTGACGGATCTTCCAAAATAGTGTTGCAACTATTTCGCTAGGGTGTGTGATTTGGTTAAATTACTAAACTTGACTGACTTACTTTCTCTGCCTTTGACTGTGTTTTATTCATTGCCTTTATTCTATCGGTTTATTGTCGTATATTCAAAAATATCAAAATACAGTGTCAAGGATATTGAAGATCAAAGTGGTAAATACATACAGTGCAATGCCAAAATTAAAGAAAAAAACTACTTACTTATGTCAATCATCATCAATCATGTCATGTCATGTAAAGTTGAATTTTATTGAAGTCGTGAATCCTAATTGCATTGCAATTGCATTTGCAATTATACTGTTTTGCATCAAATTAATTCGTTGATTCTGTAATTTCCACCCAAAAATAATCTTCATAATATCTTCTTCAAAATGATGGTGAGTATACCTATTCATGATGTTTATATTAAACATTAATTTAGATAATAATTGTTATCTGCCGGGGGCGTTACCGAGTTTGATGCTTGATAAATAAAAACAAAATAACTTCAAAATACTTCGAAATATCTTATTGTTGCGAGTCGTAGTAAAAAGATAACGCTGGAGGAAGATATAAGTATCTAGTTGGTGTAGATTAATTGGTGTAAAAAGGTTTTAATCGCTATTTAAAACTATGACGTGGTCGCTTTGATAATAATATTTATTAACCGTAGGTAAAACATCACTTTTGATAATCATGTCCTGTTTTGATACTATCTTATAAGGAAAATTATGTGATGTTATAATTAGTCCAAATATTTCGATTGAAGTATTATTGATATTAAAAATGTGAAGTAGCAATTGGTGTTCCTCTAAGATAGTAAATCATAGCTGATATCTGAATAGTCAAGAAATTAGCATAAGATTCTCATTAAAATTATTAATGATAAATCCATGAACTCTTTAAATAACCTATCATATTACTTTATTCTTTATCAGTTACCATACTATCTGTATGGATTTCTGACTGTAATAGTTTTAAATATATTTTTGTATTGGTGGTTTGGGCGCAGTAGGCAATGTATTGTAAGTTGTTACGAATCTGGATATGTAATACATCAATGTTTCCTTTTTTTTATGATTGATAGGCTAGGTGTTTGACCACAGCTCACTTGATGTTAAGTGGAGGTGTGGTCAAAGATGGTTAAGCATACCTAGCCTGGAATGGAACTGGCTCTCAAGTGAGGCTGCTGAAACACACTGAGATATTTGGCAGCAGATTTTCAACTTGAGGATGGTAGCTAGCCAGCCCAGTACTAGAAAGTACCCTACGACCATGCTATGGTTTCCATATGATGTTTTCCTTCACCGGCAGCTCAAGTTCTTTGTTGGGGGTTGAACCCAACTTCCTCTTGCCCTGGGGAGCCGGCCACGGTAAAACCGGTGCCTACCCATATCTTAAAATTAACTTATACAAACTATTGTAAACTACCTACATAAACAATGTGTGACGTGCATTGTTTATGTAGGTATTAAATTATTTTTATTTTGCTAAGAACTTTTTTAACTAGGCATTTTCAAAGAACTGTATGTCTCCAGGATTGTATAGAAGACACCAACCATGACCCTCTGTCAGTGCCAGCCCAGTCTCCTCCGTCCGCCAGCGAAACCACCAAGTTAGACAACAAGAAACCAAATGAGAATGTGTCACTAGCTGACAACAGTTTACTAGTAAGTATTATGTATATTAATGTTATCCAAAGCATTGGCAGGAGTTTTAGTGTTTTGTCGAGTGTTTATGCATAAAAATGGTGGTGCTTTATTCATAAAGTGCTGAATCACAAGCGCGAGTGTGGGAAAATGATAATAATGTGGTGAAACATGACTTTTTGTGTTGCTTCCAAAACTCTTCTCCAAAACTCGAAGCTTTATAGTTAAGTCACCACTACTTGACTAAAGCCTGACTGAATTTGACTGGACTTGACACAGTTGACAGTAGCAAATGCACGAAATGCGATGCCAAAATCATAGAAGACAAAGAATACAAATTTTGACACATTAGATTATCTTTATTCAATTGACATGAAGTATTTTTTAAGTTTAATTTGCCCCATCGGGCAGGCTAAAGCTGTAAAGCCATACTGCCACATCATCGGAATGTTTTCACATTCCTGCTTTACTCATGCTAATCCTAATATTTTCAGGTGGATATATCGGATGCTTTGAGTGAAAAAGAAAAAGTGAAGTTCACCGTCCATACAAAGACAACATTGCCAGAGTTCCGTAACTCAGAGTTCACTGTGGTGCGACAACATGAGGAGTTTGTGTGGCTGCATGACAGATATGAGGAGAATGAAGATTATGCTGGATATATTGTGAGTATAACTTTGTGTATTTGCTACTCACAAGCTTATAATGCATATATATGTAGACAGCATCTTCGATTAAGGTGGTTCGATTTCCATACAAATAATTTTTTGCATAGCTGAAGTGGCAATGGGCATGACATTTTTTTTTTTAATGTAAAAAGTAATGACAGCCCTGTTGGTTCATTGGTAGTGTGTCTGCTTCGAGAGCTGAAGGGCGTGGGTTCGATTCCCACTCAGGACTAACATTTGTGTGACTAACATCGATGTTAGTTCTGTGTCTGGGTGTACTGTATGTATTATAAGTATGTATTTACAAAAAAAAAGAAGAAAAAAAAGTATTTAAGTATTCTATCAGTTATCTGTCTTCCATAGCACAAGCTCTGCTTAGTTTGGGGTCAGATGGCGCTGTGTGTAATGTCCTATGATATTTATATTATTTAATGAGACGAACGAGATGCTCTCCTGATGGTAAGAGATAACGCCTGCCCATGACCATTGCAGCGATACACAGAACTTTGAGTAACAAAACAAAGTCCAGGCATCGCTGCTTTGGCGCTCATTACTTTGAGACTTTCGATGGTTAGTCATAACAGCCCAGTAATTTCGCTAGCTGCAGTACCCTTCAAACCGGAACACAGTAATGTCTACACACTACTGCTCAGCGGCAGAATAAATGGTACTGCGGTGGTACCTACCTAGACGATCTGTGTTTACTGTATCTACTGTTTCATTCAAGCGATTGTGATTTACCGCAAATAAAGACCAATATAAATGGCAGTAGCTGTGATTTCACTGTAAAATTATGCTCCATTTGTCCATAAATGGCAAAAAAATTTTTGTATGAAATCAAACCACCTTAACATCAGGTGGGATGGTGGTCAAACGCAAGCCTATCTATTACAAAAAAAAATGTATGTTCAACTTCAACTTCAACTCTTGATGAATGGCCTTTGCGGAGATGCTCCACAATTCTGCCAATGTCACGTGGAATGATAGACTGCCACATAAAGAGGTTGGGTTAAGTAAAGTTTTGACTATTATATGTGTGTAATAGGTACAGTTCACAGAATTTTGTGTTATCTGTTCTGTCAGTCAGTGCTATATTTCCAACTGTCGCTTGGCAGATTCCACCGGCCCCACCCAGGCCCGATTTCGACGCGTCTCGCGAAAAACTGCAAAGACTCGGCGAGGGAGAAGGAGCGCTCACGAGAGAAGAATTTCTCAAAATGAAAGAAGAATTAGAGGAGTGAGTACTAATTAATAACAAAAAAAAAAAACAATTCCCTAATGTTTTTTTTATACAAACTGTTGCAGCTATGACTGCTGTTATAGGGATAACTAGTTTACTAACGTCGCCGCTAGATGGCACTATACAAGTCTGATATGTTTTTTTTCGGCATCGTTATTTGTGTATTTGCCAGCGTCAAGTATTTAGATATTTTCAAGTCTCATAAGTGAATTTATTTATTTAGTCGGTCGATTAGCACCGCACATTTTACGAATTACATTAATGACAACATTAAAAAGAACCTATTTAAGCTATGAACAAAATAGAAATTAAAATATCAAAACAGAGAAAAAATAAATAGCTAGGAAAAATAATAATAATTAAAAATAAGGAAGAAAATAATTAAAAAAATATATATATACATATAAGTATATTAATGTAATTATTTATAAATACTAGATTGCATTTTTGAGGTTGTCTCACAGTATAAGTGAAATAAGTAGCCTAACCTAACCTGATATTCTAGATTCAAAAAATATTTACATTCTTTTCTTTGGTTTTGGCGTCGCATTTTGAGCATTTGCCAGTTTTATATTTTCAAGTTTCACAAGTTAAATAAGTTGCCTCGTAGCTATAGTTATAGTCAAAGTCCAGTCCTTATCAAGTCCGGTCCAAGCCAGTCAAATCCAGTCATGCGTTATTAAAGTAGTAGCGACTTTACTATAAGCTCACTTAACATCAGGTGAGCTGTGGTCGAACCTAGCCTGTCCAACCATGAAAAAAAAAAGCTTCGATGGTTTTGAAAGCAACACGAAATATCATGTTTCACCACCTTATATCACTATCCCACACTCGTGCTTGTAATTCGGTACTTTATGAATAAAACCAATTTTCATAACATATTTATATTAAAACTATTTCAATACATAAACACTGGAAAAAAACAGTAGTTTTGGAAAAAAATTACAATAGGGCGACACGACTTTTTCCTCGTTCTCGTCAAATGGAAGGGCCGTTTAGTCAGACCGTGGCCAGACGGGAAAAAACCATTAGTTCGCATCATCGGCTACTAGATGGCGCTAAAACAAATCTTCCTTCCACAGCGAATATCTAGCAACGTTTAAGAAGACTGTAGCGATGCACGAGGTGTTTCTCCAGCGTCTGGCGGCGCATCCCGTGTTCCGACACGACACCCATCTCCGTGTATTTCTGGAGTACCAGCAGGACCTGTGCGCGAAGCCGCGAGGGAAAATGGACCTCATTGGAGGATTGGTAAGTTTGCGATAAAAAACGCAATTCTTGGTGTTTTTTTTTTTTTTTTTCTTTGGTTTTGGCGTCGCGTTTTAGCATTTGCCAGTGTCAAGTAATTATATATTTTCAAGTTTCAAAAGTTAAATAAGTGCCATCGTAGCTAGTTTTAGTCAAAGTCGTCTTTGTCAAGTCCAAGTTTGTGTCAGTTAATTCCAGTCATGCTTTAGTAAAGTAGTGGCAACTTTACTACAAAGCTTCGATGGAGTTTTGGAAGCAACACGAAAACTCATGTTTCACCACATTATATCATTTTCCCACACTCGCGCTTGTAATTCGGCACTTTATGAATAAAACACCACCATTTTTATGCATAAACACTCGACAAAACATTAAAATAACACCAAGAATTGAGTTTTGGCGGGAACGCGGGAAGAGTCGTGTCGCTCCGTTGTATTTTTTTCCAAAACTAGTGTTTTGTCGAGTGTCTATGCATAAAAATGGCAGTGCTTTATTCATAAAGTGCTGAATCACAAGCGCGAGTGTGGGAAAATGATATAATGTGGTGAAACATGACTTTTCGTGTTGCTTCCAAAACTCCATCGAAGCTTTATAGTAAAGTCACCACAACTTTACTAAAGCATGACTGGACTTGACTGACACGGACTGTACTTGACCTAGACTGGACTTTGACTATAACATTAGCTACGAGGGCACTTATTTAACTTTTGAAACTTGAAAATATATTAATACTTCACACTGGCAAATGCTCAAAACGCGACGCCAAAACCAAAGAAAAAAAAGGAAAAATGGAGCATAATTTTACAGTGAAATCACAACTACTGGCATTTATTTTGGTCTTTATTTGCGGTAAATCACAATTGATTGAATGAAACGGTAGATTATGAGCATAATCTACCGTTTTATTCAAAAATCATAAATTCGTAAATCATTCATATGAGTTTATGCTAATAATCTATTGTATTATTCAAGCAATTGTGATTTACTGCAAAGAAAGACCAAAGTAAACGCCAGTAGCTGTGATTTCACTGTAAAATTATGTAGGGCGTGGGTTCGATTCCCACTCAGGGCAAACATTTTGTGAATAAACAAATGTTTGTTCTGTGTCTGGGTGTTCTGTTTATATTATAAGTATGTATTTACAAACAAAAAAGTATTTATGTATTCTATCAGTTACCTGACTTCCATCACACAAGCTCTGCTTAGTTTGGGGCCAGATGGCGCTGTGTGTATAGTCCTACGATATTTATTTATTTAAGTAATAAGTCAGGGTATGTTTTGTCTTCTCTTTCGATCCATCGCCTGTCTCTCTCCCACAGGTACGTTCCATGACCACCACGACAGATGAGCTGTACCTGGGTGCGACGGTCCGTGACGTTAACGATTTCTTCGAACAAGAGACTCATTTCTTACAAGAATATTATTCACATCTCAAAGAGGCCGTTGCTAAAGTGGATCGTATGACGTCCAAGCATAAAGGTGAGATTACACTGTTAGGTCTTTCGGTAGTAGCTATGTTTCATGTGTTCCATGGGGCATGGATTCGATTCCTAGGACAAACTTTTATATACAATAGACATCACTTTATTTGTGACAAACAAATTTTAATTACATTCCAGTAACATTATAAGTGTGAAAGTTTGGATGGATGTATGTTTGTTACTCTTTCACGCAAAAACTACGGAACGGGTTTTGATGAAATTTGGTATGGAGGTAGCTGATACCCTGGATTAACATATAGGCTACTTTAAATCCCGAAAAAATGTAGCGGGTTACACCGCGGGGCGCAGCTACTAAGAAAGAATGTAATAGAAATGTGTTTGTTTTATGTCTACACTAAAATTATGAAGAGGAAAGATTTGTATTTTTGGATTTTTGTATGTTTGTAATGAATACAGAATACACTTAAAAACTACTGAACCGATTACAAAAATCCTTTCACTCTTGGAAAGCTGCACTATCCCCGGGTGACATAGGCTACTCTTTATCCGGCTACTCTGGCTCCGGAACTACTGGACCGATTTAAACGATTCTTTCACGATCGATTCGTGATTGATTCTTTCTTCAAAGATCGAAACACGGCGGTGATGGAGGCCTTGAGTCGGGAGGAGGCGATTTCAAACGAAAACTCATGTAAATAGAAATAAGGATTGTGTGTATGCCTCGAGCATTCATGCTCACCATCGAAGGCTCCTTCTTGCGGCGGCGTCGTGTGTCGGGTCGCTCTCTTCCCTCAGATATGGTTGAGGAGGGCGATGGCTGGCACATGCGTCATACTCGTGATCGGGTGCTGCTTGCGGGTCGCTGCTCTGCTCGCGGTATACACACAATCTAGTACCTACTTTAACCTTAGATTAAGATCCTACTAACCTCTCCTCTTTTTGTAATGTAAAATTGTAAAAAAAAAAATTGTAACTAAAGTTGACAAAGGTCGCGGACCCCAGCGTCTGTGGAGCGTATAAAAAAAAAAAAAGAAAAGATTCTTTCATCATTAGAATGCTACATTATCACTGAGTGACATAGGCTATATTTATATTGTTAATCGAATTTTGTTTTCCCGTATAAATAAAGAAATGCAGAATTCATATAGAATGTATTTATTTATGTATTCTTGATACTAGATGGCGTTGTTATCAATTACAGAGGTAGCAGACGCTCACATCAAGTTGTCGTCGTGCATCACGCAGCTCGCGACCAGAGAACAGCCGGCCACAGAGAGGTTCCTAACTCGCGCCGCGGACACTTTCGACAAGTGCAGGGTGAGTTCTCGTGCTCTTTAGGGTTCCTTACCAAACTTGAAAGCCGTGATAGCCCATTGAGAGAATTCCACCTTCTTCATACGTACCGCTAGACATTGTAATCTGCTGCCCGAGTGGGTGTTCCCCGATGAATACAGTCTGGGTACCTTCAAGTCGCGATTGAATCGGTTTCTTCTAGGCGAGCGTGCTCCCCCGTAGACAGCATCCTCGCTTAACATCAGGTAAGCTGTGGTCAAACAGCCTGTCAACCATAAACTACTACTATTTACTTGGTGGTAGATCTCCTTAGCAGGAAGTCGTCTAGGTAGGTACCACCGCAGTACTAGATATTCTGCCGCCAAGTAGTAGTGTGTAAACATTACTGTGTTCCGGTTTGAAGGGTACTGCAGCTAGCGAAATTACTGGGCTGTTGAGACTAACCATCGAAAGTCTCAAAGTAATGAGCGCCAAAGCAGCGATGCCTTGAACTTTGTTTTGTTACTCAAAGTTTTGTGTATCGTTGCAATGGTCATGGACAGGCGTTATCTCTTGCCATCAGGAGAGCGTCTCGTACGTCTCATTACTTTAACATTAAAAAACTCCCAATTTTTTAGTTAAGTGGAAGTGTGGTCCTAAAGCACACCTAGCCTGGAATGGAACTGGCTCTCAAGCGAGGCTGCCGGAGCACACCGTTAGATGCTTGGCGGCAGATTTTCAACTTGAGGGGGGTAGCTAGCCAGCCGAATTTGTGTATTCATTGATGTGACTGTATCTTGTTTTGTGTAATGTAACTGAATAAATATTCAGAAAATCGAGGGTCGCATGGCGTCCGATCAGGATCTGAAGCTGGCAGACATCCTGAGGTACTACATGCGGGACGCGCACGCAGCCAAAGCCGTGCTCGTCCGACGTCTCAGGTAATTATCTCTCTCCCAATAAGGAATACTATACAGGGTTACTAGTTAAGGTGGTTCGATTTCCATACAAATTTCCATTTATGGACAAATGGAGCATAATTTTACAGTGAAATCACAGCTACTGACATTTACTTTGGTCTTTATTTGCGGTAAATCACAATTGCTTGAAAAAACAGTAGATTATTAGCATAATTTTTTTGTATTTTTTTGATAAAGTATCTTTTTTTTATCTGCTGATGTATTTTTACATGTGTGAAAAGTGTGTGCGCGTCTGTTTGTGTGTGTTATTGTATTAAAATAAACACAAGATTATTTTCGCATTGCATTTTCAGATGTCTGGCTGCGTATGAAGCTGCGAATAGGAATTTAGAAAAAGCCAGAGCCAAGAACAAAGATGTTCACGCGGTGAGTATAAATAAACAAATATCCTAGAACATTTCACACAGCGCCATCTAGCCCCAAACTATGTAACGCTTGTACTGTTGGAACCAACAGATAACTGACAGAATACAATTTTTTTTTTGTAAATTCATACTTATAATACATACAAAACACAAGGATTCAGAATTAACATCTATGTTCGTCACACAAATGTTAGTCCTGAGTGGGAATCGAACCGACGCTCTTCAGCTTTCTAAGCAGAACTTTATCAAATGAGCTAATAGGGCAGCAATCATTTTGGCAATAACGTGACAAATCAGCTTAGTTAGTAGGCAAACGAATAAAAAAGTAGTAATGACAATAAAAATGACGTTTACACTCTTCTTCTTTCTTTGTTTTTGGCACCGCACTTTGCGCATTTACCGGTGTCAAGTATACCTATTTGTTTTTATTATTTGGAACGATAAACGAGTACTGAACCTCTTGTATCAATATTGCTAATGTTTAGATTTTCATGGTGTGTATGCAATCAATATGAATTAATAGAATCTTCGACCACACCTTCACTTAACATCAGGTGAGCTGTGGTCAAAACAACTAGCCTGTCAACAAAAAAAAAAAACAAAAAAATAGAAATGGTGGTCACCAGAAATATCAAGTTAAATTATTTGTGTACCCCACCCGACAGTCGGTCTGTCAGACATTAAGGAACATGCAGATAGCTTGGGGGTTGAAATCTCTTAGATGACGTCAACTGAAACATATCTTTAACCCCCACAGTAAAATAAATCAAGTCACAGTTTAAGTCAAAATTGAGTCTGGTCATGTTGTTACACTACAACAAGCTTCTACAAAGTTTTGGAACTCACGCGCGTAATTCGGCACTTTATTAACAATACACAACAATTTTTAAATATATTATTAATACACTCGACGAAACACAAGATATAGAAAATAATACATTATGATTTTCTCGCGTTCCCGCTATAAATCAAATATTTCGTTCATGATAATGAGAGTTGAAATTAATTTGTGGCGTTTTACTAGAGATGTCATAGGTATTACAGTATTCCGTTGTTACCTACATCGAAATATTTATACTGAAATAGATGTTTTATTTTACATTTTTGACAAGCTAGGTGTTTGACCATAGTTTATCTGAAATTATGTTACGGTGTGGTCTAATGGCTCTCAAGTGAGACTGCTGGAACACACCGTTAGATGCTTGGCGTCAGATTTTCAACTTGAGGGTGGTAGCTAGCCAGCCGAGTACTAGAAAGTACCCTACCACCATGCTATGGTTTCCTCACGATGTTTTCCTTCACTGGCAGCTCAAGCTCATTGTTATGATTGTCATGTTAAACCTTCGGTGTGTGAACCGACCGCGCTAACCACTGATCATCGCTACAAAACTTCAAAAATTAACTAATCTAGACTAATATTATAAAGAGGAAAGATTTGTATTTTTGGACTTTAGTATGTTTGTAACGAATAAACTCAAAAACTACTGGACCGATGATGATCTCAAAAATTATTTCACCGTTGAGAAGGTACACTATCGCCGGGTGACATAGGCTACTTTTTATCCCTGTATTCCCACGGGAACGGGAACTACGCGGGTGAAACCGCGAGGCGAGTGTTAGTAAAATATATTTTCAAAACGACACATAATAACAGATGTTTCAAAATAAATGTTTTGTTGTATGGAACAACGGAATACTACCTATGACATCTTTAGGAAAACGCTACGAAATAATTCCTATTCCAATAGTTTAAAAAAACATGTACTTTAAAAAAATTTTTTTATGTGTTGTGTTCACTCTACTATTTTAAAACACTATTTGTCTTTTATGCACTCAGCCACTGGAAGTTCAAGAGGTAATGCACGCTTTCTGTGTATATGTGTTGAAAAAAATATTTAATAATAAACCACTATTTTTTAATTACTAGAAAAAAAAAATGCCGTTATCTACTGCTATAACTGAACCCATCTATGGGAAAAAAACTTGAAAATTCGATGTGGAAAACTTATCCACAAAAAAGGTGAATCATGGTTACTGTCCCGTAGGCATTTACCTAAACCTAGTCCGTCGCAAGTTCATTCATAAATCACGCGGCGCGCGCGCGCCGGCAGCGGGAGCCTCGCGCGCGAGTGCGAGAGAGAAACAAAATGCTTTTGCAATATTGCAATGAAAGCCGCCATCGGTTCCCGCCAGCTGCTCCGGTGATAGTATTCTTTTGTAGTAAACGAGTGCTATGTCCATAATTTTAGGCAGGATTTCCGAAAATGTTGACTAGTAATAACTTTGGCATTATGAAGTAAACAAAAATTCTGATTGCACATTTACGATGTCTTAATCGGTCTTTATTACACATTAAAAAAATTGTAGTAATTAGAAAATTGTGGTGTATATATATTTCATTATAATTATGTCCTTAATAAGCTTTTTACTAACAGATCTTTCCGAAGTGAGACATCAATATATCTAGTAGTTAAAGTCATTTTGAACATCGCTTTTGTCGATGACTCGAGAGAAAGAAAGGTGGTCTCCCTAAACAATAATTAATTAAATAATTTTTTTTGTCATGTAATTTTATTATTATGACAATATTTTTTTGTATTGACATATTTTTTTATATTGACAATATTTTTTTATATGTTGACATGTAATCAGTGTTTTAAAACTCATTTAATGACATACATATATATATATGTGACTTGTAACATTGGTGTTATCAATAAAATATATGTATTTATTCTTTAAACCTAAACCTAACTTTCCGTGAGAGGGACAGAGGTCCGTATCCTTACCCTCCCCCCCATATACGCCCGTGGTCTAATATGATGTCTGTCATGTTGCCAGGCGGAACAAGCGCAAGCGGACGCATGCGCCAAGTTTGAGCAGTTATCGGCGCGGGCGCGAGAAGAACTTATCGACTTTCGCAATAGGAGGGTAGCTGCATTCCGGAAAAGGTATTTTTTTATGCTTAACAGGCTAGGTGTTTGACCACAGCTCACGTGATGTTAAGTGACGGTGTGGTCGAAGATGGTAAAGCACACCTAGCCTGGTATTTTGTAGTATTTTTTTTACCGTTTGTTACACTGCGTATTCCGATTTCAAAATAATATCACCACGACTTTTAAATTCTCAAATTTACTACCATTGTGTGGACCTATATTCTCCCATAATTCGTCTTCTGGCAACACAAAGAATTCCACTCATCAGTCGGGGGCAACTCGTACCACGTGCTAGAATTTGAAGGCGGAATAGAATTTGGTGAGGTTGGAATGGTAGGTTTCGTCGTTTTGAGGAATTAATCGTAAAAGGTGGGGTGGTATTGTGGTCACGTTTGTTTTGGGTTTTGCTGTTGAATTTTTTTCTGGAGGAAGGGGCGTCGTACTGAAAGAAAGATGATATTTATTGTTCTTAACCCCCGACGCAAAAACGACGGCGTGTTATAAGTTTGACGTGTCTGTGTGCGTGTCTGTCTGTGGCATCGTAGCTCCCGAACGGATGAACCGATTTTAATTGTTTTTTTTTTTGTTTGAAAGGTGAATTAGTCGGGAGTGTACTTAGCTATGTTTGATGAAAATCGGTCCAAGATGGCCGCCGCCACAAAATGGCGGATTACATATTTTTTCACAACTCCCTCAATATGGGTATCAAATGAAAGGTCTTGAATTGTAGAATACTATACACCTATCAGGGGTTTTATAATTTTTTAATTTATCTTGTTTACTGTAATATTGCCAAAGGCAAGCGCAGCGTAGGACGTCCAACCACAAGGTGGACAGACGACCTAGTAAAGACTGCAGGAACGCGCTGGATGCGAGCCGCTTCCAACCGGTCTTTGTGGAAGTCAATGGGGGAGGCCTATGTCCAGCAGTGGACGTCCTGCGGCTGAAACGATGATGATGACTGTAATATTTGGTACTGCAGTGATACAACGTCCTGCTGAAGAGATCTACCAGTTAATCAGTTAAATTTTCTGTATTTTATTTCCAGTTTGATCGATTTAGCAGAGTTGGAGATAAAACACGCGCGTGCTCAACAAGATTTGTTCAGGAAATCGTTACTTGTGCTCAGAGAATGTCAGTAATGGAGAACTGAGAAAGAAGTTAAGGTTTTTAGTTCGTGACAATCTTTATTACCGCTCCGGATCGTGTGTCGAATTTTATGTACAAAGTAATGAGACTAACGAGATGCTCTCCTAATGGTAAGAGATAACGCCTGCCCATGACCGTTAAAAAACAAAAAAAAAAGTAAAAAAAATCTGCCGCCAAGCACCTAACGGTGTGTTCCGGCAGCCTTACTTGAAAGCCAGTTTCATTCCAAGCTAGGTGTGTTTGCCATCTTCGACCACACTGTCACTTCAAACTTGACACTTGACAGCCCCGTTGGCTCATTGGTAGTATATCTGCCTTGAGAGCTGTAGGGCGTGGGTTCGATTCCCACTCAGGGCAAACATTTTGTGAATAAACAAATGTTTGGGTGTACTGTATGTATTTACAAAAAAAAAAAAAAAGTATTTATTTATTCTATCAGTTATCTGACTTCCATCACACAAGCTCTGCTTAGTTTGGGGCCAGATGGCGCTGTGTGTAATGTCCTGCGATATTTATTTTTTATTTTATTTTTAAACACCTAGACAGAGTGATAAAAAAATTACCATTGCAGTGATACACAAAACAAAGTCCAAGGCATCGCTGCTGTGACGCTCATTACTTTGAGACTTTCGATAGTTAGTCTCAACTGCCGAGTAATTTCGCATTATATGACAAAAGTGTCATAAAAATTGTTGATTAAATATGTCAAATAAATATTTGAACTGACTTAAAAAATCCTATCATCGTAGCGTTCCTTCCAATTCATACAAAGTTATGCTTTCAGCGATAAAGTCGCCAATTAATTACTTGTGTTGATTTGTAGCGATGATAGTTCAGTGGTTAGCGCGGTCGGTTCGCATGCCGAAGGGTGTGAGTTCAAACCCCTTGTCACAAATGTGACCAGCTGTGACAAGGACGGGGGAGTGGTAAAAAAAAATCATGAAATTCGTGTGACGTAATTTATCGATAACCCTATGTATATATGTATATTTGGACATATCTGTCGCAGAACCGATAACCGCTGGGATAGACGTGTTCTAGAGTGGAGACCGCGTATTGGCAAGCGTAGCGTAGGACGCCCTGAGACTCGATGGAGTGACGATATACGTAGGACAGCTGGCGGTGGATGGAAGCGAAAAGCCGAAGATCGGGCTGAGTGGCGTGTCTTGGGAGAGGCCTATGTCCAGCAGTGGACTAGTATAGGCTGATGATGATGATGATGATGATATATGTATATTTGACAGCCCTGTTGGTTCATTGGTAGTGTGTCTGCTTCGAGAGCTGGAGGGCGTGGGTTCGATTCCCACTCAGGACTAACATTTGTGTGACAAACATCGATGTTTGTTCTGTGTCTGGGTGTACTGTATGTATTATAAGTATGTATTTACAAAAAAAAAAAGTATTTAAGTATTCTATCAGTTATCTGTCTTCCATAGCACAAGCTCTGCTTAGTTTGGGGTCAGATGGCGCTGTGTGTAATGTCCTGCGATATTTATTTTTATTTTTATTTATTTATATCGTAAACTATATATAATTAAAAAGTGTCCAGTGTCGAGCGTATATTTGGAGCGGTCATAAAGTTTTCACGGACTCTACGAACGTACAGTGCCACCTCGACTATTCAATATGTCATTAACACTGAGATTGGCATCTGAATAGTTAAGTTGCGCTATGATTATCTCAAAATATTATTTCATTGAATACGTGCTATTTTTCTTGTCAATAACTATATCTGTATTAATATTATGATACAAGTATTTTTTTAATGGAAAGTCTTATGTTAAACAAATATCTGTTACTTTTTACTCGACTACGGCAAAATCAAAAGGATGTTTTGTGTTTTATGGCAGTCTGTGTGTATGTTTTTATGTGTAGCACCGAAACTACACATCTTTTGCTGAATGAGATGTCAATCGATTCATTATTATAAATCGATTGACTGTAGAGCTAGTTCTGTTCCTGGTTAGGTGTGCGCACCATCTTCAACCGCGCCGTCACTTAACATCATGTGAGCTGTGGTCAAACACAGTGGATCTAGGTGCATTTTTTTCTTGTAATCTATAGTTATTTTTGCCGTAATCGGATTATAGTTCGTTCTCTATATAGTATAAAACAAAGTCGCTTCCCGCCGTCTACGTCTGTACGCTTAGATCTTTTAAATTACGCGACGGATTTTAATGCGGTTTCCATCAATAGACAGAGGGATTCAAGAGGAAGGTTTTTATGTATAATACATGCATATGCACCACATTAGTATCTACATTGCACCCGCAGCCGCAGCGGGTCGCTAGTCTCTACATAGTATAAAACAAAGTCGCTTTCCGCTGTCTGTACGTTTGGATCTTTTAAACTACGCGACGGATTTTAATGCGGTTTCCATCAATAGACAGAGTGATTCAAGAGAAAGGTTTATATGTATAATACATGCATATGCACTTCATTAGTATCTGGCGTATAGCCAGAACAGGTTGCTGTAGCATAAATGGTTTATATTCTGCATAGAAACAAAAAACAATTTCGCTTCAGAAATATTACAATAAGTTATGTTATTTTATAAAATAGCTTATTGCTTTTGACATCCCACTATTGGGCATAATGTCTGTTTTCTATGAGATATTGGGTCGTATTCCGTTACTGTGGTCAAGTGCTTGATGTATTAACAAACGTCATTCGGACCTATGTCTTGAACCAAACGCGTCAACGGGATGGACTTTAGTTTATTTAAACGTTTATAAATTAGTACGTCTCATACTGTTTTAAGTGTATTACCGAAATTTCAGGGAAATTGTATAATAATCTTTTTTTTAAATATATATTTTTGTTTATTTATGTTAATGTTGAAAATTATTTGTTCTTTTTTTTTTGTTTAAATAAAATAAATATATATTTTTTTTATTAGGTTAGCTCTTTCCGAGGTAAGGATATGAATTATTTTTTTGTTTGTTTTGGTACCATGACTTCTAAATTAATAAGAACCGTGTATATACAGGGTTATTGATGATTAATCGCTAACTCTAACAGAAGTAAATTCGTTATGATTTATGTGATTATCTGTAACTTTTTTTTGAAATAAAATTTTTACATTCGAGCGGTTTTTAAAAAATCAACAGAAATCTAAAACTTGTATACATCGAGGATATTTACGTTTACTCGGAAACCTCGCTGTTTCATTGGAGCAGTGCGTTTAGTTGGCTTAAGGGTCATGGAGTCAGTTTTTTTAAATTCATTACTATACATAGTGGGTACGTACCAAACGTACATTTTTTTTATAATTCTTATGATATTTATTGCCAGCTGAACTGCATTTATCATATGCCTGCTTACGATATTCAGTTCGTTATTACGTCATTCCAATTTTTTTGTTAGTTTGTTAAAACATCTAACCTAAAAAATATCACAAAATTTAAATCAAGGCTCAATTGAGTTTCATTCAAAAGAGAAAAAGTTTTGAGTTGAATTCAAAACTGTTTTTGGTTTTATACAAGATTAGTGACGTTAGAATTGGCCTGGTATTCTGAACATTCAACAGTCATAAGGCTCATTTCACATCGGGGTAGCGCGCCGCGGCGAGCGATGTGAATATGGACTCAAAGCGCTTACTGCGCACATGGGGAACATCCAAGCATGGGTGTCGCCTCGGTCGCGTTACGGTCGGTGGCTTCAAGTCGCGGGTGAATTGGTTTATTTTAGGCGAGCGTGCTCCATCGTAGACCACATTAGGCGAGACGGCAGTCAAACACAAGGCTGTTTGTAATAAAATAAAACAATGAGAAGCCCACGCCCAGCTCTGGGACAGTTTAATAACACGGGCTGATCATAAGTTTCTCTGATCTGTGGTCTCCGACTATGTGCCTTCTTGGTAAGCTCAAAGTGGCACAACGAGCTATGGAGAGGGCTATGCTCGGAGTTTCCCTACGAGATCGAATCAAAAATGAGGAGATCCGGAGACGAACTAAAGTAACCGACATAGCCCAACGGATTAGCGAGTTGAAGTGAAGTGGTAGTGGTAGTACATAGCACGCAAAACTGATGGCCGATAGGGCTGCAAAGTTCTGGAGTGGACACCACGGACCGGCAAGCGCAGCGTAGGACGTCCACCCACAAGGTGGACAGACTACCTAGTAAAGGCCGCAGAAACGCGCTGGATGCGAGCCGCTTCCAACCGGTCTTTGTGGAAGTCAATGGGGGAGGCCTATGTCCAGCAATGGACGTCCTACGGCTGAAATGATGATCATAAGTTTCGACCACTTTTACGGTGACAGGAATATCTGGCTAAATCAAACGTGACTAATCCAACGTACACATGTCAGTGTCAATGTCATGTCTATAGTAATTTAAAAAAATTTTTAGTCTGTGTTTAAAAATTATTTTTAAGACACTTGTTTTGGCTATGCAAACATATAGATATATGATAGTCTGTGTAACTAAGACTATAATTAATTTAAGTGTATACTAATATGTATAAAAGGTTCTATATATACCTAACTACATGTATTGTATAAAAATTAAGTATGAAATAAAGAGTTAATTCTTAAAACATGTTGTTTTAATTCCATTTCCAGTTTTTATATCTATTTCGGTGACGTTTAAGGTTTTTATGTGTGATAACGAAACTCTCCTGATGGTAAGAGATAACGCCTGTCCATGACCATTGCAGCGATACACAGAACTTTGAGTAACAAAACAAAGTTCAGGGCATCGCTGCTTTGGCGCTCATTACTTTAGACTTTCAATGGTTAGTCTCAACAGCCCAGTAATTTTGCAAGGTGCAGTACCATTCAATCCGAAAAAAAATCTAAAATCAAACCCACGCCCTTCAGCTCTTGAAGCAGACATTCACAGCCCTGTTGGCTCATTGGTAGCATGTCTGCTTCAAGAGCTGTAGGGCGTGGGTTCGATTCCCACCCAGGACAAGCATTTTGTGATATAAAACAAATGTTTGTACTGTATGTATTATAAGTATGTATTTACAAAAAAAAAGTATTTAAGTATTTTATCAGTTATCTGATTCCCATAGTACAAGCTTTGCTTAGTTTGGGGTCAGATGGCGCTGTGTGTAATGTCCTACGATATTTATTTATTTATTTTATTTTATTTTATTCTACCAATGAACCAACAGGGCTGTCATGGCATGTTGCTGAATAAATCCAAACAATTGAGTTGTTTGGAACGTGACATCTGGTTCAATAAATACTTTTTTTTTGTAAATACATCCAGTCATACAGACAGAACAAGCATTTTGTACATACCACAAAATGTTTGTCCTGGATGGGAATCGAAACCACGCCCTACACTACAGCTCTTGCAACAAATATACCTACTACCAATGAGTCAACAGGGCTGTCGGATTCACATATTATAGCCTAGCGGACGCTTCGCGGTTCCACCCGCGTAGTTCCCGTTTCTGTCGGAATGCAGGGATAGAAAGTAGCCTATGTCATCTGGAGATAGTGTAGCTTCCTAACGGTGGAAGAATTTCTGAAATCAGTCCAGTAGTTTCGGAGCCTATTCAATACAAACAATCAAATCTTTCCTCTTTAGTACTAGCGGACGCCTCGCGGTTTCATCCGCGTAATTCCCGTTCCCGTGGGAAGACAGGGATAAAAAGTAGCCTATGTCACTCGGGGATAGTGTAGCTTCCCAATGGTGAAAGAATTTTTGAAATCGGCCCAGTAGTTTCGGAGCCTATTCAATACAAACAATCAAATCTTTCCTCTTTATAATAGTATAGATAGATCAATGGAATAAGAGTAATTGAACAAAAAAATGTAGCACAGGACGCGTTTCCATGCCAACGAGTTGTTCACAACAAAATTCTATCATCAAAACAAACTGCGATTCAACATTAAAATTAAACAAAATGCTATATCAGTCGTGTTTATGCGTTGAAAGTTAATTGTGAAGTGTGAATACGGCTTTAAGATGCATAGAGTCGATGTGACAGAGGTAAGAAACATTTCATTTTGAAATAAAGCACCTAAAATGACCCTCCCCTGATATTCAAATGAGTTAGAAAATATTGTAATTATTTTCATATCCATTGCGAACATACACATTTAATACTGACAAAGACTATTTAAAATAAAAGTAAAACCTTTAATCTACAACAATTTAATTAATTAAGTCTACAACCATTTACAAAAAACAACCTTATATAAAAGTCTAAATAAAATGCTGGCAGCATGCCATCCAGTGTGGCGTTTGATCAAAGTAGATATTTTTTTATGTAAAATGTAATGAGACGAACGAGACGCTCTCCTGATGGTAAGAGATAACACCTGTCCACGACCATTGCAGCGATACACAGAACTTTGAGTAACAAAACAAAGTCCAGGGCATCGCTGCTTTGGCACTCATTACTTTGAGACTTTCGATGGTTAGTCTCAACAGTCCTGTAATGTCGCTAGCCGCAGTAGGTGCCCTACGAACCGGAACACAGTAATGTTTACACACTACTGCTGCTGATGCCAGCATTCTGGTCACCTGACGCCTCTGAACGTTTGGCCAGGTCCCAGTAGCTCGTGAGCCACCACCACGAACCTAAAGTTTCAACCCCAAACGGCACAAACAAGCACCTTCCATCTAAATAGTAGGTAGGTACTTATTAGTAGTTAATAAATCAGTTTTTTTATTGTAACAAAATTGCAATCTCCCTTATCAATCAATCAATTTTTTTTTTGGTTGACAGGCCGCGTGTTTGAGCACAGCTCACTTGTTAAGTGACGATGTTGAAGATGGTTGGAATGGGATTGACTCTGAAGTGAATCTGCCGGAATACACGGTTATGTGCTTGGCGGTAGATTTTCTACTCAAGTGTTATGCTAGCCAATCGAGTACTAAAAAGTACCCAATTACCACACTATGGTTTCCTCACGATGTTTTCCTTCACCGGCAGCTCAAGCCCATTGTTGCGGTTTGAACCCACACCCATCGGCGTGTGAACCGACTACGCTAACCACTGAGAAATCAATGTATATTTTTTGTAATTTAAATCTTATTCGTCCAAATCACGCTTCCATTTTCCAATACCTAAATCTTCCTTTCGTGAAAATGAAATACCGTCTTTAAACAGGTTCCAGGGTCTCACTCTTTTGCTATTATTAAAATGAGCTCTTGACAGTGAAAAAAGAAAGAGGAAGATTGCCATTCTAACATAATTTTAATCTCCCAAATCTCGTAAATCTCTCCCGTGACGCTTTTTAATCGATATGCCATCTCCAAAATGGTTGCCGGGACGGGTTGTATCGAGGCAAATGGGGAGATTGCAATTCCGTTGTACTATACATATTCCATTGTAGTTCCTATTTCTTCTAGTTAAGGTTTTGTTTTGCAGTAAACCCTCTCCCGAGACGCTGTTAGATCGATATGCCGTCTCCAGGTTGGTTACCGGGACTAGTCCTGTTGCTGGTGGCGCGGGCTACAGGCAAGTGGGTGGAGGGAACTATCAGCACTAAAGATGTAAGCAAGTGGATTTCGTTATATTTTTAAAGTAGCGGACTCAAACTCGAACGAAACGATTTCAATCTTCGTTCATTGTGCGGACTGCGCTACCTGAGTGGGTGTTCCCCGATGGATATAATCTGGGTGTCTTCAAGTCGAGAGTGAATCGGTATCTTCTAGGCAAGCGTGCTCCATCTTCAATACTCAATACTTTATTGCAACATATGTACAGGTTCTTATGCTTATCAATTTAACAATGTTGCCCCTAGTACATATGACCCCATTAGGGTATGGCAAACAATTTTGGTCAAAATATTTTTGAGATGCGGTTTAAATTAAAAAAATACAGATTAAATAATACAATTAATAATAACAAAATAAAATCAGAATAATAATTAGTCATACTTAGTCATACATATTATCATCATTAAAAAAAAATCGTCAAAAGTGTACAAAGTATGGCATACAGCTCTGGGGATCAGCTAGTCACTCAAACATAGAAATCCTCCAGCGCTTCCAAAATAAAGCACTAAAAACTGTGAGCAATGCCCCATGGTTTATACGAAACACGGAAGTGCATGAATACATGCAGATCCATACAATAAGAGAGGAAATAGAAAGGTCTTCTGAGGCCTATAAACAAAGGCTTTAAGCATAGAAACCATTTAGCTGCATCACTACTGGACACCAGTGACCACCTCTTCCGGCTAAGAAGACCGCGACTAGCCACAATCTAGAGTAATATAATATGAGATGACACATCACAGGATGTGCATATCCCAAAACCAACTAAAATTAAACTCAAAACACCTGATTATGGCTTCCAGGCTGATTGCAGATAGACAGAAAGAAAAAAAGAAAGAAAAAAAAAAAGTGTACAAAAATAAAATCAGGATATTAATTTGCCATAATTAGTCACTATAAATATTGTCATCGTTAAAAAATTCGTCAAGTGTGTAGTAGCATTTAGCTTCCAGGATTTAATTTCAGCCGGTTAATAAAATGATTTTTGTCCTGTATGTCCTGTATAGACCGCATCACCACGTAACATCAAGTGAGATGGCAGTCAAACGTAAGCCTATTTGTTATAAAAAACCCGCGTAGTTCCGGTTCCGGTGGGTTTATGCAAATAAATATAGCTTTAACTTTCTTTATCTTTTTTTATTTTTTTCAGAGCTGGACATTTCTCTCGCGTTTTTGTTTCCTCTCACTAAATGGGCAGTTCGAATACTTGATAGAGTACGAGAAGGAAATGGGAATACCTAACTTACTCCTTTATTACGATGATGATAGCCAGTGGCCCGCTGTATATCATAGTGCTAAGGTATGATTGGCTTGAAGCTTGCTTGAAGGCGATTTCGAATCGAGCGTGAATTGGTTTCTTCTAGGCAAGAGTATAGTAGCGATGATAGCTCAGTGGTTAGCGCGGTAGGTTCGCATGCCGAAGGGCGTGGGTTCAAACCCCAACAATGAGCTTGAGCTGCCGGTGAAGGAAAACGTCGTGAGGAAACCATAGCATGGTGGTAGGGTACTTTCTAGTACTCGGCTGGCTAGCTACCACCCTCAAGTTGAAAATCTGCCGCCAAGCATCTAACGGTGTGTTCCGGCAGCCTCACTTGAGAGTCAGTTCCATTCCAGGCTAGGTGTGCTTTACCATCTTCGACCACACCTTCACTTAACATCAGGTGAGCTGTGGTCAAACAACTAGCCTGTCAACCATTAAAAAAAATAAAAAAAATAGTAGACCGCACATTCTTTTTTAAGGATCCGTACCCAAAGGTTAAACAGGAGCCGTTACTAAGACTCCACTGTCCGTCCGCCTAGAAAGAAAGAAAGAAAAATACATTTATTTTTTCCCTACAAAACACTAGACACAACAACAGATAAGTAGGTACATACAACACACACAAATAAAAAGATATAGATTAACATAAAGACAACAAGTTTGAAAAGACAGTAAGCGGGTTATCGCTGCAGTGACTGGTGCATTACCAGGGGAAAAAGGCCAGTGCCCAGCAATTGCGTCTGTCACCAGGCTGCGAAAGTTTGTGAGTATGGATGGATGTTTGTTACTCTTTCACGCTTAAACTACTGAACGGATTTAACGGATGAAACTTCATATGGAGGTAGCTGAGACCCTGGATTAACACATAGGCGACTTTTTATCGCGAAAACAGGTAGCGGGTAACACCGCGGGGCGCTAGTTAGTCATAGTTGTTGAGTTTTATCATGAAGATTTATAACTATAGGTACATGGACTATGTTTCAGTCCTGTAAAGAGAGGGAAGCTGTACTCAACAGAGCGGGACAGAACCAGATAATAAAGCTGTCTCATTGGTATCCAGACACAGAATACTCTGGATGCATTCTCACCAGGGCCAACAAAGAGCTGCCGTCTTCTAAAAGGTACCTACTGATTATATACAGGAGTTTTTTTTATGGTTGCTGTTTAACCACATACCCATATTGAGGTAGTTGTGAAAAAATATGTCATCCGCCATTTTGTGGCGGCGGCCATCTTGGATCGATTTTCATCAAACATAGCTAAGAACACTCCCGCCTAATTCACGTTTCAAACAAAATTAAACTCGGTTCATCCGTTCAGGAGCTGCGATGCCACAGACACACGTAAAACTTATAACACCATGTCGTTTTTGCGTTGGTGGTTAAGGACAATAAATAATATAATCTTTCTTTCAGTACGACGCCCCTTCCTCCAGCAAAAAATTCAACAGCAAAACCCAAAACAAACGTGACCACAATACCACCCCACCCCTCCTTTTACGATCAATTCCTCAGAACGACAAAACCTACCATTCCAACCTCACCAAATTCCATTCCGCCTTCAAATTCTACCACGTGGTACGAGTTGCTACCGACTGATGAGTGGAATTCTAGCACTGTGTTGCCAGAAGATGAATTATGGGAGAATATAGGTCCACACAATGGTAGTAAATTTGAGAATTTAAAAGACGTGGAGATATTATTTGGTAATCGGAATACGAGTGGGGTAAGTAATCTATTGAATAAAACACCACTATTTTTTTCACAAACACTAAAAAATATAAGCTTTGAAAAAAATACAATGGGGCGACATGATGTTTCAAAAACCACTTTACTTGGTGGTAGATCTCCTTAGCAGGAGGTCGTCTAAGTAGGTACCAGATATTTTACCGCCAAGCAGTAGTGTGTTAACATTACTGTGTCCCGGTTTGAAGGGTACTGCAGCGAAATTACTGGGCTGTTGAGACTAACCATCGAAAGTCATAAAGTAATGAGTGTCAAAGCAGCGATGCCCTGGACTCTGTTTTGCTAATGAAAGTTCTGTGTATCGCTGCAATGGTCATGGACAGGCGTTATCCCTGACCATCAGGAGAGTGCCCCGTCATTGTTTGGGTTTGAACCACTAACCACAGAAATATCATCGCTACAAAACTGACTGACTGGACGGATGACTGAATGAGGAGAAGACGGATGGGTTTCTTCTTCGTATTCATGATTTTGTACAAAACGTGGTTTTTACCTTATTTTAGCACAAAATAAAGCGTTCTACAAACGAGTTGGTGCAGCGTTACCGAAGCCGTCGTCGCCTCAATACAGAAACGAAGCAAAGCGGTCACCAGGAGAAGATTGAACGCCTGATGGTATCTTGCCATAATTCTAGAAGGTTCCGCTCAGCAAGAGAACGATGGTGGTTTATTGCTATAAGCAACTGCGAAAGCACGAAGGTAATAACAATAGCTAAATAGCATAAATTAAAATAGCATTTCGCAGACACGGATCTAGAGGGGTGCAACGGACGGCAGCTTCAGGGGACGCCAAAATCGTAATATAGGTTCCTTATAATGCTTGAAAAGAAAACTTGTTTCACAAACCGCCAAGCATCCAGCGCACGTTGTTCTATCGATTATACATTTGATTTTTTTTATGTATAAGTAATAAGATGATCAATACGCTCTCCTGATGGTAAGAGCTAATGCATGTCCGTGATCATTGCATCAATACACATAATTTGGAAAACAAAGTCCAGGGCATCGCTGCTTTGGCGCTCATTACTTTGAGACTTTCGATGGTTAGTCTCAACAGCCCAGTAATTTCACTAGACAGTACCATTCAAACAGGAACACAGTAATGTTTACACACTACTGCTTGGGAGAATATCTACTGTACTGCGGTGGTACCTAGACTACTTCTGCTAAGGAAATCTACCACCAAGAAAACGCCTAGCTGGTTTTGAAACATATCCAACGTTATGAAAGTAAATAAACACAGCGCTATCTGACCTCAAACTAAGCAAAGCTTGTACTATGGAAATCAGATAACTGATAGAATACTTAAATACTTTTTTTTTTTATAAACATACTTAAATACAGAACACCCAGACACAGAACAAACATTAAATAGCAATGTTTTTAAGCATATTAGATACTATTAAATGATTTTGGCGCCCCTTGAAGCTGTCATATTATGGGGCATGGGCCTCGGTTTGTCCCTTAGATCCGGGTCATGTACAGGTCCTTATGTTTATAAATTTTACATGTTGTACCTAGCACATATGCCCCCATTAGGGTATGGCAAACAATTTTAGTCAAAAGATTTAAATAACAATATTAATAACAGAATTTGAAATGCGATTTAAATTAAAAATACAAATTAAATAACGGACGGTCTTACGCTGACTCCCTGGCATAAAGGCCGTTGCATGGTTTGGGACGCCACATGCGTGAGTACCTTCGCCACCTGCCACCTTACCGCAACCCAGCAAGTGGCCGGTGCGGGAGCGGAGGCGGCTGCGAAGGCTAAGCGTCTCAAATACGCATGTTTGGAGTCAGCGTATGAGTTCGTTCCGTTTGCCGTCGACACGGCGGGCCCGTGGGGATCCGACGCTGTAAGGTTTGTGGCAGAGTTAGGGCGTCGCCTTAGGGAGAGGGGTCGGGATCCGAGGTCGAGAGACTACATAGTCCAGCGCATTTCTCTAGCGATCCAGCGAGGAAATGCCGCCAGTTTTATGGGTACATTTGCGGCGGGCTCGACCGGTGGGCCGAGTTTTTAATTAATTAATTTGTTTTTCCTTGATTTGCATCATAAATAAACAAATAACAAAATAAAATTAGAATATTAATGGGCCATAATTAGTCACTATAAATATTGTCATCGTTAAAAAATTCGTCAAGAGTGTAGTAGCATTCAGCTTCCAGGATTAATTTCAGCCGGTTAATAATATGATTTTTGTCTAGTGTCCTTCTGCTCTATAGACTGCCAGTACATGACAGCGCTTTGATATTATTTCCAGGGGTTGGATATTAAATACAAGTTTCTTATGACTAATGGCGCTGAAGGAGACTTTTGGCACCAACACTTTTCGGCAGATGAGTTTTGTGAGTTAATACTTTTTTTGATTTATTTAGATTATTCCCGCTAACCCCACTGCGAGAAGCGAGGGATCGTGGGAATATGGTAGTACAATTTCTTGTATAAAATAATAGCTTGTTACTAATCACATAGCAGCCATCGGAATATTATTAGCTGCTACAATGACAGAACATAGTACATGCCATCCCACTAATGTTATAAATGTGAAAGTTTGGATGGATGTTTGTTACTGTTTCACGCAAAAATTACTGAACGGATTTGGATAAAATTTGGTATGGAGGTAGCTGAGATCCTGAATTAACATATAGGCTAGTTTTTATCCCGAAAACATGTAGCGGAAAACACCGCGGGGCGCAGCTAGTTAGATATATTCCCAAAGTCCCCACCGATCTTCCCATTAGTGGTCACTTTGACATTTTAATGAAACTTTCATAGGCTCAGGTAAAAAAAAAATCCATATCTTAATTTTTTTATTTACATTTATTTTATCTACGCATTCTTTCCAGATGTCCTACCTGTGCTGCTAGCGTACACGTTCGCGTATGTGATAGTGATAATCGCAGTAGTAGTGTGCAGTGTAGAGCTCAAGTCCCGCCATCTCCTTCATTCCACGTACAAGTTGTTTCTTTCGTCAGTTTGCACGCAGCACGCGGGTGTGCTGATGCAAAGTTTGGCGTACGTGCGGTACGCGGCTGATGGCCACGGCGGGGAAGGAGCTAAATTGACAGGTAAGATGGAACTTGCTAGCATGGAATGGAATCAGCATGCACTTCATGCTGATTCCATACCATGGGGAATTCATTCCATTCCCTTTTTAGATTTCCGTACGGGACGGTGAAAGAATTTTTGAAATCGGTCCAGTAGTTTCGGAGTCTATTCATTACAATCAAATCTTACAAATACATAATACATATCTTTTATTAATAACACCACAGTTACATGTCATTCTTCCATTCATATTTAAAATCATAACATAATATTATGTCAATACAATGCAAATGTCAATGAAATAATATGTCACTTATAAAATAATTATGTCAGTATAATTAAATGTCAATAAAAACAAAAATGTAATAATTACTTACTAGTAATCCGATAATCTCTTATTTTCCTCTTTATAATAGTACTAGCGGACGCCTCGCGGTTTCACCCGTGTAGTTCCCGTTCCCGTGGGATCACAGGGACTGATGCCATGGGTTCCGTACTCAAAGGGTAAAACGGGGCCCTATTACTAAGACTCCGCTGTCCGTCCGTCTGTCTCATAAACCGTGATAGTTGAAATTTTCACAGATAATGTATTGACAGCCCCGTTGGCTCATTGGTAGTATATCTGCCTTGAGAGCTATAGGGCGTGGGTTCGATTCCCTGAGGGCAAACATTTTGTGAATAAACAAATGTTTGTTCTGTGTCTGGGTGTTCTGTATGTATTATAAGTATGTATTTACAAAAATAAAAAAGTATTTATGTATTCTATCAGTTATCTGACTTCCATCACACAAGCTCTGCTTAGTTTGGGGCCAGATGGCGCTGTGTGTATAGACCTACGATATTAATTTATTTTATTATTTCTGTGGTCGCTATAACAAAGCTCGATTAACAATATAAATACAGCCCTATGTCACTCAGTGATAATGTAGCATTCTAATGATGAAAGAATTATTCAGATCGATCCAGTAGTTTCGGAGCCTATTCAATACAAACAAACAAAAAATCAAATGTTTCCTCTTTATAATTATTATTAGTGTAGATGTAAGAAGATGTAAATGACAACTGTAATAGTTTTTTTTCTTTGGTTTTGGCGTCGCATTTTGAGCATTTGCCAGTGTCAAGTGTTTTATATTTTCAAGTTTATCGTGTAAACCGTAAACATGGTCATCGTTATCTCTTACCATCATCACGTTTACATTAAAAAAACTTAACTTGTCTATTAAACTACGTTTATGTACGTTTACGTAATTCAATTTAATTTGACATTAATAATATTGACATCTATTCTAATTATTATTTATTAATACTATTATTACTTTGACATTGATTAAATTTATTATTTTTTTTGACATTAAATTACATAAATTGAATTATTTAAAAAAAAAAAACCTATGACAACATTTGTACGCCCATTGAGGCAAGAACATGATGAGACTTCGGTAATATAAGATCAGTACTATGCAACCACTCATGTTTATGCAAATAAATATTTCTTTATCTTTATCTTTACGTTACTGGTGACTATCGTTTCCAGGGCAGTTCTTCTGCGGTATAGCTGAGATGAGTTTTCTACTCTTGCTGGTTCTCATGGCTAAAGGATATACCATCACCCGAGGGCGGCTCAAAGTAGGCTTCACAGTCAAGCTTACCGTATTCATGTGCTGCTACGTTGTCACCTATATCATACTCTTCGTTTATCAGGCTAAGGTAAGTTGAAAACCATATATTTTTTTTACTTGGTGGTAGATCTCCTTAGCAGGAGGTCGTCTAGGTAGGTACCACCGCAGTACCAGTTATTCTGTGTTTACCAGTTAGTGTGTAAACATTACTGTGTTCCGGTTTGAAGGGTACTGCAGCTAGCGAAATTACTGGGCTGTTGAGACTAACCATCGAAAGTCTCCAAAGTAATGAGTCCGATGCCCTGGACTTTGTTTTGTTACAAGCAGCGATGCCCTGGACTTTGTTTTGTTACTCAGAGTTCTGTGTATCGCTGCAATGGTCATGGACAGGCGTTATCTCTTACCATCAGGAGAACGTCTCGTTCGTCTCATTATTTTTTACATACAAAAATAAAATAAAAAATAGATAGATAAAACTCTTTATTGTGCACACCATAAACAGAAAAAAGTACAAAGAACAACAGAACCATATGAACAAAATATAATAAAATATCTAACTATTATCTTATATAATTACTTAATTCATTGATTCAGACTTTACATTGCGGAAATTCATTTTGAGTTTTCAAGGTACACATTTATTTTATTTCCGCTTCAAAAAATTGACTAAATAATAAGCCGGAATAAACTAATAAACAGAAAAAAGTACTCATGTAATTACTTAATTAATTGATTCAGGTGTTACTTTACGGAAATTAATTTTTGGTCAAACGCAAGCCTATTATTTTATTATGAGAAATATAACACAACAAAAAAACGTAAGAAAAATGACACTATAAAATATGTCAATATAAAAATATGTCAATACAAAAAAATATTCATAATCATAATCATAATCCATTTATTTGCGCTATGGGTAAGTACAGATGTAAAATATTTAGTGAAGTAGCACCACAGACTACCTTTCGGCATGCAAGTTAATTTGAAATTTAAAATATTGTCAATATAATAAAATGAGATATCTAAAAAAATCTTCTAAAAAAATTACTTATTCGTAATTAATACCGGTAGGTGGCGCTAAAATCATATACAAGCTAGTGTATATAAAGGATCCCACCGACCGTGACGGTCGTGGAGGACGTTGGGAATAATTCAGATTAATTTCAGGCGTTCGACCCCGGCGAAGTGCTTTACCTGTACGAGAGTCCAGCTGGTTACGGTGTTATAGTTCTGCGCATTGCCGCGTGGTGCGTCTTCGCTTACTCCACTTACTTCACTGTGCGGAAATATCCGGAAAAGGTAGTTCTTCTTTTTTTTTGGCATCATACTTTATGCATTGGCCAATTATCACTTCGATATTTTTAAATATTTTCTCGTAAAAAAAAGGTTGCACACCTTGCAACCTTTTTTTGGTTTTTGCATATATTTTTTTTTAAATATTTTATATCTATGTATTTGTAATATACTAGCGGATGCCTCGCAGTTTCACCGGCGTAGTTCCCGTTCCCGTGGGAATACAGGGATGAAAAGTAGCCTATGTCACCCGGGGATAGTGTAGCTTCCAAACGGTGAAAGAATTTTTGAAATCGGTCCAGTAGTTTCGGAGCCTATTCAATACAAACAAATAATCAAAATACATACCTAGGGTACACCCCAAGCTACAAGACTATAAGCTTGGGGTATACTAAGCCAAAAGGGGGTTATTATACATTATTATGAATAACTTTTACTGTGGAATCAACTCTAAAATCATTGAAAATCAACTGTTCTATAGCAAAATGTCAATGATCTTTAACAGATAATTTTTTTCCGCGATTTCACGTTTTTGAACTTGAGTAACCAGTGAAAATAATAATTATTTAAATAATGAGTATAGTTACCCCTTTTTGGCTTGGTATACCCCAAGTTTAATTGTATTTAGATTAAAATTTTACTTGTATTCTAAGTCACAGTCAAAGTCAGTCAAGATCGAGTCCGGTCATATAATTTTTTTGTAAAATTGACACCCAGGTACCTACTTGAAATTTCATCGTTTATGTAAAAATTTCAAGCAAACTTTTTGTTTTGTTTCAGAACATGTTTTATTGTCCATTTTTCATTTGCGGCACTCTGTGGTTCTACGCTGGGCCCCTCTTCATACTTACTGCTAACTCCTATATAGGTATAAAAACTAAATAAATAAATATCGTAGGACATCACACACAGCGCCATCTGACCCCAAACTAAGCAAAGCTTGTACTATGGAAGACAGATAAGCGATGAGATAAGAAGCGATAAGATTTTGTAGCGATGATAGCTCAGTGGTTAGCGCGGTAGGTTCGCATGCCGAAGGGCGTGGGTTCAACCCCCAACAATGAGCTTGAGCTGCCAGTGAAGGAAAACATCGCGAGGAAACCATAGCATGGTGGTAGGGTACTTTCTAGTACTCGGCTGGCTAGCTACCACCCTCAAGTTGAAAATCTGCCGCCAAGCATCTAACGGTGTGTTCCGGCAGCCTCACTTGAGAGCCAGTTCCATTCCAGACTAGGTGTGCTTTACCATCTTCGATCACACCTCCACTTAACATCAGGTGAGCTGTGGTCAAACATCTAGCCTGTCAACCATAAAAAAAAATAGAATACATAAAATACTTTTTGTAAATACATACTTATAATACAAACAGTACACCCAGACACAGAACAAACTATTTGTTGTAATAAAATAAGTTTTCCTGCGATGATAGCTTACTGGTTAGCGCGACCACATCAGCAGGAAAACATCGTGAGGAAACTAAAGCATTGTAAAATACTCTTTAGAATGCAGTTAGCTGCCGCTCAAGAGTTGAAAACCTGCCGCCAAGCATCTAGCGGTGTTATTTTTTGTTTAAAAACTATGAGATGTACGGGACGCTCTCCTGAACATAAGATATAACGCATAGATCTATCCGCATGACTATTGCAGCGATACACAGAACTTTGGGCAGCGAAACAAAGTCCGGGGCATCGCTGCTTTGGCGCAGGTAGGGTACTTTAGTACTCGGCTGGCTAGCTACCACCCTCAAGTTGAAAATCTGCCGCCAAGCATCTAACGGTGTGTTCCGGCAGCCTCACTCGAGAGCCAGTTCCATTCCAGGCTAGGTGTGCTTTACCATCTTCGGCCACACCTGATGTTAAGTGTCTGTCCTCTGTCTTGTCTGTCTGTCCTGTCAACCATTAAAAAAAAAAACACTTGGCGAATTTTTTTAATGACCACGCTAGATAACGCTTGCGTCCATTACCATTGCAGCGATACACAGAACTTTGAGTACCAAAACGACGTCCAGGGCATCGCTGCTTTGGTTAGTCGATGGTTTGTCTCAACAACCCTGTAATTTCGCTAGCTGCAGTACCCTTCAAACAGTAATGTTTACACACTACTGCTTGGCGGCAGATTATCTGGTGCTGCGGTGGTATCTACTTTAGATTTAAAATTTACTATAACATTTTTACATTAAATATAAGTGTATTATTATTAATTTTTTTGCAATTTATTTAAATCCAGAAACGTATCTACTAAATTAATTGTATACGCAAAAGAGTAGCTTTTAATACAACCTACAGTAAAATATTTTAAATGATTTTTTTGATGGTTGGTTGATGATACTTCCCATTAGAAACATCTTGCAGCTTTTCTGCCAGATGCCATGGATTTAGTTTTGTTACTCAAAGTTCTGTGTATCGCTGCAATGGTCATGGACAGGCGTTATCTCTCACCATCGGGAGAGCGTCTCAAAAAATTATATATATATATTTTTTTTTAATGATTGACAGGCTTGGTGTTTGACCACAGCTCACCTGATGTTAAGTGAAGGTGTGGTCGAAGATGGTAAAGCACACCTAGCCTGGAATGGAACTGGCTCTCAAGTGAGGCTGCCGGAACACACCGTTAGATGTTTGGCGGCAGATTTTCAACTTGAGGGTGGTAGCTAGCCAGCCGAGTACTAGAAAGTACCCTACCACCATGCTATGGTTTCCTCGCGATGTTTTCCTTCACCGGCAGCTCAAGCTCATTGTTGGGGTTTGAACCCACGCCCTTCGGCATGCGAACCTACCGCGCTAACCACTGAGCTATCATCACCACGAAATACTAATAAAGAAATACTAATACGAAATATTTCAGATAAATGGGTGCGAGAGAGTGTGGTTACGGCTGTCCTACTCTTCATCACGTTTAGCGGGCACATCATGTTTTTGGTAAGTGAACTTTTAAAATGTTTGACAAGCTAGCTGTTTGACCACAGCTCACCTGATGTTGACCAATGTTACGTCCACGGCGACTACAGTCACCAGCGGACATCGACTGAACTTCGACAGTTTAAAACTCAGCTGTTTTTAGTACAATACAAAAATACTAGATGGCTCTGATTGAAATACTTCATCTGTGAAAGTGTTTTTTTTTTTCGTTAATTTGCCCTTTCGGGCAGGCTAAAGCTATAAAGCCATACTGCCTCGTCTTCAGTGATATTTCTGCTGTATCTTAACTATGGTTATCGTCAAAGTCGTCTTAGTCAAGTCCAGTTCGTGTCAGTTCGTGCCAGTCATGCTTTAGTAAAGTAGTGGCAACTTTACTATAAAGCTTCGATGGAGTTTTGGAAGCAACACGAAAACTCATGTTTCACCACATTATATCATTTTCCCACACTCGCGCTTGTAATTCGGCACTTTATGAATAAAACACCACCATTTTAATGCATAAACACTCAACAAAACACTAGTTTTGGAAAAAAATACAACGAAGCGACACGACTCTTCCCGCGTTCCCGCCAAATTCCTATGCAGTCCTGTGAAAGTGAGTTTTATCTGTGCAACAGCAGTAAATTTTTTTTGTAATAAGAAGACAGGAGGTTTTGGCGGGAACGCGGGAAGAGTCGTGTCGCTCCGTTGTATTTTTTCTAAAACTAGTGTTTTGTCGAGTGTTTATGCATAAAAATGGTGGTGTTTTATTCATAAAGTGTTGAATCACAAGCGCGAGCGTGGGAAAATGATATAATCTGGCGAAACATGACTTTTCGTGTTGCTTCCAAAACTCCAACGAAGCTTTAGTAAAGTCGCCACTACTTTACTAAAGTATGACTGTACTTGACTGACACGAACTGGACTTGACTAAGACTGGACTTTGACTAAAACTAGCTACGATGACACTTATTTAACTTTTGAGACTTAAAAATATAAAACACTTGACACTGGCAAATGCTCAAAACGCAACGCCAAAACCAAAGGAAAAAATGACTTTCTGCGTTCCCGCCAAAACTCCTTTCGCTGTTTTTTTTTAATTTATTCTTGGCCATGGAACCTTTTTTTGTTTCAGTTGTTAACATTGCCAGTATTCGCGAACAAAAACTTCCCATACCACGTGCGAACTACCCAAATCGGTGTCATGGAGGTAAATATTATAATCGCAAAATGTCTTCTAGTGTCTCTGCCTACCTGTCTGTTTATTACATTTTCACGATTAAACTGCTGAATGGATCTTTACGAAAACTAAAACAGTTAAAGTATGTTTGTTATGAATTGAGTTAAGCTATCTAGGGGCACGGCAGTGCCCCGCCAAGTCGAGCAAAAAAGCGGCACGGCCGTACCATCCTTTTCTCTTTATTTATTCTTTATATGTAAACTCTGATCGGAGCTGAATGCCCACGTTTCAGTGGAAATAATCCACAAGATCAAAGTCGCTCAGCGAGTTATGGACAGAGCTTTGCTCGACATTTTTCTGAGGGATCGTATCCGGAACGAAGTGATTCACCAGAGAACTATTCGTAGTCATTGACATAGCTCAGCGTATTAGCAAGCTGACGTGGCAATGTGCTGGACATATCTGTCGCAGAACCGATAACCGCTGGTTACAAATTTTTTTTTTTGATAACACCAATGTTACAAGTCAATTAAATCAATTCAAAATTTCAATTATGTATGTGATTATGAGATCGATACTTGCCTGACAGGTGAATTTTATTTCAGGTGACAAACAGTAACGCGTTAGATGGTTTTGGGCCCAACGCGTATCATCCGACAAATGGCTCGGCACAAACTGTC
Organism: Biston betularia; assembly: GCA_905404145.2. NCBI lineage: Eukaryota > Metazoa > Arthropoda > Insecta > Lepidoptera > Geometridae > Biston > Biston betularia. Next base: position 2,620,736 of record FR989891.1, read on the forward strand.
ATAATTCCTCTTACAAGGTAAAATTTCCTATAAATATTGAATTAACAAAAAAGCTCCGTACGAGTAATGGTACGTGTGTTAATAAACGTACCATTTTTCCCCCTATTTTTACTAAATTTTAAATTTATTATCAGGTGCCTTATTCTATATGAGCACATACCACGTAACGCGGCCGCGTTTGCATAACGCAGTTCAGTTTCAATCGAGAACGTGACTTGGTATTTCTCACGCTCATATTGAACTGTCAAAATAGACTTTGTATTTGTATTAATAAACGCTATAAATTTCAATATAAAACATGACATAGATACAATGACCTCCTTTCGGCTTGTATACCCCAAGCTTATTATCCCGTTTTTTTCCAGACGTACTGAAGAACTCATAGGTAACATGTACAGAGAATACATGGCAACAGCGCCGCCTCTTTCCTTAGAACATGAAACTACGAAACTAAACGGTATCCCAAAGCGATTAGACTCAATTTCGCCTAGAGCACGTCTAGCCCAACAAGACAGCACAGAGACTAACCAATCAGACGATATTCGACCTTCAATACCTAACGACAACGAAATATTCACAGTTGAATCTCAAATTTCGAAAATAGAATCGAAGCTGCCAGTGGTAAATAAGTTAACATTATCGTTAAATGAAAAGTTGCCTGGGGGAAAAAATATTCTACCAAATGGGGAGAAATTGGTAGAAAATGGCGAGGGTAAGAGTGATTTGCCGAATATAGTGAGGTCTAGAAGGACATTACTAGAGCCTTTAAGAAGAGACGTTCCGGTACCTTCGTGGTCGTTAGCGAAAGGGCCTTGTGTGATCAGTATGATGAGGAAACCAAACAAATTGGATGAAGAAGGTATGTGGTACATACCTATTTAGAAATTATTTGATTTGATTTTTTCTTTTTTAGAATATTTACTTTCAACTGGTTCTCAAAACTCGTTTTTTTTCTTCGTTTTTGGCATCCCACATTGTTCATTTAGGCAGTGTCAAGAGCAAAAGTAGTAAATTGCTTTACGCAAGCGATATATTTACTTTCAGCAAAAAAATTGCGACAAGTGTCAGCATCAAACTCGCGTGTGTTGCCAGATTTTTTTTTTTGCCAAGTCGGGATTTTCGTACATTTTGAGTGAAAAAAGCGGGATTCTATCGTCAAATGCGGGACATAGTAAAAAAACGTAGATAATCAGAAGTTTTTAAAACCCTCTCTCCCGCGCGCTTATCTTCATTACGCGCCGGGCGGCCGGCCAGTGTAGCCAGGGCGGCGGTGTGTTTGTGCCACCCGCCCGCGCTTCCTCAGCATGCGGCACGCACGGTCGAGTTATCCCAGAAAAGCGGGACTGACTCGCGCGGGACATTTAATTATGATTTAAAAATCGGGACGTCTGGCAACGCTGGGCGAGATACTAATATTTATTCTGCGATTGTGTTTTCTTTACGTTCTTAAAAAAAATGTTCATAACAGGCAACACTGTTTTTCACTCAATGACACAGTGGGTAAGAACAAATTAAAAAAATTGATGACACGATAAAAATAAGGTTTGTAGCATCCAAATTTAAGTTTATCCCGCGCTCTACGAAGCGCGGTCATTCGCCAGCCCGGCCGCTTGCATTGCCGCCGGGCCAATCAGAGGGTCGCGCGCCCACGCCGTTTGACAGCCGTCCCCCGGCCTCCGCATGCGCGCGCGCCCCCCGCGAGCCAGAGAGATCTCACCATGCTCGCCGCGTACCTATAAGATTCTTGATGTAAAATAAAAATTACTGGTGCCCTAGTTAAACTGGCGCCCAACGTGGGGCGCCCGGCGGCAATGCAAGCGGCCGGGCTGGCGAATGACCACGCTTCGTAGATCGCGGGATAAACTTAAATTTGAATGCTACAGGTTTATATTTACTTGTATTTCTCTACAATATGTCCAAACTAAATATATCGTTGATCTCGTTTTTCTTTACAGAAACACCTGACCCCTTATCAGCCCCATATCTAAACGGCAAGAAAGTCCCTCCAGTAAGAAATGGCTTACAGCACAGTTCCGGAGAAATATCCACCATACACGAGGGCAGAGAACAAAACTATGTTCCGAGCGAAGCTACGGTCAATTTATTTACTGCAGCTGCTCTTAGAAACGGGTTAAATACTTAGCTTAGATTTTATTTTTAACTCTGATATAACTTGACTTTTTTCAATTTTTTTATTTGTTATTTAATTTGCCCTATCGGGCAGGCTAAAGTGACTTTTTTCAATGAAATCAACGGTATTGTCAAATCGTTGCTAATATTCTTCTTCTTTGTTTTTGGCATCGCACTCTCTGCATTTGCCAGTGTCAAGTGTTTCCGTATTTTTAAGTACCTACCATTATGAAAAATAAAGTTAAAAAGTCTCAGTTACAGTCAAATACACACAAAGTAAGTCTTGGTTCTTTATTACCACGCGAAATCCTCAAGTCTGACGTCTGATTGCAATTAATTATTATATAGCTATATAGTAGCTATTAATTGAATTGATATCGTTTAAAAAGTTGAGATGTGAAAGCGATTTAGAAATCTCACGGATCTTTATGATCAAAGAGAGTATTGTGAAATCCCATGGTTTTTTGTAGTTTGTAATTTTAAGTTTAAGCTATATGTACGGTTTTATAGCAATAATATGAATCAAATAGCAATACTTAGCTATAAGTTGTGTGATATTACAGTTTTCTAGTCCAAATTAAATTTTTAAGAGAAATTTTGACTTTTATTTAGCTGCAACATCTATTATTATCTATTATAAATAGTTTTTTTTTATTGCTGACAGGCTAGTTGTTTGACCACAGCTCACCTGATGTTAAGTGACGCTGTGGTCAATGATGGTAATGCACACCTAGCCTGGAATGGAACTGGCTCTCAAGTGAGGCTGCCGGAACACACCGTTAGATGCTTGGCGGAAGATTTACAACTTGAGGGCGAGTACAAGAAAGTACGCTACCACCATTTTATGGTTTCCTTCACCGGTAGCTCAAGCTCATTCTTGGGGTTTGAACCCACGCCCTTCGGCATGCGAATCGACCGCGCTAACCACTGAGCTATCATCGCTACATGTTAGTTGGAATCAGTAGTGTTTTTTCTTTACATATCAAAAACTACATTATTACCACTGTTGGCAACACTAATGTTAACAGCGTGAAGTGAATAACGAGTGGCCGGGAGTTTTGGCGGGAACGCGGGAAGAGTCGTGTCGCTCCGTTGTATTTTTTTCCAAAACTAGTGTTTTCTCGAGTGTTTATGCATAAAAATGGTGGTGTTTTATTCATAAAGTGCCGAATTACAAGCGCAAGTGTGGGAAAATGATATAATGTGGTGAAACATAACTTTTCGTGGTGCTTCCAAAACTCCATCGAAGCTTTATAGTAAAGTCGCCACTACCTTACTAAAGCATGACTGGACTTGACTGACACAGACTGGACTTGACTAAGACTGGACTTTGACTATAACTAGCTACGAGGACACTTATTTAACTTTTGAAACTTGAAAATATATAAATACTTGACACTGGCAAATCCTAAAACGCGACGCCAAAACCAAGGAAAAAAAAAACGAGTGGCCGGGAGTTTTGGCGGGAACGCGGGAAGAGTCGTGTCGCTCCGTTGTATTTTTTTCCAAAACTAGTATTTTGTCGAGTGTTTATGCATAAAAATGGTGGTGTTTTATTCATAAAGTGCCGAATTACAAGCGCGAGTGTGGGAAAATGATATAATGTGGTGAAACATGAGTTTTCGTGTTGCTTCCAAAACTCCATCGAAGCTTTGTAGTAAAGTTGCCACTACTTTACTAAAGCATGACTGGAATTAACTGACACGAACTGGACTTGACAAAGACGACTTTGACTAAAACTAGCTACGATGGCACTTATTTAACTTTTGAAACTTGAAAATATATAATTACTTGACACTGGCAAATGCTAAAACGCGACGCCAAAACCAAAGAAAAAAAAAAAAAACGAGTGGCCGGGAACGCGGGAGGAGTCGTGTCGCTCCGTTGTATTTTTATCCAAAACTAGTGTTTTGTCGAGTGTTTATGCATAAAAATGGTGGCGTTTTATTCATAAAGTGCCGAATTACAAGCGCGAGTGTGGGAAAATGATATAATGTGGTGAAACATGAGTTTTCGTGTTGCTTCCAAAACTCCATCGAAGCTTTATAGTAAAGTCGCCACTACTTTACTAAAGCATGACTGGACTTGACTGACACGGGCTGAACTTGACTAAGACTTTGCTTTGACTATAACTAGCTACGAGGACACTTATTTAACTTGAAAATATATAAATACTTGACACTGGCAAATGCTAAAATGCGACGCCAAAACCAAAGAAAAAAAAAAAAAAACGAGTGGCCTGGAATGCGACCTCCGCAAAGGAAGCAACGTCAGTTCGGTGCCGTTATAAGCGAGGCGCAACCGGGGCGTGGGTCACCAAAGAACAATATATACCGAGTGGGTCACTTTTGCTCCAGCCGAAGACTTAGCCGGCTGTGGCCATTTGCGCCTGTCGGAATCCATCTTTCTTGATTTGCGGTTTAAATTCAATATGACTAACCAATTAGCTATTTATGATTTCATGTATCTTTGTAAAATTAATAAAATAAATGTAACTTCTGAATATAACAGTGTTCTATGTCTCTTCCCCGCTTCTGAAGTAGTTGAAGTTTACACCACGTTTCCGTTTCTGTAGAATAACTCACCTTGGTGGCAGATCTCCTTAGCAGGTCGAGGTAGGTTCCACCGCAATGATTTTCTACCCCCAAGCAGTAGTGTAAACATTTTTTTAATAGTTGACGGGCTAGGTGTTGGACCACAGCTCAGTGACGGTGTGGTCGAAGATGGTAAAGCTTACCTAGCATTGAATTAAACTGCAGGTTGCGAAATAAGTGTTGAGGTTGAGACTAACCATCGAATGTCTCAAAGTAATAAACGTTTTTTGTGGACTCTGTCTTGCTACTCAAAATTCTGTGTATCGCTGCAATGGTCATGAACATGAGTTATCTCTTACCATTAGGGGAGCGTCGCGTTCGCGAAATTACTTTCACATAAACCTTTCCTTCCATAATTTCAGTTCAACTGAAAGTTGGTAAGTAGGTACAATAATCCCCTTTTGGCTTAGTATTGCAAGCTTAATAGTCTATTCTATACTATTATAAAGAGGAAAGATTTTATTGTTAGCTACACTTTCTCCGGGTGACATAGGCAACTTTTTAACCCTGTATTCCCACGGGAACGGGAACTACGCGGGTAAAACCGCGAAGCGTCCGCTGGTTTTGTATATGAACGGGCGCCTAGCCATCCACTTCGGCGAATGACTAACCGCCTGTTGAAGTTTGAATAGCAAGCCGTCTCAAACCACTTACTAGGTTCGGATGACGCCTGGCTATTCCGTCCGAGCAACCGCGGAACTCACTTGGAGCGATCCGATGGCTGTCCGGCCCTATCGGGGGAACCTACCCTGTGCACCTATGTTCCCTACCGCCCTAACCCTACTTCCCTACTTCCCTAGCGACCCTAACCTACCGTATACAGTGAATATATACTTAGATAGATAGGTACAGGATACCTGGTGCCGTGAGGCCTATCGGCAACAGGCGGAAGGGGAAGGAATACAGGAGGAGGTACGATGTTCCACTGTCGTGACGCAGGCTCACGTCACGGTCACAGAAGGTGACGGTGCTAATAGTCTTGCCACAGTGGAGGGATGAGATAGGTACACCCGCCCGCCCAGCGGACACTTGCCGGGCACGGCGCACTTCTCGCGCCGGTGTGGTCGGCCTGGAACGGCTCCGGCGACCTCTTCACGGTCGGCCGGTAGGTCGCCTGGTTGACCTGACCACGGTGCGGTGGTGGCTTCCCTAACTCCGAGTGCAGCTGTCAACAGACACACCACTGCACCCCTTCGATGAAGGTGAATCAAACCCAAGTTGAGTAATGATTAGTTTATTATTTACATTCAGCCGCTTATATACTAGGTACTACGTATTGTTGTGTGGACTTGTGGATTGCACCATATTGCTGATTTGCTGAGTCGGCCGCGGGCGTCAGCCGCGGGCGTCGACCGCTAATGTAGGTTGCTGACTCCGTAGTTAGGCTGTCGTTATGTCCAGTATGGACATTCTGCGGCCTCTCAGGAGTTGCTATGTCCAGTATGGACATTCTGCGGCCTCTCAGGAGTTGCTATGTCCAGTATGGACATTCTGGGGCCTCTCGGGAACGGCTTCTTCTGGACGTCTTCGAATTGGTTGATCCTGATTCTCTACTGCTGAGACCCTTTGGCTGTATCCTGCGGCTGAATGGTTGTGTGCTTTGCTCGGCTTCTGGTTTCTGCCGGAACCGTCGTCGTTTTTTCTCTTGATCGGCTCTATCCGACCTCTTCCTTTTTGGTCGGTCGGTGTTTATTTTTGAGTTTCTTCTTCTTCTTTCTTCTTTCTACTTTCTTCTTCCTACTTTCTTCCTGCGCTATTTGACTACCACTTACTTTTTGGTCGGCGGGTAGATCGCCAGGTTGACCTGACCACGGTGCGTAATCTTGCTTCCGTGTAGTCGGCCTGTTGACCGGCGCCATCCGACCTCTTCCTCTTTGGGGGGCCGGTAGGTCGCCTGGTTGAGCTCTCCGGGGAGTCTACCCTGTACCCTGCGTACCCTCTCCACTGCCGTGACGTAGACTCGCAGTGGTGGGATTTAACAGGTATACCCGCCCGCCCAGCTTATATTGCCGGGCACGGCGCGGAGTCTTGCGTCTGTGTAGTCAGCCTCTTGTTCGGCGCCATCCGCCACCTTTTCCTTGGTGGGCCGGTAGGTCGCCTGGTTGACTTTTCCCGGGGAGTCAACCCTGTACCCTGCGTACCCTCTCCACTGCCGTGACGTAGACTCGCAGTGGTGGGATTTAACAGGTGTACCCGCCCGTCCAGCTTATATTGCCGGGCACGGCGCGGAGTCTTGCGTCTGTGTAGTCAGTCTCTTGTTCGGCGCCATCCGCCACCTTCCTTGGTGGGCCGGTAGGTCGCCTGATCTGACCACGGCGTGCACTCTCGCGCTGGTGTGGTTGGCCTCTTGACCGGCGCCATCCGACCTCTTCCTCTTTGGTGGGCCGGTAGGTCGCCTGGTTGACCTTTCCACGGTGCGGTGGTAGCTCCCCTTCGATGTTGTGAACCACACCCAGGTTGAAATGTGATTAGTTTATTATTTACATTCAGCCGCTTATATACTAGGTACTACGTATTGTTGTGTGGACTTGTGGATTGCACCATATTGCTGATTTGCTGAGTCGGCCGCGGGCGTCAGCCGCGGGCGTCGACCGCTAATGTAGGTTGCTGACTCCGTAGTTAGGCTGTCGTTATGTCCAGTATGGACATTCTGCGGCCTCTCAGGAGTTGCTATGTCCAGTATGGACAGTATAAATACATGTGATGTGAGCTTATGACTCGTCCTAAGACTTCGACCTTGGGACGAGTCACAAGCTTTGTGACCCATTGTTGTCACATAGTCACTCGTCATAAAATATGACATTTAATGTTGAGCTAGTAGGTAGGTATTATAAAAATAATAAAACAAACAACACAGAATAAATGTTTTACAAATTACACTTCAATCTCAGTTCGGCACCATATAAATACATTTCTTGACAACTTCAATCAAAGAAACGAGGATTTCACATTAATTTACTAGTCAGATTGCGTCCCGCCAAAAAAAAAAACGCTTCGGCGCACTGTCATTCGAGTCCTGTCACTTTCGAGTTATGGCGGGAACACGAAAAAATCATTTCACTAATTTCTAAAACTTTTTTTCATGAAAATTGGTATAGCACGATCGTGCGCTAGTAACATAAAGTGGATTTTTTCAAAATATAGGCTTCAAGTGAAAATGACTACTTTACTATGGAAGGACCGGACTTGACACTGACACACTTTGTGTGACTGTGACTTAGATTTTTATTACCCGAATTTTCATCAAACACTTAATAGAAGTAGTTGACTTGACAAAGGCAAAATGCACAAAATACGATGACAGAAACAAAAAAAGGAATAGTCCATTATTTTATTTTTTGTTTTTGGCTTGGCACTTTATGTATTTATTTGGTATTTCGCTATTTTATATGTCAAAGTCGTAAATGCCCTAAAGTAGCAGTAGTTTAACTACAAACTTTGATGAGAGTTTTGGAAGCGATATGAAATGTTACATTTCACCACATAATATCACTTTTCCACACTCACGCGCACAATTCGACACTTTATGAATAAAAAATCACTATTTTTTATGCATAAACAATCCAACGAGACGATTTTTCCGTGTCCTCGCAAAAACACCGAATTTTAAGCCCTAATTCATGACTTGGCTTAGATTTGCTATTTGTTTTAAAACTCTCGATTCGTTGATCGACTAAATCAATTTTCCTCACGATGGTACACAGTCTTTGTATACATATAATTTTGTAGGGTTGTGTACATGCATTTATATGAATACTCAGAAAAGGCATAATGACAGTAACTAAAAATCACATAAATTCTGTATTTATTTCATAAAACTTAAAATACACACAGCGCTACCTGACCCCAAACTAAACTATTTGTACTATAGAAGTCAGATAACTGATAGAATACATATAATACTTTTTTTTTTGTAAAAACATATGTGTAAGACAGAAAAAAACATTTGCTTATAGCACAAAATAGTTGTCCTGGGTGGGAATCGAACCCGCGCCCTACAGCTCTTAAAGCAGATACACTACTAATGAGCCAACAGGGCTGTCAAATATACTACTACTTGAGCCATGGAATACAAATACGCATTTATTTATTTACATAATATATATTTTATATAATAAAAATGAATCCCTGTTTCCATTGGTCACTAACGACTTCATTTTCTTTTGTCTTTTTCCCCCGATTTTATTCGACTTTTTTTTAAAGTTTTCTAATTTTTTGTAGAAGTTTCTTTATCATCATCATCATCAATTCAGCCGTAGGATGTCCACTGCTGGACATAGGCCTCCCCATTGACTTCCATAAAGACCGGTTGGAAGCGGCCCGCAACCAGCGCGTTCCTGCAGAAGGTTCTTATAGAAAGAAAAATTGAGAAAATTGCGCAGAAAAGTTGGATTTTTTAAAATAAATTCCGCGCGGACGAAATCGCATGTAACAGATAGTATATACATAATTCGGTATGTAAAGAAAAAAAAAACTTTACCGATTCCATAACCATTTCGAAATAGTACATTTCTGTTCAATATTTTTACGTTTAAAACTCTGTAAACTATGAGACGGGGTTTATTTTAACAAAAAACATAAATCAAACTTGACTTTCAATTGATGTCTCATGACGTCATCTCGTCGGGCAACTTTCATAGACTAAAGAAGCAATAGCAAACCAAAACAAAATTTGTCAATGTCAAGTCAACGGCTCTCATAAAAATATTTTCAATGTCAGATAACGATTTTGACATTTAGATTTTAGATAACTGATTGTGACATTAAAATGTTTTTGACATTGACATTGTATTTGACAATTTGCTCCTGACATTTGTATAACCTTTTTGACACTTATAAACCTAATTTATTTTGACGTCTGAAAAAAATATTTTATAATAGATTAGTTTTTTTTTAAATTGTGAGATGAGATATAATTGATTGGATTAGTCATTTTTATCACAATAAATTTAATTTATTTTAATGTCTGATATATAAGACAGCTTTTCAAAATCTGTCATCATGCCAATTCAGAACAAAAACTAATTGTTCACAACCCTAACGTGGCTTATTAGTTCGCGATTGTTCGCACGAATAACAGAAACGATTTCGTCGAGCGATATAAAAAATAAAATAAAAAAAAAGAATATTAAGTTTTTTTTAATAATGAACAAGCTTGCGTTTACATCAGACCTGATGTTAACTGATGATGCGGTCTACGATGGAGCATGCCTTGAAGATACCCAGATTGTATACATTTACAGAACTTTGGGTAACAAGCTAGGTGCTCGACCTCAGCGCACCCGATGTTAAGTGGACGGTGTGGTCGAAGATGGTAAAGTACACCTAGCCTAGAATGGATTTTCTTGGACAATGTCGATCAATTTTGACCTCCCATACAAGACAACAAACGTGATTTTTTTTACCGTTTTTATAGATTATGGTACGGAACCCTAAAAATGATCATGTTTAAACAGGTCTGCTTCATTCATGCGTACAATAGCCAATAATATCGTCCGTATAGCCAAGTGACTGTTTGAAATCCGCCATAATTATAAGTTATATAAGTTTAAGCCTCCCATTTCCTGTATTCCACGCCATCTGGTGGTTTGACTTCCACCTTGTCTTGTGCGACTTGGTTCCAATTTGTGCTCAGAACTGTACCTCCAGATTCCACCTGAAAAAAAAATCGAATAATGTTCGATATTTCTAATTAACAAAGAAAGATCACGAAATTGCTTCCAATAAACTTCGATACTTTTGGCTAATAATTTCCAGATGACAGACGTTGAAATTTTTTCGAATAAACTTAGATACTTTTGACTCATAATTCCCAGATCCCAAAGACCTTGAAATTTCTTCGAATAAACAACACTACTTTTGACTAATACTTCCTCGATCCCAAAGACCTTGAAATTTCTTCGAATAAACAACACTATTTTTGACTAATACTTCCTCGATCCCAAAGACCTTGAAATTTCTTCGAATAAACTTCGACACTTTTGAATAATATTATGTCCTAGATTCTAATGACCTTGAAATTACTTCGAAGAAATTTCGATTCTTTCGACTAATACTTCCAAGAACTCAAAGACCTTAAAATTACTTCCAACAAATAAACTACGCTACTTCTGACTTATACTTCCTAAAACCCTAAGATATCGAAATTATTTTGAATAATCTTCGATACTTTTGACAAGCATTTCCTAGAACCCAAATTTCTTGAATTTACTTCGAATAAACTTCGATACTTTTGTACATTTTTCGTATGCTTTAGAATTATAAAATGCACGGCTGTCCCGAATACTTACAAAGCTTTTGTTCATTGCGCGGCGAACTTCGTCCGATCCCTCGCCATATATTTTCTGGAAGAGGCAATTTAGAGCCGAATCCCCATCCGGCGTTTCTTCTTCCTCCTGCAAATATGACATGCCATTTGAATGTATATAACATAGTTTTTAAGTTATTGCATAGCTTCTATCGCGGGCCTTGAGCGTGGAGACCGAATCCAGAAATTCCGTAACGAAAATAACCTAACACCCCCCACTCCCACCGGCACAGCGGTGATACTTTTTAGTTTTGCCATCTATCGATGAATAGCAGAACTTTTAATGCAATAGCTTTACCGCGGCAGTCCCCGAGTGCCACACGTCTTTTTTTACCAGTCTCTAGTGTCCCACAGCTGGACCTCCCTTTTCTCCTTCCAGACTGCCCGGTCCACGGCTTTGGTGGTCCAGCGACTGTCGTGACGAAAAGCCAGATGACTGAAGTGGGATTGAGCGGGCCACGTTTGTCGCAAGTCAAGCGACCTCATTCGACCCAGACGAAGGTATACTCTTTTTTTTTCTTTAGTTTTGGCGTCGCATCTTGAGCATTTGCCAGTGCCAAGTGCTTCACATTTTCAAGTTTCAAAAGTTAAATAAATTGCCTCGTATCTATAGTTATAGTCAAAGTCTAGTCTTGGTCAAGTACAGTCATGCTTTAGTAAAGTAGTGACGACTTTACTAAAAAGCTTCGATGCAGTTTTGGAAGCAACACGAAAAGTCATGTTTCACCACATTATATCATTTACCCACACTCGCGCTTGTGATTCGGCACTTAATGAATAAAACACCACCATTTTTATGCATAATTTGGAAAAAAATACAACGGGGCGACACGACTCTTTCCGCGTTCCCGCCAAACTTATCCACTAAGTTAACCGTTTCTTGACAGCTCATACAAAGTTGACGACATAACTTTGTACAACGCCTAGCAACATAAATCCCACACAAATAAATACGTTTAATCTAGCATTATCTCTTTAGATAGATAGATATAACTCTTTATTGTGCACACCATAAATAGAAAAGAGTACAGAGAACAAAGAACCTTATGAACTAGTCCCATAAGTGGCCTTATCTCTTGGCTCTCTTTACATGGTTAATTCGGTATGTAAAGTTTTTTTTTTGTATTTATTTTATATTTTTTACTCATAGTAAACCTTATTTTATGAAACTAATTTGAATATTTTGGCTTTCTCTGCGGTAGATTATTTTTAATACGTTTTCAAACTTTTTATAGTAATGACGTCATGAGGTAGGCTCAAGTAGGCTGAATACAAAACATGCATTAGCCATGTAAAAAAAAAACAACTCGACATAGATAAGTATGGAGGTTACAAGTATAACGGCAACCGTTGACTTGACATTGACAGATTTTGTTGAGGTTCGCCATTGTTTTTTTAGGCACTCAAAGAATCCTTATACAGCCGACGACGTGACATCATTAGAGGTACATTGAAAGTCAAGTTTATTTTATGTTTTTTATTAAAATAAACCCCGTCTCATAGTTTAAAGAGTTTTAAACGTGAAAATCATGTACGGGAATGTAATATTTCGAAATGGTTTTGGAATCAGCAAAGTATTTTTTTTCTTTACATACCGAATTAAAAATTGCTTCCAAGTTGCAGCCCAGTATCTAGTTTAAACTATGAAAATAATAATCATCGCTTACCATTTTTTTCATATCTTTTTCTATTTTATCCCAGTCTTTTCTAAATAGCTTTGGAGGTTGTTGCGGCAACGGTCCAGATGAGTCTATGATGGCTAGAAAATATGAAAGAAAAGATATTATACTTCGATTCTAATTAATTAACTTCAATTTTGATATAGAACAAGTATAACAGCCCTGTTGGTTCATTGGTAGCATATCTGCTTCAAGAGCTGTAGGGCGTGGGTTCGATTCCCACCCAGGACAAGCGTTTTGTGACATAAAACAAATGTTTGTTCTGTGTCTGGGTGTACTGTATGTATTATAAGTATGTATTTACAAAAAAAAAAGTATTTAAGTATTTTATCAGTTATCTGATTCCCATAGTACAAGCTTTGCTTAGTTTGGGGTCAGATGGCGCTGTGTGTAATGTCCTACGATATTTATTTATTTATTTATTTATAAAGTATAAAAAAGTATTTAAGTATTCTATCAGTTATATGACTTCCATAGTACAAGCTTTGCTTAGTTTGGAGTCAGATGGCGCTGTATGTAATGTCCTAGAATATATTTAAACTTATTTATTTACATAAATTTACAATTAAAAAAACACAGACTCCATGACCCTTAGGTCAACTAAACACACTGCTCCAATGAAACAGCGATATTTGGGAGTAAATGAAAATATCATCATATTTAAATTTTTAGATTTTTGTTGATTTAAAAAAGATACTTGAACCAATTTCGATAAAATTTAAATGGGACCACCTGGGAAGTATACCCTTTGACACAAAAAATAACTTTCCAAATCGGTTCAGGTGTCTTCAAGCAATCAGTGAAAATAAATAAAAAGGATTCCGACCAATTGAGAACCTCCTCTTTTTTGAAGTCGTTTAAAAAGTTTATAATAATAATAATCATAATCCATTTATTTGAGCTATGGGTACAGTACAGATGTAAACAAAGAAAGAGCAAAGGCCAACACAGAGTAGCTTTCAGCATGCAAAAAAAAAAAAAAAATTAAAAATTTATATTAAAAATAAATGTCAAGAAAAAGGTTAATAATAATAAAGTTCACAAAGTAAAAAAATTAAAAAAATGACAAATTTATAAAATAATAGTTATAATAATGTCAAAACTAAATCTACATTTTTTTGACTTGTGCTTACAATGGCACCCTTTCGGCTCACACCCCAAGCTTACAACTATGAATATTACACTCCTAAAATCTAAACGCTCAAATACAACCTTCTTAATTAATTCTTATTCTTATTCGGAATGGGGGTGATGAGTCCTGCACTGAAGTCCCGCTTGGGGTGTATTGTGCATTTCCCCCTACCAGTGTCTACAAGTGTTAACAATGATGAAAAGCAGTCAGCACTTCACAGTGACATAGATAGCTACCTCATGCAATTTAGTGGCAACTCTAGTTTCTGCTGTGGCTTTACAGTGCCACAACACATGCTCAACAGTTTCGTTTTCCTGAAGGCAGCCACGACAAAGCGGGCTATCCGTGGCTCACAGTTTGTACAGGTGACTATTCAATGTCCGGTTATAAGGCCTACCAAAAGACAGAGGTCGTGTCGTAAAAAAAAAAAAAAAATGCAACCTTGTTAGTATATTTGGTAATATTTCTATTTCAGTGCCAAAAGGGTGACGATGCAATTTGTGTTAATGTACATAGATGTTTGTTCAGACAACTGACATTTATGGATTGTACATAAATCAAAAAAATACAAGAGCATACATATAGGAAAAAAGCATACAAACACTGGGTCCAACCACAAGAAATGGGTAAGATGTCATTCACCTTTATCGTCACCTAAATATTTGTTAAGATTATCTTACCCTGTGGAATAGCCTTAATCTTCTCCCCTCCAGCTTCCCCCTCGAGCTGTGCCCACCTCAACACTTCTTTCTTCTTCAGTTTAACTTCAATCTTCGATGGTGACACTACATATGTGCTCATTGTGGGTTCAATTTCATGTGCTAGCTCAAGTTCTAAGCTGTATTCGGACGCTGAGTCAGGAATAGAACTTGATAAGGAGAGCTATAAATAAACTAATATCAATACAGGATCGATTACATTGTTTTATTTGTGAATAGAACCTGGACAGTATGTCTTAAATTTGAAGGGTACTGCAAACACATTGCAGGGCTATTGAGATTAACAATGCCCTAGAATTTGTTACAAAAACAGTTTAAGTAAACGGTTTATTTCTGCTTAGCAGGAAGTCATCTAAGTAGGTGCTATTGCAGTATCAGATATTGGTAAACATTACTGTGTTCCGGTTTGAAGGATACTGCAATAACGAAATTGTAGTATCCTTCGAGACTAACCATCCCAAGTCTCAAAATAATGAGCACCAAAGCAGCAATGCCCTGGACTTTGTTTTGCTGCTCAAAGTTTTGTGTATTGATGCAATGGTCATGGACAGGTGTTATCTCTCACCATTAGGAGAGTGTCTCATGACTTAAACATTAAAAGAAACAAAACATTGTACTTGAAATAGCTGTAGGGGTCAGCGCCAGGCCCTACCAATTTTAGGTATAGACTTAAAAGTCATATCACTTTACAGTGAAGGTAAGGACAGACATGGCAAAAAATCTGGCATATGTGAATCTGGCTACTTACACTAGATGGTAGAGTATAGTCCTGTCACCGTTCAAGTGTACCTAGGTAGATTCCCAGTAGCAGAATGAATGATGGAAAAAAAATGTTGAAGAGGTTTTTATAATCTACCTATTAGTTATAAACTCTTTGGCATAAATTGTGTTCTATCTTTAAGATATTTTTCATGATTGTATATTGTTTTTTTATGTTGAAATCGTTATGGATGTATGGCATACAGCTCTGGGGATCAGCTAGTCACTCAAACATAGAAATCCTCCAGCGCTTCCAGAATAAAGCACTAAAAACTGTGAGCAATGCCCCTTGGTTTATACGAAACACGAAAGTGCATGAATACATGCAGATCCATACAATCAAAGAGGAAAGTGTAAGGTCTTCTGAGGCCTATAAACAAAGACTTAGACTGCATAGAAACCATTTAGCTGCATCACTAGTGACCACCTCTTCCGGCTAAAAAGACCGCGACTAGCGACAATCTAGTCACTGAGTAACATAATATGAGATGACACATCACAGGATGTGCATATCCCAAAACCAATTAAGTTTAAACTCAAAAAATTTGATTATGGCTTCCGAGCTGATTGCAGATAGATAGATAGATACAAAAAAAAATGTTGAAATCATGATTGTTTTTTCATGTATTCTATATATTGGGTTATAAGATGTCACATAAAACCCGATATATAGAATAAATAACTTTATTTTCACCTTTAACTTCTACGGTGAATTTGGGCCCTTCACTGATGAGTTGCTACTGCCAGCAGAGGTCCATGGATCGTTACCACGCTCTGCCAACATGGTAGCAGTGCTAGGGGTCGCATTCTAATGCCATTAAAACCTAATAATGTTGAAAACTTACACTTCTGTGTCCATATTCAATTTTGACTTTATCCTTTGGTGCATTTTTGAGTAAAATAGTAATTACAACCTGAGCGTCTGTCTGGTACCAGTCGTGCTTTATTTTAGGTTTCGGGGACTGAAAAAAATACGATAGGTTAAAATTCTATTTTTAATTTTACTGTTATGAATAAATAATTTAGGTCTGGGCATGGCAGAGTAGACATTACAACGTCACAAGTAATAAAATAGGAAGCAGAATATTTTTTCTATCGAAATATACAATATTTCGATAGAAATAAAAAAAAAGTTGTGACTTGTATTTATTTTCGTGTGTTCAATGTGGGTTAGGTACTCACTTCATCGGCTGTAGAACTATTTCCCTCGGCCATCTTTCTCTTTGTTTTAATTTTACTAGAGCAACGTAAAGTTGTAATCCCGAGCGTGATTAAAATATTTATTTCTGTTCAGTGGAAATGAAAAATGACATTCATCCACCAAATCTGAGAAGGCGATTTTTCTAGATTTCTATTTTCTTTTTTTTTGTTTTGGCGTCGCACTCTAAGCATTTGCTAGTGTCAAGTGTTTTATATTTTCAAGTTTCAAAAATTAAATTAGTTGCCTCATAGCGATAGTTAAAGGCAAAGTCCAAGTTGGTTGGTCTTGTATAGTCCGTGTCAGTTAAGTCCAGTTATGCTTTAGTAAATTAGTGGCGACTTTAATGTATACAAACAATGGTGTTTTATCTATGTGCCGGAGTTTGGGAAAGTACTTAATTTAAATAGTGGATTGTGTTTCTTCAAAAACGCCATCACTTGCACCACTACTTTACTAAGGTATGGGTGGACTCTATCCGGAATAGGGAATTACTTTGTGACTTGTTGTTATTTAACTAAATTTTGCATAAAATACTTTAAAATATGGAAACACACTGGCAAATGCATTAAGTGCGACGCAAAAACAAAGAAGCTGCTTTCTGTTGTCATTGTCGTAATGTCATATCACTTGTTATCACGATGTCATTTTTTGTTTAGATTAGACGTCGTTTTGTTTTGCGAATTCTGAATGAATGCTAAACAAAAATACTAAACATAAATAATTTAGTGTGAGGCACATTGTTTAGTAAATACTTAGGTATAATGCGGGTAAGTGGAATGAAAGCTTGAGTTACCTTCGAAAGAAGCGGCTCTTTATCGTGAAAGGTTAGCTTACTATTTATTTTCGTATTTGTCTAATTTCTTATCAGATTCTTATCATTATTTAAGAAGAATAAACTGGCTTAATTTATCCACCTTGTAGAGGTCATCCATGTTGTTAAAATGTACTACCAATTAAATAATAATTGCCACTGAAGTAAATACGGCTTGTGGAGATTTTAATATAATCATTATCCATCTTAATCAACATATTGCTCTTACAGCACTGGAATCTACACTTACTGAGACATATAACTCGCATCTACAAAAGACAGTTCAGCCAATCAGCCATAATGAGTAAAAGAATAGCAGTATGTCAAATGACATCAGTATCGGAAAAACTTGCTAATTTGGAAGTAGTTAGCAAACTGATTAATGATGCCGCTAAAGAAAATGTAGAGGTAAGTGAGCAATGAATTTATTCTAATATGTATATGACAGGGATCTGTAAAATTATGCTCCATTTATCCATAAATGGCAAAAATTTCTTTGTATGGAAATTGAACCACCTTAAGTTGTAAGTAAAGTAAAGTTTTATGATAAATAAACTATTATGTATTTTGATTTTTGTTTTAATTTTAATTTTGTTTATGATTGCAAGTGGTTTTGAATTTAATTTTGATTGTTGTTTTAATTAATTTTGATTATGGTTTTAATTTTAATTTATTCTTAACTTTTTTTTGTGATTTTAATTTTAATTAATTACATTATGTTACATTTACAAATTGCATGTTGTGCTTCCTTAAACTAGCAACGCTATTAGTGTTACTTTAGTCTATCTATACTATTATAAAGAGCAAAGATTTTATTGTTTGTATTGAATAGGCTCCGAAACTACTGGACCGATTTCAAAAATTCTTTCACCGTTTCGAAGCTACACTATCCCCGGGTGATATAGGCTACTTTTTATCCCTGTATTCCCACGGGAACGGGAACTACACAGGTGAAACCGCGACGCGTCCGCTAGTCCTATATAATTTGTATAATAGTCTTCAACTTCAACTCTTGATGAATGGCCTTTGCGGAGATGCTCCACAATTCTGCCAATGTCATGTGGAATGATAGACTGCCACATAAAGAGGTTGGGTTAAGTAAAGTTTTGACTATTATATGTATGTAATAGGTACAGTTCACAGAATTTTGTGTTTTTCCCTTTTTCTGTAACAAAACAATTAAAACTAACTATAGACAAACACAGGACAAACACAGATATATAGATATTTATATATATTTAAACAAACATTCACAATATAGTTTTATACAATTCCACATATTTACAGTTTTTTTTTTTTTTTAATATATTTACATAATATATTTACAAATGGGGTGGATACTAGGGAAAGGAGACATTTAAGGGAAGTAGGACGGGGGATTTCAGGAGGGATAATATCGTATAGCGAAAACTGTTGTAAGGGACAATTGAAAAATATATGATCCACATTTCCCTCATCTAAACCACATTCACAAATGGAATTATTCCTGATCCTCAGTTTGGCCAGAAACACTGGGGTGCATGAGTGGTTAAGACGTAAACAACAAATCGTAGAGGTGGTTACCTTGTCTGCTCTTTGAAATTTAAAGAACCAGGGTTTATGAGGGATTTCTGGTTGAATGTCTCCATAAAATTTACCTTTTTCGGTTTTAGAAACTTGCCATTTTTGTGACCAACATTTATAAAGTAATGGCTTTAAAATAGTGCAATAGTCATTGTAGTTGCTATTGTCGCTTGCGCGTCACCCATCGCATGCTTCACTCACTTGCTGCGTGAAGTTTATTTTACCTAGGTGCGCCTACCCTCACATAATTATTTTTTTATTTTTAGTTAAAAATATTTGTTTACATTTTATATTTTACTTTATTTTTATATCCCAGCAAAAAATGTAATCTCTTCACTAAAGGTTACATGCAACATCATATAATCGCTCCGTAAAATTATTATGCACAAACTACTCATGAAATTCCATTCCTGTTTTCTGATGCTATAAGTTTGTATAAGTTCATTTAAACTTGAAAATGTTTTACCAGTACATATTTTGTCAGTCTAGAATTTAATATACACTAGATATGTTCAATGTTCCTACTGAATGTAATTGAAATTGAAAGTTGCTATTATGAAGCCTCAATAAATAAAAAAATAAAAAAGATGTGGACGTAGTCGCAGGCGCAAGCTAGGCTAATATTAAAAAAAATTTATAATTTTATCTGTTTGCCATAATGAAAGCTTAGCTTTGCTCGGAACTAGATAAAGTTGTATGAAAAACAGTATTTGCTAACTAAACAATTGTTTAATTTCTAGATGATATTTTTTCCTGAATCTTGCGACTACATAGGTGAGAGTAAAAAAGATATAGTTGGACACTCGGAGCCTATATTAAATGGCAACACCGTTAGTAATTACAGGGATCTAGCAGCAAAGCATAGTGTTTGGCTGTCTATGGGTGGAGTACATGAAAAGGTGACTTATTTTCTTTTTTTTAAAAGTGTTATGCCTTTAAAATTATTACTTGGTGGTAGATTTCCTTAGCAGGAGATCGTCTAGGTAGGTACCACCGCAGTACCAGTTATTCTGCCGCCAAGCAGTAGTGTGTAAACATTACTGTGTTCCGGTTTGAAGGGTACTGCAGCTAGCAAAATTACTGAGCTGTTGAGACTAACCATCGAAAGTCTCAAAGTAATGAGCGCCAAAGCAGCGATGCCCTGGACTTTGTTTTGTTACTCAGAGTTCTGTGTATCGCTGTAATGGTCATGGACAGGCGTTATCTCTTACCATCAGGAGAGCGTCTCGTTCGTCTCATTATTTTTGACATAAAAAAATAATAATTATAAAATAATTATTGTCAAATACCTAAATCTAATACTATCTTTTATTACCAAATACTCTACCGCCAAGGTACTGCAGCTAGCGAAATTACTGGGCTGTTAAGACTAACCATCGAAAGTCTCAAAGTAATGAGTGTCAAAGCAGCGATGCCCCAGACTTTGTTTTGCTACTCAAAGTTCTGTGTATTGATGCGATGGTCATGGACATGTGTTATCTCTTACCATCAGGAGAGCGTATCGTTCGTCTCATTACATTTACTTAAAAAAAAACACAATACCTAGTGAAAACTTTTTTCAAATAGATGAAGCATATGTTTTTTATATAGAGATATAAAAAACAATACACAAATTGCACAGACAAAGGGACAAAAAATCTAAACCTACATTCTAAGACAACTTTCTGTTAAGGCTCTTACCATCAGGAGAGCGTATCGTTCGTCTCATTACATTTACTTAAAAAAAAACACAATACCTAGTGAAAACTTTTTTCAAATAGATGAAGCATATGTTTTTTATATAGAGATATAAAAAACAATACACAAATTGCACAGACAAAGGGACAAAAAATCTAAACCTACATTCTAAGACAACTTTCTGTTAAGGAAATCTACCACCAAGTTTTGTTTTTCTAAGTTCTTTATTTAATAGAAATAAATACACTCACAAACAAACTAAACACAGTCTAAGGTTGTACGCAACAGTATAATGTTATGACAATATCAGGTTAATGGCACGTACATTCTTGTCTTTTACCAATAAAAAAAGTATTTTTTTTTTATGCCACAGGTGGCAATCAAGCTGACGGGTTGCCTGATGTTAAGCAATCACCGTCGCCTATAGATATCTGCAACACCAGGGGTACTACAAATACGTTGCCGACCTTTTAAGATTCTATTAACATGCCTTTTGAAGAACCCAATGTTGTAACTCCGCGGGAATACGGAAGAAGGAAGATCATTCCACAATTTGCAAGTGTAGGCAAAAAAGATCGCGTGAATCGCACAGCGTGCGATTTCCATGATTCAATTACATGTGGATGAGCTTTGATAGAAAGCTGGCAAACCAAGTGCATAATCCCTCGGGAAGGCCATAAGATGGTAGCTTGGATAACAACGCCCTGTGCCAAACCCGGTCAAAAGCTTTGGCAATATCCAAACTAACTAGTATAAAATGACTACTTTGTAATAACAAGTATTACATATTAATAAAATAGCTAATAATTATGACATTAAAGTCAAAGTATAGTTTATTGCTATGCTGTGTTACATTAAGGTCTTAATATATAGGTAGAGCAACAGCTACGTTCAGTACGAACATGCAATATTAGAGGCTTAACTTAAAGTTGACATTAATTGAACCAAGTGTAGGTATTGAATTGAAATGAAAGTTTGTATTATTCAAATCGGTTCACAAACAAAAAAGTTAATTGATTCTAACAGTCCAAAATGATTTTAGGATGAAACGGATCCCTCAAAAATTTACAATACGCATCTAATAATAGACAACAAGGGTCAAATAGTACAAACATACAGAAAGCTACATTTATTCGATGTCGAAATACCAGAGAAGAACATAAGGTTGAAAGAGAGCGACTTTTGTAGACCGGGCTGTCATGTGGTGACACCCGTTGATACACCTATAGGGAAAATGGGTAAGTTTTTCAGAAAGAAATAAAATGATTGAGGTATGAGCAATGAGTTTGAGCTGCCGGTGAAGGAAAACATCGTGAGGAAACCATAGCATGGTGGTAGGGTACTTTCTAGTACTCGGCTGGCTAGCTACCACCCTCCAGTTGAAAATCTGCCGCCAAGCATCCTAACGATGTGTTCCGGCAGCCTCACTTGAGCCAGTTCCATTCCAGGCTAGGTGTTCTTTACCATCTTCGACCACACCGTCACTTAACATCAGGTAAGCTGTGGTCAAACACCTAGCCTGTCAATCATAAAAAAAACGACACTTTGGTTTTATCCAAACGCTTTTGGTTTTAAGGGCTCACCGGAAGACCAGCGCTGGTCATACCGCTTTTGATTTTGTGTTTGTTACATTTTTTTTATTATCAACAGGCTAGGTGTTTGACCACAGCTCACCTGATTTAAGTGACGGTGTGGTCGAAGGTGGTAAAGCACACCTACCCTGGAATGGAACTGGCTCTTAAGTGAATGCTGCTGGAACACACCGTTAGATGGTTGGCGGCAGATTTTCAACTTGAGGGTGGTAGCTAGCCAGCCGAGTACTAGAAAGTACCCTGCCACCATGCTATGATTTCCTCACAATGTTTTCCTTCACTGGCAACTCAAGAACCATTGAGCTATGAATATTACGTAAGAGTTCATTTGCTTTTACGTAAAACGTGTATGTAGGGTAAACATAATTTTTGATTTTCACATTTTTATTTAAACTGTATGAAATGTTTTTATTAATGTCTCTCTATTGACAGCCCTGTTGACTCAATGGTAACATATCTGCCTTGAGAGCTGAAGGGCGTGGGTTCGATTCCCGCTCAGGACAAACATTTTATCTATCAACAAATGTTTGTTCTGTGTCTGGGTGTTCTGTATGTATTATAAGTATGCATTTACAAAAAAAAAAGTATGTATGTATGCTATCAGTTATCTGATTTCCATCACACAAGCTCTGCTTAGTTTGGGGCCAGATGACGCTGTGTGTAATGTCCTACGATATTTGTTATTATTAAATACGTACTAAGAAAGTGATATTATAGAATCTTGACACGAAAATTTTTAAAAAAATAAATCATATCATTGTCCCATTATATGAGCGTCGGTCGTCCAGCCGCAAGATGGGTCGACGATATCGTCACCGTCGCGGGTCGAACCTGTACCAGATTGGCACAGGACCGAGGCAGATGGCATGTAAAGAGAGAGGCCTATACCCAGCAGTGGGATAAAGAAGGCTGTGGATGATGATGATGATGATTCTAATAAATAAATAAATATCGTCAGACGTTACACACAGCGCCATCTGACCCCGAACTAAGCAAAGCTTGTACTATGGAAGTCAGATAACTGATAGAATACGTAAATATTTTTTTTTGTTGTAAATACATACTTATAAAACATACAGTAGAATAGAATAGAATAGAATATTTTATTCGCCTTATAACTACATATGTTACACTAGGCACGTCAAAATTACAATTATTAATCAAAATTATATAAAATTACAAAATGAAATAGGAACAATTAAACAAAATGTCACTGCCTAATATTAAAAAAAAGAAAAGTCCAGTGATTATTATAAAATGTCAAATTAGTACTATTATGTCAAAATATTAAATAATGTCAAATGAATAATAATAAAAAAAACAAAAAAATGTCAAGTGACTAAATCTAAAAAAAAAACACAAACAATAAAGAATAATTAGATTCAGATACAGTATACTCAGACACAGAACAAACATTAGTACATTTCGTGTACAAAAACGTGTTTGTGTGTTTCGTGTGTAAAATGCTCTAATTTTATTGAGACGATAAAGGAAATCACCCCGTATACATATTTCAGGTATGGCGATATGTTATGATATGCGGTTCCCAGAGCTAAGTACCGCTCTCAGTATAATGGGTGCACAGATTCTAACATTCCCTTCTGCTTTTACTGTGGCTACCGGAAAAGCTCACTGGCATGTACTACTCAGGTAACAAGATAGGACTTATTTATTTATTTTTATCGTTGTTACTCTTGGCAAAGTGGTCGTGGTCAGTGGCGGATTTACCAGCAGGCTGAGTAGACTTGAGCCTAGGGCGGCTGATTTTTGGGGCGGCAAATTTGGGGACCGAATTTTTTTTGCTACCTCATAGAAATCAAAAAGATTTTTGCATGACCGTTTTCTGATGTCTCACAGATAGAAGTCTGCAACAAATTTTGCTAATGACTTTCCTCTCTCACTTGTCATTGCACACTCCGAAAGTAGAAAATTTTTTGGATTGTAAAAATAATGTAGGAGATGACAATTGTAGAGGCAAGGGCGGCAAAAACTGTGTACCCTATGCCTTGAAAATTTGTAAATCCGCCACTGGTCGTGGTAATAGGTTACGTAAAAGTAATATTACGAACGAAATGCAACCTTGATGGTAAGAGATAAGGGACCATCCATATATTACGTCACACGAATTTCATGATTTTTTTTTACCCCTCCCCCGTCCTTGTCACATTTGTGAGACCCCCCTAGTGATGTCACATATTTTGCAATCTTACATTTAGAAATTTATGAAATTAAATATAAAACATATAAGTATTTTAAAAAAAGTGTGGTGTCACAAAATTTGGGACCCCCCCGCCTCTTGTCACACTTCGTCGACCCCCTCCCTCCCCCGTAATTTATGGATGGCTCCTAACCCCTGTCAATGACTATTGTAACGGTAACCAGAACTTTGAGTAACAATACAAAGTCTAGGGCAACACTGCTTTGGCGCTCATTACTTTAAGAAGTTTAAGACATTCGGTGGTTAGTCTCAAAAACCCTTTTATGATTTTTTTATTGTTAAATTAACACGAAATAAACACGCCTCATGGTAACAGATAACGCCTATCCATGACCATTGCAGCTGTAACAAAACAGACATAACTTTGAGTAACAAAACAAAGTCCAGGGCATCGTTGCTTTGGCGCTGATTACTTTAAGGGCCAAGTCCTCGACCGTGGGAACTTCTGCTTGAACACCTACATTGATATTTTCCACTCACACAGACGTACATACGTCTGACGTTAGATTTGAATACATTGACGTCACGCTAAAATAGATAAGGAGAGTTAAATTACTATAGCCACGAGCAAGAAGGAGACAGAATGTTTATTCCTATTGCCGGAAGCGGATTTTACATTGATTATCTGTTACATTATGACAGAAGTTTTTTTTTTGTTTTGGCATCGCGTTTTGAATATTTGCCAGTGTCAAGTGTCAAATACAAAACGGGCGGGAAGCATGCGCGCGGTGCTCGGTACCGCCGCCACCGCGCGCCCTCTCGTGACGTGCTATACACGACCACGAGACTCGTGACGTTAGATTGTCAGATTCAGAGATTCTCGATGGTTTGTAGCGCCTACCAAAATAAAACAGCAACAGACGTAACGCAGAAAAGAGATTTTCAGCAGGCACTATCAGAAATTTTCATCAAACTATCCGTACTTATCTGCTAATAGAATAAACAAAACGTACAATAAAAGGTCTAAGCCTTAAATGTATCTGCATCAAAGTTAGCATCTATAAAATTGCGCCTTTCCTATAATTATTTTGATGTCAAGATTACGGATTAAAAATAATTTGGCCATATTCTATTTCATAATTTCAAGAAACGAAAAGCGTTTGAAACTATTTTTTCTCTAAGCATAATAATTCAGGATATGTACTATAGTATTCATTAATTTCAAACTTCCACATGATGTATAACGGCACAAAAATGTTGACAAAAACACATCGATTGCCTTATTTCACAAGACTTGCCCGTTAAGACATTCGATAGTTGTAACAATAGCAATATTGATATTGTATTGCGATTGTTTCAATAGCACTTTTATATTGTTTTTAATCAAAAATCAATAATTCGAACGAAACATTCTCCTGATGGTAACAGATAACGTCTATCCATGAACCAGTGCAGCGGTTATCAGAACTTTGAGTAACAAAACAAAGTCCAGGGCATCGTTGCTTTTGCTCTGATTACTTTAAGACATTCGATAGTTAGT
Source organism: Biston betularia (assembly GCA_905404145.2). Lineage (NCBI taxonomy): Eukaryota > Metazoa > Arthropoda > Insecta > Lepidoptera > Geometridae > Biston > Biston betularia. The sequence goes on from FR989891.1 coordinate 2,646,598, forward strand.
TTCAATATCCCTTTTATATGTTTTTTAATCAAAAAGTTATGATTCGAACGAAACATTCTCCTGATGGTAACAGATAACGCCTGTCCATGAAACAGAGAAGCGGTTACCAGAACTTTGAGTAACAAAACAAAGTCCAGGTCATTCCATGCTTTGGCGCTGATTACTCAGCAAGTTTCTCCGCAGATCTCGTGCAATTGAAAATCAATGCTATGTCATTGCCGCTGCTCAGACTGGCGCCCACAACTCCAAGCGCTCTTCTTATGGGCACGCCATCTGCATAGACCCCTGGGGCAAAGTCCTGCTCGATTGTGAGGATATCTCCCCAGGGTTTAAAGTAGCGGAGATAAACCCTGATATGTTGAAGAATGTAAGGAAAAATATGCCCGTGTTTCAACATAGAAGGTATGATTTTTTTATTCGTGTATTTCTGTTTAATAGGTGACTTGATTGAGAGTGTTCTTGGCTATCATACAAATCAGTTCAGCCGTTTGAAGATTATATTAGCTCTTTTAAAAACGGAGGAGGTTCTCAATTCGACTGTATGTTTTATTGTATGTTATGTTATGCGATCATTCCGCCAATTATGAATCGATTTTGATGATTCATTTTTTGCTTGGCAGATCATACTTCAGAGGTGGTCCCATACAAATTTCATAGAAATCGATCGAGTGTTTTAAAAAAAAAACAACAAATTGTATTTGTATATATCGATGATATTTTCGTTTACTCGCTGTTTCATTGGAGCGTTGGTAAGAGATAACGCCTGTCCATGACCATTGCATCGATACACAGAACTATGTGTAGTAAGACAAAGTTCAGGGCATCGCTGCTTTGGCGCTCATTACTTTGAGACTCAATGTTTTCGATGAGAATTTGTCTATGCAGGAAAACAACGGCGATACAATAAATTGATTCTTTTCTATTTCAGAAGAGATGTTTATTCACTATACACATTGAGTATCCGTAAAAATCTTCTATCGGTCCATTCGACAAACGTCGTGGATGTCCCGTGCAGTTGCAACAAAAGGGTCGACCCGGAACCCGGAAACTCGCAGTTGGACCCCGGAAACTCGCAGTTGGACCCCGGAAACTCGCAGTTAGACTCCGGAAACTCGCAGTTGGACTCCGGAAACTCGCAGTCGGACCCCGGAAACTCGCAGTTGGACCCCGGAAACTCGCAGTCGGAACCCGAAAAAGTAATCTTCAGGAGTGGAAGCTCGGAATCCGGAAGCAATCATTCTGGATCGGACGAGAAAACTAACGTCTTCGGACATGTCAGAATCCCTGAAAGCTGTGTTTTCTATAAATCAAAGAAAAGCTATGCTTTTGTTAATTTAAGGTTAGTATTTTTTTTTGGACATAAACTTAAAATAGATAGTTAATTTCAAAGTCAGAGTGAATAGGTATCTTCTAAGTCTGCGTGCTTCATCTTCGGCCACATCATCAGGCGAGTTGGTTGTCAAACGCGGACTTATCTGTAGTAAAAAAAAGAAGATAAATAGATCTTTAAAGTGCACACAAAAATACATAGAAAACAAAAGAATCTTATGAGTTGACCACAAATGGTGGGCTTGTCGCTACGAGCGATGTCTTCCAGGCAATCAAGAATGGAATACACAATACTTAAGGTGGTTCGATTTTCATACAAACAATATTTTCAAGTGGGGCATAATTTTACAGTGAAATCACAGCTACTGGCATTTATTTTGGTCTTTATTTGCGGTAAATCACAATTGCTTGAATAAAACAGTAGTTGTGATTTATCGCAAATAAAGACCAAAATAAATGCCAGTAGCTGTGATTTCACTGTAAAATTATGCCCCACTTGTCCATAAATGGAAAAAATTGTTTGTATGGAAATCGAACCAACTTAACAAGAAAAAAACAACAATTTTTTCCTAGATGTGTTATACCAGGCCACGTTCTGGTCGCTCCAATGAGGAAGGCAGAACGTAACAAGGACTTGACTGATGAAGAAGCCGAGGATTTCTTCAGGACAGTCCGTCTGGTCCAAAGATTGATGGAGAAAGTACACCAGACCAATTCATGTACAGTAACTATTCAGGATGGGCAAGACGCGGGACAAACTGTTAAGGTTGTTCTTTTTTTTTTAACCCCTAACGCAAACACGACGTTTTGTTATAAGTGTGTGTGTAGAAACTAGCTGCGCCCCACGGTGTTACCAGCTACATGTTTTCGGGATAACAAGTGGCCTATGTGTTAATCCAGGATATCAGCTACCTTCATACCAAATTTCATCAAAATCCACTCAGTCGTTTTTGCGTGAAAGAGTAACAAACATCATACAAACTTTCGTGTTTATAATATTAGTAGGATAAATAAAATGCCAATCAGTAGTGTGTAAACATTACTGAGTTTCAGTTTGAAGGGTACTGCAGCTAGCGAAATTATAGTGCTGTTGAGACTAACCATCGAAAGTCTCAAAGTAATGAGCACCAATGCACCAATGCAGCGATGCCCCGGATTTTGTTTTGTTACTCAAAGTTTTGTGTGTCGCTGCAATGGTAGGTATGTGTCGTCTTGTGTGTCACGTTCGTGTCATTACTTTAACATTAAAAAAAACTATTCTTAGCGTGATTTAATGAAAAAAATAATATTTAATCTTTCAGCATCTTCATTGCCATATAATGCCGAGAAAAAAAGGGGATTTTATAGAGAACGATCTCATATACTTGGAGTTGGCTAAACATGACCAGTAAGTGTTTATATAGTGCTAGCGACCCGCCCCGGCTTCGCACGGGTGCAATGCAGATAATAATGTGGTGCATATGCATGTATTATAGGTACATATAAACCTTCCTCTTGAATTACTCTGTCTACTGATGGAAACCGCATTAAAATCCGTTGCGTAGTTTAAAAGATCTAAGCGTACAGACGGCGGGAAGCGACTTTGTTTCATACTATGTAGAGACTAGCGACCCGCCCCGGCTTCGCACGGGTGCAATGTAGATACTAATGTGGTGCATAAGCATGTATTATACATATAAACCTTCCTCTTGAATCACTCTGTCTACTGATGGAAACCGCATTAAAATCCGTTGCGTAGTTTAAAAGATCTAAGCGTACAGACGGCGGGAAGCGACTTTGTTTCATACTATGTAGAGACTAGCGACCCGCCCCGGCTTCGCACGGGTGCAATGTAGATAATAATGTGGTGCATAAGCATGTATTATACATATAAACCTTCCTCTTGAATCACTCTATCTATTTCACAGCATTAAAATCCGTTGCGTAGTTTGTAAGATCTAAGCGTACAGACGGCGGGAAGCGACTTTGTTTTATATATAATATTATGTACTCTATGTAGAGATACACTTGTGTTTTCCGGGATAAAAACAACCTTATGTTTACTTAATCCCGGATATAAGCTACCTTCATTTAAAAAAATCGGTTATGACCATAACGTCACTTTCGCAAAATGTCATCGTAAAAAGTTTGGTCAGTTTCGCATGTCACTTTCGCAAAATGTCATCGTAAAACAGCCCTGTTGGTTCATTGGTAGTGTGTCTGCTTCGAGAGCTGAAGGGCGTGGGTTCGATTCCCACTCAGGACTAACATTTGTGTGACTAACATCGATGTTTGTTGTGTCTGGGTGTACTGTATGTATTATAAGTATGTATTTACAAAAAAAAAGTATTTAAGTATTCTATCAGTTATCTGTCTTCCATAGCACAAGCTCTGCTTAGTTTGGGGTCAGATGTCGCTGTGTGTAATGTCCTATGATATTTATTATTTATTTTATTTATTTAAAAAGTTTAGTCAGATTCGCATGTCACTTTCGCAAAATGTCATCGTAAAAAGTTTAGTCAGTTTCGCAAAATGTCATCGTAAAAAATTTGTACAGTGTCGCATGTCACTTTCGCAAACATTCTAATTTGTTTAAAAATCTAGGTTGTTTTTCAAATTATTTTTTTACCGTTCCGCGTAACCTTGTAAAAATGTTTTTTTTTCTCAGGTTCAAATCTGGTCATCCCGCAAAGCCACCTAGAAGTTTACAGGAAATGCAAGCGGAAGCGGAAATGCTGAGAAAAGAAATTGAACTCCTTCTACAAGAAACCAACTCCGCGTAGAAATAGAATTTAAAATTAAAAAAAAAAAAACATATTTTACCTCACACATTATCACAATATTTAGATAAATAAATTAATGGATAGGAAACGAAAAATGTGTACAGGGTTATACGTTTGAGGTATACTAAGCCGAAAGGGGGTCATTTAGAACAATTTCAAGTATTGACACAACTCTGAAATCGCAAAAAAATCAGCTTCTCCATAGAAAAACTACTACTTGAAACGTATAGATCAGCTGTTTTTTTCGCTATTAGAGAGTTTTATGATTAAGTAGTTAAATGACCTCCTTTCGGCTATACGCTTATGTAATTTATTGAATGTGCAATGACATAAGATATTTAAGAAAACTCAATTTTATTGTGACTAGTGATATTCCGATTAAAGAGCAATATTTTTATTCTTGTGTAAATAAGTAATAAATTATTATTAATATTTAAATATTTAAATTATGTATGTAATGGATTTAATTTCAATATTTATGTTAAATAAAAAAAATATGTTCTCAATTTATTTGTATATTCTAAAGGTTAAAGTGTTGTTCTAAGGGTTAAAGTCTTAGCCATACTGCCTTGTCTTCGGTTTTGTTTTTTCAATTCATGTCCAACTACTATGGTTACAGTCAAAGTCCAGTCTAGGTCAAGTCTAATCGAGTCCAGTCATGCCTTAGTAAAGTAGTGGCGACTTTACTATAAGCTTCGGTGGAGTTTCGGAAGCAACACGAGATCATGTTTCACCACATTATATCGCTTTCTTACACTCGCGCTTTTAATTCAGTACTTTATGAATAAAACACGACCATTTTTGTGCATAAACTCTCGAAAAACACTAAGTTTTGGAAAAAATACAACGGGGCGACATGACTCTTTCCGCGTTCCCGCCAAAACTCCGAAACTATAATAAGCACACACCGAAATTAAAATGTACAGACAATGAAAAAACTTTATGAGCAGTGTTGCCAACCGGATAAGTCAAAAGTCACCTAAAATAGATAAAAAAGTAACCTTTTGATGTCAAAAGTAACCATCCACTATTTTTTATAACATCAAGTTTGTATATGCCTATAACTCGAAGACAGCGCGCGGAATTAAACTCTTCTTATGTTTACAACGAAATAACTCTTCGCAAGTTCATGAAATAAAAAAAAATGGCAAATAACGCACGAAAATATGATTTGCACATATGACACCGTTTGGCCCTTAAAAATTGCTTGATACACAGTTAACTCACAGAAATGTACGTACGATGTACGTTAGTTTCGTAAGAAAAAATTGTTAATTCTACCAATTCCACTTCCAATTCCATTTTTTTTTCTTTCCATTTCTGCCAATTTTTTATCACTTTCTTACACTCGCGCTTTTAATTCAGTACTTTATGAATAAAACACCACCATTTTTATGCATAAACACTCGACAAAACACTAGTTTTGGAAAAAATACAACGGAGCGACAAGACTCTTCCCGCGTTCCCGCCAAAACCTCCACCTGTAATGATAATTGCAGTTTTTTGAAAATAAATTAAGAATAGCGACATCTAGATATGACACTAGAAACACTCACGCTAAGTAGCATTGGCCACTTCGTCGTAGTGCAGCGTGAAATCAGTAGATGGCGTTTCTGGTAAGTGAATTTTCTTGCGTGTGTAGATTCGTGATTTTAGTCTTATGCATCTGAACCAAACCCATAGTAAGTTGTAAATATACCTACTTGTTAATGCTTAATTAAATTTTATAAATGAATACATTTATGATTGTTTTATTTACTTGGCTGGTTCTAACATGACAAGATTTCCTTAGTCGCTAACTAGATGGCGCTCTATGAAATGTCGTCCAATTTTTTTCGAACGAACTAGCGTCGTTTTTAGCTATGATAGCTCAGTGGTTAGCGCGGGCGGTTCTCGGAGGGCATGGGTTCAAACCTGAACAATGAGCTTGAGCTGCCGGTAAAGGAAAACATCGTGAGAAAACCATAGCATGGTGGTAGGGTACGTTCTATTTCACGGCTGGCTAGGTACCACACTCGAATTTAAAATCTGCCGACAAACACCTAACGGTGTGTTCTGGAAACCTCACTTGAGATCCAGTTCCATTTCAGGCTAAGTTAGTTTACCATATTTGACCACACCGTCACTTAAGAGTGCGCCTGATGCCAGAAAAAACTCAAGAGTCCACGCGCTCTAGTGCGAAGAAACAAAATCGAGCATTGCCTTGAATTGTTGATATTTTGAGAAGAGTTGTTTGCATAGTAGTTTGTTGGTTTGAATTTTTTTTTCGTTTCGTTATATTTGTTGTTGATGTTTTGTTATGTTTGTTTTGTTTGACCGACAAGGGCTCACCGGAAGACCAGCGCTGGTCATACTAATTAGTATGACAAGTATTATGCTGAGGTGAGCCCCTATTTTGTAACTGTTTGTCTCTATTTGTTTTTTTGTTCTGTTACAAAATAAAAATTACTTTCTTTCTTTCTTTCCTTGAATATCTGCCTTGAGAGCTGTAGGGCGTGGGTTCGATTCCCACTCAGGGCAAACATTTTGTAAATAAACAAATGTTTGTTCTGTGTCTGGGTGTTCTGTATGTACCTATTATAAGTATGTATTTACAAAAAAAAGTATTTATATATATCTACTATCAGTTATCTGGCTTCCATCACACAAGCTCTGCTTAGTTTGGGGCCAGATGGCGCTGTGTGTATAATCCTACGATAGGTATTTAAAAAATTGCATGATTTGAAATCCGAGGTACATTTTTGTCTGAGAGCATCAAGTTGAGGTCAAACACTTATCCTGTCAACGAGAAAGAAACACCAAATAAACTCTAGGGTATTTGTGCAGAGAATCTCGCTTCGTTTCATCCACTCCGTAAGGAATTCTGAACTAGACATTTACATTTCTAAGAGGTCTTCTGAGATTCATTACGTGCCCTTTGTCGTGTCCTTTATTCAGCAGAAAACTAGTAAAACGTGGGTAAGTTAATGTATTATATAATCACCAGCACGATAGTTTGTTTTATACTTTATTTAGTTTCTGTAGCGATGATAGCTCAGTGGTTAGCGCGGTCGCGTCGCATGCCGAAGGTTTCGTTTCACTGTCAAGAGCTCTGCAATGGTCATGGACGTGCGTTATCTCTTACCATCAGGAGAGCGTCTCGTTCGTCTCATTACCTTTCAAATAAAAAAAAATAAATATTAATAATTTAATAATAGCAAAAGTGTGAGACCCTGGAACCTGTTATTCCATTTTCACGGAAAAGAGATTTAGGTATTGGAAAATGAAAGCGTGAATCGGAGGCATAAGATTTAAATTACAAAAAAATATGCAATGATTTCTCTCAGTGGTTAGCGTAGTCGGTTCACACACCGATGGGTGTGGGTTCAAACCCCAACAATGAGCTTGAGCTGCCAGTGAGAGAAAACATCGTGAGGAAACCATAGCATGGTGGTAGCGTACTCTCTAGTACTCGGCTGGCTAGCTACTCAAGTTGAAAATCTGCCGCCAAGCATCTAACGGTGTGTTCCGGCAGACTCACTTGAGAGCCAGTTCTATTCCAGGCTAGGTGTGCTTTACCATCTTCGACCACACCTTCACTTAACATCAGGTGAGCTGTGGTCAAACACCTAGCCTATCAACGATAAACAAAAAAAAATACGCTTGCTGTTTATTTTCGCGACTTAATTATGAAAAAAACCCGGCCCTGCGCGAGTTGGACTCGCGCACGAAGGGTGTGAAAAGGTGGGGTAGGGTGTGAAGGGTGGGGGGTGGTTGTGTACCATGACGCTGCAATGGTCATGGACAGGCGTTATCTTTTACCATCAGGAGAGCGCCTCGATCGTCTCATTACATTTACATTAAAAAACACTGCACCAAATATTAAGTGGATACGACTTTTCGTTTTTTGGTAATCCCACAGATATATAACCGGTTGTTCTGAAAACTGGTTTAATCTAAAAAGTAACCTATATTTATTTTAAATATAATCATCTTATAGGTTATAAACTATCTATGTGTTAAATTTCATTCAAATCCATTCAGTTGTTTTTGCTTGATTAACAAACATCAAAATAACTAAACATACAAACTTTCACATTAATTAGTTGAATAGACTAGAACTAGACTGCAACTTGTAGGTCTAGGTTCAAATCCCACTGCTCGCAATTTTTTTTTCTAAATTATGTGCGTATTGCCGTTAGCTTATAACGGTGGAGGAAAAACCGTGAAGAAACCTACATGTCTGAGAATTGTTAACGTTCTAGAACATGTGTAAAGTGTGCCAACCCGCACTTGGCCAGCGCGATGAACTAGGGATTTACCCTTCTCACAATGAGAAAAAGCCCACGTCCACCAGTGGGACTATCCACAAAACAAACCTACACAAATAATGTTACTTGATAGTTAAGTTGTAAGTAAAATTTATTTGTTAGTTTCACTTTTGCATCGTATAACTTTATATTCAATAAGTAAATATCTTAGATTTTAAATGTTAGTAAAATGCTTCTAAATTTATAGTCATGTTGTATACACATGTTTAGGTATATAGTCTGGCTCGAAACTGTACCTAGCAAATTATGTATCTGTTCTGACTATGTTCTGTTTTGTGTATCAATAAATAAAATAAAATAAAATAAAATAAAAACAGAGCTATTTAATTCGCACCAGAATTAAATAGTTATTTTGTTCTGCGGTAATTTTATATTTGTAATTTATTGTTAATTTAACTTCGTGATTTTAACTTTCAGGCGTAACTGTTTGTCTGGTTACTGTATTAGACAGGTTTGCCGACTTCTAGATTTTGTTTGTGGAATAATTGCTGTTTCAAAGACATAATTTCAAACTTAACTAAATTATTCATACTTTAAGAGCAGCGTACAATTTCTATTCCATAAAACTTAACACTTTATTATTATCGCTGCAAAGTTGTCTTTAGACATAACAGTAAATAAGTGATAGCTGTATATTAAAGTTCCTACTCATTAAACAAGTCAACGCCTGGGTAAAATGATGCTTCCCTTTTTATTAAATACATTTTCTATTTAAAGTAACTATATTATAGAAATTGAAATAGCACGAGGCAAATTAAAAATTGTTTAGTGACGTTCATATAGAAAAAGGAGACTATCTACGAGCACACAAGCAAACCAAATTTGTGTCAAAGCACGCGTAGTTCATTGCACGGATAGATTCCAGCACTCGTAGCTTAGTAGTATACATAGCTCGTAGCACGCGTAGCTCATTGCACGGATAGATTCCAGCACTCGTAGCTTAGTAGTATGCGTAGCTCGTAGCACGCGTAGCTCATTGCACGGATAGATTCCAGCACTCGTAGCTTAGTAGTATACATAGCTCGTAGCACGCGTAGCTCATTGCACGGATAGATTCCAGCACTCGTAGCTTAGTAGTATGCGTAGCTCGTAGCACGCGTAGCTCATTGCACGGATAGATTCCAGCACTCGTAGCTTAGTAGTATACATAGCTTGTAGCACGCGTAGCTCATTGCACGGATAGATTCCAGCACTCGTAGCTTAGTAGTATGCGTAGCTCGTAGCACGCGTAGCTCATTGCACGGATAGATTCCAGCACTCGTAGCTTAGTAGTATACATAGCTCGTAGCACGCGTAGCTCATTGCACGGATAGATTCCAGCACTCGTAGCTTAGTAGTATACATAGCTCGTAGCACGCGTAGCTCATTGCACGGATAGATTCCAGCACTCGTAGCTTAGTAGTATACGTAGCTCGTAGCACGCGTAGCTCATTCCACGGATAGATTCCAGCACTCGTAGCTTAGTAGTATGCGTAGCTCGTAGCACGCGTAGCTCATTGCACGGATAGATTCCAGCACTCGTAGCTTAGTAGTATGCGTAGCTCGTAGCACGCGTAGCTCATTGCACGGATAGATTCCAGCACTCGTAGCTTAGTAGTATACATAGCTCGTAGCACGCGTAGCTCATTGCATGGATAGATTCCAGCACTCGTAGCTTAGTAGTATACATAGCTCGTAGCACACGTAGCTCATTGCACGGATAGATTCCAGCACTCGTAGCTTAGTAGTATACGTAGCTCGTAGCACGCGTAGCTCATTCCACGGATAGATTCTAGCACTCGTAGCTTAGTAGTATGCGTAGCTCGTAGCACGCGTAGCTCATTGCACGGATAGATTCCAGCACTCGTAGCTTAGTAGTATACATAGCTCGTAGCACGCGTAGCTCATTGCACGGATAGATTCCAGCACGCGTAGCTTAGTAGTATACGTAGCTCGTAGCACGCTTATTTGTAGGAAGGGTAGGCCGTAGCACGCGTAGCTTATTATCAGATTCATTGTGTAGTATGTACTGAATCTCTCCATATTCCATATGCAATTTCCTTCTATACTTGAATAATTTTTTTACTGCTAACGAGTTTAAAATATTTGCGGTACGAACGAAACAACATTAGGTAAGACCCTTACCTAATGTTGTTTCGTTTCGTTTAGACCTGTAACTCGACCTCAGGTGTAAGAGTTCCCCTGTAAGGGACAAACTCGATACCTACTGTGCAAAGTCAGGGTCAAACGATCACGCAACTATCGCTTATCGATTTTATTGTGCTGAACTTTGTCCCGAATTCAGAGCAGTTGTTTAATTCTAGTTAAAAACTTCGCCGTGTTGGAAGTTAGAACTTTTTTACCCGGCCACGCAAAATTGTGCGTGGATGAAACAAAACTGAGTGCGTGCCAAGGAGCGTGATTCAAATCCCTTTGAATGAAAACAACGTGAGAAAATCACAGCATGGCGGTAGGGTTCTGCGTTCTCTATCTCACAATCGGCTGGCTAGCTACCACTCGAGAGGCGAAATCAGCCTTGTCAGGCTAGGTGCGTTTACCATTGATGACTAAGCCTCCACTTAAAATCAAATGAGTTGTGTTGAAACATCTGGCCTATGTTTTGGGATTAGTCACGTTTGATTATGTCGGATATAGTTTTGGTCACATCCGACGGCCTTCTTCAAGGAAACAAAGCAGACTGCAAAGCATGCGCGACCTCGTCTCTCTTTGCATTGACAAAAAAAAAACAAAAATGTATCAAAACCATGCCAGTTCTTATAGTGAAAAGTATTATATCAGTAATCTGGTTCAAGTAGAACGATTTGATTAAAATATTCCAGAGTTATATATTTAGTGTATTTTATACATATACGTCGTTTTAGTTACAATAATACAACTTGAAACTATGTTAAATATTTACAAAATTCAACTTAAAATGTAAAACAAAATTAAATTCCATAATTCATCCGGCAGACTCGCCAGCCAGTCCCATACCAGGCTAGGTGTGCTTTACCATCTTCAACTATACGATCACTTAACATCATGTGAGCCGTGGTCAAACATCTAGCTTGTCAACTATAAAAAAAAAGTATTATAACTTAGGAAATGTCCTGCAATAAAATTATTTGTTAAATAATTTTAATCTTATTACGCAAGTGCCATTTAATTAAAACTAAACCTTCGAGATTTTAATTGAATAAAAAACACAAACCGCCCTCACTTTATTATCCTAACATCTGTAATATAACAGCGTCCTATCCAACTTTACTCGAAAAAACACGTCCAAACGTAAAACGAAACTTGCAACATAAACAGAAAAGTTAAATTAAAAATAAACGGAAAATTTTCCGAGAAATCCGCGAAATGAACAGTCGTGAACAACCTTTTGAATGCGCCTTCTCTTGCAGTGGTGGAAAAGACGCGGTCGCGTGCGGTCGTCTCGGATCATTCTCGATTCGAATTTCCGAAGTTTTTGATCTGCCAGTGTCGTGTTTTGTTTTTTTAATTGTCAAAATTCTGTGTTAGTCATATTAATTTTTTTATTAAAAAAGTGGCCTGTGTTTGTGTTCGGATGGAAAAGTTGGAAGGCATTTAATAGGAGAGCTGACAGCACGATAAGGTAGGATTAGATGTTACCGATGGTCATTGATACTTTAAGCTTTATAGATAGGCTTTGGGTTTATTTTCAGAGTTTTCGGATGTTTATCTAGTAAACATTTATGTAGAAAGTGTATTAATAATTTGATACTCTCTATTTATTGTCATCGAAATATCTCGGAGCTCTATGTCGAAAAAAGCTACGTGATTCTTTCAAACAGTTATTTTATATAGAAAGGAGTAGGGTAAAATATACGAGGAAAGTATATAGGCAGGGTATTTCAAAACGAAAAATGCTGTAATCTTATTGTAAAATAAATAATTTCTTTAGGACTTTCAACCAGGGCTCGATGCGCGAGGATACTTTAAATACTTTTAATTGACATTAATTTAATTAAATTGTAACGTTGACATTCATTTAATTAAATTAATGTCAATTAAAACTATTTAAAGTCTCCCCGCGCATCGAGCCCTGGTTGAAAGTCCTAAAGAAATTATTTTTCAAATTAAAATGGAAATTATTATTCATTCCATACAAACATACTGTTTAAAATTAACAATTAATTATTTATTTTAATGTCAATATAGCAAAAACAAAAAAAAAACATTATTATATTACAATATTATATTTGACATTTTATTATATAAATTAATAAAAAAAATTGCAATGACTATATTTGACTCAATATTACATTTGACATAATATGTCAAATGTAATACTTAAGTTTATATATTATATAAACTTAATAAAAAAAATTGCAATGACTAATGCTATATTGATATTAAAATAAATAATTAATTGTTAACTTTAAACAGTAGTTATGATTTATTGAATAATAGAAAATCTACCAATATCTAAAAAAAAAAAAGCGGAAAGTATTTGATGTTTTCTTCATTAAATCTAAATAAAAATCTGTTTCTCTACATTCAAAACTACAGTAAACTCTATATTTCTTTAAGTTTTAGATGATATATGTGTGAAAAGGAATTAGTATGAGTGATAATAGCTCAGTGGTTAGCGCGGTCATACACAGAAGGGCGTGGGTTCAATTCCCCCCCAGGACAAACTTTGTGGTACAAACAATTTTTTTTAATGTAAAAAGTAATGAGACGAACGAGACGCTCTCCTGATGGTAAGAGATAACGCCTGTCCATGCCCATTGCAGCGATACACAGAACTTTGAGTAACAAAACAAAGTCCAGGCATCGCTGCTTTAGCGCTCATTACTTATTTATCATTGTTCTTACACCCAGACAGGGTGTACTGTATGTATTAAAAGTATGTATTTATAACAAATAAAAGTATTGTTTTTTTTTATATTGAATAGGTTCGCGCTTGACCACATCCTGCCTGATGTGAAGCATCGATGCGGTCTAAGATGGAACACGCTTACCTAGAAGGAACCTGTTTACTCTTGATTTGAAGAAGATAAAATACATACTATTGTATGTATTCTATCAGTTATCTGACTTCCATCACACAAGCTTTGCTTAGTTTGGGGCCAGATGGCGCTGTGTGTCACACACAGCGCCATCTGGCCTGCGATACGATACGATATGCTCATTTTTATCTTTACAGTAACATATACGTATCTTGAAACATGACATACACAAAATCTGGGTGTGTGTTCCCCAATGAATATAGTCTGGGTACCTTCAAGTCGCGAGTGAATCGGTTTCTTCTAGGCGAGCGTGCTCCACCGTAGACCGCATCTTCGCTTAACATCAGGCGGGATGGCGGTCAAACGCAAGCCTATCTACTATAAAAAAAAAAATTAAAAAATAAAAATCCTGTAATTCACGAGCAATTCGAGGACTCCTCGGTTCTCTAATGAACACACATGAAAGTAATTAATTTAGTCTTTTTCTTTTTTTTTTCTAATTAATGTAGCTGAAGATTTACTTGCGTAAGACGCGTTTTCATATGTAAATGAAGATTTATAATTATTTTTTTTAATAATTTGCCCTTTCAGGCTAAAGCTATAAAGCCATACTGCCTTGTCTTAAGTGTTATTTCTGCTGTATCTTAGCTATAGTTATCGTCAAAGTCGTCTTTGTCAAGTCCAGTTCGTGTCAGTTAATTCCAGTCATGCTTTAGTAAAGTAGTGGCAACTTTACTACAAAGCTTCGATGGAGTTTTGGAAGCAACACGAAAACTCATGTTTCACCACATTATATCATTTTCCCACACTCGCGCTTGTAATTCGGCACTTTATGAATAAAACACCACCATTTTTATGCATATACACTCGACAAAACACTAGTTTTCGAAAAAAATACAACGGAGCGACACGACTCTTCCCGCGTTCCCGCCAAAACCCCTGAAGATTTATAATGGAAAGAAAAAGTGTTTTTATTCTTTGGTTTTGGCGTCGCGTTTTAGCATTTGCCAATGTCAAGTATTTATATATTTTCAAGTTTCAAAAGTTAAATAAGTGCCCTCGTAGCTGAAGGTATAGTCCAAGTCCAGTCTTGGTCAAGTACAGTCCACGTCAGTCAAGTCCAGTCATGCTTTAGTAAAGCAGTGGTGACTTTACTATAAAGCTTCGTTCTTTGAACTTACGTGTACTGTATTGCCAGTATACTTGAGTTTCGAGTTCCTTACGTAATTTGACCTACTTACGACGCTGTGGTCCTGCTATTGTGTTCTGGAATTGCAGTATTTTACTAACCTACTTTTGACATTTCCGTTGGCAACGATTTATTTTCCGAAACTGTTCTGTTTTCAACCCCTATCTAGTACGGTGGTACCTACCTAGACGACCACCTGCTAAGGAAATCTACAACCAAGTAAATTTCCCCGGTGAGCTGTGGTCAAATACCTAGACTGTCAATCATACAAAAAAAAGGTTTTGTTCTCTGTTTTAAGCAAATGGCTATATGCACCTATCTTAGCTAGATTTGTAGCTATGTCGGATCGCACGTCGAAGGGAACAATGAGCTTGAGCTGCCGGTGAAGGTAAACATTGGGAGGAAACCATAGCATGGTAGTAGGGTAATTGCTAGTACTTGGCTGGCTACCGCACGAAAATTGAAAATCTGCCGCCAAGTCTATGTTTCAGTACTTGCTACATGATTGTAAACCTTATTGCACGGTTTTACTTTAAAGCGATTGCGTAGCTTTTTCATAAGTAGCTCGCAGTAGTAGTACTAGATGTGAATATTAATTGAATGAGCTTTATGTCATACCTGAAAAGGCGTATACATCTTTGATGGCAACAGAATATTTTTTATTTTATTTTAATGGTTGACAGGCTAGGTGTTCGACCACAGCTCAGCTGATTCAGCTGTTAAGTGACGGTGTGGCCGAAGATAGTAAAGCACACCTAGCCTGATATGGAACTGGCTCTCAAGTGAGGCTGCCGGAACACACTGTTAGATGCTTGGCGGCAGATTTTCAACTTGAGGGTTGTAGCTAGCTAGAGTACTAGAACGTACCCTACCACCATGCTGTGGTTTCCTCACGATGTTTTCCTCCACCGGCAGCTCAAGCTCATTGTTGGGGTTTGAACCCACGCCCTTCGGCATGCGAACCGACCGCGCTAACCACTGAGCTATCATCGCCACGATTAGTTAGTATCTAGTAACATAAGAGTCATACAATTTATATTTATCCAATGTCAAGTAGGAAAATTAATAATTTAAATGTAAAAAACAAATTATGAAAATTACAATGTCAATGAAATTAATAAAATGTCAACATGAAAATTAAATTCATATACTTGGTTAAAATTTGTCAAATAAATATTCATTAATTTTGTAATAGGTCTTTTGGACATTTATTTTATTTTTTATTTTATTCTAAATAGGTTCGCGTTTGACTACACTCCGCCTGATGTTAAGCAGTAGTGTGGTCAAACATGGAGCACGCTCGCCTAGAAGAAACCGATTCACTCGCGCCTTGAACCCATATTGTATCCATCAGGGAACACCCACTCGCGCAGCAAATGCCATTGTTTAGCGGTTCGTACAATGAAGGTAGACTCGAACCGTTTAATTAGTCTTTGGAACAAATCGTGTTGTCAAAAATGGTAAACTTGGACTGACAGTTGTAAACCATATTTAAAATATGAGATTCTTACACTTCCATCGTATTCGCATCTTCGCTTTACATCAGGCGAGTTGGCGGTCAAACGCAAGGCCATATGTAATAATAGAAAAAAAAAACACTTCAACTGAGCTGCAGTCGAAGCGTCAGACAAACATACAGACAAAGATATCGCTACCCTTGGTAGAGCTGGAGTGTGTTAGATGGCTGATTGTGATGATGGTAACACAAAGTTCGCATGACACAATCTTGCCTTTCAAAGACTCATTGAAAGAATTCATTTTTCACCTCGCTTTATACAAAAAGTAGATGCGACGTTGACAAATTGTAGACAGCGTAGATCGATAGCGCTGTAGTGGGAAAGTCACGTATTTGTGTCGAAAATTTGAGTCAATTGTTGAAATTTCTGTGCTACAGTGAATACTTAATGGCATTATACTGAAAACACAAACTAATATTATGACTTTAAACTGTTACTTTGGGTGGGGTTTTTAACTAACACAATAGTTTGGTTGTAATTTTTATACGTGCTTAAAATCTATGATCTCAAAATGAAATTAAATTTATTGACAGCCCTGTTGGTTCATTGGTAGTATGTCTGCTTCAAGAGCTGAAGAGCGTGGGTTCGATTCCCATCCAGGATAAACATTTTGTGGTATAAACTAAATGTTTGTTCTGTCTATCCTATTATAAAGAGGAAAGATTTGATTGTTTGTTTGTAATGAATAGGCTCCGAAACTACTGGACCGATTTCAAAAATTCTTTCACCGTTGGGAATCTACGCTATCCCCGGGTGATATAGAATAATAATAAATAATAAATAAATATAAATATCGTAGGAACACACACTAAACACACAGCGCCATCTGGCCCCAAACTAAGCAGAGCTTGTGGGATGGAAGTCAGAAAACTGATAGAATACATAAAAACTTTTTTTTTTGTAAATACATACTTATAATAAATACAGAACACCCAGACACAGAACAAACATTTGTTTATTCACAAAATGTTTGCCCTGAGTGGGAATCGAACCCACGCCCTATAGCTCTCAAGGCAGATATATTACCAATAAGCCAACGGGGCTGTCAAGACTACTTTTTACTAAGAATACTTTTTAACCCTGTATTCCTACGGGAACGGGAATTACGTGGTTGAAACCGCAAGGCGTCCGCTAGTAATTCTACAAATTCATATCAGAAAGTCATTAAAATGTCAAAAATAACAAATCTTTCAGCGATAACGATGAGAACATTGACCATTCGGCGTAATGTAATCGTTCCGCGTAACCCTGAATATTGCCAGCAGAAACAATCGAGATTTCGAGACCCTCTCAACTATTCAGGTTTGCTTGTCAAGTTAGGCTAAGTGAAACTCTCCTCACATAACATAGAGGCTAAGTTTTGTTTGTTCCTCATAACTTCCAAGTGGTTTTATGTGTGTTTTGAATTATGCTTGAAGCGGAATGTATGTAAACCAAAGCCTACTTCCCACTAATATTATAAATGTCAAAGTTTGAATGGATGGATGGATGTTTGTTACTCTTTCACGCAAAAACTGTTAAAAAATAATTTATTCTCAAAGTGTGCAGTAGACAAAATAAGTTTGGGAACCCCTGCCTTAGATTAACACATAGGCTACTTTTTCCCCCGAGTTCATGGAGCGGGTAGCACCGCGGGGCGCAGCTAGTAATATTATCCCACTAATATTATGAACGTGAAAGTTGGGATGAACGTTTGTTACTGTTTTACGCAAAAACTACAAAACAGATTTGGAGAAAATTTGGTATGGAGGTAGCTGAGACCCTAGATTAACACATAGGCTACTTTTTATCTCGAAAAAATTTAGTGGGTAACACCGCGATGCGCAGCTTGTGTGAAAATTTGGATGGGTGGATGTATGGACGTTTGTAACTCTTTCACGTAAAAACTACTGACCGGATTTCGGTGAAATTAGGTAAGGAGGTAGCTTAGACCTTAGATTAACACATAGGCTACTTTTTATCTCGAAAAAATGTAGTGGGTAACACCGCGAGGCGCAGCTTGTGTGAAAATTTGGATGGGTGGATGTATGGACGTTTGTAACTCTTTCACGTAAAAACTACTGACCGGATTTCGGTGAAATTAGGTAAGGAGGTAGCTTAGACCTTGGATTAACACATAGGCTACTTTTTATCTCGAAACAATTTAGTGGGTAACACCGCGAAGCGCAGCTTGTGTGAAAATTTGGATGGGTGGATGGATGGACGTTTGTTACTCTTTCACGCAAAAACTATTGAACGGATTTCGGTGAAATTTGGTATGGAGGTAGCTGAGACCCTGGATTAACAAATACGCTACTTTTTATCCCGAAAACATGTAACGAATAACACCGCGGGGCGCAGCTAGTAATACATAAAAACATACCTGTGTAGTATACTTCATAAAACCTGCAAAACACGTCTCTTTCTCCGTGAGCAGTGAAGCGAAGGCCGATACAAACTATTCGTACATGAGATGTCGTACAGCTCATCAAAATTCCCTCGACGGTAGTTTAGTTAAATACAGGCAAACTAAACCATTGAGATGTAAAGTTTCAAATTGGTTTACTCATGACTTGCCAGCAATTGGCAACGTTGTTTATCCAAATTGTAACTTCTAAAATTAGATATAGGGTTTTTTTTTATGTAAAGGTAATGAGACGATCGAGGCGCTCTCCTGATGTTAAGAGACAACACCTGTCCATGACCATTGCAGCGATACACAGAACTTTGAGTAACAAAACAACGTCCAGGGCATCGCTGCTTTGGCACTCATTACTTTGAGACTAGATTGTTAGTCTCAACAGCCCAGTAATTTCGCTAGCTGCAGTACCCTTCAAACCGGAGCACAGTAATGTTTGCACACTACTGCTTGGCGGGAGAATATCTGGTACTGCGGTGGTACCTACCTAGACGACCTCCTGCTAAGGAAATCTACCACCAAGTGATCTACCACCACTACTATGTTTCGAAAAAAGTTTTGATGTCCCCTATAATGTAAACACACACACGTGAAAGCACGTACGCACGCACAATACACAGATACTTTTTTTTCTTTGGTTTTGGCTTCGCATTTTGAGCATTTTCCAGTGTCGAGTGATTTATATTTTCGAGTTTCAAAACTTAAATAAGTTGCCTCGTAGCCATAGTTATAGTCAAAAACAGCCCTGTTGGTTCGTTGGTTGTCTGCTTCGAGAGCTGAAGGACGTGGGTTCAATTCCCACTCACGACTAACATTTGTGTGACTAACATCGATGTTTGTTCTGTGTCTGGGTGTACTGTATGTATTATAAGTATGTATTTACAAAAAATAAAAGTATTTAGGTATTCTGTCAGCTGTCTAGTCTTATCAGAAACTTAATTTTACGGCAGTAGCACCGGGGACGAGACGGTTAACGGTGCGATGTATGGCTCCGTCAGTTGTTATGTGTTTATGTGATGTTATTGGTCGTCTTAGTTGTATTCTATTCTATTCTTAAATGCTAAATTAATGCTAATAGTAATTAGTTAGTCTATAGTTAGATAATTGCGTGTGTAATATGATTAAGTGCAGTGCATAAAAACTTTTGAACTTTGAACTTTTGAACATCATTTATAATTCAACAATTATAAATGATGTACTTATTTACTAATGTCAAAGCATCAAAATACGACGATTTAAATTCTCAAATAAGCGAATTAAATTGTAATTCTTTTGAGAAAAATAAATGTCTTTAAACTGAATTTTTAGGGCCAGGTTTTACCCTTTGGGTACGGAACCCTAAAACTTGAGTTTCTGATTTTGAAAAATTAACGAAAAACCTTCTATGTAACGGTGTTCATATCGTGTCAGTTATATATCCGTTATTCGTTATCGTTACAGGGAAATATGATCGTTATGGCAGCTAGTTTTTATTAATGAGCAATTTGCACGTTATAACGGGTTGATTTACAATATGACGGGTTGATTTATTTTGCTACGTCATTATTTATTCTGTAATCAGTTATAACCACAAATTCTAGCTTATTTGACAAATTTGTATCTTCTATTATAACGAGGAAAGATTTGTTTGTTTGTTTGCATTGAATAGGCTCCGAAACTACTAGACCGATTTCAAAAATTCTTTCACCGTTGGGAAGCTACACTAACCCCGAGTGACATAGGCTACTTTTTATCCCTGTATTCTAATGGGAACGGGAACTACGCGGGTGAAACCGCAAGGCATCCGCTAGTTATAGAATGTAATATACATCTGTATTGTACAATTTGTACATTTGTACCGTCACATGTCGGTATTTCCGCTCGCAGTGTAGGTACCGCAGCAGCACAAGCCCAGCTCAACAAACAAAGAAAATACTCCATGCTGAGTACACATTATGAGTTTGTTGGGCTGGCTGTGGAAACAATGGGTCCGTGGTCGTCCGACACAAAAAAATTTATTAAAGACATTTCAAAGCGGCTGGTCCTTGCTTCGGGGAATCCCAGAGCTGGCGCCTACCTCCGTCAAAGGCTAAGCTTAGCCATACAACGGGGCAATGCCGCCAGCGTACTGGGAACCCTACCGCGCGGCAGCGATCTCGACGGCGTGTTTATTTTATAGTAGTAGTTATAGTATAGTTTTATAGTTTATTTATGATTTTGTTTAGTTGGTTAATAATGAATCTGTATTATTAGTAGTTCTTAATTAAATATGAATATAATGTTTCCTACAATATACAATAGAATATCGGAGGCAACCATCGCATAAGTATGGATTTATTACATTTGTACATCGATCGACATAAATTGTACCATATACCAATAGATAAAGAAACAAATACGATGGGGCACTAGTTCTGGAAACAAATACAATGGGGCAATACGACTCTTTCCGCGTTCCTGCCAAAACTTTTAATTCAACCTTTCAAACAAAAAAAAAACAAAATCAAAATCGGTTCATCCGTCCGGGAGCTGCAATGCACACACACAGACACGTCAAACTCATTTATTTTTGACAGTTTAGGTGTTTGACCACAGCTCACCTGATGTTAAGTGAAGGTGTGGTCGAAGATGTTAAAGCACACCTAGCCTGGAATGGAACTGGCTTTTAAGTGAGGTTGCCGGAACACTTAGATGCTTGGTGGCAGATTTTTAACTTGAGGGTGGTAGCTAGGCAGCCGAGTACTATTGCCCTACCACCATGCCATGGTTTCCTCTCGATGTTTTCCTTCACCGGCAGCTCACGCTCATTGTTGGGGTTTGAACCGCCCTTCTACATGCGAACCTACCGCGCTGACCACTGAGCTATCATCGCTACAAATCAGTATGCTGGTACATACCACCGCACTGTGCAATAAAAGTGTTTTGGGTATGGGTCCAAAAATATATAATCACCTGCCAAAATCTGTGATGGATTCGGAGAGTGTACCTGCCTTTAAGGGAAAATTATTTAACTTTTTAGTTACTAAGACTTATTATAAAATTGACGACTTTTTAAATGATACTTTAATCGACTAAGATTATTATTATTATTGAATGTTATTAAAATTGTTAAATTAGAATTGATATTATAATGCGTATGACTTATTTCAAATTATATTAAATATTGTATGCCTCGAAAAGGCCAGACCGTTGTGTACTACACATATTATGTTTTGTTTAAGATCTATATGTTACACGGTGTACAATAAATGTTTCTGATTTCTGATTTCTGATTTCTTACAAACGTTCAAATGTGACAAATATTACTGCGAAATGTCAGTGCATTTTCCTTTTAGTTCATGCAAGGCCAGGCGAAAGCTCCGACATAATATCAGATAAGGTATCAGTATTTCATTAACTAAGTGTTAGTTTTATGAGATGATAAGCGTTGATATTCGAATACGTTGATAAGTGTGGAGGATGCATTGATTGTAGGTAGGTGGAAGCCGTAAGAGAATTATCGGCAAAAATACAGTGAAAGCTGGTCCAGCGGAATTTGAAAAGTTGGTATTTGAAGAAACTATTGCCATCGCGCTGCGCCCGTACAGACAAGCTGTCTATGTGTATGTGTGTGTGTGTGTGTGTGATTTTCGATAACATTATGAAAAATGCTACTTTTTTTTAGCAATAAAGTACAATTTCGTCCGAGCATTAAAAAAATTGAAATGTAAATTTAAAAAAAAAAACAAATTAATTAATTAAAAACTCTGTCTTTCTTACGTTGGTATTTGTTATATAAATACGTACTAGCGACCCAACCCGGCTTCGCACGGGAGAACATTTATCTTTTTAATTAAATTCTAGTAATAAATGTAGCCCCGTTGGCTCATTGGTAGTACATCTGCCTTGAGAGCTGTAGGGCGTGGGTTCGATTCCCACTCAGGGCAAACATATTGTGAATAGACAAATGTTTGTTCTGTGTCTGGGTGTTCTGTATGTATTATAAGTATGTATTTACAAAAAAAAAAGTATTTATGTATTCTATCAGTTATCCGACTTCCATCACACAAGCTCCTACGATATTTATTTATTTATAATTTATTATAGCATACTAGCTGCGCCCCGCGGTGTTACCCGCTACATGTTTTCGTGTGTAAAATAGCATAGTACGTCGGTCGATCGCTTCCAAAGCTTCCAGCTGGTATTTGGGTGCTCCAACAAAAAGGTGGCAGTTTTTCAAACACGACCGGACTTGTGGCTGATACAATTGAAGCTACTGTCCCGGTGGTAGGGTATTTTTAAGTACTCGGCTGGCTAGCTACCATCATTAAGGTGGTTCGATTTTTACAGTGAAATCACAGCTACTGGCGTTAATTTTGGTCTTTATTTGCGTTAAATCACAATTGATTGAATAAAACAGTAAATTATTAGCATAGTCTATTGTTTTATTCAAAAATCAGAAATTCGTAAATCATTCATGAATTTGATTTTTTGAATAAAATCAAATGTTTTATTCAAGTAATTGTGATTTACCGCAAATAAAGACCAAAATAAATGCCAGTAGCTGTGATTTCACTGTAAAATTTTGTTCCATTTGTCCATAAATGGCAAAAAAAACTATTTGTATGGAAATCGAACCACCTTAAGTTGTAAATCTGTCTTCCTCGAAAGTCCTCAAGTGGAAAAAGGCTGGGTGTGTGAAGAAACTGTCTGGCCAAGTCTTTACATTTTATGAGATATATTCTCCAGGGTCTCATCACCATCCATCATTTAACCACAATCCAATCCAAAGAAATTATACAAGTTTACGCATAACGGACGAAACTTCAAACTTTTCATGTTGTTGTAAATCTGAAATACAGTATCGGAACTTTTAGAACTTTTATGAGGTGGAAATTCAACAGATCATGACAACAATATCCGGAAGACTTGTGGAAGCGCTTCGTAAGTATAATCAATCGACCTGATATTAAGTAACGATGTGGTCGAAGATGGTATAGCACACCTAGCCTGGAATGGAACTGGCTCTCAAGTGAGGCTGCCGGAACACACCGTTAGATGCTTGGCGGCAGATTTTTAACTTGAGGGTTGTAGCTAGCCAGCCGAGTACTAAAGTACCCTACCACCATCCTATGGTTTCCTCACGATGTTTTCTTTCACCGGCAGCTCAAGCTTATTGTTGGGGTTTGAGCCCACGCCCTTCGGCATGCGAACCTACCGCGCTAACCACTGAGTTATCATCGCTACGAATTGAAATGACTTGACGTCACTTGGTTCTGCGAAATGGGGGCGACAATTCCTACACTGACGTCCAGCTTGGGGTGTCTTGTACATTTCCTTCCACCAGTATCTACCCAAAGCTTTCACATCAGCAGAAGTTTATGTACTGTATCTATTACGTCCACACTCAATAAAGGTTCTAGAACTGCCGATCGATGTGCAAAGTTTCCATTTTCACGCCCTAGCTTTGTTACGATTTGTTCCGTAGCCAGTTTTGGAAGGAAGTTTGGTAATTCGATGATTTCAATATTTTGTGTTACGCGACTTTTTGGGGGTCTACCACGACAACTCGAGGAACAACTTTTGTTAAGTTTTCTATAGCAAAATGTGTGAAAGATGGCTATTACTCACACATTATATGTGTCAGCGCTCAGCTCAGGAAACAAGTTTGTTAAAACACGAGTAATGTAAATTGATATACATAGATAGATTTAATTATGTCCTGTGATCGTTAATAATAAATAAATAAATAATAAATTTGTTTATTACCATAACACGAATTACATTAGCATAAATTAATTAAACCTTATAATTAGCAAACTAGATTCTGCAGCATTACTTGTGGACCCTGCACTAAGTAAGAGCTTGTGTCGCAGGGGCCACCAGAATTTATATAAAAAAAAGAAAAACTTTTCTAGGTTTGAAGGGGTTCGGGATAAAATTTAGTTAAACATAGAAAAGAGGCAATAAGACAAATTATACATATTATATAAAATTAAATATGTGTGTGGAGTATATATAGAGTGTGTGCGTGTGTGTGTATGCGAGGGTGTGAGGGTGTTGTCTCAGTGTCAATTTAGTTAAATTGAAGTCCTCATCACTGTTGTAACTGAAACAATTGTTAAGCGGAAATAAATTAAATATATACCTTGAATATTCAAAATGAACTTCCGCAAAGTAGCGCCTGAATCAATCAAAATTTATTTATGTTCACGACTCTACTTGGATTCTTGATAGCGGCGCTTGTCGCTGCGTCTGAACAGTGCTTAGTGTGGCTAAACCTTTATCTGAGCTTTTTCTATTAGCTTCAAACAGTCCCTTCGTGATTGCTGTATTGAAACTAGGTTAATCACCGTCATTACTTAAGCATTGGCTTTTCGTAATAGACATGTATTTATCTATGCATGTCGCAAATTTGAAACGACATTTTTCGAAGGGCGTGGGTTCAAACCACAACAATGAGCTTGAGTTGCCGGTGAAGGAAAGCATGGCGAGGAAACCATAGCATGGTGGTAGAGTACTCTCTAGTACTCGGCTGGCTAGCTACCACCCTCAAGTTGAAAATCTGCCGCCAAGCATCTAACGGTGTGTTCCGGCAGCCTCACTCTAGAGCCAGTGCCATTCCAGGCTAGGTGTGCTGTACCATCTTCGACCACATCGTTACTTAATATCAGGTGAGCCGTGGTCAAAAACCTTTATGGCTGGGAAAACGCTGCTAGCGTTCCGTCTTAAGGAATCAGGGACACAGCAAAAAATATTAAAACGTCAGGGATTTTTTAAAACTAGCTACGCTCTGCGGTGTTACATTGTAGATACTGGTGGAGGGAGTTTTTTTGAAATTAAAATATTGTACCTATATTTTAATAAAAAAAAAACAAAAAATGTATTGATACGTTAAAGTTAATTACTTACCTAAAGTTCTCTTTAGCTAAGTAATAAACGGTAAAAAATCCGATGTTACTTACCGAATTTGGCAAATCACTATAACTTCCATTTTCAAAACAACTATAGTCAGTCAACCGATCACCAGTGATTGGAGCCATCACCCTTTGATGTAAAATCAAATGGACAACGAAATGTTGCTTTCGAAATCTTGTTACAACAACCAACTATTCTACGTACTTGATTTGGGCGCCACTGTCAAATTTTCTGAATAAAACTTATAGAAATCTTTTAGTTATTTATCTAGTCAACTTTTAACTAAGTTTGGTGGTATGTATTCAAAGTCTTTGAGTTTTTTGTCTTTTGTAGGTCAGGTTAATAGTTATTTGTTATACAAGAGTGCAAAGTTGCTTTTTAACCGCGTGCTCAATTTTGATGAGCGGGCAAGCGAAGAATTCTAAAATTAGAATCTTGAGCGTTAGCGAGGAAATCAAAACACCACCATTTTTATGCATAAACACTCGACAAAACACAAGTTTTGGAAAAAAATACGATGGAGCGACACGACTCTTCCCGCGGTCCCGCCAAAATTCTTTTAAGTTCAGTCTGAGTTTTTAACAGATTAAAAAAATGTATATGATAAATTCGGCACCATGGAGGTAGAAGTAAATAGGTTTAATGATGTTTTGAATTCACAAACTTAGTGCACACGATGTTCTAAATTCAAATTTACTTTATCCTCTAGCGGAAATTCATTTTTCTGGACAATGCATTTCAAGTTTACAATTTTTGAATGGTAAGATTTTCCTTTGTTTGATTTGAAACTTAAATAATGGAGCTGTGATTTAATTGAACAGGGGAATAAACTATTAGGTTGTTAGCGAGAGATTTTCAACTTGAGAGTGGTAGCTAGCCAGCCGAGTATTATAAAGCAGCCTACCACCATACTATGGTTTCCTCACGATGTCTTCCTTCACCAGCAGCTTAAGCTTATTGTTGGGGGTTTTGAACCCACGCCCTTCCGCATGCGAACCTACCGCGCTAACCACTGAGCTATCATCGCTACAAATACAATTTTCAGAAATAGGCCAATCAATATTGTGATTAAATAAGGGATCACTTTGCACTTCGCTGAGCTGCCGTGGAAAAGGGTCCACCCATACGAATAAATAAGATTATGACAAATTGATAGAGTCGTCATAAACCTTTTGGGTCCGTGTATGGTCACGCAGCGTCAACATTGATTTGTCTCAATCGCTCTATCGGTATGAGAGGATACAATATTATAACTTGGCCTTGCTCCCTCACGTATTAAAAATATGGTTTAAGGTGGTTCGATTTCCACAAAAACAATTTTTTCTCATTTATGGACAAATGGAAAATAATTTTACAGTGAAATCACAGCTACTGTCATTTATTTTGTTCTTTATTTGCGGTAAATCACAAACAAAATATTTGTATGGAAATCGAACCACCTCAACATATTTATTTCTCAAAAAGAATATAAAATTTACTTATTTACTTTGTAGCGATGATAGCTCAGTGGTTAGCGCGGTAGGTTCGCATGCCGAAGGGCGTGGGTTCAAACCCCAACAATGAGCTTAAGCTGCCGGTGCAGGAAAACATCGTGAGGAAACCATAGCATGGTGGTAGGGTACTTTCTAGTACTCAGCTGGCTAGCTACCCTCAAGTTGAAAATCTGCCGCCAAGCATCTAACGGTGTGTTCCGGCAGCCTCACGTGAGAGCCAGTTCCATTCCAGGCTAGGTGTGCTTTACCATCTTCGACCACACCTTCACTTAACATCAGGTGAGCTGTGGTCAAAACAACTAGCCTGTCAACCCTAAAAAAAAAAAAAATATGAGAAAAATACATGGTTTTTTCTTAATTAGGATAGGTGCTTACACATTGCAAGTGGTCAAAAATAAA
The DNA here is from genome assembly GCA_905404145.2 of Biston betularia. Classification (NCBI taxonomy): domain Eukaryota; kingdom Metazoa; phylum Arthropoda; class Insecta; order Lepidoptera; family Geometridae; genus Biston; species Biston betularia. Next base: position 2,673,829 of record FR989891.1, read on the forward strand.
GCACGCATACCTACTGGACACGTTGCTAGGCGAAGTGATGACAGGTGGAGTAAGGTTGCAACAGAGTGGTGGCCTAGGCAAGGGAAGCGGAGCGTCGGTCGTCCAGCCGCAAGATGGGTCGACGATATCCTCACCGTCGCGGGTCGAACCTGGACGAGATTGGCACAGGACCGAGGCAGATGGCATGTAAAGAAAGGGGCCCATACCCAGCAGTGGGATAAAGAAGGCTGTGGATGATGATGATGATGACCTACTTAGAAAATACCTATTCACTCTGACCTTGAAAAGGTCTAGATTATATCTTTCAAAAAAACAAGGAAGCAAGCAGCGTGTTCCATTGCTTGGCCGTACGGATGAGAAACGTAGAGTCAAAACGTTTGGTACGTACCCAAAGAAATAAAATGCTCTACACTCGACCTTTAAGAAGACTGTTGGTATAGTCTTGTACATAGTGCATTTATATTACTGTATACATATATAGCAAATGTTTGCAGAAATCCTTAGCTTAAATAGCACTTAAGACTGAGAAAATCATTACATTTTATATTTTAATCTAAACCTCGTTCTAGCGGTAATGTTCTGTCGGAATTCAACATAGCATAATCATTTTAACATCTAGAAAATCGCTGGAAGTTCTCTTAATAATTGTTATAACTCAAACTTGAACGTTCGAATCGTAGTAAAATTTGGAAGTATTCGCAGCGTAACGGAGCGGAGTAGAGCGAAGTGAAGTCCAGTGAAATGTCTTGAGCGGGATAATTGAAAAACTTCAGCCGACACTGGGCATCAGGTGATGGTGTAAGTTGGAAGGGGTAGCGATTACATTCGTGTAACATAATTTATTTCTGATACTGTTTTTGTCTATGATCTGGCAAAATTGACTAAGGTATGTTAGATAGAGTGTGTTAAAATATAATTCTAATCTAACACCATCATGGCGTCTATGTGTAATTTAACTTTATTATCGACACTGAAGCAAAAATAGAAATTAAATTATTTTTTGTCTGACTGTCTGTCTGCAAAGTAAGTAGATAAAGATATAGATAAAGATAATTAATTTGTATACAACATGAGATATTTTATACATAATACGCATAAAAGATGTTCCAGCACTTGATGTGGCTGAGTCATGTTGTGCCGGTCAGGCGTACAAATGTCACAAGTGATGGCGCTATGCTCGTACAAACATTAAAATACTATTTTAATTAGAGTCCACAATGTAAAAATAAAGTCATGTTAGTTAAAAAATAAATCAGATATCAAAATTACATTACAAATAATATGTCAAAAATAAAAATCAAATATCAAAAATAAAAATCAATAACAAAAATTAAAATTAAATGTCAAAAAATAAAATAGAATAAAATACCGATGTCAAACAGAAATAATGAAAATTAGATAATTGGATAGTGTCATTCAAAATTGGTCATTTAAAAAATCATCAATTGAGTAATAACATTTTTTTAACAGACAATAGTAGACAATTTAAAAGTAGAACATCTTCGTGATAAATAGGCGACACAAGTGGGAAGAGGTGATTGAAGCCTCTCCTCTGAACGTTTGGCCAGGTCCCGATATAATTCGAGAGCAGCCGGCCACAAAAAAAATTAAATAATTGTTTTAATGTACAGTATAATGTATACATATACATATTATAATGTAATACAATTAATTAAGAGGAGTTAAATTTCAATTTGATTCATATTTATACCTATTTATTGGTAAAAATAATTTAAATGTCAATATACATAGTGTACTGTGTTCCGGTTTGAAGGGTACTGCAGCTAGCGAAATTACTGGGCTGTTGAAGCTAACTCAACTAAAAGTCTCAAAAGAAATGAGCGCCAAAGCAGTGATGCCCTGGACTTTGTTATGTTACTTAAAGTTCTGTTTATCGCTGCGATGGTCATGGACAGGCGTTATCTCTTACCATCAGGAGAGCGTCTCGTTCGTCTCATTACTTTTTACATAAAAAAAAACATACCGTAACATACATTAAAATAAATACAATAATTTATTAAACAAATATAATTAAATTAATGATGATACAATTATTGTAATACAGACGAAATTATCTTTTAGTTGGCTTTATTCAAGAGATACCATATAACTAGATAAGAGTTGACCATAAATATTAATCGTCTATGATAGGGATGTACTACTGATTATTCCACAAGTGCCACCATAGAGGCATGTGATAGACATTCAAAATAACACTGCCGAAAAGCACTTTTTTTTTCTCTCCCTCTCTCTTTTAAGAAAGTCTCTACGTGTCGCACACGAAGTTGTTGTAAAATAACTGGCCAGTTTCGATTTCCTGTAACTTGGACCACACAAGGTTCGCGGCTGAGCCGAAAGAAGCAACTTTCCTTTAATTTGTTCTTGTTTTGGCCCGATTTTATAAGTGTTTTTCGAGTATGTTTGCGATTTCGTTTCTCTCATTATTTACCCACTTTAGCACCTATATTTAACGGTGTTCCGTTTCGGGGATAATTGCTATCGTCTCGATGTTTTTATTTTACAATATATTTGTGCTAGAACCTACTATAACACCTATACCTACTATATTTTTAATAATCTTTCTATACTATTATAAAGAGGAAAGATTTGATTACTTCTTTGTGGCTCCGAAACTACTGGAACGATTTCAAAAATTCTTTCACCGTTGGGAAGCTACACTATCCCCGGGTGACATAGGTTTTTAATTTCTGTATTCGCACGGGAACGGGAATTACGCGGATGAAACCACGAGGCGTCTGCTAGTTTAGTATCTAAACATTATTTATCTACTAATATCATAAATGTGAAAGTTTTGATGGATGTATGGATGTTTATATGTAAGTGTTCTATCAGTTATCTGACTTCCATAGCTTTGCTTAGTTTGGGGCCAGATGGCGCTATGTGTAATATCCTATGATATTTATTTATCTATTATTGTTACTCTTTCACACAGAAACTACTGAACGGATTTGGTTGAAAGTTGGTATGGAGGTAGCTGAGACCCTGGATAAACAGATAGGCTACTTTTTATCCCGAAATACCTAGTTTGTCAACACAAAAAAAGGTAAAGTAAAATGCAGAGCGAGTTTTTGGCTGTATGACAGTAGAATGGGTAGGGGGTATTAGAGGTTGTACCATAAATCATTATTATGGGCCCATAACCTGCAAGGCATTTACGGCAAAAGACTCCGTCGATATTCACCGATCTTGACTTTATGTTGGTACTAGCTGCGGCCTGTGGCTTCGCTCACGTTGCTTTATAAACGCACCTTGGTAAATAAGAAAGGGGACATCCATCGATTTTTTTACTCCCTTAGGAAGTCACGTTTCACCACATTATATCACTTTCTCACACTCTCATAAAACACCACTATTTCTTTACATGAACAGTCCAAAACAATATTAGTTTTAGAGAAATGGGGTGACACTACTCTTTCCGCGTTCCCGCCAAAACTCTCATTCTTCTTTGATTTTGGCGTCGTATTTTGAGCATTTGCCAGTGTCAAGTGTTTTATATTTTCAAGTTTTATAAGTTAAATAAGTTGCCTCGTAGCTATAGTTGTCCATTCTTGGTCAAGTCCAGTCCGTGTCAATCAAGTCCAGTCATTCTTTAGTAAAGTAGTGGTGACTTTATAAGAAAGCTTTGATGGTGTTTTGGAAGCAACGCGAAATGTCATGTTTGATCACATTATATCGTTTTCCCACACTCGCCACTCGACAAAACACTAGTTTTGAAAAAAAAAATACAACGGGGCGACACGACTCTTTCCGCGTTTCCGCTGAAACTTATACCTCGGTCATAAACTGCTATTATATCTATTGTGTTGCCATAAAAAAATAATGTTAGCCAGTTTAGCGAATAAAATAAACAATACTCGTCAAAAAATAGCTGAAAAAAGCTGGAAACCCCTCCAAAAAGGACAGTTTAAAACCCCAATAAAACATTTTTACATTTTCCATCCAATTTCACAGATCATAAATTCCACTTTCCTTTTTCGACACTCCATCGTAACAAATACAAGGTCAATTTTTATAGTAGCTTTATGTTTATCTTTCCCAAAGGACATAGCAGTCGAACTTGAAATCGCAAAGAAAAATAAACCTTATCGTGACATGTCATGGATGAATTTCGGCAGTGCAGACTTGTCATGTTTTTATAGCGACTGTGGTCGACTAGAGCAGTTCAAAGTATCGATTTTTCTGCCAATTTGTCTGCTTTGTATTGTATTAGACGAATATTTCAAAAGTTTGACGGGGCATGGGGGAATGCGTGGATGACCTGAGCCAGTTTTAGAACTTGACACAAAAGCAGATGTCTACTTTAAACGTAAGAGTATTAGTGTGATTGTATATTTTAATACTTTCAATAATTAATAAGTAAGTACTAATAACAAACAATATTAAAACTTTTGAAAAAACCCACGACGGTTAAAAAGTAATCGAAAGAGGATAAAATAATTTAAAAAACCTCGACTTAAAACTACCTATAAACTTACTAAAAAACCCAAGGATATAATCAGTTAGGGGATGCCATTGAATGGCTGGACCTTCTGCTGACAACTGATCCGGACCGCTACAGTTACTCTGTGTCGGTTTCTTCGCCGTTAGGTAAGTCCGACCATTGTCTGGTGAAGTCTGTATCGGTTTTCTCTCCGCCCGATCCTAGCCCTACTGGCTTCCGGCGGATGTGGCAATACACGTCAGCAGATTGGGAGGGGATGCGGTCTTTGTTTGCATCCTATCCTTGTCAGCATGTATGCATCTCTTCTGGTGATCCTTCGACCTGTGCGGAAGCCGTGACGGATGTGTTGCGTTTGGGGATGGAATACTTCATTCTATTCTCCGACGTAGCACTGTCCGGTAAAGCTCGACCCTAGTTTGGCCCTGACTGTGGACGCACTGAGGCGCAAAAACATCAGGCATACCTGGCATGGGTTGATGCTCGAAACCGTAGGGCAAGTGACTTACACTTAAAGAAGAGAGCCTTTAACAGAGCTGCCTAGTCATGCAAAAAGGTAAGTCATGCAAAAGTGGACAATGGGAATTGGGAGTGGGCAATGGGAATTGAGAGTGGGAGTGGGCAATGGGAATTGAGAGTGGGAGAGGTCAATGGGAATTGAGAGTGGGAGTGGGCAATTGGAATGGGAATTGGGAAGTGGGCAAAGGAATTGAGAAGTGGGCAATGGGCATTGGGAGTGGGCAATGGGAAGTGAGAGTGGGAGTGGGTAATGGGAATTGAGAGTGGGAGTGGGCTATGGTAATGGGAATTGGGAAGTGGGCAAAGGAATTGGGAAGTGGGCAATGGGAATTGGGAAGTGGGCAAAGGTAATTGAAATTGGGATGAGAGCAATGGGAATTGGAATGGAGAAGTGGGCAAGGGGAACTGGAATTAGAAAGTGGGCAATGCGAATTGGTAGTGAGCAATGGGAATTGGGAGTGGAAGTGGGCAGTGGAAATTGCGAGTGGGAGTGGGCAATAAGAATTGGAAGTGGGCAATGGGAATTGGGAGTGGGCAATGGGAATTTGAATTGGGAAGTGGGTAATGAGAATTGCGAGTGGGAGTGGGCAATAAGAATTGGAAGTAGGCATTGGGAATTGAGAGTGAGAGTGGGCAATGGGAATTGGGAAGTGGGCAATGGGTATTGGAATTGGAAAGTGGGCAATGGGAATTGAGTGTGATAGTAGGCAATGGAAATTGGGAAGTGGGCAATGGGAATTGGAATTGGGAAGTGGGCAATGCCAATTGGAATTGAGAAGCTGACAATGGGAATTTGCGAGTGGGAGTGGGCAATGGGAATTGGGAGTGGGCAATGGGAATTGAGAGTGGGAGTGGACAGTGGGAATTGAAAGTGGGAGTGGGCAATTGGAATGGGAATTGGGCAAAGGAATTGGGAAGTGGGCAATGGGAATTGGGAGTGGGCAATGACAAGTGAGAGTGCGGGTGGGTATTGGTAATTGAGAGTGGGAGTGGGCAATGGGAATTGAGAGTGGGAGTGGGCAATGGGAATGGGAATTGAGAAGTGGGCAAAGGAATTGGGAAGTGGGCAATGGGAATTGGGAAGTGGGCAAAGGTAATTGGAATTGGGAAGAGAGCAATGGGAATTTGAATGGAGAAGTGGGCAAGGGGAATTAGAATTAGAAAGTGGGCAATGCGAATTGGTAGTGAGCAATGGGAATTGGGAGTGAGCAATGAATTGAGAGTGGGAGTGAGCAATGGGAATTGGAATTGTGAAGTGGGCAATGGAAATTGGAATTGGAAAGTGGGCAATGGGATTAGGGAGTGGGCAATGGGACTCGAGATTGGGAGTGGGCAAAGGGAATTGCTAGTGGGAGTGGGAAGTGGGAAATGGGAATTGGGAAGTGGGCAATGGGAAGTGAGAGTGGACGTGGGTAATGGGAATTGAGAGTGGGAGTGGGAAATGGGAATTGAAATTGGGAAGAGAGCAATGGGAATTTGAATGGAGAAGTGGGCAAGGGGAATTAGAATTAGAAAGTGGGCAATGCGAATTGGTAGTGAGCAATGGGAATTGGGAGTGAGCAATGAATTGAGAGTGGGAGTGAGCAATGGGAATTGGAATTGTGAAGTGGGCAATGGGAATTGGAATTGGAAAGTGGGCAATGGGATTAGGGAGTGGGAAATGAGACTCGAGATTGGGAGTGGGCAAAGGGAATTGCTAGTGGGAGTGGGAAGTGGGAAATGGGAATTGGGAAGTGGGCAATGGGAAGTGAGAGTGGACGTGGGTAATGGGAATTGAGAGTGGGAGTGGGAAATGGGAATTGAAATTGGGAAGAGAGCAATGGGAATTTGAATGGAGAAGTGGGCAAGGGGAATTAGAATTAGAAAGTGGGCAATGCGAATTGGTAGTGAGCAATGGGAATTGGGAGTGAGCAATGAATTGAGAGTGGGAGTGAGCAATGGGAATTGGAATTGTGAAGTGGGCAATGGGAATTGGAATTGGAAAGTGGGCAATGGGATTAGGGAGTGGGCAATGGGACTCGAGATTGGGAGTGGGCAAAGGGAATTGCTAGTGGGAGTGGGAAGTGGGAAGTGGGAAATGGGAATTGGGAAGTGGGCAATGGGAAGTGAGAGTGGACGTGGGTAATGGGAATTGAGAGTGGGAGTGGGAAATGGGAATTGAAATTGGGAAGAGAGCAATGGGAATTTGAATGGAGAAGTGGGCAAGGGGAATTAGAATTAGAAAGTGGGCAATGCGAATTGGTAGTGAGCAATGGGAATTGGGAGTGAGCAATGAATTGAGAGTGGGAGCGAGCAATGGGAATTGGAATTGTGAAGTGGGCAATGGGAATTGGAATTGGAAAGTGGGCAATGGGATTAGGGAGTGGGCAATGGCAATTGAAATTGGGAAGTGGGCAACGGGAATTAGAAAGTGGGCAATACCAATTCAAATTGGGAAGTGGGCAATAGGAATTGGGAGTGGGCAATGGGAATTGGGAAGTGAGCAATGGGAATCGGGAAGTGGGCAATGGGAATTGCGAGTGGGAGTGGGAAATGGGAATGGAGAGTGGGCAATGGGAATTGGGAAGTGGGCAATGGGAATTGGGAAGTGGGCAATGGGAATTGGGAGTGGGTAATGGGAATTAGGAAGTGGGCAGTGGGAATTCGAATTGGGAAGTGGGCAATGGGAATTGCGCGATCTTTAGCATAGCAGTTGTTCTACGACATTATTCACAGCAATGTCATTTTGCACGGCATGACGTGCCAATACATGCTTCAGAAACGTGTTTTTTTAAAATAAATATCGTAAATTTAGTTACATGTTTCACGATTTCGATAACCAATTAAAATATACCTAGGTATATATGTATTGCTGGAAATCTGTCGCCAATCATCTAACGATGAGCAACTGCCTGGACCAATAACCACCTTTACTAAAGCATAACTGAATTTGACTGACACGGACTGGGCTTGACAAAGACTGGACTTTGACTACTTTTAACTAATGAAACTTGAAAATATCAAAACACTTGACACTGGCAAATGCACATAATGCGACGCCAAAATGAAAGAAGAAAAAAAAGAATAAGGTTTAAAAACAAAATGAAATACCCACATCACGTATAACAAAGCTTCTCATTAGAAGTGGCTTAAAACCTCTTTTGAAATAAAACCTCCGTCAAGTGAGCTGCACTTTGTATTTGGGTTCGGAAAATAAAGATTTCATTGTGTGGAGCTCAGAGGAATCACAAGCAGTGTGGAGTGTTGCCAAAAATTCATGATATTTTTTTTTATTGCATGTGCATGCTGTCAATGCCAAATAGTCAATTTTCTTTTTCGTTTTTGGCGTCGCATTTTGTGCATATGCCAGTGTCAAGTATTTAGGAATGTCATTGTGTCATTATTTTGGAATGTCTTTGTTTAAAATCAAGTAAATGTCTTACTATGAATTTTGGCGGGAACGCAGAAAGAGTCGTGTCTCTCCGTTGTATTTTTTTTCAAAACTAGTGTTTTGTCGAGTGTTTATGCATACAAATGGTGGGTTTTATTCATAAAATACCGAATCACAAGCGCGAGTGTGAGCAAATGATATAAAGTCGAGAAACATGACTTTTCGTGTTGCTTCTAAAACTCCATCGAAGCTTAACAGTAAAGTGGCCACTACTTTTCTAAAGCATGATTGGACTTCACTGACACGGACTGTACGTGACCAAGGCTGGACTTTGACTATAACTATAGTTTCGAGGCAACTGATTTAACTTTTGAAACTAGAAAATATAAAACACTTGACACTGGCAAATACTCAAAATGCGACGCTAAAACCAAAGGAAAAAAAACTTATAAAAAAATCTAAGAGCAATATTCTGGCGTTGCGCTCATGTCACTGTCAAAAGTTTGACAGCTCATAATCCTGTTCGAAGTTCGAAAATGACGCAAAATTGCTTTTCAGGTGTGAAAATTCTTCGTGTAACGAGGCGTTTAGACTATCAATAAAATGGTGGTACATTTTCAACAATTTTTTTATGGTCGTCAGCCTAGGTGTTTGACCACGGGTCACCTGATGTTAAGTGAAGGTGTGGTCGAAGATGATAAAGCACACCTAGCCTGGAATGGAACTGGCTCTCAAGTGAGGCTGCAGCAACACACCGTTAGATGTTTGGCGGCAGATTTTCAACTTGAGGGTGGTAGCTAGCCAGCCGAGTACTAGAGAGTCCACTACCGCCATGCTATGGTTTCCTCACGATGTTTTCCTTCACCGGCAGCTCGAGCTCATTGTTGGGATTTGAACCCATGCCCTTCGGCATGCGAACCTACCGCGCTAACCACTGAGCTATCATCGCTACAAAAATTTATGGATTTTGAATTCTTTGATCCTTTAGCTATCGAGTGTCGTAATTAAATTTTATTAATAATTAATATTGGAAGACATTCAACACACAGAGCGCCCTAAACTTAGCAAAACTATGTTCCATTCCAGGCTAGGTGTGCTTTACCATCTTCGACCACACCTTCACTTAACATCAGGTGAGCTGTGGTCAAACAACTAGCCTGTCAAGCATTAAAAAAAAAAATATATATGAACTAAATAAAAAAAAAAATTGGTGATAAAATACTTTTAAATTATATTTTTCGTCACACAAATGTTAGTCCAAAGTGGGAATCGAACCCGCACCCTACAGCTCTCAAGGTAGATATACTACCAATGAGCCAACGGGGCTGTCAAGTTGGCCTAAGTCAAGTCATGGAGTCGGTTTTCTTTAATTGTAAATTTATGTATTTTGTTATCATGAATTCTCTGAATTGTTTCCCGCTAAGGAAGCAAATTTAAACACGACTTTATTCCCGTCAAAAGTAGTAATAGCACTGCAAGTTTCAATACGAAAATATCGAGAATTTCTTGCTAGTCTGAACTGTTTGAAGGGCAGGTGTGAAAATTCATCGTATTATATGGATAGAATTCCTTTCAACAGAAACTTTATAAAAGATGGGGTAAAGTGATAATACGACCAATTTCCTTTGAAACGCGATGTTTACGGGAATATGAGTGAAAGGTAAAAGCTCGTGAATTAGTAGTTGAGAAAAACATTTTTCAATAAGATAGAGGAATTTTTCCATACGTAGTGGAATTTCCTTGGGTGCGTACCAAACGTTTCGACTCTACGTTTCTCATCCGTACGGCCAAGGAATGGAACAAGCTACCGGCTTCCTTGTTTCCTGATAGATATAATCTAGATCTTTTCAAGGTCAGAGTGAATAGGTATCTTCTAGGTCTGCGTGCTTTATCTTCGACCACATCGTCGCTTACCATCAGGCGAGTTGGTGGTCAAACGCGGACTTATCCGTATTAAAAAAAAAAAAAAAAGAGGGAAAATTTATTTCGCAAATTCCAATAACTTTTAAGATATAACATCTTGTTTTTCTACTTATGGCGATGCACTTTGTGCATTTACCAGTGTCGAGTATTTCAATATATTCCGTTGAAATAAACCAAGTCACAGTCAAGGCCACGCAAAGTCGTAGTCCGGTCATGCGCTAATTAAGTAGTAATTTATAATTCATAACATTTATTTGCATTATATGGGTAAAGTATAGTTGGTAAGAATAAAATCATGGCACGCCATATCCCGCCTTTCGGCATGCAAATATTCATCTTATAAAATAAAAACGATAATAATTATGATATACAGCGTCAAAAATATACAAGTCAAGAGCAAAATTATTAAAATAAATGTCAAGTTTGTTATTACAAAGTCACCTTATGTCAAATAATTATTTTCATCAAAATAAATTGTGGTGAATTCATTACAAGCTTGATGCTTGATGGAGTTTTGGAAGCATGAAAAGTCATGTTCATCATTGCACACTCGCACGTAAAAAATACACAAGCTATAGAAAATTATACAACGTTAACGCGTAACGTAAAATTTTTCGCTTTCCTATCAAAAACTCTAAAATCCAACATCAACAATAAGTCGCAATCCGAAATGTTTTTTGTGTTGTTTCCATATCAAAGTTTAAATCTTTTTGTAGTCTAAGGCATGGGCTTGCAATGACTGTGACTTTGACTGTTACAAAAAATTAACTTGATAATTTATCAAATACAAGTAATTTGAAAAACAACACAATACCGCTGTATTGTTTTCCGTGAATTTAATATGATGGTCATATCGGTGTTGAGAACTCCATCAAAGCTCACCAATGCTTTGCACAGACTGGACACGACTATGACTTCGACTGTGACTTATTTAAACTTTTTTAAACACATACACATACTCAAGCCCATACACACAAAATGCAGGCAGGAATATCCTAGATTTTTTTATGTTGTTTTTTTTTGCCAATTTTTATTTAAACTCAAAATTTGTTTCAATTGTTCAGAACTTTTCGGTTTCTTTTTTGTTTGACGTATGTCCTGACACACAATCTTAGACTAGTTCACGAGAGTTTTGGCGGGAACACGGAAAGAATCATGTCGCCCCGTTGTATTTTTTTTCAAAACTAGTGTTTTGTCGAGTGTTTATGCATAAAGATGGTGATGTTTTATTCATAAAGTGTCGAATCACATGCGCGAGTGTGTTGAAAAATGATATAATGTGGTGAAACATGATTTTTTGTGTTGCTAACAAAACTCCATCGAAGCTTTATAGTAAAGTCACCACTACTTTACTTAAGTATGACTGGACTGCTGACTGACACGGACTGTACTTGACCAAGACTGCACTTTGACTATAACTTTAGCTACGAGGACACTTATTTAACTTATGTAACTTGAAAATATTTAAACACTAGACACTGGCAAATGCACAAAACGCGACGCCAAAAACCAAAGAAAAAAATGTTCACGTCAAATGAAAGTTATTTTGATACGATTTTTCATAAAACACTTGCATAAATTGAAACACTTGGTAAGAACAAAAGAAAAAAAAGCTTTTCTTTAGTCTGGTGAAAAGAAATAAATAAACTCACAGTTCAGAAAATAATTTGACAAAGGATGTAGGTCGGTAGTTGAATGTTCCCAGTATTGTTCGTGTGGCATACATTTATACACACGTCAATCGACCATTGTGTGCAGCGAAGGGTTTCAAGCGATATAGAAAAGGTTTATGTGGGTCTTACCTTTTTTAATAGAGTTAACTTTTACTTAATTTCTTTTTATCTAGAAATACATTATGTATATGAAAATAGGACAATAAATTAGCGATGATAGCTCAGTGGTTAGCGCGGTAGGTTCGCATGCCGAAGGGCGTGGGTTCAAACCCCAACAATGAACTTGAGCTGCCGGTGAAGGAAAACATCGTGAGGAAACCATAGCATGGTGGTAGGGTACTTTCTAGTACTCGGCTGGGTAGCTACCACCCTCAAGTTGGAAATCTGCCGCCAAGCATCTAACGGTGTGTTCCGGCAGCCTCACTTGAGAGCCAGTTCCATTCCAGGCTAGGTGTGCTTTACCATCTTCGACCATGCCGTCACTTAACATCAGGTGAGCTGTGGTCAAACAGCTAGCCTGTCAAGCATAAAAAAAAAAATTCATCCTATCCCACTAATATCATAAAAGAAAAAAATAGTTGTTCTTCCATAGTTATGGAACGGAAGAGTTGACGTGACCCGAACTGTTACTTCTTTCAGCTGAACTGTAGAGCAGTGTATACACCATTTCACTACTCTATCAAAACTATTAGCTATTTTTCAACCGGCTCAAAAAGGAGGAGGTTTTAGACTGTACGTTTTTTTGTATGTTACGCGATAATTCCTCCAAGTTTATGAATCGATTTTGATTCTTTTTTTGCTTTTACATATATATATTTTAACGAAATCGATCGAGCAGTTTTTAAAAAATCAACGAAAGTCTAAAAGCTGTATACATCGAAGATATTTTCGTTTACTCCGAAACCTCGCTGTTTGATTGGAGCAGTTCAGTTGGCCTAAGAGCCATTGTTTTGTGGCGTAGGCGACAAGGGCGTGGGTTCAAACCCTAACAGCTTAAGCTGCCGGTAAAACATCGTAAGGTAACCATAGCATGGTATGGTAGTGTACTTTCTAGTACTCTACTGGTTAGCTACCACCCTCAAGTTGAAAATCTGCCGCCAAGCATCTAACGGTGTGTTCTGGCAGCCTCACTGTAGAGCCAGTTACATTCCAGGCTAGGTCTGTTTACCATCTTCAACCACACCGTCACATAACATCAAGTGAGCTGTTGTCGAACACCAGGTCAAACATAAAAAATAAAAGTATTGTTCTGTGAAATAACATCGTGATAAAATTAGGGTAGATTTCCACTGCGAGCGGAGTAGAGCACAAATTGCTTTAGAGATAGGGGAACGTGGGGGAATAGGTGATTGGTTCCCCTGATACGGTTACTCCTAATTTATCCTTTAGAACTAAAGCAGTTATCTAACAATACTGTACCTAAGTGCTTAGTTATTGGGACGCAAGGAGAATCCGTGGAATGGGTTCCCCTAATTTACTTATTTGGAAATAAGTTTTACTTTGGTTGCTTGAATGGTATAACCATCACGTTTTTTTTAATATAAAAGTTATGAGACAAACGATACGCTCTCCTGATGGTAAGAGACAACGCATGCCCATGGCCATTGCAGCGATACACAGAACTTTGAGTAGCAAAACAAAGTCCGGGGCATCGCTGCTTTGGCGCTCATTACTTTGAGATTTTCGATGGTTAGTTTCAACAGCCCAGTAATTTCGCTAGCTGCAGTACCCTTCAAACCGTTACGTACCTTTATTTATAATACAAATATCGTAGGACATTTCATACAGCGCCATCTGACCCCAAACTAAGCAAAGCTTGTACTATGGAAGTCAGATAACTGATAGAATACTTACTTTACTTGGGGGTAGATCTCCTTAGCAGGAGGTCGTCTGTGTAGGTACCACCGCAGTACCAGTTATTCTGCCGCTAAGCAGAACCTAGACTGAAACAGAGTTGAGTGTTTTTCTACAAAAATAAATAGTAAGTTTTACAAGTTGATTTACTAATAAACAGACTAAAAACATATTGAGTCCTTGAAATAAAGAAATTAGTTTAAACAAGACAGACTTATAGTTGAATATGCCACCAATAATAAAGTTTATTTGCTTTAGTTTTAAAAGTAGACAGACTTAACTCAAGAAGTTAATTTTAAAACATAAAAAAACATTTAATATTATTTAATTTGAACAAAGTAAATAACACATAACTATTGATAAGTTTATAGACTACACGAAAAAAAATTAATATATTTATTTACGTAATTAATTTTTATTCTATTTAAAAAAAAGCCGACGAGGTCGTGATTGCACGGAGGTTTTTCGTGATTTCCCAAAAACAGACTTTTTGAGTTAAGCCAGTATTTGATTATGCGTGCGACATGTAAAAAATAAATACAAATGTACCATAGGCGCAATATCCACATATCCCTCTGACGGATTTTTAGACTAATTTGTATACATTTTGTGAATGGTATTAATTTAAGTTTTTTTTTATTTTGTGTATAAGAAGCCTATAGTATATAAGAAGTAGGTAGTTTTACAACTTCTTGTAGGATGTTTACTCAGATAGTTACGTTATATTGATTCGGGATAATGGTGGGACAGAGATCCAATCTCAAATAGTTAGAGCTACCCCGGGTATGAAATAACAGCTCTGAAGGGGTCTTAAGACTTCTAGTGAGACCGTCTTAATTACAGTACGTCGAGATATTAGTTTATCAGGGTATTTAGAAAACATAAACTCTCAATAAGTGTTAAAAGTGTGTGTGTTAGTGTTAAGTCTGTTGTGTTATAAGTGTTTTTTTGTTTAAACTACAAGGGCTCACCGGAAGACCAGCGCTGGTCACAGTGGCGGATTTCCACAATTGCCTAGGCTATTCAATTTTTGCCGCCTCTACTGATCGCTGCAATTCAATACCCAAGTTTGCAATCGTATTAATCAAATTTTATTTGTCAATGAAATTACAATTTAATGATTTGTGCTCTTTCGTCATAATTACATCAGCTTTCCCCCGTTATTAGTATGATTGTGAACAAAGGGATTGTTGTGCGAATTGTTTGAGTGGGCCTAATAACATTTAGGTAGGTGCACAGAGAAAAAAATTATCGCAAGTAATATATAATTTAAAAAATAGTTAAAAATACTAAATTTAAATTGTAAGTAATATTAAAACGCTATTGGAATATTTTAAAAATTTCACAAAAGTATACTTTACACGGGGTTTGGTAATTTTTCATGTACAGGGAGTGTTCGACATACTGTATAGTACTAAAATATTGTAATTTTGTTAAATTTTAGAGGCTTCTTTTCTCCTTGCATATATATCTATATATATTTTTTTTTCTGTTAGACAAAATAAAATTTTGAGCCATATTTGCCGCTGCATTAAAGTTCGCCGCCCTAGGCTCCAGCCTACTCAGCCTGCTGGTAAATCCGCCACTGGCTGGTCATACTGTTTAGTATGACCAGTATTATGCTGAGGTGAGCCCCTATTTTGTAACTGTCTGTTTGTTTTGTACTAGATGTATTATACCACGCCAACGTGATCATAAAAATGTTGTCGCCTCTGTCGAATACTTAAATAAAAACAAACTAAATTAAATATGTTTACAATGTATAATTGGTGTAGATGTATTGTATAAAATGTATCCTACTAATATTATAAAGCTGAAAGTTTGTATGTTTGGATGTTTGGACGTTTGGATGTTTGGTACTCAATCACGCAAAAACGGCTGAACGAAATTGAATGAAATTTGGCACACATATAGTTCATTACCTGGATTAACATTTAGGATACTTTTTATATCATAAAAACGGTAGGGTCCCGTGGGATAAACAAAAATATTAAAAGGCGCTACTCCTACTCTCCACCAGATGTCGTCAAGTTTGACAATGCGTCGTAAAATAATTATTTTGTAACTGTCTCTTATTTGTCTCTGTTTGTTTTTGTGTGTTTGGTTTTGTTACAAAATAAAAATTAGTTCCTCACTATCTTTTTTTCTTTCATTGTGAATTGAATTCACTTGATTATTATAATTAATATTCTACTAATGACTTGGTTTAGTTAAAAGCGACATCTGGTGGTGGATTGAGGTAGTTACTATTTATCTTTACTTGCTAACAGATGGCGTTGGAAGTATTAAAAATCCGTAAATTATGTAGTTAGTTTGAAAAAAAAGCTATCTAATATAATTAGATTCGAATTAGATTAATAAAAAAAAGTCTCGAAAGATCGATTCGCAAAGAAAAAGTTATTATGAGTATTTCGTTGCGAATAACTCCATCCTCCAACTCCAACTCCAAAAAACTCCACGTTAAACTCCACGCGGACGAAGTCGCGGGTAGCAGCTAGTAATTTAATAAGCAGTGCATTGACTAGAAACTGGCTAATTTCTAAAACATTTTATGATTAAAGAATATTATGATGATAATAACTTTAAAGTTTGAAATTTTAATGTTTATTTCCATTTCTGCCATTTAATTTGAGACTGTATAATATTTAGATAATTATTGTAGGGTAAAGTACAAGAACCTAGTAATTTTTTTTTGTATTTTCTCTAACATTTTTGTAGCGATGATAGCTCAGTGGTTAGCGCGGTAGGTTCGCATGCCGAAGGGCGTGGGTTCAAACCCCAACAATGAGCTTGAGCTGCCGGTGAAGGAAAACATCGTGAGGAAACCATAGCATGGTGGTAGGATACTTTCTAGTACTCGGCTGGCTAGCTACCACCCTCAAGTTGAAAATCTGCCGCCAAGCATCTAACGGTGTGTTCCGGCAGCCTCACTTGAGAGCCAGTTCCATTCCAGGCTAGGTGTGCTTTACCATCTTCGACCACACCTTCACTTAACATCAGGTGAGCTGTGGTCAAATAACTAGCCTGTCAACCATAAAAAAAAAAAAAACATTAGCGTGTATTTGACTTCATGTGGAGCCCACACGGACTTGAGCCCTTATATTATTAAGGGTGCGATATATATATCCGTGAACCTTATCACCTGTTCCTTCTAAATAACATACCCAAACGTCTCGACCCTTTGTAGAACCCTTGTATATACTCGTATACCTATAGGTATATGTACATACTGACCTATCGTTGTACATCGAAACTTTAGGGTCAAATGTTTTAGCAATTTCTACCCTATTAACTCAAGGGTAGTATATATAAAAACGATTGTAATTGCATAACTTTGTTTCAAGTGTTTTCAAATACAAATACAAATACAAAATATTTTATTGATAACACCAATGTTACAAGTCAATTTTTGTAAAATCATTTCAATTATAATTATGTATCATTAAAAGAGTTATAAAACACTGATTGACATGTCAATGAATACAGACAAAGTTTCATTATAAAGTACATAATATGTCGATATAAAATATGTCTAATATAGATAGATAGATATAACTCTTTATTGTGCACACCATAAATAGAAAAGAGTAGGTACAGAGAACATAGAGCCTTATGAACTAGTGCCACACGTGGCGGCGTTGTCGTTAACGCGATCTCTTCCAGGCAACCAAGAAAAGAAAAATACGATAGAAAACATAAGAAACAGACGGGAGATGTAACACTAATAAGAAAAATAAAAATAAAATAAAACATACAATAATGTATTGTGTGGGACGCCACTTGTGTCGACACCTTGGCGCCGTCTCATCTTCCTGTGACTTCGGGACAAGCTGGTGCTGCCGCATCTAAAGCTGAAAACCTCAAACGGCACAAATACCTATAGTTATTTGGATAGAATGTATCTTTTTGTGCCGTTTGGGGTTGAAACTTTAGGTCCGTGGGGACTGGCCGCTCTCGAACTGTATCGGGACCTGGCCAAACGTCTAGAGGAGGCTTCAGGTGACCAGAATGCTGGTATCTATTTTGGTCAAAAGCTAAGCATTGCCATCCAGCGTGGCAATGTTGCCAGCATTCTGGCCACATATCCCTCCTCTGACGGTTTTTTAGACTAAGTTTTTTGTATACATTTTGTAAATAGTATAATTTAAGGTATTTTTTATTTTGTTTAATAAATTACAATTTAGTCAGTAAGAATAATGTATTTAAATAAAAGGAAATATTTACATATATAAATATGTATACACTCATAATACATATATAGTATATAATATACAAATTTACAATTAAAAAAAACCGACTCCATGACCCTTAGGCCAACTAAACGCACTGCTCCAATGAAACAGCGAGGTTTCCGAGCAAACGAAAATATTATCGATGTATGTATCGCTTTTACATTTTTGTTGATTTTTTTGAAACCGCTCAATAGATTTCGGTAACATTTATATGGGACCACCTCTGAAGTATGAATTACCAAGCAAAAAAAGAATCACAAAAATCGATTCACAATTAGCCGAATTATTGCGTACAAACATTAAAACTTACAATTACATTTTGTAGCGATGATAGCTCAGTGGTTAGCGCGGTAGGTTCGCATGCCAAAGGGCATGGGTACAAACCTCAACAATGAGCTTGAGCTGCCGGTGAAGGAAAACATCGTGAGGAAACCATAGTATGGCGGTAGCGTACTCTCTAGTACTCGGCTGGCTAGCTACCACCCTCAAGTTGAAAATCTGCCGCCAAGCAGCTAACGGTGTGTTCCGGCAGCCTCACTTGAGATCCAGTTCCATTCCAGGCTAAGTGTGCTTGACCATCTTTGATCACACCTTCAATTAACATCAGGTGAGCTGTGGTCAAAAACCTAAACTGTCAACCATTAAAAAAACATACAGTCGAATTAAGAACCTCTTCCTTTTTTGAGTCGGTTACAAAAATATTGCAAAATATGTCTTGTAGGGTTATTTCCTGTAGTTATATCGATTTAGATTCACCATTCGGTATGTTATAACTCATTATATAGAGTTCCGTATTAGGAAAAAAAAATAACCCTACAATATAATTTTGTCAACCGTTTGAAAATCTATTTTTAAAAAGCAAATCAAACAAAACCAACAGAATTATTAAAATTCGTAAATAACAACAACATGGCGGACATCCCCCATTTGCGCTTTAGTCGCTTCGACTTCATTTTAAATTCGCACAGCGAGAATGAGAAATTACAGGGCTGTTGAGAGTAACCATCGTATGTTTTAAAGTAATGAGCGCCAAAGAGTTCTTAAATGGTATGTCGTGTCGTCTACATGTTTACGGACGGACCAAATAGGAAAATTTTATTAAGATCTCACAACCATTAATGCAATAATTATAATTACTAAAATGACATCTATTAAATGTAATAATTAATAATCTTTTATTTTTTTTAAATGTAATTGACATATTTTATTTTATTTTAAGTATAGAACTGTTTAATTTTATTCAATCCATTTAATAAATTTGCACACTGTAATGGTTGACAATAGACGCTAACTTTAACTATTAAGACCTTTTACACTATTGTCATGTAAATAAAACTTTTGACTTTGACTTTGAAAGCAGCGATGCCCTGGACTATATTTTGTTACTAAAAAGTTCTGTGTTGCGCTGCAATAGTCATGGATATACGTCATCATTTACTACTAACTAAATTCAAATTTCCAACGGTGGTTCTAATGGCAAATTATCTGTGGTACAATTTCATGAATATAGTAGCGGTTGTTTATCTTACCGGTGTCCAAATGTTCGATGAATGTTTAGAGGTTAAGGTGGTACGATTTACATACAAATAAATTTTTTCCATTTATGAGCAAATGGAGCATAATTTTACAGTGAAATCACAGCTACTGCCATTTATTTTGGTCTTTATTTGCGGTAAATCACAATTGCTTGAATGAAACGGTAGTTTATAAGCATAATCTACTGTTTTATTCAAGCAATTGTGATTACCGCAAATAAAGACCAAAGTAAATGCCAGTAGCTGTGATTTCACTGTAAAATTATGCTCCATTTGCCCATAAATGGAAAAAAATTGGTGGATTACTGGTCAATACTGGTTATGTTCTGTAAGTTTCACAAAAACCTTCTTTTAAAATTTATTTTCAAATTAATTGCACAGAATCTGGCACGACACTTGTTTTTGCGGTTATATTGGCAATATTTTTAGGGTTCCGTATCTAAAGGGTAAAACGGGACCCTGTTACTAAGACTCCGCTGTCCGTCCGTCTGTCTCATGAACCGTGATAGTTAGACAGTTGACATTTTTACAGATGATGTATTTCTGTTGCCGCAAAAACAACAAATACTAAAAAAACAGAATAAAATAAATATTTAACGGGGCTCCCATACAACAAACGTGAATTTTTTCAGTGTTTCAAAATTCCTAAAAATTTGAAATGATAGTACGAAATTAACTTGTAAACATTGGAGTTATCAATTGAAAAAAAAAAATTGGACAATCAAGACTTATATTTGTCCAAACACGACCTAGAAATCCATTCTGTCACCATGCTTATTAGCATAGACCACTTCGCAATCTAAAAATACCTCATCTACCCAAACCCGCATCACTGTCCGCCCCAATTTGGCGAGAACGCTCGCCTAGCGACCGTCGTGCGGAACGGCCGTAACACACGCAACGTGAGCGCACAGAATAAAAAACGACAGATCTTGAGGCTCGGGAATCGGGAACCAGTGGCGGCCTTAGGGGGTGGCAAGCAAGGCAATCGCCCGGGGCCTCGCGTCCTCGTAAAAAAAGTCTTTACCATATATGTATGTGTACCTCGCGTCTCGCACTTAACAAAACCCCCCCTGAACGCATGGTTTCATTATTAGTGCAAGCATGTTACGGCCACTCGAGCACTTGAATAAATTTTTTAGTAAAACGGACTCAAAGATAAAGGACCTCACAATAATCTGTCGCCCCGGGCGTCGCAACAGCTAAGACCGCCGCTGTCTAGAAACCAAAGTAAGCAGCTACAAAGAAGAAGAAAGTGTAATTGAGAGAGCTTGCTGGAAATGTGAAAGTTTGGATAGATGGATGTTTGTTACACTTTAAAGCAAAAACTACTGAACGGATTTGGATGAAATTTAGTATGGAGGTAGCTGAGACCTCGAATTAACATATAAACTACTTTTAATCCCGATAACATGTAGCGGGTAACACCGCGGGGCGCAGTTAGTAATTCATAATTCTGATTAGCAGTCACGGTGACACGGCATAACTGCTGCTGAAACGTCAGAACGTGGGTCCGTCCGACGCCCATTTGCTGGCTAGATCTCAGAGGTGACGTTTAAAGTCAGCGGCAATACGCAAATAATTTAGCACAAAGATACGTGCCGTGTGATTCGAACCCAGGACCTTCAGAATGGAAGCCAGACGGTTTCCCGACTAGGCTGCCGAAACTGATTTAATGCAATTTAAATAAATGTATTTTATGTCACTATGAAAGTTCTATGACCATTACTGGACTGTGATAGGCCGATGATGATGCTATTTACATATTTTTTTTAAGTTGTCTATCTGCACGTTCTGTCTCATCTGTGCCATACGGTAAAAAGGAACCGGAAGCGAGTTTTTTGTTGTATTTTTGTCGTATATCCGGACAATTTGTCGATGAAAAGATTAGATTTAATGCTGTGGATTTGTTGCGGTGATTTTTCACGGTGTTCGTTTAATGAAACAGATTGTTTGTGTTATTAATTTCCTGGCGGTCGTAAAGGATTAGTATTGGAAGGTTTTTTAATTTCGAACCACGGTTACTTTCGAATATTTATTGTTTGTAAAAGTAATATAGCAATTTTACTATTTCAAGTTACTTAAGATTCATATATTTAATAATAATTATAATATACATCTTGAGAGACTCTCGCTAGACGGTTGGGTCAAGGGTCAGCTTCAAAAGGCAGTGATCCTTGACACGGCGCGCATTGTGAGGAGGTTCCTCACTCTGCAGCCTTAACCACCGGCAGCTTGAGCCCTGCCCCGCTGCCGGCGGCACCCTAGTTTTTAAGTTTTGTAAATATTTAATGTAAAAATTAAAAAAAATAAGATTTATACTATATAGACTTTGGCGGCCTTAGGGGGTGGCAAGCAGGGCAACCGCCCGGGGCCTCGCTCTTGCAGGGGCTTCGCATCCTCGTAGAAAAAAGTCTTTACCATATATGTATGTTTACCTCGCGCCTCGCACTTAACAAAAACCCCCTGAACACACGGTTTCATTATTAGTGCAAGCATGTTACCGCCACTCGAGCACTCGAACTAAGTTTTTAGTAAAACGGACCCAAAGAAAGGGCCTCACAATGATCTGTCGCCCCGGGCCTCGCAACAGCTAAGGCCGCCGCTGAATGTAGATCTCGAAAATGGTCGTGCTTTGCTCTATCGGGACCGGTCTATCTTCACGGACAGGACTATTCCAATAAGCTTGATATCGTGGTGGTCGGCCGAGCCCAACGCTGGGCAGTGCTCGTCGACATCACCATCCCATGTGACGAGAATCTCGTGAAGGACAAGCTCAGCAAGTACCTCGACTTGGCTCACGAGATAACCGCCATGTGGGATGTTCATTCGACGATCATTGTCCCGATAGTTGTCACGGTGAACGGTCTTTTAGCGAAGAATGGCATAGCCATAATTTGTTTTCCTTATTTATCTCTATCATGGAAACTTTGAGCATAAAATCTATCTGCCGAAAACAAGGTATATCAGTTTGCTTTTTTACCACAGACGAAATATAGACATCGCAAATGCACTATTTTAATATAATTCTAAAACTTTCTACGATCTCAAAAAAAAAAAAATATAGCCAAAAAAACTATAAATCTTATTTTTGATAAAACGGCTCAACATGCTGCGCCCATTTGGGTATAAAATAATCATTAAATATAGAAGTCTAACAAATATAAAAGTCAATTGTGCGACTTTTTATGTCATTAAAAGTAATCTAATTTAATGTCAAAATATTTTTCAAATTGCGAAGTAAAAAAATTGTGTAGATTATTGTATTATGTTATTTATTACATAAATTTTGTTGTGAGTACTCAATATTTCACAAATATACATATATATCTATTTTTTAAATGATTTTGAAAAATGTTTTTTTTTATTTATTTACATATTTACAAAACAAAGGTCCAAATGAATTGCGAATCCAAAATCATCAGATAGCGAACAAAGATGATTCACATTTTTTCTAACTTGCGCTATCTATTTTCTTATCTGTGTTAGTTACCTTGTTTTCGTATTTTCAACGAATGTTTGAGGCGAACTAACTATTATCTAAACTGTCACATGACGACATTTGGTCTGGGGCAACGTCTGCAGACATTTCGAAAACAAATTTACTTTCTCGTGACTAAAATCTGGGCATAGATTTAATGAGTTCATATCAGTTATAGTGATTTTTCAAAAAGTGACATTTTCTCGAGGGATCCTACAATTTTTGTTGCTTTAAATCAAGTAAATAGTCCTTTAAACATCTACACTTGACAGCCCTGTTGGTTCATTGGTAGTATGTCTGCTCCAAGAGCTGAAGGGCGTGGGTTCGATTGCCACCCAGGACAAGCATTTTGTGGTACAAACAAAATGTTTGTTCTGTGCTGTATGTATTTACAAAAAAAAAAAACTATTGAAGTATTCTATCAGTTATCTGTCTTCCATAGTTTGGGGTCAGATGGCGCTGTGTGTAATGTCCTATGATATTTATTTATTTATTTTTATTTACACTAATTATAAAGAGGCTTTTCTCTTTATTTGTTTGTTTGTGTTGAAAAGGTTCCGAAAGTACTGGAGCGATCTGAATAATTCTTTCATCATTAGAATGCTACATTATCACTGTTAAGTCGAAAATCTTCGACCAGTGTGTGGTGATGACTTATGGCGCTGAAACGTGGTCTCTGACTGTGTGCCTTCTTGGAAAGCTCAAAGTAGCACAACGAGCTATGGAGAGGGCTATGCTCGGAGTTTCCCGGCGAGATCGAATCAGGAATGAGGAGATCCGTAGATGAACCAAAGTTACCGACATAGCCCAACGGATTAGCAAGTTGAAGTGGCAGTGGGCACATAGCTCGCAGAACTGATGGCCGATGGGGCTGCAAAGTTCTGGAGTGGAGACCACGGACCGGCAAGCGCAGCGTAGGACTTTTTTTTTTTTTTTATGGTTGACAGGCCAGGTGTTTGACCACAGCTCACCTGATGTTAAGTGAAGGCGTGGTCGAACGTCCACCCACAAGGTGGACAGACAATCTAATAAGGACCGCAGGAACGCGCTGGATGCGAGCCGCTTCCGACCGATCTTTATGGAAGTCAATGGGAAGCCTATGTCCAGCAGTGAACGTCTTACGGCTGAAATGATGATGATGGTTATCATTGATTGTACGATATACATACAGTCTCGGGAGAAGATCAAATTCAATAGGCGAATCTAGAAACAGGTGGGACACGGGTAACCTGTCCCCGCAAGCTATCGAAGGTATTCAGAAAAACCACCATCCTTCAATCCACGACCGCCAATACGGCTTCAGCTTTCGTCGCGAGCTTCATATAATTTCACGGCTAGAACTGCTGTTGGGTCCAAATTCTGTTCGGCATCTGAACGGCACAATGTCACGGACACTGGTTTCGATGGTTTCTAGATAGATATGTTATGCGCGCGCGCCGTAACCAAGGAACGTAACGTACGTCCGATGTCGACCGCAACGACAAAGCTTCGCGTCGATCGACGGTTGCAAATGTAAAAATTGTCGGAGTAATTTCCGTCTGGGAGTAATTTCCGTCTTTTGCTTGCTGGGATCGAACATACCTCCCACCGAATTCAACACGGTTGAATTCCCTATTTAAATGATATTGTACAGTCCGAGCATCTTATCTGCTCAGTTGATAGCGGCGCTAGTGTAGAATTTGGTATTGCCATCTAAAAAATTCACCAAGAAAAAATGAAAATCAAAACATAGGGCAGTCTTTCAGGCCAATCTTTAATATGCACTGCTATCATAAGATATAATAAAACTAAAAGAAAGAAAGAAAGAAAAAACGTTTAATTCTGTAACAAGCACAAAAACAAACAATCAGAGACAGACAAAAGTTACAAAATAGGGTCTCACCTCAGCATAATGCTGGTCATACTGAGTGGTATGACCCGCTGGTCTAACGGTGAGCCCTTGTAGTTTACACAACAAAAAATAAATAAATATATGTACGGCTTACATTATATCCTTCCGGTTTTAATTATAATTGTTTACCTCATCCAGCAAGCGCAGCGTAGGACGTCCACTCACAAGGTGGACAGACGACCTAGTAAAGACTGCAGGAACGCGCTGGATGCGGGCCGCTTCCAACGGGTCTTTATGGAAGTCAATGGGGGAGGCCTATGTCCAGCAGTGGACGTCCTACGGCTGAAATGATGATGATGATCTCATCCAGACGAAAAACAGATTATAATAAATAACAGATATTATACTACGTACGTGTATGTATTTATGTTTTTGTACGTGTTTGTTTTTTTAATGTGAAAATTTTACAAGTAGGTACTTAATTTGCGTAAGGTAAGTAAAATCATCAGACGTGGGTAGGATAAAGGCCTACATTATAAAAGAGACTTTTAGGTATCGTTCGAAAGTAGGTCGGTTACACAACAGGTACACAGTACCTACCCATATTTACTGAATTCATTGTATGACAGTAAATGACCTCCATCTCATGGATCAATAGCTACAGTTCTAGTAGGTATAGGATACATATTACTTAACACGCGATGTTCACAACTTTATTTTCATTCTTTTTAACCGACTCAGAAAAGGTTCTCAATTCGACTGTATGTTTTTTCGTGTATGTTGGTTACGCGATCATTCCGCCAATTATGAATCGATTTTGATGATTCTTTTTTTGCTTGGTAGATCATACTTCAGAGGTGGTACCATATAAACTTTATCGCAATTGATTTTGCCGTTTTGAAAAAACCATTAAAAATCTAAAAACTGTATTTACATATTTGGGTGTGTTTTCAATTCGTGTATTTGTGTTTAAGTTTTTATTTTTAAAAGGTGACTCGATAGAAAGTGTTCTCAGCTATCATACAAATCGGTTCGAAGATTATTAGTATAAAATCAGAAGTGGTAAATCAAACACCGTGGGCGTTTAACAGATTTATTCAACTCGTCGGTACTTCAATAATCTATCTTCAAACTTAATTCCAAACATAACCTTCTTGTAGTCTAGATGGTGAGTGAGTCCCGTCCGTCCGCCATGCCAGTGTTGCCAGCGTGTCCGGTGTTGCCATTAGCTATTCGTTACACAGTAAATAGTTAATGGCAACAAATACCAAATATTCAACGAAGACGAGACACACTCCAATACATTACAGAAAATGCTCAATAAAGTCCACATAAAATCTAACATTCGGCCTTTCCTGACACTAAGTTTGTCCTCAAACTTTAATCATGACTCCGTCCAATGTCTCACTAACCAGCCAATTTATCTCCAGTTTAATGTTAAAAACATCCATGGATCTCTCAACACGGTCTACAATGTTTTTAACACTTGTAAAGGCAAAGTACTAAATGCAGTCCCGATCTATCAAGGGTACGAACATTCAGTAAATTGACTCCGCTCATCACAATTTCATTTCGCTCACTTTCCATGTGGATTGAAAATACCCATGGATCTGTCAACATGGTACCCAATATTTTCAATCCCTTCTAGCCAGTGAGACATTGCTCAATCTATCAAAATCACGTGTGTCTAAAACACACACACTTTCTTTTCACACATTATATTGAAATAACAAACACTCATCAAAACATATTTTACACATTAACCAACTTTTAATACTATTTAAAATAGGTCTGCTTACCATCGATCATTAATCAAAGCAAGTATATAAATTCAAATTTTCTCTTTTTATATCTTAGGTACTTTACAATCAGTTATTTATTATTAGCATACCTACTTGTACATTATTTATATTATTTATTTATTTATTTTTGTTGCATCAATACTCAAAATATCTTATTATCAAGTAATCATCACCAATTAGTTTCTGTTAGGTTCAATTAGATACATTTGATTCAGATTCGGCACTACTGCTGTTATCATTGTCATTATAATTTTCATCGTCATTGCTGATGGATATCCAAGGTTTGATGCGATCAGATGCCCATATGTTGCGGTATCCCTTCTGCGCAATATTCGTTCCAGGAATGGTTGCAACTTCGTACCTGTCATTATCTAAAATCTTTGTGATTCGAAACGGACCAGTGTATTTTGGTAATAACTTCTTGCTTTTTCCGTCATTATTTGGTGTAGGTTTCAAAATCTTTACTAGATCATCCAATTTGTAAATTTTGGCTTTTACCTTCGTTTTGTCATATCGCTCCTTTTGAGCTAGTTGATCCTTTACTATATGTTTACTGATTTCCCCTCGCATCTCTTCAAAATTACCGATGCATCGCGTGTCTTTTAAAATAGTGCTAAAAATATTATCTCCTTTGCTGACCATTGGTATAGCGAAAAGGGCCTCCGATGGAGCTTTTCCTATTCCTTTATTAAGGGTGTTATTCAAGCCCCATTGTAGCTTTCCTAATGCTTTGTCCCAACATCTCTCACCCAACTTATCGGTATAGGCAGTCAGAGCATTTAATACGGTTCTGTTGTATCTTTCTACTTGGCCATTAGCTCTAGGAGATGCTACAGCGTTGAGAACGTGATCTATTTTTGAGTCATTGCAGAAGTGTTTGAACTCATGTGATGTAAACGTTGATCCTTGATCAGATATCAATCTATTGGGATAACCGAATGTGCAAAAAGTGTTTTCTAAAGCTCGTATAGTAGGCGAAGTTTTTAGATTTCGTAACGGTGTTAAGATACAGAATTTGGTGAAGCCATCAACCAGAACAAGAAGGTAACAGTTGCTATTAGAACTCTTAATAAAAGGTCCTAAGTGATCGATGTGAACAGTGTCAAAGGGTCTCTCCACTTTGTGAATCGGATGCAGAAGTCCTTCCTTAGGTCCAGCTGGTTCCTTACTATATGCACACTCCAAACAAGAACGTACATATTTCTTGATAAAGCGCTTCATCTTAGGAAACCAGAAATCTTTACTAATTTTATCAACTGTTTTCTCGACGCTAAAATGACCAATGTCGTCATGGTTGAGCTTGCACAGTTGGAATCGAGCTATCTTTGGTACCACCCACTTAAGCTCTTCTCCAATTTTTCGATATAATTTATTATTTTTAAGTGTATAATTCTTCTTTACATCTGAATATTCTGTATCATTCAAGATTTTTCTGATTCGTTGTGATTCAGTATCTTGCAACTGTAGAGTAAGTAACCAGTCTTCTTGAGATATCTTTAGAACACTTGGGTCCGTATCATTCACGTCCGACTCACAAAGCAAAGGATTTCTGCTTAAAGCGTCCACATGGGACATTGCATGTCCTGGCCTGTACTGTATATCAAAATCAAATTCTTGCATGGCCATCCACCAACGTGCTACTCGTGGTATCAGATCACGTTTGCTAAAGGTGGCCCTAAGAGCTGCGCAGTCCGTTACTAAAGTAAACCGAATACCTAACAAATATACTCGAAATCGCTGTAGCGAAGCCACAACAGCTAGCGTTTCGAGTTCGTACGCATGATAGTTCTGTTCATCTAGCGACGATTTCCTACTGAAATAGGCTATAGGTTTAAGTTGGTCTAGCTCATTTTTCTTTTGTAATAAAATGCCGCCTAAACCGTGTTTACTAGCATCGGTATGTAAGTATGTGTCATGATTCGGATCATATATACCTAACACCGGTCGTTGCGTTAATTTCTCTTTAAGCTGTTCAAAAGCTGTCTGTTGCTCAGCACCCCAACACCATACTCTACATTTTCTAGTCAAATCGGTAAGTGGTCTAGCGATGCTTGCGAAATTTTGAATAAATTTTCTGAAATAACTAGCTAATCCGATAAATTGTCTAACTTCATGTACATTGCGTGGTAATGGAAACTTGTCCACAGCATTAATTTTCTCTGTTCCAGGTCTAATTCCGTGCTCGCTTATTTCGTAACCGAGATATTCCAGTTCTTCTTGGAAAAAATTGCATTTTTGTATATTTAGAGTTAATTTAGCGTTTCGAAGTAATCTAAAAGTATTCTCTAGTCTTTCCAGTTCCTCGTCAAAATTTTTCCCGGGTATAAGTATATCATCCATGTAAGCGAGAGCAGAATTAAACCTAGAATTACCGAGTACTTGATTAATTGTCCGTTGAAAAACAGCTGGAGAATTCACCAGTCCAAAAGGCATTCTCTTAAATTGATAAAGACCGTCTGGTGTTACGAAGGCTGTGAGATGCTTACATGCGTCATTAATTGGAATTTGATAGTATCCGCTTGCTAAGTCAAGAGATGTATAGTATCTATTACCATTTAGCATATCTAATTGATCATCTATCCGCGGCATAGGAAAATGGTCTTTTCTAGTTTTTCGATTCAACGCCCTAAAGTCGACACACAAACGATACCCTCCTGTCTTCTTTTTTACAAGTATGATGGGACTTGAGTAGCAAGAATTTGATTCTTCAGCAATATTATTATCGATCAACTCTTTGACCATCTCGCGTACCTTCCCTCTTTCACTGTGACTTAAGCGATATGGCCTGTAGACGACAGGAGCGGTATCGTTCAGTTCGATATCCATTTCGGTTACATTTGTACATCCTAACTCAGACAACGTTTGTGCAAAACAATCTCTGTATGTATTTATTAAGCCCAAGATTGTTCGTTGCTGTTCTTGCGTTAGGTTAGGATTTATTTTGACATTGTCTATAGTGAATGGTGTTAGAGGGCCACAGTTAATTTGGCGACAAATTACGTCAACATCAGAAGAGTCTGACGCAACAACTCGTTCACTTCGTGAGAAAACTGAATTGCTACGGAAGAAAATGGGCTGATCAGACAAATTACAGACTGCAATTTGGCATTCTCCGTTAGCAACTTTATAAATACCGCCCAAAACACAATATTCTGCGTTATTTACTCTTCTAACACTATCCTCTACCAAGACGTCACAACTAGATTTGTCTTCATTTACGCACCCGATATAGTCTAATTTGTCAACTACAGTATCTATTTTTATCCTTAAGATAATTTTGTCTTTAGGGTTATCATCGAAACGCAGGTTTGATAATAATTCGTCAGTTGTCCTTTTTAAAATTTCTAATTTATCATGAGTTTTTATGACCACTACATCTGCTCGCTCAGTGAAGTCTTGACCAACTAACAATGGCTCACTAAGCAAAGCTGATTCGATTATGTAAGCGTCGATTTCAGCCGTAACTTCACCTACGCACAAATTTAATTTTGTTCTGCCTAAGGGAGTCGACGACCCATTACCAAAACCTCGAATTTTTGGTACGTCGTTTTCCTCTTTAGGTAGTCCATACTTTTCTACAATATCTTGTCGAATTAGTGTGCAATCGCTTCCAAAGTCCACATAACATTTTACATTAATGTCTTTATTTATGACAGCGGTCTTATAATATTTCGAATCCGATTTATATCCTTTTGTTAATAAAGTTTTCTTATCACTCCTGGAGCTAGTTTGTGTTTGTCCACTGTCCTTCGACTTATAACAATCATTTGTTGCATGCCCAATTCGTTGACAATTATCACAACGTACTATTGGTTTTGGACATTTACTAGCTGGGTGACCCAGCTCTTTACAATTGAAGCACACAACATCATTCGTCCCCTTGCTACGACAATAGGCAGCTCGATGTCCTGGTTTGTTACATTTGAAGCATTTGCCATCATTTGATGTGGATATAGGAACCGTTGCATTAATTGATCGCTTTACAAGACGTGAATTATTGGCTTCCCTACATAAATCTTTGAGGAACTTTAGTAAGTCTTCGGGATCCGAACATCGCGCCGAAGATGCACTAGCCCGAATTGTCCTATCTTCTATCCCATATACAAGACAATCGACTGCCTTCTTCCCCGTTATACTACATGCGTTTATTAATAACATTTTATCATAATAATATTCATCTATCGATTCCCCAAATTTCATCCGCCTATCCAACATTTCTGACAGCAGCGCTCCATAATTACTTTCCGACGGGAAAGCTTTAATTAATCGGTCCTGCCATTCTGTCCACGTTAAGAGTATGGTTTGAAGACCTTCGTACCATTTCATAGCATGACCCCCTAATTTAGGCAACGCATAATGCGCCGTTTGCTCATTAGTCCAGCCGTATATTTTTGCGCATTCGTTAACCTTGGTTATCCATCCTTCAATACGTTGATTTTTCTGCGATGGATCAAATGTAGGTATAATATTTTTATCATATTTAACTTGAGAATTTGAGCGTGTGACACTTTGAATTATTTGAGCAATATCATTTACACTAAGTACTAAACTAGGTGTACTTGCTGAAGTGGAGGGATGAGCCACTGCTGCCTGTCCGTTGACGCTTGTAGACGGTTGAGTATTCTCCAAAGAAGGCTCTCGCTGTAGCGCTGCAGAAGCACCATTCCGTTGTGCTTCACCCGAGGCTGGGGCATTCGTCACGTCATGATTGCGGTCGTCCTCCTGAAATGTCAACGTCAGTGCGATATGTATGTGTACATAACTAAAACACAAACTAGTAAGATTATTACCATCGCTACATCACTTAACTTGTTTAATGACAGTTAAATATAATTAAGTAGGTACTGTTAAATTCCAAAAGAACATGGGAAAGTGTTCCCATATTATCCTGTTACATTATTTTAATTAGTTAGCCCGTTTAAATGCTGTTTTTCAAACAGCGAAAAATCTCCTTTTATGTTGTAGGTAGGAGATAAAAGCTGCATCATCGTTCACAGTAGTGACACAAATGATTAAATGTTATTTCATTTTGTAGTGAAGTGAGTCGTTAGTAATATTGTGTAAGATTCAGTACCAGCAGTCAATCATTGCGTAAAGCTGTAGTAGATATAAATACTGAATGATCACAATGCTTATTGGACAAACAGTTATTTTTATGCAACGAAGTCAGCATAGAAAGTAAGCAAACAGTTCCATGACCGTTTATTCATTCGTTGATAGAAAACAAAAAAAAAACCTGACTACCCTCATAATGCCCTTGAAACAATAATAGTTAGAATAATGTAAAATGGGTACCGTCGTATCACGATAATTCAAAAGAAAATTGATAGGATTAATTCGAAAACATGTATATAAAAAAAAATATTCATGTTGCATCCAAATTTGCAGATTCACAGGTTATACGGACTCAAACTACCAGCAATGAACAAGGACTCAAGCTACTAAGGAAATCAGCGTTATCATTTCACTTGCCTGTATTGGTTGTTGTTCCATACGCATTGTTTCACGCCGCCGTGCCTGGGGTCGTCGACGTTGGGACTCCGAGCCACTGCTTGCAGAGTTTTGCGAACGGCGGCGTTTACTTCCACGTTGCTTCTTTTTCTTGTGTTTAACTGCTGCTTCGCGACGCCGGCTTGACTCCGACGTCGTAGATTGAGAGCCGGAACTGTGTCTACGCCGGCGCTTGTGATGCCGAGAACGCTTTTCGCGGCTGCGAGAGCGTCGCTCATGTCGTTCACTAGTTTTAGTTTCGCTTCCCATATTGGTTCGACAATCCCACTTCTGATATAAAATCAGAAGTGGTAAATCAAACACCGTGGGCGTTTAACAGATTTATTCAACTCGTCGGTACTTCAATAATCTATCTTCAAACTTAATTCCAAACATAACCTTCTTGTAGTCTAGATGGTGAGTGAGTCCCGTCCGTCCGCCATGCCAGTGTTGCCAGCGTGTCCGGTGTTGCCATTAGCTATTCGTTACACAGTAAATAGTTAATGGCAACAAATACCAAATATTCAACGAAGACGAGACACACTCCAATACATTACAGAAAATGCTCAATAAAGTCCACATAAAATCTAACATTAGTACTTTTAAAAACGGAGGAGGTTCTCAATTCGATTGTATGTTTTTTTTGTATATATATTATGCGATCATTCCGCCAATTATGAATCGATTTTGATGATTCTTTTTTTGCGTGGTAGATCATACTTCAAAGGTACCATATAAATTTTATCGAAATTGATCTTGCAGTTTTGAAAAAACCAACAAAAATCTAAAAAAATGTAGATACATCGAGGATATTTTCGTTTGTTCCGAAACCTTGCTGTTTCATTGGAGCAATGCGTTTAGTTGGTCATGGAGTCGGTTTTTTTTAATTGTTAATTTATATATTTTATGTTTGACAAGGTAGGTATTTGACTACAGCTCACTGGCTCTGGCTGAACTGGCTCCTAAGAGAGGCTGCCGGAACACACCGTTAGGTCATTGGCGACAGATTTTCAACTTGAGGGTGGTAGCTAGCCAACGGAGTACTAAAAACTTTCACATTTATAACATTAGTTGGACTAAGATTTTGGACAGTATAAATGTTCCGAATTACCTAGTATTATCATTTGAAACCTAGGATTGGTTCTTAGGAAACCTTTGCGTCTCTGCTTAAACCACAAGAGGTTCCTAGTTGTTGTAATATACCTCAATTCGTGTGGGTTTCATACCCATTAGCGCCACGGTATATACCTAAACAGCTGTCACCAGGCGATCGATGTGGTTAATGGAATTAAAACGGTCAGTTTGTTTAGGAGGGTTGCCGGTCTAGCTGTAACATGTATATATATATTTATAGAATGGAACATTGCCAGTATCCAGTGGTCTCACTCAAGTTCCGTTGAAATCTATACATTAAAGAAAGAAAGGAAAAGATTTTATTTTGCAACAAAAACAAAAACAAACAGTTACAAAATAATAATGATTAATTAATTTAGTTAAATTTGTAGCGATTATACAAAATACAATTTTTTTTATTAATAACACCAAAGTTACAAGTCATTTTTCAAATCATGTCGATACAATGAAAATGTCAATGAAATAATATGTCACTCACATCTCTCACATATAAAATAATTTTGTCATTATAAATAAATATTTATACTGACATAATTATTTTATATGTAAATAATTATGTCAGTATAAATAAATATTTATACTGACATAATTATTTTATATGTAAATAATTATGTCAGTATAAATAAATATTTATACTGACATAATTATTTTATATGTAAATAATTATGTCAGTATAAATAAATATTTATACTGACATAATTATTTTATATGTGAGTCAATAAAAATAAAAATATTTTAATTACTTACTAGTAATTCAATAATCTATTATTTTTCAATAATCGTCATTGTCATAAAACAAGGTATCTTGAAGCCAAGATCTTAATTTGCTTATCTTAGATAGCTTAGTGGTTAGCGCGGTTAGTTTGCATGTCGAATGGTGTGGGTTCAAACCCCAACAATGTACTTGAATTTCCGGTGAAAGAAAACATCGTGAGGAAACCATAGCATGGTGGTAGGGTACTTTCTAGTACTCGGCTGGCTAGCTACCACCCAAGTCACCAAGTTCAAGTTGAAAATCTGCTGCCAAGCATTTCACGGTGTGTTCCGGCAGCCTCACTCGAGATCCAGATCCATTCCAGTCTAGGTATGCTTTACCATCTTCAACCACACCGTCACTTGACATCAGGTGAGCTGTGGTCAAACACCTAGCCTATCAACGATTTAAAAAAACAAAAAAATGTGTCACAGATCCACGTTTGATCACGTATTGCCTGATGAATATCGTCTATAAAATAAGTGAGTCGTTTCGATTGCTCGTGGAAACGGCGCCTTAATAAGCAGCTTAGATAATTACGCATGCAGAGCCCACGTCCGCTGGGACATAAGCCTCATTACGGGATTACGGGTTACCTAAAAATATTTCACACTGTGTGGAAACAGTACCTAATCTTTATTTTTTTTAATATATTTAGTTTATTTCCGCTTAACAGTCTTTCGAGTTACAACAGTGATGAAGAATTAAATTTAACGAACTTGACAACAAATTATTAATTAAAAACCTAATCTCACTTTAGAACTAATTTGACGCAAACTTTAAAAAATTAATTTAACAAAATTCTAATTAATATCCACATCCACAAGTCTTAAAATCCTCCTCTCTCTGCAGTAACCACTTGCCGACACGTGTGTCGCCTCTACACGAGGCATCCTCAGGACGTGTTGACTCTTTGAGCGCTTGGTCGAGCCTACAAGGGCTCGAAGAGTCAACTGGAACGACTGATACCTTGAATATTCAAAATGAAGTTCCGCAAAGTAACGCCTGAATCATTTCGTTTTTTTATCGTTGTCTTGATTTTTTAATGATTAACATGCCAGGTGTTTGACCACAGTTTAACTGATATTAAGTGGAATGGAATTCGAACCACCTTAAGGTGGTGCGATTTCCAAACACAGTCTTCACTAGCAAATCACAATTGCTTGAATAAAACAGTAGATTTATTAGCATAATCTACTGTTTAATTCAAGCAATTGTGATTCGTCGCAAATAAATGCCAGTAGCTGTGATTTCACTGTAAAATTATGCTCCATTTGTCCATAAATGGAAAACATTGTTTGTATGGAAATCGAACCACCTTAAGTGATGCGGTCTAAGATGGAGCACGCTCGCCTAGAAGATACCGATTCACTCTCGATTGAAGACACCCAGATTAAATGTTTTTTAGGCAGCTGAAACTCATCATCATCAGCCTTTTGTAGTCCACTGCTGCACATAGGCCTCTCCCAAGACACGCCACTCAGCCCGATCTTCGGCTTTTCGCTTCCATCCACCGCCAGCTGTCCTACGTATATCGTCACTCCATCGAATCTCAGGGCGTCCTACGCTACGTTTGCCAATTCGCGGTCTCCACTCTAGAACACGTCTACCCCAGCGGTTGTCGGTTCTGCGATAAATATGTCCAGCCCATTGCCACTTCAGCTTGCTAATACGCTGAGCTATGTCTGTGACTTTAGTTCTCTGGCGAATTACTTCGTCCCGGATACAATGCCTCAGAGAAATGCCGAGCATAGCTCTCTCCATAGCTCGCTGAGCGACTTTGGACTTGTGGACCATTCCCGCTGTGAGTGTCCACGTTTCGGCTCCGTAGGTCATGACCAGTAACAGCTGAAACTAAACCTTGGTTACTGCTAAAGAATATGTTAGGTAGAGTTTTACGTAATACCGTGGTTATTTACCGTTTATTATTTATTCCTTATGTGGCTCGGTCGACTTTATTTTTTTCACTCCAACTCGCTTGGGACTGGAATACGTCAGAAAACTCGAGTTGAGAATATTAAATATACTTTTTTAGGGTTCCGTACCC
This sequence comes from Biston betularia, assembly GCA_905404145.2. Taxonomy (NCBI): domain Eukaryota; kingdom Metazoa; phylum Arthropoda; class Insecta; order Lepidoptera; family Geometridae; genus Biston; species Biston betularia. The sequence continues at coordinate 2,709,933 of FR989891.1, forward strand.
AAAGGGTAAAAACGGAACCCTATTACTGAGACTTCGCTGTCTGTCCGTCCGTCCGTCCGTCCGTCTGTCACCAGGCTGTATTTCAAGAACGGTGATAGCTAGATAGTTGAAATATTCACAGATGGTGTATTTACTGGTGTAGATTAAAAACAGAATAAAATAAATAATAAAGGGCGCTCCCATACAACACACTTGATTTTTTTGCCTTTTTTTATAGATGATGGTAGGTACGGAACCCTTCGTCCGCGAGTCCGACTCGCACTTGGCCGGTTTTTTATATTTACACGTGGTTTTGAGTTTTTAGCGATGATACCACTGGTGATTTTTTTTATGGTTGACAGGCTAGGGTGTTTTGACCACAGCTCACTTGATATTAAGTGAACTGGCTCTCAAGCGAGGCTGCCGGAACACACTGTTAAATGTTTGGCGGCATATTTTCAACTTGAGGGTGGTAGCTAGCCAGCCGAGTACTAGAAAGTACCCTACCACCATGCTATGGTTTCCTCACGATGTTTTCCTTCACCGGCAGCTTAGGCTCATTGTTGGGGTTTGAACCCACGCCCGTGCGAACCGCCCGCGCTAACCACTGAGCTATCATCTTTTTTTTTTATGGTTGACAGGCGAGATGTTAGACCACTTTGTTAGTTGATGTTAAGTAAAGGTGTGATCGAAGAAGGTGTCATCGCTACTAAAAGAGAAGTTTTCCTGGAAGAGATCACTTTTAGCGATAAGGTCGCCAGTTGTTACACCTATTAATTAAGTTTATTTCTTCTGCATTGTATTATTCTTAGTGTGTCATTTAATGGACGTTCTACGGCTGAAGAGATGATTTGTATTTGTATTTGACAGTTGACAGCCCTGTTGGCTCATTGGTAGCATGTCTGATACAAAAGCTGTGGGGCGTGGGTTCGATTCTCACCCAGGACAAGCATTTTGTGATTGAAACAAATGTTTGTTCTGTGTCTGGGGTGTACTGTATCTATTAATCATAATCATAGTCATATTATATTAATAACGAAATGTCTAGAAGAATAATAGAATAGAATAGAATAGAATAGAATATAACTTTATTATACACCAAAAATGAAACAGATCACAATTAATACAACTAGGAAACAAACAAAAAAGAAGATATATAACTAAACAATAGAATAGATGATGTATAAGGGCGGTCTTATCGAATAGAGCGATTTCTTATAAGTATATTTTATTTACAAAACAAAAAGTATTTAAGTATTCTATCAGTTATCTGACTCCTATAATACAAGCTTTGCTTAGTTTGGGGTCAGATGGCGCTCTGTGTGCGGCGTCTTACGATATTTTTTTTTGTTATGATCCTAGATTAATTATTGGCAGGATACTTTTTTTTTTTTATGTAAAAGTAATGAGACGATCGTAGCGCTCTCCTGATGTTTTTTTTTTTTTAATGGTTGACAGGCTAGTTGTTTGACCACAGCTCACCTGATGTCAAGTGAAGGTGTGGTCGAAGATGGTAAAGCACACCTAGCCTGGAATGCAACTGGCTCTCAAGTGAGGCTGCCGGAACACACCGTTAGATGCTTGGCGGCAGATTTTCAACTTGAGGGTGGTAGCTAGCCAGCCGAGTACTAGAAAGTACCCTACCACCATGCTATGGTTTCCTCACGATGTTTTCCTTCACCGGCAGCTCAAGCTCATTTGTTGGGGTTTGAACCCACGCCCTTCGGCATGCGAAGCGACCGCACTAACCACTGAGCTATCATCGCTACAAAATACCCTTTCTAGTGATTAAATGTCAATTGAGTTAAACGCTACTTACGCTGGCTGATGTTAACGATGACGAATCGGACTCGATCAATGATTCATGGTAGGAGGCTAATTCAGGTCAGCACGCGGGTAACACGTCATAGTGAATATTTAACGATGTCACGTAGTTTACATTGTGTCAGGAGACCGTACAATACGGAGAACGTTTTTTAACCAGTATACGTCTTTTTGTTGGTTGATCTAGGTATAACTTAGTGGAAGTTCATTTTCAATGCAAGGTGGTTCGATTTCCATACATATTTTTTTTCAATTTTTTTTTATGGTTGACAGGCTAGTTGTTTGACCACAGCTCACCTGATGTTAAGTGAAGGTGTGGTCGAAGATGGTAATGCACACCTAGCCTGGAATGGAACTGGCTCTCAAGTGAGGCTGCCGGAACACACCGTTAGGTGCTTGGCGGCAGATTTTCAACTTGAGGGTGGTAGCTAGCCAACCGAGTACTAGAAAGTACCCTACCACCATGCTATGGTTTCCTCACGATGTATTCCTTCACCGGCAGCTCAAGCTCATTGTTGGGGTTTGAACCCACGCCCTTCGGCATGCGAACCTACCGCGCTAACCACTGAGCTATCATCGCTACATTTATGGACACATGTAAGTTCTCTACAATTTTTAGTCGTTGTACCACCGATAGCTTGTTGTAATAAAACCGCCTTACTTTTCATCACCGGATTTATTGTTCAAAATATACATTAACTCTGTTGCACCTTGTATAAGTCACAGAACGAAATGCTATCGCGGGGTTTTGGCGGGAACGCGGGAAGAGTCGTGTCGCTCCGTTGTATTTTTTTCCAAAACTAGTGTTTTGTCGAGTGTTTATGCATAAAAATGGTGGTGTTTTATTCATAAAGTGCCGAATTACAAGCGTTAGTGTGGGAAAATTATATAATGTGGTGAAACATGACTTTTCGTGTTGCTTCCAAATCTCCATCGAAGCTGTATAGTAAAGTCGCCACTACTTTACTAAAGCATGACTGGACTTGACTGACACAGACTGGACTTGACTGACACAGACTGGACTTGACTAAGACTGGACTTTGACTATAACTAGTTACGAGGACACTTATTTATCTTTTGAAACTTAAAAATATATAAATATTTGACACTGGCAAATGCTAAAACGCGACGCCAAAACTAAAGGAAAAAAAAAATTCTATCGCGTCTTAACATTTCGTCTGTTCGGCCGTAGCGACATCTAGTTTTTATTGGTGAACTATTTCTACTTAAACAAAAAAAAAGAGCCAAAAATAACAGAGTTATAAGTGAAAATCGATTATAATTTGAGTTTCTATTGGTTGTTAGAATTTTTATTCCAAATATTTTACAAAAAAAAAAATATGTCAGACCATTTTAAAACAGGGGGGAATCTTTTAAGGAATAATTTTAATTATAAACTTTTTAAATCTAATAATTAATTAATATTGCGTTATTAATAATTGAAAAGATTATCATAAAAACATGACTAGATGATTGAAAATTATGGCGAATCATTACTATTTATGCACAGTAAATTCGACGCCATACGTGGACAAAAATATTTTTTTTCCACAAATGGAGCATAATTTTACAGTGAAATTATCTCACCTGTTTGAAGATGGTAAAACACACCTAGCCCGAAATAGAAGTGACTCTCAAGTGAGGCTGCTGGAACACACCGTTAGGTGCTCGGCGGTAGAATTTTAACTTGAGCCAACCAAAGAGTACCTACCTAGTAGGTACTTGGCCCTAGTACTTGCCTAGTTGGTGGTAGATTTCCTTAGCAGGAAGTCGTCTAGGTAGGTACCACCGGAGTACTAGATAGCCAAGCAGAAGTGTAAACATTACTGTGTTCCGGTTTGAAGGGTACTGCAGCTAGCGAAATTACTGGGCTGTTGAGACTAACGATCGTAAGTCTCAAAGTAATGAGCGCCAAAGCAGCGATGCCCTGGACTTTGTTTTGTTACTTAAAGTTCTGTGTATTCCTGCAATGTATATATTATAACTCATCATCGTCATCATCATCATCATCAGCCTATATTAGTCCACTGCTGGACATAGGCCTCTCCCAAGACACGCCACTCAGCCCGATCTTCAGCTTTTCGCTTCAATCCACCGCCAGCTGTCCTGCGTATATCGAGTCTCAGGGCGTCCTACGCTACGGTTGCCAATACGCGGTCTCCACTGTAGAACACGTCTACCCCAGCGGTTGTCGGTTCCGCGACAGATATGTCCAGCCCATTGCCACTTCAGCTTGCTAATACGCTGAGCTATGTCAATGACTTTAGTTCTCTGGCGAATTACTTCGTTTCGGATCCGATCCATCAGAGAAATGCCAAGCATAGCTCTTTCCATAGCTCGCTGAGCAACAAGTATTGAGCGATATTATAAGTATGTATTTACAATTTTAATTCTATCAGTTATCTGGCCTCCATAGCTTTGCTTAGTTTGGAGACAAATGGCGCTGTGTGTAATGTCCTACAATATTTTTTAATGCCCCTTTGTTTTGCTACTCAAAGTTCTGTGTATCGCCGCAATGGTCATGGATATGCGTTATCTCTTACTATCAGGAGAGCGCATCGTTCGTCTCATTACTTTTACATTAAAAAAAAGGTCTAAAATATACATCACGATGTTTTCATGTTTGTTATTCAAGATCGCTTTTACGTTTAACATTAAATCATGTGATATCTGTTATAAAACGTTCTAACAAATCGGCTTAACAAGCGAGAACAAAGGAAATAGAATATCCACACTTGTGGTTTTATACTTAAATATAATTATGGGATGGTAACAGAATCTTCTTAAAGTTGCTGTATCACTGCAAGCGATTTTTCGCATGGATTTTATTACATTTTCGTTTATCTTCATAGAGTTATCTCTATTCCGAGATGGTATTGCCATTTTAACGGGCTTTTGTCCAAACAAAAACATAAGAGTTTATTCATATTTGGTTGGTCAGACCATAAAAGTTTTTAAACTATTCTGCATTTATTTAATACTAGCAGCTCGCCCCGGCTTCGCACGGGAAAACTAAACTTGATTATGTCATTCAGTGATAATGTAGCATTCTAATAATGAAAGAATTATTCAGATCGGTCCAGTAGTTGGTTGGTTGGGTGGTTAGTAGTTGGTGGGTGTACTGTATGTATTATAAGTCTGTATTTACAAAAAAAAAAAGTATTTAAGTATTCTTCTATCAGTTATCTGACTTCCATAGCACAAGCTCTGCTTAGTTTGGGGTCAGATGGCGCTGTGTGTAATGTCCTATGATATTTATTATTTATTTAGTTTCGGAGTCGATTCAATACAAACAATTTTTTTTTTTTAATAAAATTATTTTTATGTAAAAATTAATGAGACGTATTAGACGCTTTCCTGATGGTAAGAGATATCGCCTGTCCATGACCATTGCAGCGATACACAGAACTTAGAATCGATAGAAGAAATCGCTGCTTTGGCGCTCATTACTTTGAGACTTTCGATGGTTAGTCTCAACAGCCCAGTAATTTCGCTAGCTGCAGTACCTTCTTCGAACCGGAACACAGTAATGTTTACACACTACTACTGAATACCACCGCAGTAGTAGAATATCACCTAAACGACATCTCACCAAGTATTTCCTAGTAGACGACTGTCTAGCTACCACCCTCGAGTTGAAAATCTGTTGCTAAGCATCTTAAATCATTAAAGTTTTCAACCATCTACCCATAGAATTAAAAAAATTAAGTGGTTTCAAATTCAAACGCAACTTGAAAGACTGGCTAATTTCCAAAACATTTTATGACCTAAAAGAATATTTTAATGATATTTTTTAATTTTAATTTAATTTTGTTTATTTCCATTTGTGCCATTTAATGTAAGATTGTATAATATTTAGATAATTATTTTAGGGTAGTATAATTCATAAAATTGTTAATGTATGTAGATATAATTAAAATAGTGTTATATGATAGTGTTATGTGATATCATATTATGATATGTTATATGATTTTGTTATATGTTCTATGATATTGTATGTCCGTGATGGATATTGCTGTTGATACTTAAGTATAATTTTTGTAACACCTTTGTACACAGTGACACAATAAAACCAATTCTGATTCTGATTCTGATTCTAATTCAGTTCCATTTCAGGCTAGGTGTGCCTTATCATCTTCGAGCACACCGTCACTTAACACCAGGAGAGCTCTGGTCAAACACATGGCCTGTCAAAGATTTATGTATAAAAAAAGTTGATAAAAACGTATTAAAAAAGTACGCTTAGCTCGCAGTGGAAAGCAGCCCGTAATAAAGCCCAAGCAATGCGATTACGAAGGATTTCCCGGAGGTAATGGGATAATATTTGTGGCTGTTGGGGCCTTATTAACCCTAGAAGGCTTTACTTATTATCTAAAACAGGCTTCTTGGATAAAGCCGCGATAATGAATTATTTAAAACGGCGCAGTCGTAGTCTGAAATATCATTGAATTTAAGCAACGGATGGCCCGGTTGGTTTTTGGATGGGTGTCCAAATTGACGTATTTATTTTCAAACCAGTCTTTGATCTAGGGGGTAACAGCTTGAGCTGCTGGTGAAGGAAAACATCGTGAGGAATCCATATCATGGTGGTAGGGTACTTTAGTACTAGTACAAGCACCTAACGGTGTATTCCGGTAGCCTCACATGAGAGCCAGTTCCATTCCAGACTAGGTGTGCTTTACCATCTTCGACCACACCGTCACTTAACATCGGGTGAGTTGGGGTCAAACACCTAGCCTGTCAACCATAAAACATATTGTTTACCAGCTGTTCGTTGTCATGTAAAATAAAATAAAAGTTGTTTACAATAACCTCCTTTCGATACATTATTACCGACACGCGTAACCCCATTTTTGGCGCTTTAAAATCTCTTTGCTAAGTTATCTACTCCTCAGTCATTAAATATTTAAGGTCCGCACCCACTGCCTCAGGCGGGTCCAAAGGAATCAAAAGTAAGGACACTCCATACGAACATTTTGTATCCAAGCATGAATAAATAATCTTTGAAAAACTTTCTCTGCCAAAATTTCTACTACTTACTAGAATACCACTTGTCTACGGCGAATAGGGGCTTCTTGTACAAATAAAATAGAAAATACAATAAAATAAATGAATAACAAGTACACATTCAAAATTTAATTTTTTTAAGTGTTTTTCCATCAAGTCACTTAAAAAAAAAATGTAATTCGCCATTTTGTGGCGGCGGCCATCTTGTATCGATTTTAATCAAATAGCTAAGAATACTCCCGACTAATTCACCTTTCAAACAAAAAAACAAAATCAAAATCGGTTGATCCGTTCGGGAGCTACGATGCTAGAGACAGATTTATGAGTAATAGATTAATATTAATTAATAAAAATCGCTAGACGGTTGGGTTACGGGTCAGCTTCAAAAGTTATCAGAATTGAGAGTTTTTTTTTTTTTTTTTTGTTTTTTTTTTTTATACATGATAGGTTCGCGTTTGACTACACCCTGCCTGATGTTAAGCAGGACGCAGTCCGAGATGAAGCACGCTTACCTAGAAAAAAACCTGTTTAGAGTTCAGTGATCCTTGACACGGCGCGCATTGTGAGGAGGTTCCTCACTCTGCAGCCCTAACCTCCGGTAGCTGGAGCCCTGCCCCGCTGCTGGCGGCACCCTAGTTTTTAAGGTTATTTATGTTTTATATTTAATGTAAAAAAATTAAACTCAAATAAGTACCGATATTAATAATAATAGAAAGGCAGTTTTTTTTGTTAAAATAAACAAGTATTTATTAAACAGAAAATTATTTTTTTATAAAATGTATTGTGTAATGTACTACTTCTAGATTGCATGGTTTATGCATGCAATAAAATCATCTCGCTGGGGCTTTATTCCAAACGTCACAGAACAACCAATATGGCCGCATGAATTGTGTTGTGTACTCTGTAGTTACGTAGTAAACCAAGTAATTATTCATTAAACTATTAGTGGGTTCGATTCAGGGCAAAACATTTTGTATATAAACAAATGCTTGTTCTGTATGTATTACAAGTTTACAAGTATGTATTTACAAAATAATGTATTTTATCAGTTATCTGACTTCCATCACACAAGTTCTGCTTAGTTTGGGGCCAGATGGCGCTGTGTGTATAGTCCTACGATATTTATTTTATTTTATTTATTTAAAAAAAGATGATACTCAATTATTTGAAAATAAAAATGATTACATAACGATTTCGACAATCTTGTCTCGTCTACAACTAAAATTACGAAAGGTACGTCCCGGGGACTTCGAGACACGAGACATCCCGGGACCCAAACCCTACTAACCCTATCCATGTAATACATAGTCGTATATCAATGACCGGGTCACACTAATTGCTTTAATATTTAACTCGGGGCAGACTTACGTGACGCACATAGGAAATGTTTTCAAACTTGTCGAGCTTTCGAAAAGTTAATTAAGTAAGAGCTAAGTTTTTGCTGAGGGCCTTGATTTAGTCTTTTTCTGTATAAGTAATATCATTCTAAAATTTGACCGACGAAAGTCTAATGACATGATTTTCCAAGTAACAGATAGTTGTAACGGTACCCCATATAATAAATATAATAAATATCGTAGGACATTTCACACAGTGCCATTTGACCCCAAACTAAGCAAAGCTTGTACTATGAAAGTCAGATAACTGATAGAATACATAAATTCTAATTTATTTTTGTAAATACGTACTTATATATAAGTACAGAACACCCAGATACAGAACAAACATTGTTTACGCCACAAAGTTTGTCCTGAGTGGAAATTGAACCCACGCCTTTCAGCTCTTGAAGCAAACATTCTTCCAATGAACTAACAGGACTGTCAATATAGACCAGGGTCGATAATTTCTGAAACCAAATAAAAAATAGTATAATGAAACCCGTTTAAAATGGAAGAGAATATAACAAAAATGAAAGGAAAAATAATTTACGTGTGATCTTAGGTCGGGAATTGGAAGGGGGTGAGTTTTTAAGGGTAAAAAACGGTTTATCTCGATTTCCGGCAAAACTACAAGTCTTATGGAAAAAAATTGAATGACAGAGTTGTAGGCAATAAAAAGATCTACAACTTTTGAATGTACAATTTTTTCACATAACCACAAAATTTATTGTGAAAAATTCAAATAACCAAGGTTTTCGTTTTTTATTTTTATTTTACCAAGAAAAAAATTTTTTTCACGAAATTTTGTGAAAACTTACCTTTTTATTTCCCGAACACACAGTAATTTTTTTGATTTATAATGTTTATTTTTTCCCCTTATTTTGACTTAAGGTGGTTCGATTTCCATACAAATAATTTTTTGCCATTTATGGACAAATGGAGCATAATTTTACAGTGAAGTCACAGCTACTGGCATTTATTTTGGTCTTTATTTGCGGTAAATCACAATTGCTTGAATAAAACAGTAGATTTTATTAGTAGATCGGAGCCGACTTGCAAGATTCCACCCGAATTTGTATTGAATAGGCTCCGAAACTCAGCTAGCTCAGTGGTTAGCGCGGTAGGTTCGCATGCCGAAGGGCGTGGGTTCAAACCCCAACAATAAGCTTGAGCTGCCGGTGAAGGAAAACATCGTGAGGAAACCATAACATGGTGGTAGGGTACTTTCTAGTACTCGGCTGGCTAGCTACCACCCTCAAGTTGAAAATCTGCCGCCAAGCATCTAACGGTGTGTTCCAGCAGCCTCACTTGAGAGCCAGTTCCATTCCAGGCTAGGTGTGCTTTACCATCTTCGACCACACCTTCACCTAACATCAGGTGAGCTGTGGTCAAACAACTAGCCTGTCAACCATAAAAAAAAAAAAAAACTACTGGACCGATTTCAAAAATTCTTTCACCGTTGCGAAGCTACACTATCCCCGGGTGACATAGGCTACTTTTTATCCCTGTATTCCCACGGGAGCGGGAACTACGCGGGTGAAACCGTGAGGCTTTTGCTGGTATTTAATATTTCTATATTTAACATAAAAAAATCTCTTGTACGTCATAGAAAGTGAGGTAATAGAAAGGCTGAATACAAGTTCAATTTTACGGTCTCTCATTGTTGTGCCCGCTGAAGCTAAAAGCGTGGCCTAATTATGTCGCTTTAAGCTCTAGTCTGGAGAATTAGGTTGTATTTATGAATTCTACGATATTATTCAGTCTTTACTCCTCTTGAATGGAATAGTCTCAAAGATTAAGAATTCTTAGTAATTTTGGAGTAAAATTTTTTCATCTGACGGCTTTAGAAGGACGTGTTAAGCTAATAAAATAAGAAGACGATAAAGAATTAATTTCAAATCTCAGCATTACAGAGGTATAAGCTTGGGATGTACTGATCCGAAAGGAGGTTATTGGACTCGTCATTATCAAACACTTTTTTTTACAGAGAAAAAATTGCTTTTTATGTAAAAAAAATCTCCTTTTTACAGTTTCTGAATATGGATGTATGTTTGTTATTCTTTCACGCAAAAACTACTTAACGGATTTGAATGAAATTTAGTATGGAGGTAGGTGAAACCCTGGATTAACACATAGGCTACTTTTTACTCCAAAAACATGTAGCAAATAACACCGCGGGGTGCAGCTAGTAATATTATCCTACTAATATAAAAATGTGAAAGTTTGGATGGATGGATGAATGTTTGTTACTCGTTCACGCAAAAACTACTCAACGGATTTGGATAAAATTTGGTATGGAGGTAGTTGAGATCCTGGATTAATACATAGGCTACTTTTTATCCCGAAAACATGTAGCGGGTAACACCGCAGGGCATAGATAGTTAATAAATGTTTGGAGATTCCTTCAAATCCAATCAATTATGGTTGACAGCCAATTTGTATCGATGGAACCTACCCTGCCATTCCATAAAACCACATTTAAGTAACTTTCCGTTTCACAAATATTATCAATTTAGATCTTCAGATCTCTTTCATCTACCAATTTTATTTAAATTGAAACGCAGTACGTTTTACTCTAGTAAAATAAATTACAGTTTATATTATTTCTTGAAATTGCAGAAAGCTTTGATTTTATTTTAAGGATATAGATTTGGGGTATACTAGGCCAAAAGGTTTTTTTTTTTAATGTATGTATAATAGTAATGAACGAAGACGCTGTGGTAAGAGCTTGAGCTGCCGGTGAAGGAAAACATCGTGAGGAAACCATAGCATGGTGGTAGGGTACTTTCTAGTGGTAGCGGACGAATGCGCAAGCGTACCCGCTACCCCGGTTCAAGGCGCGGAGACGGAACACCCCAGGGTTTTTAGTGGGTATGCCGTCATTCTTGACGGAGAGTCCCACATAACCACCTGCCACCCCCGTGGCTGGGTGGTATCCACAAAGGATTTTCCCTGGGAGAAAAAAAAAAAAAAGAAAAAAAAAAGGGTACTTTCTAGTACTCGGCTGGCTAGCTACCACCCTCAAGTTGGAAATCTGCCGCCAAGCATCTAACGGTGTGTTCCGGCAGCCTCACTTGAGAGCCAGTTCCATTCCAGGCTAGGTGTGCTTTACCATCTTCGACCACACCTTCACTTAACATCAGGTGAGCTGTGGTCAAACAACTAGCCTGTCAATCATAAAAAAAAAGACCTAACGCCTGTCCATGCCATTGCAGCAATACACAGAACTTTGAGTAGCAAAACAAAGTCCGGGGCATCGCTGCTTTGGCGCTCATTACTTTAAAACATTCGATGGATTGTCACATCATCCCAGTGATTTCGCTAGCTGCAGATCCCTTCAAACCGCAATACAGTAATGTTTACACACTACTGCTTGGCGACAGAATATCTAGTGCTGCGGTGATGCCTACCTAGACGACTTCTTACTTGCTAAGGAGATCTACCATCAAGTGACGGGTTATCTTATTCATAGTACAATAACCAGTCATTAACATCACATTACATAGACCACACCATCACTTAACATCAGATAAGCTGTGGTCAAATATCTAGCCCGTCAAACATAAAAAGAAGCTTTTGATTTTTTCCGGCAGCCACACTTGAGAGTTGTCGGGAGCCAGTTCCATTTCATAAAAGGTGTGTTTACCATCTTTGACAACACCATCCACTTAAGATCGCTTTAGATGAGCTGTGGTCAACTAAAAATTTAAAAAAAAGATTCAGATTTAGATTCAGAAATGTTTATTGAAAAAAACACTGATACAATTTAATATTATGCTAAGTGTTCTTGCAAATATTGTGTCATCAAGTACCTACCCTTATCGGGCATTAAATAATTTAATTAAACATTATGTCATATTGATTTTAAAAAATAATGATTTAATAAACAATTTCAAAATATACTGTCAAGTGATTATCTCTAAGTGATTATCTGTGATAAGATATTTATTTATAGGTATTTATAAATAACTCAGGTATTTGAATTTCTATCGTTCTACTTTGCTCTGCTATACATAAGACTTGTATTTTTTTAATTAAAAGTCCCCTACCCTACCCTACTGCTCAATTCTTGTGGCAGCATCCCCTCAATTAAATTGAGATTTCCGGACTTTTCCATCAGTAATTAAGACAGTATTCAAAAAATCCGATCTTAATAAGAGGAACTTAATGCATTATTCATTTTATTTTGACTCTCAATTTCAGTTTATCGTTTCATAAATTCTTTATTTCTGCGACTTTTATAAATAAATGGAGTAAGACGCTGGTGACCAACTGCAAGTTGGTCAAAGTTAAAAATCACATTTATTGACATGTTTGTGTTAAAGAATAATCAATTCCATTTATTCTTCATACTACTATGGACTATAATTATGTAAGTAAACGCATATAATAAACACACAAGAATTGACCTAAAATAAAATAACTTAAAATAATAACTACTCTAAAAGACCGCTATCAATGGGAATAGTTCCCAAAACGCTGGCCCCATTGCCGCGTTGTATGGCAATACTCAAACGCTGAGCAAAATAAAGGCCAGCGTTTTGTTCACGTGTGGCGTCGACCAAACGAGATGACAATTCTTTAAACATTTTTTTTGCTCCCGGCCCCCACGGTCCCAAAGTTTCAACCCCAAAAGGCTCAAATATGTACCCACTGTCCAGGGTGCTATATTTGCGCCTTTTGAGGTCTTCTGCAAATTCCGCCGCTGCGCCAGCCCTAATCTGAGTTCTTGGAAGATGTGACGGCGCAAATGTGTCAACGCAAGTGGCGTCCCATACTAACAGCCGACCCATCTTCCAGGGAATCAAAGTCATTCCGTCAGGTCATGTTTGTGTCATGTTTTTGCAAATTAACATGATTATGTTGTTTTAATTTATTTACGACAGGTATTTTGAGTATTAAATATTAAAAATCTTTCATTCATGTTCAAGTAAATTCTTTTATGACTTGGAAATTAGACAGCCTGCTCAATTATGTACTAAATTCAATTAATGTGTTCTGTTTAAAAGGTACTCTACTTAACTGGAATGTTTCAAAAACACAGTTATAATAATAATTATCTCCTTTCTTGTTTTTGACGTCGCACTTTATGCATTTGCCAGTATCAAGTGTTTCGATTTTTTCTGTTATGAAAAATAGAAAGATAGATAAAATAATCTGAAGTTTTTGGCGGGAACGCGGAAAGAGTCGTGTCGCTCCGTTGTATTTTTTTGCAAAACTTTTTTTTATTTGGTTTTGGCGTCGCGTTTTAGCATTTGCCAGTGTCAAGTAATTATATATTTTCAAGTCTCAAAAGTTAAATAAGTGTCATCGTAGCTAGTTTTAGTCAAAGTCCAGTCTTGGTCAAGTCCAGTCCGTGTCAGTCAAGTCCAGTCATGCTTTAGTAAAGTAGTGGCGACTTTACTATAAAGCTTCGATGGAGTTTTGGAAGCAACACGAAAAGTCATATTTCACCACATGATAATTATCATTTTCCCACACTCGCGCTTGTGATTCGGCACTTTATGAATAAAATACCACCATGTGTATGCATAAACACTCGACAAAACACAAGTTTAGGAAAAAATACAACGAAGCGACACGACTCTTCCCGCGTTCCCGCCAAAACTCGTTAATAAATTGCCCGACTGTGAATAAAATAGCAGAAAACCATCTTTTTACTTTACGGAATTTTATTATAAATGCACAGTCTCAGAAATTGTATCTCATTGAAAATGATATCAAAGTACAAAACAGAATTGAAATGTCTCCAAGGGCGCCAAGCATACAATACATACAAACATAATATCATGTATTATTAATATTATTTGACGAAAATATCTCTTCTGAACCAATTCTAGTTCTATGAATTTTTTATTGTTACAAAAATTGATCTATAAAACACCCTAATATATACTATGTAGATATTTAAGAACTTTTTTTTTAGACGTACAAGACGCTCTCCTGATGGTAAGAGATAACGCCTGTCCATGATCATTGGAGCTATACACAGAACTTTGAGTAACAAAACAGTCCGCGGCATCGCTGCTTTAGCGCTCATTAAATTGAGACTTTCGATGGTTAGTCTCAACAGCCCAGTAATTTCGCTAGTAGCAGACCTTCAAACCGGAGCACAGTAATGTTAACACACTACTGCTTAGCGGCAGAATGTCTGGTACTGCGGTGGTACCTACCTAGACGACCTCTTGCTAAGGAGATCTACCACCAAGTAAAACGTAAAACATAATTATGTAGGTACGCCTTTAAATTTGTTTCTATAGTGGTAGAAAGAAAGAAAAAACGTTTAATTCTGTAACAAGCACGAAAACAAACAAACAGAGACAGACAAAAGAGAAGAAGAGAGAGTAGAGAATTCAGACGTTTTGGATGTAGATAAATAAATATAAAATTCTATTCCAGGCTAGGTGTGCTTTGCCATCGTCGACCACATCCGAGCTGTGGTCAAACACTTAGCTTGTGAACTATAAAAAAACCGGCCAAGTGCGAGTTGGCCTCGCGCACGAAGGGTTCCGTACCATCCTTCCTACTTCCTATATATTATAAACGAGAAAGTTTGACGTACGGAACGGAACCACTAAAAAATAAATTTCCACCCGTGCGAAGCCAGGCCGGGTCGCTAGTTTTGAATAAAATAGAACACATCTAAAATTATCTTTCAGATAATTCGTTGAAATCGACAAAGGTCAAACGCAAACTTGTTTCGTATGAAAAACATTTTCGGCAAGTCCATATTTCAGTTACGAAGTCGTTTTATCTATAAACTACCCACGTTAAACATTTTAACTGTGTATAAATTCGCCTAACAAATTAACATAAGGGTTCCGTATTTGAAACCAAACATCGAGAATTTCAACTAAATTAAATCAAAACAATGCGAAGTTATTTACATGGTTTTAAGAGCCAAATTCAATTACGGAAATAGTAGTTTGCACGGGAAATATTATTAATTTATTCATTGATTAAAAATATGTAATTCGCCATTTTGTGGTGGCGGCCATCTTGGATTTAAAATTTATCAGAGTGAGTATAGTATTCTACTAGTCAAGAATTTTCATTTGAGATCCATATTGAGGGAG
The DNA here is from genome assembly GCA_905404145.2 of Biston betularia. Classification (NCBI taxonomy): domain Eukaryota; kingdom Metazoa; phylum Arthropoda; class Insecta; order Lepidoptera; family Geometridae; genus Biston; species Biston betularia. The sequence goes on from FR989891.1 coordinate 2,725,198, forward strand.
TTGTGAAAAAATATGTAATCCGCCATTTTGTGGCGGCGGCCATCTTGGACCGATTTTCATCAAATATAGCTAAGAACACTCCCGACTAATTCACCTCTCAAACTAAAATAAAATCAAAATCGGTTCATCCGTTCGGGAGCTACGATGCCACAGACAGACAAACACGTATGCGCACTTTTTTTTTATTTTATTTTATTTAGGTACTATTGAGGAAAGTACGGATACACCAAATTACAATTTACCCCACAAATATTCATCACGTCAAATTTAAGAACTTATGGTGCTATACTAATAAGTTAGAATGTCATAATTTATCCAAACAAAAAATAAAAAATATCATAAAAAAATGTCAATAAAAGGATGTCAAAAATTTGAAAGTATTAACACAAAAAAATAGACACGTCAAACTTATAACACCCCGTCGTTTTAGCTTCGGGGGTTAAAAAGAAATCAAAAATTTATTAATTTAAAGAATCAATTATTAAAAAAAAGTCAAGATGTCGCTTTAAAAATAACAATGAAACGTGCAAGTGGCGAGACAGGAGCGAGAACAGGTTATTTTAAAACGATACTCCACAAATGGCTGCACGGTATGACTAACGCTGAGACAGAGAAATTCCTTCTTATTGTTAACTAGCAAGATCTGCCCTTAAGTAAATTGCTGCACAGCAATTTACTTGAGAGCTGAATGCTTTTCTTATTTACTAGCGGACGCCTCGCGGTTTCACCCGCATAGTTGTTGTTCCCGTGGGAATACAGGGATAAAAAGTATGTCATCCGGAGATAGTGTAGGTTCCCAACGGTAAAAGAATTCTTGAAATCAGTCCAGTAGTTTTGGAGTCAATTCAAAACAAATAAACAATCAAATCTTTCCTCTTTATAGATAGATAGATGGATAGACACAGACGCGTACTCTCACCCTCTTTTTTACATGCACTTAAATACACACACACGTGAATATATATAACACTTATATTGCTTGTTTTTATTTATTTCATTTTATGTGGGTAAGTATCTAAGTATGTATTAGGTACATATTCCGATCACAGTACCTTTATGTAACGCTTAACCACCAATGTCTGCTGATCTCCACAACACAGGGAATCCTAGTGTGGAGATCAACGTCCGTCATAATTCTCCATTTTTTGTTTAATTTGTTATAGTTATGACTATAAGTTCTGGTTACAGCAGCAAAACTCAAGCGTTATCTCTTACCGTTTCCATCTGAAGATCATTCCGTTTGTCTTACCTGCCTTAGGATAGTGTGAGCCAGATTCCGCCTAAGTAACATAAACAATTGCTTTTTAAGCAGAAGGATCCCTATCTATCCCAGAGCTGTTGAATTATTCAGCGGCGTCGAAACCTCTCAAGCTAACTCTTTCAACTTAGCATATTTATGGGAAACAGTTTCTCGACGTCTGTTTTACATTGTGACATTGCTTGTTAGTACATAGACAGTCAAAATTTGCTTAGCAATAGGTTTCCAAAGAATTATATCAAAGGAAATGTCACACTTTATTACATAGATTACATTTCAAGGTATAAATAAGAGAATAATGTAACAGTTAAAATAATAACTAATCTAAAACGCCGCTAACAATGGGAATAGTTCCCAAAACGCGCCCCATTGCCGCGTTGTATGGTAACTCAAGCGCTGAGCAAAATAAAGGCCAGCGTTTTGTTCACGTGTGGCGTCATGTCATACAAGATTCATGATACGCAAAAACGACTGGGTGTTATAAGTTTGACGTGTCTGTTTGTGTGTCTGTCTGAGGCATCGTAGCTCCCGAACAGATGAACCGATTTTAATATCCCAACAAAGGAGGCATTGCTAATGAGTTTCTTAGCACGTCGATCGATTTTTTTTTTGATACTTATTGTCCAAACTACTGTAATTTTTTAACATTTTTTTTTTTTTTTTATGGTTGACAGGCTAGGTGTTTGACCACAACTCACTCAAGTGAAGGTGTGGCCGAAGATGGTAAAGCACACCTAGCCTGGAATGCAACTGGCTCTCAAGTGAGGCTGCCGGAACACACCGTTAGATGCTTGGCGGCAGATTTTCAACTTGAGGGTGGTAGCTAGCCAGCCGAGTACTAAAGTACCCTACCGCCATGCTTTGGTTTCCTCACGATGTTTTCCTTCACCGGCAGCTCAAGCTCATTGTTGGGGTTTGAACCCACGCCCTTCGGCATGCGAACCTACCGCGCTAACCACTGAGCAAAACCGCTAATCAAGACGTTAAACCAATATCTACATCTACATTCGTCAAACAGAGAGAGCCAATGAGAGACTTGAGAGCCAATCCCATTTCAGGTTAGGTGTACTTTTCTATCTTCGATCACACCGTCACATAACATCAGGTGTGCTGTGGCCAAACACATAGCTTGTCAAACGATAAAAAAAACTCCAAGTCGAGAAAACCACCGAGTATAACCCGTTCAGTTCCTTTCTCTGAAGGAATTATCATTCGTTTACAGAATTGCTTTCCAATATGGAAGTAAATACCTGGGCGTGTTTATGACAACATCTCTAGAATAAAAAGATAAAATTAGTTTTAAATTTTTTTTGTACAGCCAGCAAAAAAAAAATTTGACACGACCTTGAAGGTCACATTTTCTTAAGTCGGTTTTAATTTGCGTCAATCTATGCTTTTACGTAAACTCGTAGGTATTTGCAGCCTTACCCCTACACGTCAAGCGTGAGTAATATCCCCAGAAATACACATGTACATTTACATACAGAAGTGATTTATGTTCGGCAGAATTGTTCGTAACAATAGGTTTCGATTTTTCTTTCCTATAAGTATACTAAATTCGTAAACACCTCGACCGTAATAGCTAGTCGCATCACTGTGGGGCGGGCTTAAAATTTATCAGAGATTAGGCTAGCATTTGAATTTGGGAATTTAACCTAAGGATACCTAAATAAAAAGATAACAAATGGAAACCTACATTAGAGTGGAACACACGAATTGGCAAACGTAGCGTAGGACGCCCTGAGAATCGATGGAGCGACGACATACGTAGGACAGCTGGTAAAGGATGGAAGTGAAAAGCCGAAGAGCGGGCTGATGATGATGATGGTGATACATTGGAGTATAGGTTATTTATTTTTTGAAATATGCTAGAGCCCCAGAAAAAAGTACTTACATTTTTTAAAATGCCCTCTATGCGCTTCCCTACCACATTTTGTAAAATTCGTTGTGGTGTACAATGAAAATAATTAAAAATGCCCGTCACCATTGCTATGACATCAAAATTTTAATATGTCAATATAAGATTATTTCGTTCAACAATGGTGACACTCATTTTAAATCATTGTCATTATTCACCACTGGTGGATAGTGACAAGCATTTTTGTAAACTCTTTTCGCTGTTCACTATAGATGGATAGTGACACACATTTTTGTAAATCATTCTCGTTGTACAAAAGTGACATCTGTACTATTTATAAAGAGGAAAGATTTGATTGCTTTTTGTTTGTATTGAATAGGCTCCGAAACTACTGGACCGATTTCAAAAATTCTTTCACCGTTGGGAAGCTACACTATCCCCGGGTGACATAGGCTACTTTTTATCCCTGTATTCCCATGGGAACGGAAACTACGCGGGTGAAACTGCGAGGCGTCCGCTAGGATTTTTGTAAAAGTTCTTTCGTAGTTTCCCAACAGTGGACCGTGGATACTTGTTAATATAATTTTTATTACTATAGAATTTGTTCAACTTCTGGTGTGAAACCACAAATAAATCCAGTGTTTTCATAACATTTTCTCACATATTTCATTTTTATGATGTAGCTTTTACCCCATGGGGGCCCGTGTTGACTTCACAAAGGTTCATAAAAAAAGACCTCATAAAATAATCACGTTTATTGCGACCCAATGATTTAATACTTTGACGTTACAATAAGTAAAAGAAGGAAGTCTTGACAAAGTTTTTGTTTTTATAGCTTTACTAGCACCACCTCGTGGTTTCACACGTGAATATATGAACCGTAGACTTTTTTATTTTAAATTAGCAGCTCGCCCCGGCTTCGCACGGGGAAACAGAACTCGATCAACAATAAAAATATAGCTTAAGCCACTCAGTAATAATGTAGCATTCTAATGATGAAAGAATTATTCAGATCGGCCCAGTAGTTACGGAGACTCTTCAATACAAACAAACAAAAAGATCACATCTTTCCTCTTTTTAAATTAGTGTTGATGACAATAGATAGGTAAACTAGTCAGAGAAATACTGAAATCTATACCAAAATTCAAGTAAATTTCGACCAGTAGTTAGTTTTTTGATAATTCCACAGGAACCTAATATATTAAACTATATGTGTGCCAAATTTCATCCAAATCCGTTCAGTAGTTTTTGCGTGAAAGAGTAACACACATCCATCCATCCAAACTTTTACATCCCACTAACATTACAAATGTAAAAGTTTGGATGGATGGATATTTGTTACTCTTTCACGCAAAAACTACTGAACGGATTTCTATGAAATTTGGTATGGAGGTAGCTGAAACCCTGAATAAACACATAGGCTACTTTCTATTCCGAAAACATGTAGCAAATAACACCGCGGGGCGCAGCTAGTAATATTATCCCACTAATATTATAAATGTGAAAGTTTAAATGGATGGACGGATGTTTGTTACTCTTTCACGCAAAAACTACTTAACGGATTTGAATAATATTTGGTACGGAGGTAGCTGAGACCCTGTATTAAGACATAGGCTACTTTTTATCCCGAAAACACGTAATGGCTAACACCGCGGGGCGCAGCTAGTAATATGTATGCCAAATTTATGCAAAGTAGTTCAATAGTTTTTGCGTGAGAGTAACAAACATCCATCCTCACAAACTTTCAAATTTATAATATCAACAGGTTTTATATTTGTAAGGAAAATGACGCATTTATCGATACCGTTTCTCTTTTGCGACAAAGTATATTAACGCGCTCCATATAGTCCTTAACTGGCCATTAGTTTCAGTCCTTCAAGAATTTATAGGTGCAACCAAGACTTGAAAATATAGGAGAATTTACCTCTACATCCTTAACAATATTTTATGGGAAATGCCGAGATATGCTATCAACAGCTTTTCCATATGATTTTTTTATAGCTCACTGGTTAGCACTGATGGACCGCACACCAATGGGTGTGAATTCAAATCCTAACCGGTGAAGGAAACCATTGCATGGTGGGTACTTTCTAGTACTCGGCTGGCTAGCTACCACCCTCAAGTTGAAAATCTGCCGCAAAGCACCTAACGGAGACTCCGGGAGACTCAATTAAAAGTAAGTTTAATAAATAAAATAAAAATAAATATTGTAGGACATCACACACAGCGCCATCTGACCCCAAACTAAGCAAAACTTGTACTATGGGAGTCAGATAACTGATACAATACTTAATTTTTTTTGTAAATATGTACATACTTATAATACATACAGTACACCCAGACACAGAACAAACATTTGGTTTTATATCACAAAATGCTTGACCTGGGTGGCTTAGCATGGTGGTAGGGTACTTTAGTACTCGGCTGGCTAGCTACCACCCTCAAGTTGAAAATCTGCCTCCAAGCATTTAACGGTGTGTTCCGGCAGCCTCACTTGAGAGCCAGTTGCATTCCAGGCTAGGTGTGCTTTACCATCTTCGGCCACACCTTCACTTGACATCAGGTGAGCTGTGGTCAAAAAACTAGCCTGCCAACCATAAAAAAAAAAAAGTTCCAATTTTGTAACTTTTGTCTGTCTGTTTGTTTGTTTTTGTTTTTATGCTTGTTACAAAATTAAACGTTATTTTTTCTATCTTTCTTTCTTTCTAGTGATAATTTCAACTATCTAACTATACACGGTTCATGAGATACAGCCTGGTGACAGACGGACAGACTGACAGACAGACGGACAGAAAAACAGACAGACGGACAGCGGAGTCATTAGTAATAGGGTCCCGTTTTACCCTTTGGGTACGGAACCTTATAAAAAGGAAGAAATACGAAAACTTTTTCCTACTAAAAATGTTCACCTAACTCGTCAATATATCCTTTCTAAGTATTGATATAATAATAAAATTCAACCATTTACAAATAAATGTTCCCTTAAAACCTTCAAAGCTTACGAGCAAATATACAGTTTATTATATCAAGCATAAAGGTTATATTCGTATGTAGAATTTCAGTTCAATGGGGATTGGATCATTGACCGAAATTGAAGGGAATTGATCGCTTAGTGGAAAGTTTATGAACTTTTGAGGTGAACTGACCAAATTCAATGGCTCAGTAAAGTTTATGCCATAGTTCGATTTGTATGGATATTTGAAATAGCCATTAGTTTTGACCCGACACCACATAAAGGAGGAAAGTAATTTCAGCAGTCTCTATATGATTTTTTTAATGGTTGACAAGCTAGGTGGTACTATCCTCTTAACAGACAGCCTAGACAGCCCTGTTGGCTCATTGGTAGCATGTCTGCTTCAAGAGCTGTGGGGCGTGGGTTCGATTCCCACCCAGGGCAAGCATTTTGTAATATTAAATCAAAATGTTTGTTCTGTGTCTGGGTGTACTGTATGTATTATAAGTATGTATTTACAAAAATAAAAGTATTTAAGTATTCTATCAGTTATCTGACTCCCATAGTACAAGCTTTGCTTAGTTTGGGGTCAGATGGCGCTGTGTGTAATGTCCTACGATATTTATTTATTTATTTATTTATTTATTTAACATCAAGTGAGCTAGAAAACACACATAGAAAATGTATTGTATATTACCAGCTAAGAAACCTTCCTTCATAGAGAAACAGCTACAATAAAAAAATATTTTGATAACCAACCTTTCAATAGAAACCACTATTTCTTTTTCTAATTTTTTTTTCTTTGGTTTTGGCGTCGCATCTTGAGCATTTGCCAATGTCAAGTGTTTCATATTTTCAAGTTTCAAAAGTTAAATAAGTTGCCTCGCAGCTATAGTCAAAGTCCAGTCTGTGTCAGTCAAGTCCAGTCATGCTTTAGTAAAGTTGTGGCGACTTTACTACAAAGCTTCGATGGAGTTTTGGAAGCAACACGAAAAGTCATGTTCCACCACATTATATCATTTTCCCACACTCGCGCTTGTGATTTGGCACTTTATGAATGAAACCACCATTTTTATGCATAAACACTTGATAAAACACTAGTTTTGGAAAAAAAATACAAGCAATTGTGATTTACCGCAAATAAAGACCAAAATAAACGCCAGTAGCTGTGATTTCACTGTAAAATTATGCTCCATTTGTCCATGAATGGAAAAAAAATCATAGTTACTCGGCATTGTAGTTTCTGATAGAAATCGTCCAATGATCCCCGTCAAGGTTACCTCAAGGGTACAATTTTGCGCCATATTTACTTCTTCTTTTCATATCCGAGATGTTTTTCTATTATGAAGGGCTGTTGAAAAGAAATTATTATCAATATAGAGTCGATTGGCACAGCCGCGGGGAATGTCTCTAGAGATGTCTGGCGGCCCTTTTTAGGGTACCGTCTAAAGAATAAATAAATAAATAAATAAATAAATATCGCAGGACATTACACACAGCGCCATCTGATCCCAAACTAAGCAAAGCTTGTTCTATGGAAGTCAGATAACTGATAGAATACTTAAATACTTTTTTTTGTTGTAAATACATACTTATAATACATACAGTACACCCAGACACAGAACAAACATTTGTTTATACCACAAAGTTTGTCCTGGGTGGGAATCGAACCCACGCCCTTCAGCTCTTGAAGCAGACATTCTACCAATGAACTAACAGGCCTGTCTAAAGAGAAGGATAAGAAATCCACAATGAGAAGTGGATCCACCTAATATCGATTTCTATTTTTCTTTCCATCCAAAGGTTGTCTGGAAGAAGTCGCTCTAGGCGATAAGACCGCCCTTATACACCAATTATGTGTTATATTGTTTTGTTATGTTAATTATCTCGGTTTTGGTGTATAATAAAGTTATATTCTTTCTATTCTAATAACTTTAAATCCCATTAATATTATAAATGTGAATGTTTGGATGGATGTTTGTTACTCTTTCACGCAAAAACTACTGAACGGATTTGGATGAAATTTAGTGTGGAGGTAGCTGAGACCCTGGATTAACACATAAGACAATAGACAATAGACAACACTTTATAGGCACGCACATAGGCTCCTTGTTATCTCGAAAACATGTAGCGGGTAACACCGCGGGGCGCAGCTAGTTGCTATCATAAATGTATTGTGAACATTTCAGTTTAAAGACATTTATTTTTCTCAAAAGAATTACAATTTAATTCGCTTATTTGAGAATTAAGTACGTAGTATTTTGTTGCTTTGTCATTAATAAATAAGTACATCATTTGTAATTGTTGAATTATAAATGATGCACTTAATCATATTACACGCGTAATTATCTAACTATAGACTAACTAATTACTATTAGCATTAATTTAGCATTTAAGAATAGAATAGAATATAACTAAGACGACCAATAACATCACATGAACACATAACAACTGACGGAGCCATAGGCAGCCCGTACACGTTCCGCGCGATCCGCGATCAATGATCGCGATCCAGACTGATCGTGTACGAAGCGGATTGACGGACTGATGCACCGGATCGCATATCTAGAAATTTTGAAATCATGATCGCGGATCGCGGATCGCGGATCGTGATCATGATTGAACGTGTAAGGCGGCCCATACATCGCACCGTTAACCGTCTCGTCCCCGGTGCTACTGCCGTAAAATGACAACAAACGCAGCAATAGATAACCGGCCGGCGAGGAATGCATTTACTATTTTACTGTCAGGAATTCGTTCATCTGACGGTATGCTCCGGCTGCACCTTCTATGAGTAATTTCCAATTCAGGCTAGATGTGCCTACCATCTTCGACTACACCATCACTACAAGTTTTTTTTATTGTTGACGGGCTAGGTTTGACCTCAGCTCACCTGATGTTAAGACGACGACGGTGTGGTCGAAGATGGTAAAGCAGCCTGGAATGGAGTTCTCAAGTGAGGCTGCCGGAACACACCGTTAGATGCTTGGCGGCAGATTTTCAATTTGAGGGTGGTAGCTAGCCAGTCGAGTACTAGGAAGTACCATACCACCATGCTATGATTTTCTCACGATGTTTTCCTTCACCAGCAGCTCAAGCTCATTGTTGGGGTTTGAACCCACGCCGTTCGGCATGCGAACCGATCGCGCCAACCTAGCCTGCTAACCATAAAAAAACCCGTCTGTTTTATTAATAATTTAAAAGGTACAGAACACAATGTACCATTTTTTATTTCTCTCTTACCTTTGCCTTTGTACAAAAATGGAACGTATTAGCAAATTACACTTGTACGTTTCCGAAACGACGTCTTGGTATTAAATTACCTATGAGTACGTACGAAAATGGGTAAAAAGATATTTTTTTATGTGAAATTAATGAGACGAACGAAACATTTACCTGATGGTAAGATATGACACCTATCCATGACCATTTTACACAATACGTTTCTTTTTGAGCTGATTCGATTTCCATACAAATAGTTTTTTTCCATTTATGGACAAATGGAGCATAATTTTACAGTGAAATCACAGCTACTGGCATTTATTTTAGTCTTTATTTGCGGTAAATTACAATTGATTGAATAAAACAGTAAATTATTAGCATAATCTACAGTTTTATTCAAAAATCATAAATTCATAAATCATTCATGAACTTGATTTTATGCTAATAATCTACTGTTTTATTCAAGTAATTGTGATTTACCGCAAATAAAGACCAAAATAAATGCCAGGTAGTTGTAATTTCACTGTAAAATTATGCTCCATTTGTCCATTAATGGCAAAAATTTGTTTGTATGGAAATCGAACCACCTTAAGAATCTTTTAGATTGAAATATTTTAGTATTAAGAATGCCTTTTTATAACGAAATATAAGTTTATTACGTTAATAAAAAAAAATCCTCATCAATGTCATAAAACAATGTCTCCAGCAGTCAAGATTTTAACTGGAAATTGTAATTTAATATAATAAAATATCCCAAATTATTACAATTTACAAATTTATATAAACAACATAATCTAAAAGTCCGTCAGAGGAGGGATATGTGGCCAGGATGCTGGCAGCATTGCCACGCTGGATGGCAATGCTTAGCTTTTAACCAAAGTAGTTCCTAGCATTCTGGTCACCTGAAGCCTCCTCTAAACGTTTGGCCAGGTCCCGATACAGTTCGAGAGCGGCCGGCCCCCACGGACCTTAGGTTTCAACCCCAAACGGCACAAAAGGATACATTCTATCTAAATAACAATTTTGGTGGCGTTTGAGGTTTACAGCTTTAAATGCGGCAGCACCAGCTTCTCCCGAAGTCACAGAAAGATGAGACGGTGCCAAGGTGTCGACACAAGTGGCGTCCCACACCAGAGGCCGTCCCATCTCAACCGGCCGGCAGATCTTTTTTTTTGTTTTTTTTTTTTTTTAATACGTATAAGTCCGCGTTTGACCACCAACTCGCCTGACGGTAAGCGACGATGTGGTCGAAGATGTCAGACCTAGTAGATCTTAACTTGGCTTTAATATATATATATAGAACACAAAGCAAATGATATAAAGCCGCATTGTCTTTTATTTTAATTTCTTTCCTTTATTAACTCAGTTGAATAGATATCAAAACAAACAAAGTTATATTTACAGTTAAGCGAGGGCGTCGCAATCATAACTTCCAAACGAATCTGAAAGTTTTGAAGCTAAAATTTTACTTCAATTATTTTAAGTAACTCTACCAAATAAGTTGGTTGGGTACTAAAATTTTGTCAACAAAAGGTTTTAAGGCTTTCGTTCCATTGTCTACGTTATAACGAAATACGGGTAATAAACGGAATCCCTAGAGGTCACAGATTAGAAAAAAGATGGTACAGATATAAACTTACGCAGAAAATATTTGGCCCGACAGTTTTCGGTTGTAACAGTCATACAAAAACGTGAAAGTTTTCGTGACAAGTACCTACCGTAAGATAGGTTTATTTATTTTTAACCGACTCAAAAAAGGAGTGTCTCAATTCGACTGTATTTTTTTTTAATGTTTGTTACACGATAATTCCGCCAATTATGAATTGATGATTCTTTTTTTGCTTGGTAAATCATACGTCAGAAGTGGTCTCATAGCAATTTTATCAAAATAGATCCAGCGGTTTTTAAAAAAATTTTCAAAAATCTAAAAATTGTATACATCGATGATATTTTCGTGTTGCTTCCAAAACTCTATCGAAGCTTATCGTAAAGTAGCCACTACTTTACTAAAGCATGACTGGACTTGACTGGCACGGACTGGACTTGACCAAGACTGTGACTAAAGCTACGAGGCAACTTATGATTCTTGAAAATATCAAAATACTTGACACTGGCAATTTGACAGCCCAGTTGGCTCATTGTAGTATATATTTAGGCACTGTAGGGCGTGGGTTCGATTCCCACCCAGGACAAACATTTTGTGGTGTAAAAAATAAAAAATCATGTTTCACCACATTATACCATTTTCCCACACTCTCGCTTATAATTCGTTACTTTATGAATAAAATATCACCATTTTTATGCATAAACACTCGACAAAACATTTGTTTTGGAAAAAAAATTAACTAGGCGACACGACTCTTTCCGCGTTCCTACCAAAACTCTCCACAGCCCGTTTGTAAGCAGATATAAAATAAAGAACTACAAATCAAATAAAATTGAAATTTTACACTCAAATAACGAATTTAAAGTGTAGTACAATGAAAACAAAAGCCAAAAGAAAAATTCATTCGCTAACATGCATATTCTGTGCTGTTGTAACTTCTAGAGCTATAATAATGTAGGTTTGGTCGTTGAACCATTGTCTAGCCACTGTTTACAAAAACATACGATACTCAAGCTGAAAACACACGGGACGCTTTTCACCCGTTTTATGCGACTTATATTCAAGTTCGATCAGCTTTTCGTTATTCTTTGTTTTTGGAGCTTGCTTTGTGCAATTAACAATTTTTTAAAATGTAAATGTAATGAGACCAACGATACGCTCTCCTGTTGGTAAAAGATAACGCCTGTCCATGACCATTACAGCGATACACAGAACTCTGAGTAACAAAACAATGTCCAGGGCATTGCTGCTTTGGCGCTCATTACTTTGGAGACTTTCGATGGTTAGTCTCAACAGCCCAGTAATTTCGCTAGCTGCAGTACCTTGGCGGTAGAGTATTTGGTAATAAAAGATAGTATTAGATTTAGGTATTTCGGGTATTGTTAGAATCCTTACCTTATTTTGAGTGACACTGACAATAATTATTTTATAATTATTTTTTTTTATGTAAAAAATAATGAGACGACCGAGACGCTCTCCTGATGGTAAGAGATAACGCCTGTCCATGACCATTACAGCGATACACAGAACTCTGAGTAACAAAACAAAGTCCAGGGCATCGCTGCTTTGGCGCTCATTACTTTGGAGACTTTCGATGGTTAGTCTCAACAGCCCAGTAATTTCGCTAGCTGCAGTACCCTTCAAACCGGAACACAGTAATGTTTACACACTACTGCTTGGCGGCAGAATAACTGGTACTGCGGTGGTACCTACCTAGACGACCTCCTGCTAAGGAGATCTACCACCAAGTAAATTAAGTAAAGTATTATTGTAACTATTATATTAGTTTTTAGGGTTCCATGCCCAAAGGGTAAAACGGGACTCTATTACTAAGACTCCGCTGTCCGTCCGTCTGTCTGTCTATCCGTCTGTCACCAGGCTGTATTTCATGCATAGACAATTGAAATTTTCACATATGATAGATAGATAGATAGATATAACTCTTTATTGAGCACACCATAAATAGAAAAGAGTACAGAGAACAAATAACCTTATAAACTAGTACCACAAGGGGCGGCCTTATCGCTAACAGCGATCTCTTCCAGGCAACCAAGAAACGAAAAATACGATAGGTAAAACATAAGAAACAGACGGGAGATAGAAACATATAGTAAGTACATAAAAATAAGCATATAATAATGTATTTAAATAAAACGAAATATTTACATATATAAATATGTATACACTCATAATACATATATAGTATGTGATGATGTATTTCTGTTGCCGCTATGACAACAAATACTAAAAACAGAATAAAATAAATATATCGTGCACGAGTCCGATTCGCACTTGACCGGGTTTTTTTTAAATTAAGTTTGTTGTGTGTACCAATGTTGTATCTGCATTCTACAGACGCGGAGGGTCCGCTGCCGCAGCGGGAGCGGTTGAAATACGCTTCTGTGTGTTTTGTCTGTAAAAACAAAGGGTATAATTTACATAGGTAATCAACTAAACAACACAGTGGTACGAAAAACGTTTCATTACATTTTGATATGAATTGGACCCAAATATTCTAGCACGCAAGTTTTGTCACAGAAATAATAATAGGTTTGACAGCCCTGTTGGTTCATTGATATGCCCGCTCCAAGAGCTGAAGGGCGTGGGTTCGATTCCCACCCAGGACGAGCATTTTGTAATCTAAACAAATGTTTGTTCTGTGTCTGGGTGTACTGTATCTATTATAAGTATATATTTACAAAAAACTATTTATGTATTCTATCAGTTATCGGTCTTCCATAGTATAGGCTTTGCTTAGTTTGGGGTCAGATGGCGCTGTGTGTAATGTATATTTATTTATTTATTGTTGTTCCATTTCAGGATAGGTGTGCTTACTACTTCGACCACACCTTTACTTAACATCAGGTGAGCTGTGGTCAAACACCCAGCCTGTCAACCTTACAAAAAATAATATCATTTCGTTAAAAAAAGTTCCCTTTTTTATATTTTCCCTATTACAATTTTCCCCGCAAAATGTCAGCCGACCCTCATATACAATTCTAGAAATACAGTCACCATTCTGAGTACAATATGGTTGTAATTTTCCAGCAGAGATATCGTTGTTTGCGTGACTCGACAAACCAAACAAAGTCACCTATTGTACGCTGGACTTTTAAAATATTTGTACTGCAATCGAATGTGGTTTTAAAACCATAGCATAGTGGTAGGGTATTTTTTAGTATTTGGCTGGCTAGCTACCACCCTGAAGTTGAAAATCTGTCGCCAAGCACCCAACGGTGTTCCATTCCAGGCTAGGTGTGTTTACTATCTTCGACCACATCGTCAGTTAGCATCAGGCGAGCTGTGGTCATATAACTTTCCTGGCAAGGGTACAAAAAACACTTTTCTTGGCAACATGATGTCCACTATATTTCCTAAACCATGTTCTAAGGAAGATATCCGTAGACAAACAAAAGTAACTGACATAGCCCAGAGAATCAGCAAGTTGAAGTGGCAGTGGACAGGGCTCATTGCACGAAGAACTGATGGCAGATGTGCCTGCAAAGTTCTGGAGTGGAGACCACGGACCGACAAGCGCAGTGTAGGACGTCCACTTACAAGGTGGACAGACGACCTAGTAAAGACCGCAGGAACGCGCTGGATGCGAGCCGCTTCCGACTGGTCTTTGTGGAAGTCAATGGGGGAGGCTTGTGTCCAGCAGTAGACGTCCTACGGTTGAAATAAAGTTCTTAGTTAAAAGGTTAAAACTTACCTTGAAACAAGATAAAAATACTTTCCGCTGTCTGTATGCTAATTTTATTAAAACGTGTAAGCAGAATTAACGGTCCGGAAAAGCTACTGACCTGAAATTGATGAACTTAATAGAAATAACGTCGATGTTGTTTTTGGACCGAGTTTAAAATAAAACATAAATAAATATCGTAGGACATTACACACAGCGCCATCTGACCCCAATACCAGTACTTTTTTTTTTATGGTTGACAGGCTAGTTGTTTTGACCACAGCTCACCTGATGTTAAGTGAAGGTGTGGACTTAAAAACAGTCTTGTCCTTGCGGACATACAATTATGATTGTTACTTAAATAAAACACATTAAAGAAAACAATCGATCAATCAATCGATGGCATACTCTCGGCATGTGAACTGACCGCGGTAACCACTGAGCTATCATCGCTGAATCTTATCAGTAATTTCATAAAAAAAAGGTACCTATTCGTCCTAATGAACTTGAAAACCAACGTGTCTGGGTCAAAACCATACCAAATATTATTCAAGAATCATCTTCAGCAATTTGTTGTCATTAAAAATCCAAAATCTGCGCAAGAATGAAAACAAATGCGATTTCCTCTTAAGTAAAATAAATTGCAATTTCAGCTATAATTCCATCCTATTTAACATTCATGGAAGGAAATCCAGCCAAAGTCTCACGAAAGCCTAGCAAATCCTACACAATTGTCAAGTTGTCCTTTCTGATCATTTGATCTTTCTGTGGCACATTAGGTGTTATTCAAGTATTATGAATTCAAATGTTGGATCCCGAAGTTACCTCATTGTTCAGGTATACTCGTCTGATGAGAGGCAGCTTTCAATTCTACAACCACATTGTTCTTTTTTGTTGACAAGATAGGTGTTTGACCACATTTCACTTGACAAGTGATGGTTTAAGCACACGTTGCCTGGAATGAAACAGACTCTCAAGTGAGGCTGCCGGAATACACCGTTAGATGCTTGGCGGCAGGTATGAGGGTGGTAGCTAGCCAGCCGAGTACTAGAAAATATTCTACCACCATGCTATGGTTGGAATGTTTTCCTTCACCGGCAGCTCGTTGTCGATCGCGCTAACCATTAAACTATCACGCTTGTTGCTTAACTGCGGCGACGGCATCAGGCAGAAGGTGGTTAAAAGCGAACCTGTCACAATCGTGTAATAAAAAAAACAATATCCAGTTTTTTTAATATTCAAATGGGAAGGCACCCGTCTCTCCCACTGGAGGCGAAAACATTCCACCAGAAGGTCATATAATTACAAGCTTTTAGCTCCACATGCGTCATAATTTTTGGTCTCAGAATTACCCAAAAAACCTTATTCGCAGAAATTGATTTGATAGAAATGTTTTGCTACGCAAATCAGAACTGACGCCGCTACAATAATGCCGTAATAACATTTTAAATTGACGTGTCGCAAAATGGCAGCCGTCGAAAACAGTCTTTTGGAAATTTGAATAATTATTGTAGAGATTTTTAAATGACAGACTTATTAAGTTACTTTGGGGGACTTAAAACAAAATGTTATTTAAAAACAATACACAATCTATTGGCATTTTACGATTCTAGCTTGCGTGGATTTCAAACTACGGCACATGCTTTGGGAAGCATGCTACGGGAATCATACTACGCGAAGTATGCTACGATATATATGCTACGCGAAGCATGCTACTGGGCATATGCTACGCAAGAATGACCGTCCAAAAATTTTAATTTCATAATAAAAAAGCAAGATCTAGTATGTAAATTATAAATAAAAATAAATAATAAAAAAATAAAAAAGCCTTATATTTCTTATTAAAAACAGTACAAACATAAACTTATTTCTAATTATTTTTACTTATTATCTAATTTTTTTAAATGTTTATGGTTAAATAAATATGTCTATGATTACTTAATTAAGAACCCCTCGTTTTCTCGAAGGTGAAGGCCTCCTCTAGAGATGTCCATGAATTTCTGTTTTTTGCTGTCTCCATCCACTGTTTGCCAGCCGCTTCTATAATGTCGTCAGTCCATCGGGCAGCTGGTCTGCCTCTCTTTCTCGTGCCTGATGGACCCTTCCAGGATGTTATCCTGGTGGTCCATCTATGATCCGTAAGTCTAGCTATGTGACCAGCCCAGCGCCACTTAAGCTTTTTGCATTGGATCAGAACTTCTGTAACTTTAGTCGTTTTACGAATTGTACTGTGGGGTATTTTTTGGATTTTTTTGATTTTTAACATACTCCTCTCTATTCCTCTTTGACATGTCCTGATTTTTGCTTTCGCTTGATGTGAGAACTTCCAAGTTTGGCTAGCGTATGTTAATGATGGCAGTATGCAGGTATCCATAACTTTTTGTTTAATTTTAATCGGCATGTCACTTTTCATAATTTCTTTTAAGTATGTAAATTACTTTTAGATTTTTTGTTAGCTTTTGAAATCTTTGAAAGTTGCTAGACTGTATTAGGGTGCAGTCGAGGTATTAAGACTAGTTAAGATTGTGTCCAAAAAACCACCTTAACCTACGAGAAGCCTTTCTTAGTGCTTAAAAGAGAGCTCTGGGATATCCAGCGAGACAATATAGAGTAACATTACAGTCTTGTTCCGGCTCAATGGATGGCAGTAGACTCAACTTTAACCTTCTTAAAAGCTTAATTTCATGTTAGCGTGCTCTTTACTGCAAACTAAGGATACCGATGTTGTATTCTATACCACCGGTATCAAAGCAAATATGACCAAAAATAATGCTGCTGCTGGTGCTGGAGGTCTAATATATGTTCTACATAAACAAAATTAATATCTATAATTTTCCTACAAGAATGAGACATCCAAATAAGTATATTTACATCATTGTTTTTTTTATGTAACGAATATAAATGTATACATTTGGCAATGCATGCCACAATAAAAATAAACAAAAACTGCATTTTATATATGAAATCTTGATGACTACTTAAAATAAATATGTATATATATATTTTATTTATTTTATTAGATCGGCATGATTTTTCAGATGTGAATGTGAATGAAATGACTTAAGATTATAGTTAAGCTTTGTAGCATGCGTTTTATGGCATACATCAAGTAGCATGCGTTTAATGGTATAACATGCCATTTTCGTGTAAGAAAATAGAGTTAATTATAAAGTTGAATTGATAACTCTCCATTTCCATTGAACCATTTTTGTATGCTTATAAGTAGAAATAAAAGAAAAACGATAGTAATTATTTTGAACGGATGTTCAATAAAGTTTATGGCATCGTTAAATGTTTACCCTTTGTATCCTAATTTGCATAATATCGTATGAAAGGCCATGAAATTAATGGACTAAAGGATTTACAAGACATTCTTTGACGGCGCAATTGTAAACCGTTTTCTATTGTCAGAGATGATAATAAAAAAAATTGTTGTTCCTATTCGAAGTGGGTGCGATAGGTTCTGCACTGACGTCCCGCTTGGGTGTATTGTGCATTTCCCCCTGCCAGCGTCTACCCAAGACAACCCAGCTCCTTGAAGTACCGGAGTGAGGCTCTGGGCCGCTGGCATAGAAGCTCCAGTGAGATGGGGGGAATGTTCAATGATGATGACGATCTGGACAATCTGGAGGTCCTGTATTCGAATCTGGGCACGTACTTCTGTCTTTTCGTGAGGAAACCTATATGTCAGAGAATTATCTAAAAAAGTCATCAATTATTTATCTATCGATATATATTATATATCTAGCAACCAGCACTTGGTCAGCGTGGTGGACTACCTTACTTACAATGAGAAGATTTTAATGCTTGACAGGCTAGGGTGTTTGACAACAGCTCACCTGATTTTAAGTGACGAAGATCGAAGATCGAAGATCGTGGTCGAAGATGGTAAACACACATAACCTGGAATGGAACTGGCTTTCAAGTGAGGCTGATTTTCATGAGGGTGGTAGCTATGGTTTCTGTTCTTCTTTGCCGGCAGCTCAAGCTCATTGTTGGGGTTTGAACCCACGCCCTTCGGCGTGTGAACCGACCAGGTTATTAACTGACCTATCATCGGTACAAGAACGAGAAAAAAAATTAACTAAAGACAAGGCAAAGTGGACTTTTCAGAATTGAAAATTTTTTAATTATTGTTTTAATTTGATTGTACTGGTAATATACATACATACACAAAAGTGATATTAATTAATGATATTTATTGAATTCGTATACAATGTGTTGTCGTATAGATAGACCCAACAATATTTTAACAGCTCATGGCAACATTGGCGTAGAGGCCATCCCGTGAGGTCTTTCTCTTCTCAACATGTAAGATCACAAGTTATCATAAGTCAAACTTAGCTGTAAACTTGACCAGGTTCAATCCTAAACCTGAACAGCTGTCGCATGACCTTGCCTGTCAATGACTAATAAGTACGCAGAAAGGATATTATCCTTACCTATTAAGCTGAGAAATGAATAAAAAAAAACTAAAAAATTATTACTTATTAAATATTTTTTAGCTATTTTTTTTTGATAAAAAAAATATTTTCTTTCTTTCTTTAAATCTTAGATATAATTAGTTTAAAATAACTAAACAGTTATTGAGAGTGTTATTAATGAATTATTTGTATTGGTAAAAAAATTTGGTAAAAAATCCGACGCCGTTCCAAGTTTGCGACAAAATTAATCCATGACGTAATCATCATAAGCGTAAGTAAGTTTTTACGGACAATTTTATGCTCGCTTTGACTGTTTCCATTTCAGAATAATGAGCTTTTCACAGCGCCATATTCGGGCTAGCATCACTAGATGGAGCGCTTTCATTACATAGTATTCACGCTGTAAAACAGGGGTTTTATTTTAATAATAATAATAGAGATATCCGCCATGTGGGATGATGATTCGACGATCTTTCTCCCGATAGTTGTCACGGTAAACGGCCTTATAGCGAAGAGTCTCGATCAACATCGCCCCGCGCCACTCACTGCCTTTTGAAGCTTGACCCAAACGTCTAGCGAGACCCTCTTAAGATGTTGGACGAGACTCTTCGCTATAAGACCGTTCACCGTGATAACTATCGCGACAATGATCGTCAACATCACCATCACCATCATCATTTATATTTGGTTACCTATATTAACATTAAAATCACCCCCAACACCAGTAACAGCATACTAAATTTCGACTTGATCTGACCTGCGGACGATGCGCACATCCTTTCATGATTTGAATTTTGTCATTGTGTATAGGTAGTATTCTACTAGTCAAACACTTTCATTTGATATTCATATTGAGGAAGTCGAAAAATTATGTAATCCGCCATTTTGTGGCGGCGGCCATCTTGGACCGATTTTAACGTAGCTAAGAACACTTCCGACTAATTTACCTTTCATAAAAAAGAAACAAAATCAGTTCATCCGTTTGGGAGGCAGATACACATACACAGTCACACACACACACACACACACACACACACGTTAAAAATAAATTTGAATAAGCTTAAGTCGATAAAAAAGTCACATGACAAAATAAGTCTTGTTCGAGTTCAGTTATGCCCTAGTAAAGTAGTGACTTTCTTGGATAGAGTTTTGGAAGCAACACGAAAAGATTCACCTCATGTAAGAAGACCAAAAAGGACAAAACCTTTTGAGTTAGTGTATTAAGTTAGTAATGTCAGTGCAGTGAGTACTACATATTATAGAACACGTGAGCAAAGTGTCTTCCCCTTAATAGAGACAGTAAGAAAAGTGTCGATGGACGCATTCTTCGATTATACTCTACTTAGCAATTTAAGTTATATTAAAATTACTTATTAGTCTCAACTAGGCTAGATTGTAATAACAATGAGGTATCTAACAACAAACAGATACATCATTAGAAGGAAAAATAAAAATAATTAAATCAACATAAACATAAACACTTTAAAAACACGAGTAAAACTTCATCAGACACTTGAATATGTAAATTGTCACTGGCAAAAAGCACAAAGTGCGATGCCAAAAGTGAAGAAAAAAGTCAATTTTTTTTGTTGTTTGCCATAAACTAACGTAAACAAAAGCCTTTTGTAGTGTCGTGTCGTAATAGTATCTCTTCTCTAAGGAAAACAAACCGTATTATATTAACCAATTTGCTTTCACTATAAAGACTGTCGCTCACTACGTTATCATAATAAAAGCGATTTTGTTATCAGTTTTCTTAATTGACTCCAACTAAAGACATAATTACCTATACACGTCAAAATCAACTTCAAGATGGAAATATCCGTCCATCCAACCTTTCACCTTTATAATGTTAGTGGGATAAAATTTTCCAAATTACCATGCTCCCATATTTTTGTAGCATAATTTTTTTTTTTTATGTGAAAAATAATGAGACAAACGAGACGCTCTCCTGATGGTAAGAGATAACGCCTGTCCATGACCATTGCAGCGATACACAGAACTTTGAGTAACAAAACAAAGTACAGAGCATCACCGCTTTGGTGCTCATTACTTTGAGTCTTTGTTGGTCTCAACAGCCCAGTAACTTCGCTAGCTGCAGTACCCTTCAAACTGGAACACAGTAATGTTTACACACTACTGCTTAGCGGCAGAATATCTGGTACTGCGGTGGTACCTACCTAGACGACCTCCTGGCAAGAAGATCTACCACCAAGTTAAAAAAATAGATTTATATTTATTTAATAACAGTATTTTAAATTATTTAGAAGTTTGAGCCTAGTATGGAGACCGGATGGCTTCCAATCAGGAGGTACTGGGTTCTAATCCCACGACACGTACCTCAGCTTTTTTTATTCTGTTTAGTCATGTGCGTATTGCCGTTGACTTCAAACGGTGAAGGAAAACATCGTAAGGAAAACTACATCTCTAAGAATTTAAAAAACAGGGTGAAATCTGCCAACCCGCACATGACCAACGTGGTGCACTATTACCTTTCTCACAATGAGAAGAAGCCCACGCCCAGCAGTGGGACAGCTTATAAAAACAAGACTGATGTGGAAATAAATTACTCTTGTTTCATTTCTGTCCAATCGAATTTAGTTCTTTGAAAGAAAGAAAAACATTTTTTTTTTTCTATATATAGCTTTTTTTGTACAAACGTAATGAGACGAACGAGACGCTCTCCTGATGGTAAGCCTGGTCTCCTAAGTTGCAGCGATATAGGTACAGAACTTTGAGTAACAAAACATAGTCCAGGGCATCGCTGCTTTGGCGCTCATTACTAAGATACTTTCGATGGTTAGTCTCAACAGCCCAATAATTTCGCTAGCTGCAGAACCCTTCGCACCGGAACACAGTAATGTAAACGAATTAAATTTTTTTAATTACCGAATTTAGATCTTATTAAGCTGCGCCCCGCGGTGTTACCCGCTACATGTTTTTGAAATAAAAAATAAGCTATGTGTTAATCCAGGGTCTCAGCTACTTCCATACCAAATTTCATCTAAATCCGTTCAGTAGTTTTTGCATGAAAGAGTAACAAACATTCATCCGGCCAAACTTTCACATTTATAATATTAGTGGGATAACTCCTCGAAGCGTCCCGTTGGCGCTCTACTTTTGGTGGAATATCACCTTTATTGATAAAAGGGCATTATAGAGTTTACCTTGACCCTTTACAAACAACCCTACACGCAAACCTTGAACGTCAGTATCTGATGTCATAGTATACATAATACATCGTAATGTCTCAACAGAGAACCCAGTCTCTGCAATTTGGTATTATTCTTTTGTTTTAATAGTTGATAAGGTGTTTGACCACAGCTCACCTGATGTTCCTTATTTACTGTGTTCCGGTTCGAAGGGTACTGCAGCTAGTGAAATCACTGGGCTGTTGAGACTAACCATCGAAAGTCTCAAAGTAATGAGCGCCAAAGCAGCGATGCCCTGGACTTTGTTTTGTTACTCAAAATTCTGTGTATCGCTGCAATGGTCACGGACAGACGTTATATCTTTTACATAAAAAAGTAGTGTACCTGATACTGCTATAGCAACTACTGGCACGTGGTAGCTATATAAAAATCTAAATAAAAATTTCAATGTAAAGTTTATTCGAATTATTTTGCGAGTTACAATCAAGCTCACACGTACGTGAGGCAAAATCGAATCTCAATCGAATGAATATATAATTCGATCCCATTGAACTGGGATCAGATACGTGACACATGTCCTAATGGGTGCTTGAGCACTGCGAAGGCGATGTTTGCTAACGAGCCTGGACCAAATATCTTAAGTACATCTGTACTTTTTATTTTCTTTGGTTTTGGCGTCGCATTTTGAGCATTTGCCAGTGCCAAGTGTTTGATATTTTCAAGTTTCAAAAGTTTAATAAGTTTCCTCGTAGCTATAGTTATAGTCAAAGTCCAGTCCGTGTCAGTCAAGTCCAGTCATGCTTTAGTAAAGTAGTGGCGACAATACTACAAAAACTTCGATGGAGTTTTAAGTAGTAACAGGAAAAGTCATGTTTCACCACATTATATCATTTTCCCACACTCGCGCTTGTGATGCGGCACTTTATGAATAAAAGACAACACCATTTTAATGCATAAACAAAACACTAGTTTTGGAAAAAATACAAAAGGATGACACGTCTCTTCTCGCGTTCCCGCCAAACTCACATCTGTACTTAAGAAACGCAGGTTTGGATTAAAAATACAGCATGACTGGTGAGACACTTACGACACTGAAGGAGGTATTTGGTACTCGATTCTCTTTTTTATTATGTAACTGGCGGATGTCTCGCCGTTTCACCCGCGTAGTTCCCGTTTCCGTAGGAATACCGGGATAAAAAGTAGCTTATGTCACCAGGGGATAGTGTACCTTCCGAACGGTGTAAGAATTTTTGAAAGCGATGCAGTAGTTTTTGAGTTAATTTGTTACAAACATACAAAAATTCAAAATACAAATCTTTCCTCATTATAATATTAGTGGAGATAAAATTGGGTACTTAATTTTTGGCCAAATTTTCCTACAAATAAATGAAGCGTGGATACACTCCCGCTGCTGATAACGATGTTTTGTGACGTGACAAATACGTGCTTGGCAACCCACCCGTCGTCGGCGTGAGCGTTTTCACAACGTCCAGCTCTTGCGTCCGCGCGGTGTCCATGCGTCACGTAATTAATTACATAACTTTTGGTTAAGTTTACCTAGTATTCTATCAGTTAATATTTATTTTTAAAGTATTTATTTTCTTTGTATATGATCGCAAAATATCACGTCCTCGAGTATCGTAGGAGTCTCACCAGTCATGTTGTATATAGGTACATATATTCCAGCGCATAAGTAGGCACTGAATTTTATTTAGTAATTTTAAAATTAATTTTGGTAAATACAATGCAAAACTTGAACATGCAAGTTTCGCTTCTCTTGCAAAATTATTCCTTACAGTTGAATTCTGTCCGTATTGGAAAGTTTTGACATGTCTGTCGGCACGTGCATTCGACAGGATAACCCTTCTCGATTGCCTGTCAATGAGGTACCTGCCTCACTGACAGTCGAGAGGGGTATATTTGTTCGGGAAACTTCTGTACATACAGAAGGGATAGAAAGTTTTTTGAGATGTAAAGTAACAAAATGAACGATGCTCTCCTGTGGGTATGACAGCTATTGACAGATATTGACTACAAGATATTCTGCCGCTAAACAGTAGTGTGTAAACATTACTGTGTTCTGTTTGAAGGGTACTGCAGCTAGCGACATAACTGGGCTGTTTACTCTCAACAGCCTAGTTATGTCGCTAGCTGCTGTACCCTTCATGTCTGTGACCATTGCAGCGATACACAGAACTTTGAGTAACAAAACAAAGTCCATTACTTTGAGACTTTCGATGGTTAGTCTCAACAGTCCTGTAATTTGCTAGCTTTAGTACCTTTTAAACCGGAACACAGTAATGTTTACACACTACTGCTTGGCGATAGATTTTATCTGGTACTGTGATGGAACCCATAGACGACCTAGTGCTAAGAAGATCAGTTACCAAGTTTTGTTTCTAGAGGTAGTTACCAAAAGTTACCAACTTGTTAAACTAAAATTGGTTTACCTACCAAGTATGTTCCAAGTCTAGTTTAAGTTGGTATGTGCGCTGATATTAAATTTCAGAAATTTCTTGATGTTATAGAATGTTCATATGATTTATCGTAGGAATGAAACGAATAAACGCAATTATATTTAATTAATATAATTTTTGTTATAACGTCGGAAAGTGGGTCAAATTTAACTTGCAAGATTCCATCCGAACAGACATCGTCACGCAACATACATTGCAAGTTAAATAAAGCTTGTAAAAAATCGCGCTCCAACTTAAACTTTATTACTGCTTAACAATAAGCATGGTGAGGTCAAACGCGAGCCTATTCAGAGAAAAAAGTAAAAACACAAATTAGAATTTTTATTTTTTTATAGCTAACAGGCTAGGTGTTTGACTACAGCTCACCCTATGTTAAGTGACGGTGTGGTCGATGATGGTAAAGCACACCTAGCCTGAATGGAACTGGCTTTCAAGTAAAGCTGCCGGAACACCGTTAGATGCTTGGCGGCAGATTTTCAACTTGAGGGTGGTAGCTAGCCAGCCGAGTACTAGAAAGTACCCTACCACCATGCTATGGTTTCCTCACGATGTTTTCCTTCACCGGCAGCTCAAGCTCATTGTAGGGGTTTGAACCCACGAACCGACCGTGCTAACCACTGAGCTATCATCGCTACAAAAGAAATCGAGAAAATGAGCTGAAACAATCCAGGATATGTGTTTTTAAATCACACTGTCACTTAATATCAGATGAGTTGTGACTCATAGTAACAACAACAGTAAATAACCTTCGCTTTTATTATTAATTGTTTATAGACTAAAACGGCACAACATGCCAATTACAATAGTCCTTAACAATAATATTAAAAATGTCATTGTATGAACAAAGTCGAAACGAAAATGTGTAAATGTCAAAACATTATCAAAAAAAAAAATTAATTGATTAAATAGATCTAAATAAATCACATAATTACTATACGAACTCAAGTCATTAAAAAAATATTTATTCAATTAAAAAGAGTAACCAGGAGGAGAGTAACATCGTGAGGAAACCATAGTATGGTGGTAGGGTACTTTCTAGTACTCGGCTGGCTAGCTACCACCCTCAAGTTGAAAATCTGCCGGCAAGCATCTAACGGTGTATTCCGGCAGCCTCACTTGAGAACTCCATTCCAGGCTAGGTGTGCTTTACCATCTTCGACCACACCTTCACTTAACATCAGGTGAGCTGTGGTCAAACACCTAGCCTGTCAACCATTAAAAAAAAAACATAAATTATGTTATAATTATATAAAATTTGTGTGACTAACATCGATATATCGATGAACATTACCATCCGTTCCTCGCGGACGTTCCCAGTTTTCGTACGCAGCGATTCCGCTCTACTTTTTTGATGCGCACGGCCCACGAATGGAACTCATTGCCGGCTTCCCTGTTTACCATAAATTACAATTTGGACGTTTTTAAGGCTAGAGTGAATAGATTTCTTCTGGATCAGCGTGCTCCATCCTCGGCCACACCGTCGCTTTGCATTAGGCGAGTTGGTGGCCAAACGTAGATATATTTAAAGTAAAAAAAAAGAAAAGATGTTTGTTCTGTGTCTGGGTATACTGTATGTATGTACAAAAAAAAAAGTATTTAAGTATTTTATCAGTTATCTGACCTCCATTACACAAGCTTTGCTTAGTTTGGGGTCAGATGGCGCTGTGTGTAATGCCCTATGATATTTATTTATAAAATTCTATTAAACACGATCTTAACAATGGATAAAGTCAAAATTTTTAATTTAATAATTTCTCTTTTCTTTTATAAATAAATAAATATCGTAGGACTATACACACAGCGCCATCTGGCCCCAAACTAAGCAGAGCTTGTGTGATGGAAGTCAGATAACTGGTAGAACGCATATATATACTTTTTTTTGTAAATACATACTTATAGTACATACAGTACACCCAGACACAGAACAAACATTTGTTTATTCACAAAATGTTTGCCCTGAGTGGGAATCGAACCCACGCCCTACAGCTCTCAAAGCAGATATACTACCAATGAGCCAACGGGGCTGTCGTCTTTTATAATTTTTTGCTTTGACGTAGTCGGGTAAACATGAAAGTAGATCAAACCGAATTTGGTTTGCAGATTAAAATCTACGGATAGCCAATTTCATTTATTGTTGTCACGTTTGTACTCGAATCGAAAATGTATTCAGCATTGTTTAAACAAATACTTTGAAAGTAAACAGGATTATAAGCTTGGGATGTGGCTGAAAGGGGGTCACTGTACTCACAATCATACTTACTTGGTGGTAGATCTCCTTAGCAGGAGGTCGTCTAGGTAGGTACCACTGCAGCACCAGTTATTCTGCCGCTAAGCAGTAGTGTGTAAACATTACTATGTTCCGGTTCGAAGGGTACTGCAGCTAGCGAAATTACTGGGTTGTTGAGACTAACCATCGAAAGTCTCAAAGTAATAAGCGCCAAAGCAGTGATGCCCTGGGCTTTGTTTTGTTTCTCAAAGTTCTGTGTAACGCTGCAATGGTCATGGACAGGCGTTATCTTTTACCATCAGGAGAGCGTCTCGTTGGTATGTAATAAAATAACAATAAAAAACGCAACAAGTAGATTATGTTGATAATCTACTGTTAAACCAAAATAAATGCCAGTAGCTGTGATTTCACTGTAAAATTCTACTGTTAAACCAAAATAAATGCCAGTAGCTATGATTTCACTGTAAAATTCTACTGTTAAACCAAAATAAATGCCAGTAGCTGTGATTTCACTGTAAAATTTTACTGTTAAACCAAAACAAATGCCAGTAGCTGTGATTTCACTGTAAAATTCTACTGTTAAACCAAAATAAACGCCAGTAGCTATGATTTCACTGTAAAATTCTACTGTTTAATCAAAACAAATGCCAGTAGCTGTGATTTCACTGTAAAATTATGCTCCATTTGTCAATAAATGGCAAAAATTTATTTGTACGGAAATCGAACCACCTTAATAGCAACATGTATAAATTGGAACTACAATCATAAAAAAAATATTAAAACATCAACATCTAAAACGATGTTGATACGCCATTTTATAATAAACATGCTTTTATTTCATAAAGTTTTCATGAGAGACGTAAAAAGTAATGATCATGACGTTTTACTATGCTACTAAAGATAATATGGTGTATTAGTAGAAGTTATATTAGAGTCGACAATATTTTTTTAGGGTTAACTGGCTAGGTTTTTGATTGCTCGAAAATATAATTTGCTTTTAATAAATATTTCCTATATTTCCTGTGCCATTTGCCTCGGTCCTGGACCAGATAGGCACATCGTTAGAATCTTTACAATAACCAGAATGAAAGAAGTTAAAATTAAAAAAAGAACCATTTATTAGTGGGTCGTTTTATTTATTGTTTTGCCCAGCAGAAGACTTTTAACTTTACTGCTTTACAGTTAAATAGTGTCACTAACAGTGTTTCGTATTCTATTTGGGAGCTTTTTATAAAGATTTTGGGCCATGTACATGGGCCATAATCTATATATATATTGGGGATTTTTTAGAGAGATACAACCTAGGATATATTGACTTCAGACTTAAATTAATTTTACAATTTATTTCATATATTCCAGATTAAACTTGTTTTTCACTAGACACTTAGACTGAAAACTCATTAAAAATATTATTTTGTTTTACTAACAAGAATTAATCTAGACTAAACAAAAACTTTAAAATAATACATAACTGTATCCGTTAGAATCCATTGAACGTAACTTTGAAAAACAAAAGGCATAACCCAAGTCACCTTATTCAGATTTTAATTCAGATAGTGACCTTTACTAGGGACGGAACGACTTCTAAAAATATTATTCGAATTAAAACTCAAATAAATTTAAAACATTATTCGAGTATTTTTCTATTCAATAGATACTTAGTGAGAGAGATGTTATGATGAGACGAACGATACGCTCTCCTGATGGTAAGAGATAACGCATGTCCATGACCATTGCACTAATACACAGAACTTTGAGTTGCAAAACAAAGGGGCATTCAAAATATCATAGGACATTACATACAGCGCCATATGCCCCCAAACTAAGCAAAGCTTGTACTATGGAGGTCAGATAACTGATAGAATACTTAAATAGTCATACCTACTTTAAAATTGTAAATACAAACTTACAATATAAACAGAACATCCAGACACAGAACAAACATTATAAAGGAGATTAGATAACTCAAAGATATATATACATTTAAATGGCGTACCTACAAACTAAAAAATGAACTGGATTACGGAAAATAATAACTGTCACACGGAGCCTAAAAACGAATCAATATACAATTATACATCCCGTTCAACAACATCGGACGAGAACAAACATAAACTAGAAAAAAAAAATATAACCATTTATTTTGGTTTTCAAAATTAATAAACAATTCGAATTACAAAGTTTATTTCTATCGTCTCAAGCTTACATACGGTAGCTACTTGTGTACAGAAAAGGGTCAGATCTACGAATTCTGTGTTACCTACCGTTAGATGTAGATACTGTTGTTCTGACCTTTTCTACCCAACTCCGAACACGACCAAAACGTCATTCGTATTTGGTGGAAATTCCACGTACGCACAAAGCGTTTCGATTCCACATTTTTTAATCGCACACCGAAAGGAGACCCATTCAATATTGTTTACCCAGTATTGTGTAGATAGGTGGTAGATTTCTTTAGCAGGAAGTCGTCTAGGTAGGTACCACCGCAGTATTGTGTAAACATTACTGTGTTCCTGTTTGAAGGGTACTGCAGCTAGCGGACATACTGCGCTGTTGTGACTAACCATCGAAAGTCTCAAAGTAATAATGAGCGCCAAAGCAGCGATGCCCCGGACTTTGTTTTGTTACTCAAAGTTCTGTGTATTGACGTCATGGACATGCGTTATCTCTTACCATCAGGAAAGCGTATCGTTCGTCACATTACTATTACATTAAAAAATATAATATTCATTTCATTCATAATTGCCAAAACTTACTATTTTTTAATACAATAAAAATTTTGAATCGTTGTCATCTAAATTTATTGTTTTACTAGCTGCACCCCGCAGTGTTACCCGCTACATGATTTCGGGATAAAAAGTAGCCTATGTCTTAATCCAGGGTCTCAGCTACATCCATACAAAATTTCATCCAAATCCGTTTAATATTTTTTATGTGAAAGAGTAACAAACACCCATCCAAACTTTCACAGTTATAAAATATTAGTGGGATTTTGATTTACAAAACAAAATTCTTGTTGATAACCCCTATTAATAATAATGATTGTTGATTCAATCAAAAATATCTTGTATTTGTGCAATTTAAGGTTTTGACTTTGTTTGTCACGGCTTATTTAGATACATAATGTTATAATACTAAGCCTATTTTAATAAGCTTATCGTGTTCATTAAAACATGTAATCTGCTAAAGCGATAATTAAACGTCAAAATAATATTAACCGCGTGACAACAGGTGGTAGTCAGGGCACATTTTCATTAAAATAATTACCGGGCGTCGATAAAGATTATATCTAAATAATAAAATTGTTGTATAATTTTTTTCAAACACGTAAATGTACGTTTTATGTAGGTTTATATGCTTTGGGTGTTATAACTCAGGGGTATTGTAATTTGATATTAAGTGACAATGTGGTTGAAGATTAGCAGTAGTGTGTAAACATTACTGTGTTCCTGTTTGAAGGGTACTGCAGATAGCGAAATTACAGGGCTGTTGAGACTAACCATCGAAAGTTTCAAAGTAATGAGCGCCAAAGCAGCGATGCCCCGGACTTTGTTTTGCTACTCAAAGTTCTGTGTATCGCTGCAATGGTCATGGGCATGCGTTATCTCTTACCATCAGAAGAGCGCATCGTTCGTCTTTCGTCTCATTACTTTTACATAAAAAAACAATGGTAAAGCTCAAAGTAGCACAACGCGCTATGGAGAGGGCTATGCTCGGAGTTTCCCTGCGAGATCGAATCAATAATGAGGAGATCCGTAGACGAACCAAAGTTACCGACATAGCCCAACGGATTAGCAAGTTGAAGTGGCAGTAGGCAGGGTACATAGCACGCAGAACTGATGACCGATGGGGCTGCAAAGTTCTGGAGTGGAGACCACGGACCGGCAAGCGCAGCGTAGGACGTCCACCCACAAGGTGGACAGACGACCTAGTAAAGACCGCAGGAACGCGCTGGATGCGAGCCGTTTCCAACCGGTCTTTGTGGAAGTCAATGGGGGAGGCCTATGTCCAGCAGTGGACGTCCTACAGCTGAAATAACGATGAATAATTCCAAAACTAATTACTCGGATATGAAAACGCTTAAAATGTGCTATTAATACATTCTCCAATAACTAAGTGATGTTACAGTATTGGTACTCTCCACTAAAGGTTAACTTTGTTATGTTATTAACTTGAACTAAGCTCAAAGTTTGTATGAACCACCAAGATTATATAATGGCTTATTGCTTAAGTAAGGCTATTAGATACTTTAGCTTTGAAGCTAAGTTATTAACTACATAATTAATTTAAATAATATTTGATTTTTTCTTGTTTAACGTGCGTTTCTGTGTGTCTGCCTGTCTGTGGCAACGCATACCAAACGGCTCAACTGATTTTGAGTGTTCACGGTATTTATTTAGTAATTTCCGCTTAACAGTCGTTTCAGTTACAACAGTAATGAGGATTTAAATTTAGCTAACTTGACAACAGTGTAATAATTAAAAACTTAACTGTAAGTGTACTTAATATCTAAAAATAAATTTAAAAATGTGTTTTTTTAAATGATTGACAGGCTAGGTGTTTTGACCACAACTCACCTGATGTTAAGAGAATGAGGGTGTTAGTTAGCCAGCCGAGTACTAGAGAGTACGCAACCACCTTGCTATGGTTTCCTTCACCGGTAGCTCAAGCTCATTGTTAAGGTTTGTACCCACGCCCTTCGGCATGCGAACCTACCGCATTAAACACTGAGCTATCATTGCTACAAAAAAATTAAACAAAAAACTTATTTAAATAACCCCAAGTCTTTATATTATCCTGTTCTTGCTGCAGCAACCACTTTCTTATAAAACACTAGATACAACGACAGATAAGTACAGACATCATCATCATCATCATCATCATCAGCCTTTTGTAGTCCACTGCTGGACATAGGCCTCATCCAAGACACGCCACTCAGCCCGATCTTCGGCTTTTCGCTTCCATCCACCGCCAGCTGTCCTACGTATATTGTCACTCCATCGAGTCTCAGGGCGTCCCACGCTACGTTTGCCAATTCGCGGTCTCCACTCTAGAACACGTCTATCCCAACGGTTATCTGTTCTGGATGTCATGAGGTCTATTATTACAAAATGTCAATCAGTGCAATTTATTTAAATGTTACTATATATTTTTTGCCTTATCATCGATCAATTATTTTATAGAATAATATGTCTTTTCGATTAAGAATGATTTAAGTTTCCTTTTGAATATAAATGAAGAGCTGGCTTCCTTTATTGATGGTGGCTATTCATTATTACAGAATACAGACAGGAATTACTTTTACTGTGAAGTTGAGTTCTAGACTTTGACGACATAGTTTGTACTTGTGTCTACTGCTTTGAAGCGTCTTATACTTGCCGATCACAGCCCCGTTGGCTCATTGGTAGTATATCTGCCTTGAGAGCTGTAGGGCGTGGGTTCGATTCCCACTCAGGGCAAACATATTGTGATTTTTTTTTTTATGGTTGACAGGCTAGTTGTTTGACCACAGCTCACCTGATGTTAAGTGAAGGTGTGGTCGAAGATGGTAAAGCACACCTAGCCTGGAATGGAACTGGCTCTCAAGTGAGGCTGCCGGAACACACCGTTAGATGCTTGGCGGCAGATTTTCAACTTGAGGGTGGTAGCTAGCCAGCCGAGTACTAGAAAGTACCCTACCACCATGCTATGGTTTCCTCACGATGTTTTCCTTCACCGGCAGCTCAAGCTCATTGTTGGGATTTGAACCCACGCTTTTCGGCATGCGAACCTACCGTGCTAACCACTGAGCTATCATCGCTACGGATATTTGTTTTGTGTCTGGGTGTTCTGTATTTATTATAAGTATGTATTTACAAAAAAAAAGTATATATGTATTCTATCAGTTATTTGACTTCCATCACACAAGCTCTGCTTAGTTTGGGGCCAGATGGCGCTGTGTGTATAGTCCTACGATATTTATTTATTTCAGACCTCACTAAGAGAGATGCCTCAAGAATGTAGAGACAAGTAAGCGTTAGAATTGTAAAGGGTTTGAAAGCTGTCGTCAAAACATTAAAAGTTGGAGAACATCAAACGTTCTGAATATTTTCTATCATGTTCTTATTTACGCTGAAACTCATTGAAGGGACTTTATTACTTCTCAGACAAGTATTAAACGAATATATGCTTCATAAAACCGGATTGGCGTTTTATAACTTACGTTGTCTAGAGCAGGGTTCCACAAAATGGAGTAAATCAACTGAGTTTAAATTGACAGCCCTGTTGGTTCATTGGTAGTGTGTCTGCTTCGAGAGCTGAAGGGCGTGGGTTCGATTCCCACTCAGGACTAACATTTGTGTGACTAACATCGATGTTTGTTCTGTGTCTGGGTGTACTGTATGTATTATAAGTATGTATTTACAAAAAAAAAAGTATTTAAGTACTCTATCAGTTATCTGTCTTCCATAGCACAAGCTCTGCTTAGTTTGGGGTCAGAGGGCGCTGTGTGTAATGTTACAAAAAAAAAAGATTGACTATTGTTGAGCGCTGGTCATTTTTTTTCTTTGTAACGCACTTCTCACTGCAGCGATAATCCCGTAACAATCATTTAAAATTTGTAGTGTCTGTTATATTTGTGTGTTTTGTCTGTACTTGTACGAGCTATGCTTGGCATTTCTCTAAGGGATTGTACCCGGAACGAAGTAATTCGCCAGAGAACTGAAGTCACAGACACAGCTCAGCGTATTAGCAAGCTAAAGTAGCCTGGAAATATCTGTTGCAGAACCGATAACCGCGTGTTCTAGATTGGAGACCGCGAATTGGCAAACGTAGCGTAGGACGTCCTGTGACTCGATGGAGTGACGATATACGTAGGATAGCTGGCGGTGTATGGAAGTGAAAAGCCGAAGCCGAGTGGCGTGTCCTGGGAGAGGCCTATGTCCAGCAGTGGACTACAAAAGGCTGACGAAGATCTACTGTTCTATTCAATCAATTGTGATTTACCCAAAATAAATGCAAGTAGCTGTGATTTCACTGTAAAATTATGCTCCATTTGCCCATAAATGGCAAAAAAATATTTGTATGGAAATCGAACCAACTAATGACGCGGAACGCGGAAAGAGTCGTGTAGTCCCGTTGTATTATTTTCCAAAACTAGTATTTTATCGAGTGTTTATGCATAAAAATGGTGGTGTTTTATTCATAAAGTGTCGAAACACAAGCGCGAGTGTGGGAAAATGATATAATGTGGTGAAACATGACTTTTCGTGTCGCTTCCAAAACTCCATCGAAGCTCTACAGTAAAGTCGCCACTAATTTATTAAACATGACTGGATTTGACTGACACGGACTGCACTTGACCAAGACTGGACTTTGACTATAACTAAGCTACGAGGCAACTTATGAAACTTGAAAATGTAAAACACTTGACACTGGTAAATGCTGTATGTTTGTGTGTGTGTGGGAGGGGGGTGCTCGTGTAGTGTGTATGTGTGCGTATGCGTGTAGTGTGTGTGTGTACATTTTATGATGCTTTTTGTTCAAGAAGCTGTCTTACTCATTATTTACTCTGTACCACCACGGCACGTGTGCAGAATGCTGTGTAGTAATAAAAGATATTGAGGGCACAGTAACAACTTCAATAATATGTTAGCAGTAACCACTGTTAGGTATTTTACTCAGAGCTCTCCTTTTTTTACTCTACTGTGGCAAAACCAAAAAAAGATAGAGAAAAAATTGCAATTCAAAGTTGAAAAAGGTTATGAGCCCCGGTATCTGTGAAGCGTATATTTTAAAGAAAAAAAAGTGAGTTATGTATTTGTATAGTAAGTGGTGGTTTACTTGGTGGCAGATTTCTTTAGCAGGAAGTCGTAAGTCAGTAGTGTGTAAACATTACCGTGTTGCGGTTTGAAGGGTAGGTACTGCAGCTAGCGAAATTACAGGGCTGTTGAGACTAACCATCGAAAGTCTCAAAGTAATGAGCGCCAAAGCAGCGACGCCCCGGACTTTGTTTTGTAACTCAAAGTTCTGTGAATCACTGCAATGGTCATGGACAGGCGTCATCTCTTACCATCAGGAGAGCGTATCGCGTACCTTCTTTTTGTGTAGTTGTATTTCTTCGCTAAAAATCAATTCAAACGATGCAACCAACGCTTTATTTTTGTATTAAAAGCCCCGTATTTTTGAATAGTCTGAACATTAACAGCTGAAAGCGCTCCATTTCGCATTTTAACACAAAAATCGTTTTGAATAAAACAGCGTGAGGAACAAAAGCTGAGATTACAAATTTTACAAAGAGAGTTTAAAAATATATTCGCGAAACAACTTTCTTTCTACTCGGGATACTCTTTGTCCTTGTTTTACAGAATCATACAGAAATTGACAGTACGGATGAAAAAACAACGTTAAAAGTTATAATGTGGTTACATGGTTTGTAGCGATGATAGCTCAGTGGTTAGCGCGGTAGGTTCGCATGCCGAAGGGCGTGGGTTCAAACCCCAACAATGAGCTTGAGCTGCCAGTGAAGGAAAACATCGTGAGGAAACCATAGCATGGTGGTAGGGTACTTTCTAGTACTCGGCTGGCTAGCTACCACCCTCAAGTTGAAAAATCTGCCGCCAAGCATCTAACGGTGTGTTCCGGCAGCCTCACTTGAGAGCCAGTTCCATTCCAGGCTAGGTGTGCTTTACCATCTTCGACCACACCTTCACTTAACATCAGGTGAGCTGTGGTCAAACAACTAGCCTGTCAACCATAAAAAAAAAAAAAAAAAATTTAAACTGAATTCTTTGCTACGCTCATACTGTCGTAATTGTGTTTTCAGGGTCTTAATTAGCAATTAGAGTCCCTTTGAATATTCAGCATTGGATAATTGAAAGGGTTTATAATCACTGCTTCTGATGCTTTCCTAAGTTTCTGAGACGGGAACACCGTATTGAAATCCCAGTAGATTAAATACAAAACTTTTAGCATTCCTAACATCTCTTTATGTTCAAAATGGAATTTATATGCATCCTACTTTCTACTGAATATTATAAATATGAAAGTTTGTGTGTTTGTTACTCGATCACGCAAAAACGGATTTGGATGAAATTTGGTACACATAGTGTTACAAATTGATATTAATATACAACGGAACGTAAAGTTGATCTAGATGTTGTATATTGTCAGATGCGTAAAATGGAACGCTATTAAAAAAAAGTTACTAGACCGTCCAACGAACATGGAATCGAGTTTTGGCGGGAACGCGTAAAGAGTTGTGTCGCCCCGTTGTATTTTCTCCAAGACTTGTGTTTTGTCGAGTGTTTATGTTTAAAAATGGTGATGTTTTATTCATAAAGCGCGAGTGTGCCTACACTTGGATAGAAAATAGACCTTTTTTTCCCAGGGAAAATCCTTTGTGGATACCACCCGGCCACGGGGGTGGCTGGTGGTTATGTGGGACTCTCCGTCAAGAATGACGGCATACCCACTAAAAACCCTGGGGTGTTCCGTCTCCGCGCCTTGAACCGGGGTAGCAGGCACGCTTGCGCATTCGTCCGCTACATAGAAAATAGACCTGGGCTAACCACATCAAAGCCAAGAAAACGGAATACCATGTTGTGAAATTGGTGGTATTGGTCTTTGGTCACTTGGTACTTTTAAACTTGGCGTATTGATTTACTTATAAACAGACTAAAAACATATCGAGTCCTTGAAATAAAGAAATTAGTTTAAACAAGACAGAATATGCCACCAATGATAAAGTTTATTTGCTTTAGTTTTAAAAGTAGACAGACTTAACTCAAGAAGTTAATTTTAAAACATAAAAAAATATTTATTATTATTTAATTTGAACAAAGTAAATCACACATAACTATTGATGATTTTATGTACTACACGAAAAAAAATTAACATATTTATTTACCTTATTAATTTTTATTCTATTTAAAAAAAAGCCGACGAGGTCGGGATTGCACGGAGGTTTTTCGTGATTTTTCTAAAAACTGACTTTTTTGAGTTAAGCCAGTATTTGATTATGCGTGCGATATATAAAATAAATTATTTAAAAATCAAATAAATATGTGGATGGTATTTTAGTATTCATGGATATCTACAGTAATGGGGGCTCTAAAAATACATATATACCAGCCTTAAGATTATTTTAACGCTCTTTTTGAAGAACCCAACGTCGTAAATCCGCGATAATCTAGACGGAGAGAGATCTTTCCACAATTTGTAGTTTTATGGCGAGGAAGGGAAGCGCTATCCCACAGGGTGCGATAACCATTGATCAAATTTGCGTAGATGGGCTTTCAAGCGATGGCAGCTAGAGCATAGAACCACGACGTTGGCATAAAGTCAAATAGCGATGATAGCTCAGTGGTTAGCGCGGTAAGTTCGCATGCCGAAGGGCGTGGGTTCAAACCCCAACAATGAGCTTGAGCTGCCGGTGAAGGAAAACATCGTGAGGAAACCATAGCATGGTGGTAGGGTACTTTCTAGTACTCGGCTGGCTAGCTACCACCCTTAAGTTGAAAATCTGCCGCCAAGCATTTAACGGTGTGTTCCGGCAGCCTCACTTGAGAGCCAGTGCCATACCAGGCTAGGTGTGCTTTACCATCTTCGACCACGCCTTCACTTAACATCAGGTGAGCTGTGGTCAAACACCTAGACTGACAACCATATAAAAAAAAAATACCTTGAATATTTAAAAATGTGAAATGAGAGCCAATTTCAATAGTATGATATAACTAGCTGCGCCCCGCAGTGTTACCCGCTACTTTTATTCGAGATAAAAAAAATTGACATGGAGGTAGCTGTACTCTGGAGTAACACGTAGTCTACTTTCTATCCCGAAAAAACAAGGTAACACCGCGGGGCGCAGCTAGTATTTTATAAAAACTTAAAATATAATTTCTTCTTATAACGCCTGTCCAACTATTCCAGCCGTATCCAAAATTTTGAGTAACAAGACATATCCAGGGCATCGCTGCTTTGGCGCTCATTGTATAAAGACATTTGATTTTTTTTTAAAAAGCAGCGAGACAAAGGACACTCTCTCCTGATGGGAAGACCGAACACCTAATGTCCATGGTACCCAAAAATTTAAGTAAAAAAAAGCCGACGAGGTAACAAAACAAAGTCTAGGGCATCGCTGCTTTGGTACTCATTACTTTGAGACATATTTTGATGGTTAACAACCCTGTAATTTTACGAGCTGTAGTAAGTTTTCCTAAGGTTTTCAAAGTATCTTTTGGCGGTAGAACATCTGACCCCTACGCAAACTCCAGTAAAAGGCATACCACCAAGAATACGTAAAACTTTTCCATTTTTCTCCTAAAACTTTTTAATTACCAGTTTATTTAGACGATTCTGAGATTGTATTAAATTAAAATTTCATGAGGCGCCCGAGGGAAATACTCTGGGCCTGTCTCAATTTTGAACAATTGTAAAAGATATAAAAATGTATACAATAACATTTTAACATAATTCCAAAGGTCAGTAAACCGATTAATTTCTTATGTTTTAATTTAATACTAGATTCTGTCAACGACATCGTTCCGCTTTACAACTGTTTCGAGAGAAAAATTAAAGATGTACGCGTAAAATGACAGCCCTGTTGGTTCATTGGTAGTATCGCACGCTTAATCAAATACTGGCTTAACTGAAAAAAGTCAGTTTTTGGGAAATCACGAAAAACCTCCGTGCAATGACGACCTCGTCGGCTTTTTTTTAAATAGAATAAAAATTAATTTGGTAAATAAATATATTAATTTTTTTTCGTGTAGTCTATAAACTTATCAATAGTTATGTGTGATTTACTTTGTTTAAATTAAATAATAATAAATATTTTTTTTATGTTTTAAAATTAACTTCTTGAGTTAAGTCTGTCTACTTTTAAAACTAAAGCAAATGAACTTTATTATTGGTGGCATATTCAACTATAAGTCTGTCTTGTTTAAACTAATTTCTTTATTTCAAGGACTCAATATGTTTTTAGTCTGTTTATTAGTAAACCAACTTATAAAACTTACTATTTATTTTTGTAGAAAATACACTCAACTCGGATTCGGTCTTGGTTCAATTAAACAACAGCAACTTCACATTAACAGCGTCCGACACAAACTGACATCAGTCGGAGTTTGAACAAAGACTGTGTGAGAAACACATAAAAATGAAAAAGACCGATATTGTGTAAAGGTGGTCTATTGACGCAATTTTGATGTTTTTCCAAATTCATATCATATATGGCATTAAAAGACAGCCCCGTTAGCTCATTGGTAGTATATCTGCCTTGAGAGCTGTAGGGCGTGGGTTCGATTCCCACTCAGGGCAAAACATTTTGTGAATTAACAAATGTTTGTTCTGTGTCTGGGTGTTCTGTATGTATTATAAGTATGTATTTACAAAAAAAAAAGTATTTATGTATTCTATCAGTTATCTGACTTCCATCACACAAGCTCTGCTCAGTTTGGGGCCAGATGGCGCTGTCTGTATAGTCCTACGATTTTATATTTATTTATTTATTTATTTAAAATACAAAACGCTGAACTAGCATTTATTTCAATGCCGCAAACATTCTGGCTTATTATTTTATGACAAAGTTTTTGAATATGTTGTAAATAATTGTAACTAATTTTAAGATGTTAATTTCACTAATGTTACACGCTTTATTTATATAAATAAAACCGGCCATGTGCGAGTCGGACTCGCTCACGAAGGGTTCCGTACCATTATCTATAAAAACGGAAAAAATCACGATTGTTGGATGGGAGCCCCCCTTAAATATTTATTTTATTTTATTTTTAGTATTTTTTGTTATAGCGGCAATAGAAATACATCATCTGTGAAAATTTCAACTGTCTAGCTAACACCGTTCTTGAGATACAGCCTGGTGACGGACGGACGGACAGCAAAGTCTCAGTAATAGGGTCCCGTTTTTACCTTTTGGGTACGGAACCCTAAAAAATATAATTAGCCCATAAGGCTAATTATATTTTTTGCACTAGAAGCAAAAGTGGCGACACGGCAACAAAAAAGCCCATATGGCCACACGACAAAGCCGAAGAGCCAAATAGGCACAAAATATTTTCGTCCCAAATAGCCACTTAGGGTTCAAAGCGGAGTGGCCATACGGGATTTAACAATTTTAATTGACTTAGATGTGATATTAATCGCTTAACCTAATATGTTGATAACAATAAATTATGTGTTTAAAGTTAATGGTTGATATTCTGTTCTATTTTGTATTGGTAGTCGATTCAATACTCCAACCGATGGGTTATCTATGAGATCGAGTTTGAACGGGCGTTTGAACGGGCGAGCTGACTAGCCAGACCTAGTTACTAATACGATAGTAAGAGGAGCAAGTAGACATTTCAACAAGTTACTTAACAATTACAAAACAAAGCTTGACTGAGTATTAAATTATTTTCCTTATGTAGAATTGCTTATGTTTAATTATGCCGCATTCTCAACGACTATAGTAGTGGGAATATAGACGAGACCACGTAAGCGTTTTTTTTATGCTTGACAGGCTAGGTTTTTGACCACAGCTCACCTGATGTTAAGTGAAGGTGTGGTCGAAGATGGTAAAGCACGCCTAGTCTGGAATGGAACTGGCTCTCAAGTGAGGTTGCCGGAACACACCGTTAGATGATTGGCGGCAGATTTTCAACTTGAGGGTGGTAGCTAGCCAGAGTACTAGAAAGTACCCTACCACCATGCTATGGTTTCCTCACGATGTTTTCCTTCACCGGCAGCTCAAGAACTTTTTTTTTTATTGTCGACAAGCCAGTTGTTTGACAGCTTACCTAATGTTAAGTGACAGTGCGGTCGAAGATAGTGAACCCACCTAGCCTGGCATGGAACTGGCTCTAGAGTGAGGCTGCTGTAACACACTGTTAGGTGCTTGACGACAGATTTTTAACATGAGGGTAGCTAGCCAGTCGAATACTGTAAAGTACCTTACCATACTATGGTTTCTCACAATGTTTTCCTTCACCGGCAGCTCAAGCTCATTGCTGGTATTTGACAAAAGTTTGTTTATTTATTCTATCGTTCCAGTACTCGTTCCAGTCACCTTGCCCGTTCAAAGGCACTCGGATCGATGCGAGAGCCGCATACCGCATTAGCCCTTCCCGTTTTTGTTCTCCAATTCTTGCCTCGACGTTTGATTGAAGTTATGAAGCAAATTGGCGCTTTTTGTGCCCCTTTTGGACCTTTAATGCCACTTTTTGTACCTTGAACCTTCATGAGCTTGAAAGAGCTTTTTTTGATCCTTTTTGCTCTTTTTAGAAATATGTTTCTTTTAAAGAGCATGCTTTTATTTTTAGCAAGAATATTAAATTGCTAAGTAATTATTATTTTTGTTGAAAGTTTATTAAGTTTTTACTTGGTGGTAGATCTCCTTAGCAGAAGGTCGTCTAGGTAGGTACCACCGCAGTACCAGTTATTCTGCCGCTAAGCAGTAGTGTGTAAACTACTGTGTTCCGGTTCGAAGGGTACTGCAGCTAGTAAAATTACTGGGCTGTTGAGACTAACCATCGAAAGTCTCAAAGTAATGAGCGCCAAAGCAGTGATGCCCTGGACTTTGTTTTGTTACTCAAAGTTCTGTGTATCGCTGCAATGGTCATGGACAGGCGTTATCTCTTACCATCAGGAGAGCGTCTCGTTCGTCTCATTACATTAAAAAAAAAATTAAAACTTTTACATATTTTTTTATTTTTTTTATATTTAAGTTGCGTTTTTCTGCCTTCTCGCCTGATGGTAAGTGAAGATGGAACACGCTTGCCTAGAAGATACAAATTCATTCTCGGCTCGGAGGCGCCCAGATTAATTTAGATATTTAGTTGCTAACGTTATGTAACATTTGTAATTGTTTTTTTTTAAATTATTATTAGATAGATAGATATAATTCTTTATTGTGCACACCATAAATAGAAAAACAAAGAACAAAATATCCTTATGAACAAGGTGCCACAAGTGGCGGCCTTATCGCTAACAGCGATCTCTTCCAGGCAACCAAGAAAAGAAAAACATGATAGATAACATAAGAACCAGACGGTAGATGTAACACTAATAAATAAATAAATAGAAAAAACAAAGAAAAAAAAAAGTAAATATATTACTATATATAGTAAGTATATATATAGTTTGACATTGTATTTTGTAATTATTATTGTTATTGATTTTATGATATTAATTTTTGCATGCCGAAAGGCGGGATATGGCGTGCTATGTTTTTAATTTCTACCAACTGTATTTTACCCATATACGCAAACAAATAAATGATTATGATTATGATTACGATTATAATTATATAAAAATAATCATAATAATGTATTTTAAATTAAATGAAATGTTTACATATATAAATGCATACACTCATAAAACATATACATACAATACATACTATTATTTCCAACTTGAGGGTGGTAGCTAGCCAGCCGAGTACTAGAAAGTACGCTACCACTACGCTATGGTTTCCTCACGATGTTTTCTTTCTCCGGCAGCTCAAGCTCATTGTTGGGGGTTGAATTCACGCCCTTCGGCATGCGAACCTACCGCGCTAACCACTGAGATAAATCATCGCTACAAATGTTAAAGAGAATCAATACCACACGCAAATCACGCACGAATGTGTCACATACTCGGAGGGGAATGAATAATTTACCTTGTACCTGAAACTGGGGCAAAATTTGCATTCGACAGCTAAAGCATTACAAAAAAAAATGATTTAAACTACACGCAAGTGTGGGTATTACAGTTTCAAAGCATGCTAATCAAATCCTTTCTAAAAGACATAATTTCATATTGATAAGTATTTTTATGTTGACAATATTTTTTGTATTGACATAATATGTTAACGTTTAGTGCCAATTATGAGTTTGTATTATATCAGGATGTAGATATTGTGCTTATTAAGAATACTTTTATAGGGGTTTAAATAAAATAATTAGTTAATACTCACATTTCACTGTTTTATTCACATGATTCAAAATATTCACCAAGTATGTATTGAGTGGAGTTGTCTCGAATGCTGGTACTCGACTGCAAAGAATAATATTACTCACGAGCTCAACTGCCTGTGAGACGCGGCTTTGCTCAGAGGTAAAAACCCCACTCTGTCTACTTCTCTCTCCACTAGCGTCCTATTGGTTGAAGCCGCGCTCACAGACAACTAGTGCCACGTCTAGTCAATACAACAATAATTAAATTCATTTAAAAGAAACAGTATACAATCCAAATTAAATACTTAAAACACATATTTCATATTAAGGTGGTTCGACTTCCATACAAACAATTTTTTTCCATTTATGGACAAATGGAGCATAATTTTACAGTGAAATCACAGCCACTGGCATTTATTTTGGTCTTTATTTGCGGTAAAACACAATTGCTTGAATAAAACAGTAGATTATTAGCATAATCTACTGTTTTATTCAAAAATCATAAGTTCATAAATTTGATTTTATGCTATTAATCTACTGTTATGTTCAAGCAATTGTGATTTATCGCAAATAAAGACCAAAATAAATGCCAGTAGCTGTGATTTCACCGTAAAGGTTTGCTCTGTCCATAAATGGCAAAAAATTATTTGTATGGGAATCGAACCACCTTATGTATACCAAAAAGTTATGCACGATGTTCGCACCGTCTTCGCGAACGGCAGTTTAAATTTTGCGCCTTCAGCGCAAGCAACTTCACTCAGTCATTCTTTTATATTGTGTTCACTCTCTTCAAAATTAGCCTCAAAATACTACGCGTAAAAACTGTTAATATTACTAATAAAAAGCTATTACACCAAAAAATAGCATATTCATTTGTTCTTTACGAACACACACAATATACCTATATTTCCGTATTTTTATACGAGAGCGAAACACAGTCTTTTCCATAGGAAAATAACGTGTTTACTTTAACAAATCAACGGAGCGAACGTGTTAGGAACAAACAAGTAGGGGAATCTTATTTGTCTCATCTATGTGTATAAGAACTCAGATCGTTGAGAAAGGTTTTGGCGGGAACGCGGGAAGAGTCGTGTCGCTCCGTTGTATTTTTTTCCAAAACTAGTGTTTTGTCGAGTGTTTATGCATAAAAATGGTGGTGTTTTATTCATAAAGTGCCGAATTACAAGCGCGAGTGTGGGAAAATGATATAATGTGGTGAAACATGAGTTTTCGTGTTGCTTCCAAAACTCCATCGAAGCTTTATAGTAAAGTCACCACTACTTTACTAAAGCATGACTGAAATTAACTGACACGAACTCGACTTGACAAAGACGACTTTGACGATAACTATAGCTAAGATACAGCAGAAATAACACTTAAAACAAGGCAGTATGGCTCTATAGCTTTAGCCTGCCCGAAAGGGCAAATTATTAAAAAAAAAAAAACAGATCGTTGAGTGAAGCTTTTAACCGACTACACGGAATGAGGGGTCTATGACTTGTTAAATGAGAAAGTAATGATATGAGGCGCTCTCCTGATGGTAAGAGATAACGCGTATC
Organism: Biston betularia; assembly: GCA_905404145.2. Taxonomy (NCBI): domain Eukaryota; kingdom Metazoa; phylum Arthropoda; class Insecta; order Lepidoptera; family Geometridae; genus Biston; species Biston betularia. The sequence goes on from FR989891.1 coordinate 2,769,530, forward strand.
AATTACCATTGCAGCGATACACAGAACTTTGAGTAACAAAACAAAGTCCGGGGCATCGCTGCTTTGGCGCTCATTACTTTGAGATTTTCGATGGTTAGTCTCAACAGTCCCGTAATTTCATTTTTTTTAATGTAAAATTATAAACACGATTACTTTTAGTTTCCTCGATAGAAAAGTAACGCCTAACAATCTAAATAAAATGTGTGATACGGCGTAAATACTTGCACGGAAAGTCATCAGTCTTTGTATAACAATAAAATTACATTTTCTGTAGATAGTTTTTACATAAAAATTATCAAAATATGATTTTGTTTGAATAAACGAAGGAAATATTTTTAAAGGCAGGAAATATATCATTTTTTTAATGTAAAATTATTGAGATGAACGATACGCTCTCCTGATGGTAAGAGATAACGTAGTCTATGACCATTGCAGCGATACACAGAACTTTGAGTAGTAAAACAAAGTCCAGGGCATCGCTGCTTTGGCGCTCATTACTTTGAGACTTTCGATGGTTAGTCTCAACAGCGCAGTAATTTCATTTTTTTTAATGTAAAATTATTGAGACGAACGAGACGCTCTCCTGATGGTAAGAGATAACGTAGTCTATGCTATGACCATTGCAGCGATACACAGAACTTTGAGTAGCAAAACAAAGCCCGTGGCATTGCTATTTTGATTTATTCACAGTGTCGTAATAATATTTTTTCTTGTCCTTCAGGTCAAAATGAAGACAAAAGATGTGGTTTTACTGACCATACTAAGTTGTAGTGCTGTGGCAGTTCTGTTGGCGGCTGGCGCTTACCTTTACATCAGAGGCCGCCGTCGGAAGCGGGAGAGCGACGAGGACGGGACTAGCTGTGCCATCAGGTGAGGTTCACTAACCACCATCATCACCTTCATACGCTATAGCTTGATCTTCGGTTTGTTGTTTTTATGAAAGTAAAAATTAATGAGACGAACGAGACGCTCTGACGATGGGAACAGATAACGCCTGTCCATGATCAATGCAGCGATACACAGAACTTTGAGTAGCAAAACAAAGTCCAGGGCATCGCTGCTTTGGCGCTCATTACTTTGAGATTTTCGATGGTTAGTCTCAACAGCCCAGTAATTTCGCTAGTTGCAGTAAGTACCCTTCAAACCGGAACACAGTAATGTTTACACACAACTGCTTGGCGGCAGAAATTCTAGTACAGCGTTTGTACCTACCTAGACAACCTCCTGCTAAGGAGATCTACCACCAAGTCATGTCAATTATCCTTCATAGTTAGGTGTGTATGTCACGATGGCGTTTAGCTTTTTTCATAATATGGCAGACTAGATAGATAGAACTCTTTATTGTGCACAACATGAACAGAAAAAAGTACAGAGAACAAAAGGACCTTATGAGCTAGTGCCACAAGTGGCCTTATCGCTAAGAGCGATCTCTTCTAGGCAACCGAAAAAAGAAAAGCACGATAGATGACATAGGAAAAATAAATGAAAATAAAACGTAACTAGCAGACCTGATGTTAGGTGACGGTGTGGTCGAAGATGGGAAATACTCCTAGACTGGAATGGAATTGGCTCTCAAGTGAGGCTGCCGGAACGCACCATTAGATGCTTGGCGGCAGATTTTTAACTTGAGGGTGGTAGCTAGCCAGCCGAGTACTAGAAAGTACTATACCACCGCGCTATGGTTTCCTCACGATGTTTTCTTTCACCGGTAGCTCAAGCTTTTGAACCCACGCCCTTCGGCATGCGAACCAATCGCGTTAACCACTGAGCTATCATCGCTACAAAAGTATCTTTCGGAATGATGTAAAGATTCTAATAAATCGTGTCAGGCATTCAAAAGTTATGGTGAAATAAAGTAAATCACAAACGTGAACCCTGGAAATACTACACGAGTTTTTCTGAGTCGCAATCGTAGAAAAAAATGTATTAAATTGTAGTTTCTTACTATAACGCCAATATAAATACATACGTGTATTGGCAGAGGCCAAATAAAATAGAAAAACTCAGCTGTCAAATTTGAGACAGAACCTAATTCTCTGCGACACAAAAATTTTATCGCGTTTTATAGAGCTTGACTCTTGCCTTTTGAGAATTGACAAGCATTCAAAGGAAACTCTGTTCTGTTTCCACGCACTAAAACTCAGTTTTCTTTACATGTGTTCCCGATACCTATTTTACCTTCAAGAAAATGTTTTTGTAAATATTTTTTTTACGTAAACAGAGGCATAAATCGTACAAATAGAGCTTGACATTGTACAAATATGACTGTGAAAATGTGATAGTACATTTTTTAACCCATATCATTTTTTTTTTTATTAATTTGCCCCATCGGGCAGGCTAAAGCTGTAAAGCCATACTGCTTTGTCTTAAGTGTTATTTCTGCTGTCTCTTAGCTATAGTTATGGTCGAAGTCCAGTCTTAGTCAAGTCCAGTCCGTGTCAGTCAAGACCAGTCATGCTTTAGTAAAGTAGTGGCGACTTTACTATAAAGCTTCGATGGAGTTTTGGAAGCAACACGAAAAGTCATGTTTCACCACATTATATCATTTTCCCACACTCGCGCTTGTAATTCGGCACTTTATGAATAAAACACCACCATTTTTATGCATAAACACTCGACAAAACACTAGTTTTGGAAAAAATACAACAGAGCGGCACGACTCTTCCCGCGTTCCCGCCAAAACTCTTCTTAACATATAGGTTAAGGAGAGTTTTGGCGCGCGTCTTTTAATTTTTTTTTTTTTTTATTCAAACACAAAACAAATTACAATCATTAGAAAACTAGAGTAGAGAAATGTTGGATCAGAGCGGGATTGCAACTCAGACCATGTGTGCAATGTTGGTTTAGCGTTTAAATAATTATCATTATGGGTTCAATATAATTTCGTCTATTAGTTTTTTTCCTGTGCCAGAATTCTGTAAAAAAATTTTAAACTACCGCCTTCCGCCATTGTATTGGAAGGCAACTTAGGGTTTGACTTGATTTGGGTTTGCTATTTTTGCCCACATGTCTAATAAATATCGTAGGACATTACACACAGCGCCATCTGCCCCCAAACTAAGCAAAGCTTGTACTATGGAAGTCAAATAATTGATAGAATACTTAAATCCTTTTTTTTTGTAAATACATACTTATAATACATACAGGACACCCAGACACAGAACAAACATTTGTTTATACCACAAACTGTTTGTCCTAGGTGGGGATCGAACCCACGCCCTTCAGCTCTTGAAGCAAACATACTACCAATGAACCAACAGGCTGTCAAGTGTCTAGGTGCATTCCAATGACATGTCACGCCAAAAAAAAATGCCTGGCTGAAATGATTTCTTTTTGCTTTTCATGGCATTGCACTTTGTTGTTGCAAAATAAAGTCCAGGACTATTTATTTATATACTTACTAGCTGCGCCCCGCGGTGTTACCCGCTACATATTTTCGGGATAAAAAGTAGCCTATGTGTTAATCCAGGGTGTCAGCTACCTCCATACCAAATTTTATCCAAATCCGTGTCGTAGTTTTTGCGTGAAAGAGCAACATACATACATCCATATATTCTTAGAAATTTTCACGTTTATAATATTAGTAGGATAGGATTTCAAATAGAATCTGTTTTATTCTGTAAGAAATACTTTTTAAGCAGACATATTTTTATTTTGCATTTCATTAAATTAAAAATAATAGTTGAATTTCGGATAAATTGTCAAACATAAATCTAGAATTGTCTCTGCAAAACTCACAACAATTTCTGAAGATCTATCTTCCATAATCTCAACCGGTTACCTTGTACTTTCATCTTCACTAAAGTTCCATCTGAATAAAGTCTCACCGCAAGGAAAAACAAACACAAGTCCAAACAAGTCAACTTGTAAGTTCTTAAGCCGGCAACTCGTCGTACTTTGCTTGTAGAGATGCCAGTCGATATACCTACACCGATTTGACCATCAGATAAGCGCGAACCAGCCCCGCTCTATGTAGCCCGATGTACCATTTTAATAGCAAAACCGGGGCAAAAATTTGATAGTGACGATCAAACCAGATACAACTAAATAAATCTACTGTTGTGAAATTAAGCGAGTCGACAGAATAGAGCAGCTATAACAGGCAGCGTCTGCGTGCAGAGTGGCTCCGATTCATACGCAATGCAGTCGGCGCTCGCTGGTACATGCGAAACGCCGACCTGCACTGCGATCTCGAGCTTCCCTCCATACGTCAGTATTTAAAATTTTTGTCCCGCCACTTTTTCGATATCACCCCCCACCACCCTAACCCCCTAGTAGTCCAAGCCTCGAACTACGCGACAGACATGACAAACACATCCGACTTCCGACGTCGTCCCAGACACGTCCTAGAAGACCCGGAGGACCCCATCGCCGCCGTCACCTCGGCGGCGTTGGGGACTCTAGCAACAGGAGGTATTCCGTTTTTGGTATAGGCGCCGGTTACCAAAGGCTCACCATCATACGTCGACCTCGCCGGCGAGGTCGCGGTCTCCCCAGATCTGTCTGAAGATCAGTCAGCTTTGTGTAGATTAGATACTCACTCACTTGCTCAGATTTCAACCTGTTGTAGGTGCCCACTTAGGGCAAGTCAGGTCCCCTTCGTCTGGCGACAGCCCAAGCCGAGGTCCGTACCACTTTGGTGCCCTTGTGCTGGTCGTCCTTAACATTTAGGCTCAGCTCCCTTTGCGCTTGCCACAGTCCACAGTAGAGGCCATCTGCGGCAAACAGCAAGAGTCATTCATAAAAAAAAAAACACCAGAGTGGCTCACTTCTTGTCGAACCGTCGCAGGGCAAACATCGTCTTATACTTTTCTACTAATTATTGTGTTGTTGCGATGATGCCATGGCTTTTTAGATTAATTCAGACCAGAAGTTTGCAAAACTACACTAATATTATGAAGAGATTTGGATTTTTGTATGTTTGCAAAGAACAAACTCAAAAACTACTGGACCGATTACAAAAACTCTGCCACCGTTCGAAAGTTACACTATCCCCGGGTGACATAGACTATTTTTTATTCCTGTATTCCCACGGGAATGGGATCAACGCGGGTGAAACCGCGAGGCGTCCGCTAGTAAATAATAAATATCGTAGGACATTCCACACAGCGCCATCTGACCCCAAACTAAGCAAAGCTTGTGCTATGGAAGTCAGATAACTGATAGAATACTTTTTTTTTGTAAATATATACCTATAATACATACAGGACACCCAGACACAACAGAAAAGTAACAATAATAATAAGTAGAAAGTTGTCGTTGTCAAAAAGACAAAGGTTTTTTTTATGGTTGACAGGCTAGGTGTTTGACCACAGCTCACCTGATGTTAAGTGAAGGTGTGGTTGTAACGATTGTTCCGGCGAGGTGGACAGCGTCGGTGATTTCATAGCCCAACGGTCTAAGAAAGTTGTCTTTGTGCTGTTATATGAAATTTAATGAGATTGCGGTCTACGAAACATTTGAGACACCGTAAAATGGGACAGACTTTCACGAGGGAACGCGGGTCCAGTTGAATTTGAACAAGTATAAATTAAAAAAATCAAAACCCCACTGACACCAGTAACAGCGTACCATTGATGAGTTTTGGCGGGAACGCGGAAAGAGTCGCGTCGCCCCGTTGTATTTTTTTCCAAAACTAGTGTTATAACGAGTGTTTATATTTTATTCATAAAGTGCCGAATCACAAGCGCGAGTGTGGAAAAATGATATAATGCATGCAAACATGACTTTTCGTGTTGCTTTCAAAACTCCATCGAAGTTTTGTGGTAAAGTCACCACTACTTTACTAAAGCATGACTGGATTTCAATGACATGGACTGTTATACTTGACCAAGACTGGACTTTGACTATAACTGTAGCTACGAGGCAACTTATTTAACTTTTAAAACTTGAAAATATGAAACACTTGACACTGGCAAATGCTCAAGATGCGAAGCCAAAACTAAAGAAAAAAAAACAGCATACCAAGTTTTGACTTTGTCTGGCCTGTGAAAGATGCTCATATCATTTCGATGCGTACGCAATTTTTCCCTCGAAAACGTGGCGAAAATTGCTTGTGTATGAAAATATATCGTACGAACAAGAGGAGCGGTGTGTTAGTACAGGTTTGTAAAATCTATTAGGTCATTAATAAAGATTATTTGTATTATTTTATGGACAGGGCAAGTGATAGTGCAGGTTCAGTTGTACGACGATGTTTATTAGCAGCAATTATATTATATCGGTGGTGGCGCGGAGCGGCGCGTATGTGCAGCGGTGGTAGGTAGTGCACTGGAGATCGCGTCGGCGGCGGCCGGCGCGCGGCGCGGGCCGCCGCGGCGTGCGGTACGCGGTGCGACGCGCTGCGCGGCGGCGGCCGGGGGAACCGGTGCCGCGGTGCAGTGCGTAAGGCGATAGGCGCGAGCGATTTGTCGAGCGACATAGTGTAATGTTATAATATGAATATTGTATGTAGATAAAATAAATAATGTTGCTAATGAAATAGTGTAGTGTTAAGTATGTAATTTAAGTGTAATGTAAATATATATAATTATGTGTGTTATTTATGTGTAATGATATTATGTATATGTATAATGTATGTAGGAGTAGGATAGACGCCTACATCACTCCCCTCCAGAGGCCGTCACTACGGACGATAAAAATCTGGGAATCGAACCTGTCTACCAGAACGAGTAACTCTGACTGGTGGGGTTGTTGTATTTGGTTTAACCGGTAAATTATTGACCGGTGACTTTGGCGGAGTTGGTTTCTCCGGTAATGAAGGTTGTTGGTCAGGTGTAGGTGAGTCCACAAGTAAGTAGGCCGGCTTAATGCGGTCTATTGATACCGTGACCGGTTTGCCCTTGACCAGTAATTTAAAAATCTTGTCGCCCCGTTCCAAAACTTGGTACGGGCCTGAATATACAGGATGAAGTGCACCTCTAACTGCGTCTTCTCTGAGAAAGACGTGACTAGAAGAAGCGAGGTCCTTATAAACAAAGATTTTGTTTTTGCTGTGTCGCGATGCTGGAGTCGGCTGTAATTTTTCAGCGAAAGTGCGTAAACGGGCGGTAAAATCGGTTATATCCGTAGTACCGTTTTCGAGGGTTTGGAAGAACTCGCCGGGTAGTCTTAAAGGCTCGCCATAAAGAAGTTCAGCAGAGGAGGCATTCACATCTTCCTTAAATGCTGAACGAATGCCGAGTAAGACTAGTGGCAATGCTTCCGTCCAATTAGAATCCACGTGACACATTATAGCGGCTTTTAGTTGGCGATGAAATCGCTCAACGAGGCCATTGCATGCTGGGTGGTAAGCCGTGGTACGTCGGTGTTTGAATCCTATTATTTTTGACAAATATTGAAATAGAGAGGATTCAAACTGGCGTCCACGGTCTGTTATGATATCCGTAGGTGAACCGAATCTGGCTATCCAGCCAGATAGTAGCGCCTGACCCACGGTTTCTGCAGTGATATCGACAATTGGAACGACTTCTGGCCACCGTGTGAAACGGTCGACAGCTGTTAAGCAATAGCGGTAACCATTGGACAGTGGCAGAGGACCTATAAGGTCAATATGAACTTGCGTGAACCTAGCGCGAGGTAAATTGAACGTGCCTAAAGGTGCTGACACGTGACGATTCACCTTCGCTCGTTGGCATGGTAAGCACGATCGTGTCCATTCGCGGCAATCTTTTCGAACACCTGGCCAGACGTATCTTTGAGCTACGAGTTTGGCTGTTGCATTTGCACCAGGGTGGCTCAAAGAATGCAAGGTGTCGAAGATTTGTTTCCTGAGCGATTTGCTCACGAATGGTCTAGGAATGGACGTACTTATATCGCAATACAGCGGAGTACGGTTACCGTTCAGGGTCATCTTTTTGAAGCGTAATGACGATTCTTCGTTAAGAAGTTGGGTCAGCTCGGGATCACAAGCTTGAGCTTTTGCCAGTACTTCATGCTCGACCGGTTTCTGTAATTCGTCGACGCGGCTTAAGGTATCGGCAACAACGTTATCCTTGCCAGATATATGCCGGATGTCGGTTGTAAACTGCGAAATTAAGTCGAGATGTCTATACTGTCGAGGAGAGCAGCTGTTTTTACGCTCGTGGAACGCATAGCACAGCGGCTTATGATCGGTATAGACAGTAAAGTGCCTGGCTTCAAGCATATGTCTGAAATACTTAATGCCTTCATAAATGGCCAGCAGCTCACGATCATACGGTGAGTACTTCTGCTGCGTTAGGCTGAGTTTTCTTGAGAAAAATGCCAGTGGCTGCCATACATTGTCTTTATACTGCTGTAAGACAGCACCCAGAGCTAAATCTGATGCGTCTGTGACAAGAGCAAGTTTCGCTTCGCAGTCTGGGTGTGCCAGTAGCGCAGCATTGCTCAGACTTGCTTTAGACAGCTCAAAAGCTGCAAGAGCTTCTCCAGTGAGGTCTACAGGATGAGAGGCTTTGACTGAACCAGTCAGAAGAGCATTGAGAGGTGCTTGGGTTTGTGCGGCATTTGGTAAGAATCGCCGGTAAAAATTTAACATACCCAAGAATCTCCTGAGCTGCTTGACGGTTTTTGGTGCTGGATACTCTCTGATGGCCTGGACCTTGGCTTCTGTTGGCTTAGTTCCAGCTGCTGAGATATGGTAACCTAAGAAAATTACCTCAGAAGTTCCGAAAACACATTTCGAAGTGTTCACAAGGATACCATACTGCTTCATTCTGTCGAAAAGCTGGTGAAGGTGATCCTCATGCTCAGCTGGAGTTCTGGAGAAGACGAGAAAATCGTCGAGATAAGCGTAGCAGAAGTCTAACCCACGCGTCATCTCGTCAACAAACCTTTGGAACGTTTGTCCCGCGTTCCTTAAACCAAAAGTCATATAAGGGAACTCGAATAAACCAAAAGGTGTTGTGATGGCTGTCTTCTGGATATCTTCCTCCTGGACTGGAATCTGGTTGTAAGCTTTCACCAAATCTATAGTGGAAAACACTTTACAGCCAGCGATGCTGTGGGCAAAATCCTGAATATGGCTAATTGGGTACCTGTCTGGAATTGTTCTAGCATTCAACATGCGATAATCCCCGCATGGACGCCAGCCATTGTCCTTCTTGGGAGCTAGATGAAGAGCTGAAGACCAAGGGCTCTCTGAAGGACGCGCAGTACCACTAAGTAGCATCTGCTGGAATTCCTCTCGAGCAATTTTCAACTTATCGGGAGCTAACCTGCGAGGGGGACAATATACTGGGGGGCCGGGGGTAGTGCGAATATGGTGTTTTGTGCTGTGTGCTGTGACTGTGTTTGTACCTGCTGGTCGCGTGATTTCGGGGAACTTGTTCAAAATCGCGTGGTATCGAGTATCTCCAGTGGACACCTTTACAGACAAAACATTGCATACAGTTTTATCGACTATTGCTATTGTAGACAGAGATGTAGCACTATCTATTAAGCGACGGCCACGAATATCGACTACTAAGTTGTAATAGTTTAAGAAATCAACGCCAATGATAGCTTTGGTTACGTCAGCGACCACAAACTTCCAAGGAAAATTACGCCTTAAGCCAATGTTTAGGTTTAGTTGGACGTAACCATAAGTATTAATGGCGCTGCCGTTAGCTGCTGACAACTGGTAGTTGGACTTTTCCCGACGTTCACGAAGTGCAGTTCGAGGGAAAACGCAGAGGTCGCTTCCAGTGTCCACAAGAAATTGGATCTTCGAGCTGCAGTCAGTGACGAATAAGCGACCAGGCGAGTGTGGAGAATCTGCTGTCGCCATTACAGATCGCCTCTGGAGTTTCCCGCTTTCCCGTAGTCACATGGTTTTTGGCACCGATTTGCTATCTTACCAAACTTGGAATGGTACCAGCATAACGGGTACTTGCGGTAGTTGGAATGCGAGCGAGTAGTAGATTGGTTGCGTTTCTCGTTAGAGTTAGAGCGCTGCGTGGATCTTGGTTGCCTGCTCTGTCTGTCCAGCTGCAATGTCAAATTCTTCACGGCGTGTTTAAGCTCAGCTATCTCGTTCGCCATCGAGTCCATAGCAGATTCAGGTACCGGTCCGGACGTAGCAGCTACCTGGCGTGCTGGTGTGACAATATCTTGGACGCGATCAGCCAAGTCAGCTAACGCTTCCACTGAACTAAGAGGCTGCGATGCCAAAAGCGCTTGAACATTGCTGGGTAGACGGCTGCTCCAAATCGTGCGAACAAAATCTTCGGGTACGCCAGAACCAGCAAGACCCTGCAGGTGCCTCAGGAATTGTGAGGGTTTTCGGTCTCCTAGCTCTTCGTGCATCAACAGCTGCTGTACCTTCTTCTCCTTCGAAACTGTAAGCCTTTTGATAAGTTCAGTTTTCAGCTTTTCGTACTTATCAGTCAGTGGAGGTGAGATGATGATGTCCTTGACCTCCTTAGAATATTGATGATCAAGCTGTCCGATTACATAATTGAACTTGGTCGAGTCAGATGTGATGTTTGATACGATGAATTGGCCTTCCACCTGTGCAAACCATATTTCCGGTTCTTCCGGCCAAAATGGCGGAACTCGTATTCCGACTCTGAACAACTCTGTCGTTCGCCCGTCGTTCTTGCTTGACGTCGACATGATCGTCGTAAAAAAAAAATGTGCAACAAGGTTGGCTCTCGTCTATTGACTTGGACCATACACCAATATTGGACTTTGAACCTTACGTTGCAGCGCGCGTGTATCGCTTGTCCACAATAATTTTGTCAGGTATATCTCACTTTTTCGGCAAATAGTATTAATGCGTCTTGACTCACGGTTTTGTGTTCTTGTGCGGGGTCACCAGTATGGACAGGGCAAGTGATAGTGCAGGTTCAGTTGTACGACGATGTTTATTAGCAGCAATTATATTATATCGGTGGCGGCGCGGAGCGGCGCGTATGTGCAGCGGTGGTAGGTAGTGCACTGGAGATCGCGTCGGCGGCGGCCGGCGCGCGGCGCGGGCCGCCGCGGCGTGCGGTACGCGGTGCGACGCGCTGCGCGGCGGCGGCCGGGGGAACCGGTGCCGCGGTGCAGTGCGTAAGGCGATAGGCGCGAGCGATTTGTCGAGCGACATAGTGTAATGTTATAATATGAATATTGTATGTAGATAAAATAAATAATGTTGCTAATGAAATAGTGTAGTGTTAAGTATGTAATTTAAGTGTAATGTAAATATATATAATTATGTGTGTTATTTATGTGTAATGATATTATGTATATGTATAATGTATGTAGGAGTAGGATAGACGCCTACAATTTGTACTTTGATTTCATTGAAAAATCATACCTTGATTATTTCCTTCAAAATATTTACATAAAACAACACCAGACGGGAATTCCAAAACCTGATTTTCAACGTTAAAGAAGATTGTAGATTTTGTATTGTTCTACCCTCGAATCGAGCCCAGTTTATGTACTCTTTATACGAATTTTGCCGTTACAAAATTAAATTAGCTTCCTTAGTGTTTCTAACAAAAGATAAGGTTTGTATTTTAACACCAATTTTTCTCGACTACGGAAGATGTTATTTTTAATTCGCAACACAAAAAGAGGGGTGTTATTAGTTTTACTTATATTTGTATCTGTTAGTGCCTACTGCCCACGTCACAATTCCCAATTCCCTTTATAATTCCCATTCCAATTCCCAATTCCCATTCCCATTCCCACTTCCAATTCTCAATTCCCACTTCCCACTTCCCACTTCCCACGTCCCTCTTTCCACTTCCCACTTCCCACTTCCCACAGCCCACTTCCCACTTCCCACTTCCCACTTCCAACTTCCCACTTCCCACTTCCCACTTCCCACTTCTCACTTCCCACAGCCCGCTTTCCACTTCCCACTTTCCACTTCCCACTTCCCACTTCCCACGTCCTAATTCCCAATTCCCACGTCACATTTCCCAATTCCCAATTCCCACTTTCCAGTTCTCACTTCCCACTTTCCACTTCCCACTTCCCACTTCCCACTTCCCACTTCCCACTTCCCACTTCCCACTTCCCACTTCCCACTTCCCACAGCCCACTTTCCACTTCCCACTTTCCACAGCCCACTTCCCACTTCCCACTTCCCACTTTCCACTTTCCACTTTCCCCTTTCCACTTCCCACTTCCCACTTCCCACCCCACTTTCCAGTTCTCACTTCCCACTTTCCACTTCCCACTTCCCACTTCCCACCCCACTTTCCAGTTCTCACTTCCCACTTTCCACTTCCCATTTCCCACTTCCCACTTCCCACTTCCCACTTCCCACTTCCTTTTACTTTTAATTTCCCACTATTAATTTGCTTTTTATTTGAAAATGTGATTTACTTGATATACGTACATAATTATATTGAAAAATGCAAAAAGTGCGTTGCCAAAACCAATGAAAAAAAATATGTCGCCCACATTTGCCGAGCGTTTGACCTATTAAAAAAGCAAAATGGCTAACAACATAAGTAAATCGAACCATTCCAAAGCAACCCCCTAAATTAGGTAAGAAAGTTTCTAGCAATGACTTAACAAAAGTTACTAATGGCTCGCCAAACGAAAAACAACTTTATCAGTACGAGTTAAGGATCTAACGAATTTGATGTTTTAGTTTCCTTGCTCGAATCCCTAAGGTTTTGACAACGGCCAAAGAAGTGATTTTGGAGCTTAATGCCAAAAGAATAAGATACATTTTCTACTAATGTGTTTTATTACAAAAATACACAAATAAATGACATTTATCAAGCCATCTACAAAGATATAAAAGATGGGGAGTTTGTGGGTTTCCACGCCAGGTGGCGCATGTTGTAGTTTCGTGTTGTTTTATCGAAATTATAACAAAGAACGATTGGAACAAAATTCAAATTAAGAATTGAAGTTCAAATTAATAGAAAATTAATATTCAAATAATTTAAATTACACCCGCGACGGCAAAAGCTTTTAATGTACCTAAGAATAACACAAGTTTTAAAATTGGAATATTTTTGAGAGGCGGCACAAGTCTGTTTGCAGACTAATGCCGCCTCTTGGGAGCATCCGCGACATCCCTGAAAATATTGAAAGTCTTAAAATTGGAATATTTTCGGGAGGCGGCACAAGTCTGTTTACAGACTAATGCCGCCTCTTGGGACTATCCGCGGCATCATGATGTGGTCGAAGATGAAGCACGCAGACTTAGAAGCCAAGCTTAGCTTTTATTTAAATACGGATATCTTATTTGCCCACTAGCTCGCCTGATGGGAAGCGTCGATGTGGTCGAAGATGAAGCACGCAGACTTAGTAGACACCCCAAGCGTATAGTTCTGTATAAATATTAGCTCAGCTTGTTAATTACATAATTAAGTGAAATTGTAAACAATTTGTTTTTTTTCTCATGCACTATTTTTTAAGCAAGTACTAGAATCTTGTCAGCTAATGCGAAATGCTACTGCAATTTTAATTTTTTTTTTTTTTTTTTTTTTTTTTTTACTCTTTTGACATTTTATATGTATATATAACATAATACTCATAACACTCAGATATAATAAACACACAAGAATTGACCTAAAATAAAATAACTTAAAATAATAACTACTTTTAATTTTAATTTTTCGTGTTTGCCACATAAAAATGAGCTTAATTCTTGAAAACATAAAGCCTGCGCTCATTTGTACAGCAAACCTGAGCTTCATCGGCCAAAAAATGTCATAACTTTTGATATACCATTCTGTTCTTTATGCACAAGACTTAGAGCTACTATTTGTATGCGTAAGATTTCCTAAAAGTTTTACAAATCGGCCAAATTATTTGTCAAGTTGTTTAAATTCTAGAACTAATATTTTTATATGGAAGACAGATAGTTCTGTTCTGAAATTTCGATAGAGGCTCCCTCATTTAACTCCGTAAATAAATTTGTCGCTGTACCCAATACGGCACTACCAGACGAAGGTGCCAAATTATTTGGTATTGGATTTCGACCTTAACACTTTGAGTTAAGGTAGATTTTTCTATTGATACCAGTTCAGTAGCAATTTCTCTATATACAAAACAGTCAGTTAGTCCGTGACTTGGGAAGGTCAATGTTGTGTGGCCAGATTCGGAAATAAATATTTTCGGAATTCAAATTTTTCACTTTTTTTTATCTGGTTTTGTGTAAACATTTTTAAAAATAATTATTGTTTATTTATGTTTTTATTGAAATTGTGTTATTAAAATGGCGTTTTTTTTTAAATACAAGAACCGTTTTGTTAAGAATTTTTTTAAGGCAAAATATAATAATTACTAATTTTTGTTTATTTTAAGTAAATAAATTAAAACATTGTGTTTGGGAAACTAATTCATAAATAATTATATTAAATACACGAAAAATAATATTTAATTTTAGAATTATTTTCTTACTTAAAAAATTATCTAAAAGTCAATGTTTGAAATTTTGATTTCATTTCAAAAAAAAATTAAATTTAATTTGTGCCAAATGGTTTTCATAAGAAATAATTTATGTTTATTTTTTTGTTATTATTAATTTAATTTTAAGTATTGCTTTTCATGCTATTGATACGTACTTATTAATTATGTATAATAATTTTCTGAATTTTTTTTGTTGTTTGAAAATCGGCCGTATTTTGTATAATTTGTTTTCATTTTGCAGTTTTTCGTGTGAAAAATTAAGTGATTAAAAGTGATTTGACTTTAAGAATATTTGTTATCTGTGACGATGAGTCTACGAAGGTAATATTAAAGTATTTAACGTTTCATTATAATTGTTTAAATTTAAGGTATATTTTTAGTTCTTTTTTTCAATTTACAGTCGTAATCAAGTATGTTATACACCTTTTATTAAGTCTTGTTTACACCAACGCAATATCTGTTTTATGTCTCTTTCCATTCAAAAGTTGTCTGGAAGAAACCGCTCTAGACGATAATACCTCCATTATACGCTACATACATATTATTTTGTTTTGTTAAATTCTTTAACCCCTTTTCATGTTTCATATTTGTATATGTAATAATATTTATATGTTTCGTCTATCTATCTCTCTATCTATCTATCTATCTATCTATCTATCTATCTATCTATCTATATATCTATCTATCTATCTATCTATCTATCTATCTATCTATCTATCTATCTATCTATCTATCTATATATATATCTATCTATCTATCTATCTATCTATCTATCTATCTATCTATCTATCTATCTATCTATCTATCTATCTATCTATCTATCTATCTATATCTATATCTATATCTATATCTATATCTATATCTATATCTATATCTATATCTATATCTATCTATCTATCTATCTATCTATCTATCTATCTATCTATCTATCTATCTATCTATCTATCTATATCTATATCTATATCTATATCTATATCTATCTATCTATCTATCTATCTATCTATCTATCTATCTATCTATATATCTATCTATCTATCTATCTATCTATCTATCTATCTATCTATCTATCTATCTATCTATCTATCTATCTATCTATCTATCTATCTATCTATCTATCTATCTATCTATCTATCTATCTATCTATCTATCTATCTATCTATCTATCTATCTATCTATCTATCTATCTATCTATCTATCTATCTATCTATCTATCTATCTATCTATCTATCTATCTATCTATCTATCTATCTATCTATCTATCTATCTATCTATCTATCTATCTATCTATCTATCTATCTATCTATCTATCTATACTATTACTATTATTATAAAGAGCAAAGATTTGATTGTTTGTTTGTATTGAATAGGCTCCGAAACTACTGGACCGATTTCAAAAATTCTTTCACCGTTGGGAAGCTACATTATCCCCGGGTGATATAGGCTACTTTCTATCCCTGTATTCCCAAGGGAACGGGAACTACGCGGGTGAACCGCGAGGCGTCCGCTAGTGTGTAATAAAGTTGTATTCTTTTCTAATTTTTATCAATTGATACAAAATAGAAACTAATTTTATTCAAGCCATATCTGATCGCAGACAAGAATAAAAAAATTCCATCAGACTGGTAAACAGAATTAACGACTAGTGTTACACAGGTCGTATAGACACTAACGTATATACATATAAGATGAAGTAAATTGGTTTGTTTGTACGTGTTTTGTAAGAAACATCAAAGAAAGCCTGACACATTCGAGTGTATTATATAAATGTAGTAAACATGTTACTTTATTTGACGTCTACTGAGTTAATAAAATATAATTTATGGCCAAGAATAGCAATTAACTTGAAGTCGATGAAGGAAAACATCGTGAGGAAACCATAGCACGGTGGTAGAGTCCTCTCTAGTACTCGGCTGGCTAGCTACAACCCTCAAGTTGGAAATCTGCCGCCAAGCACCTAACGGTGTGTTCTGGCAGCCTCACTTAAGAGCCAGTTCCATTCCAGGCTAAGTGTGCTTTAGCAACTACGACCACACCTTCACTTAACATCAGGTGAGCTGTGGTCAAACATCTAGTCTATCAACATTAAAAAAATCTCACTAAATTGAGACTTTAGATGGTTAGTCTCAACAGCCCAGTAATTTCGCTAGCTGCAGTGCCCTTCAAACCGGAACACAGTAATGTTTACACACTAATCACAGAATGTTTACAAAATATCTGGAGTGGTACCTTAAATCAAAAATAAATAAATAAATATCGTAGGACATTACACACAGCGCCATCTGACCCCAAACTAAGCAAAGCTTGTACTATGGAAGTCAGATAACTGATAGAATACTTAAATACTTTTTTTTTAGTGTAAATGCATACTTAGAATACACACAGTACACCCAGACAAAGAACAAACATTTGTTTTATATCACTATAAATAAAAATAAATATCGTAGGACATTACACACAGCGCCATCTGACCCCAAACCAAGCAAAGCATGTACTATGGAAGTCAGATAACTGATAGAATATTTACATTGTTTTTTTTACACCCAGACAGAACATACATTTGTTTATATCACAATATGCTTGTTCTGGGTAGGGGTCGAACCTACGCCCTTCAGCTCTTGGTGCAGACGTACTACCAATGAACCAACAGGACTTTTTTTTTTTATAGTAGATAGGCTTGCGTTTGATTGCCATCCCGCCTGATGTTAAGCGAAGATGCGGTCTACGGCGGAGCACGCTCGCCTAGAAGAAACCGATTCACTCGCGACTTGAAGGTACCCAGACTATATTCATTGGGGAACACCCACTCGGGTAGCAGATTCTAATGTCTAGCGGTACGCATGAAAAAAGTGGAATCAAACCCCTTACCTTCCTGCTAAGGAGATCTGCCACTAAGTTTAATCAATTTAGTATCAAAGGTACAACTAATTTTGAGCAAGTTCAGGTTAGTTAGAACTGTGTGACTGGCATTGAATCGCTTTCAAGTTTCAGACGAAAGCATTCGTTTCACGCTCTGCTGATTTCCAGGATTCGATTGAAGGGACCAGACGTCTCTATCTCTCTATATATACGAGTATATGTGATAGGTAAACATATAAATTGATCAACGGAAACGACTTTAGCTGGTAGTGGTTTACTATTTTACATGGTTTATTTGGTGGTAGATCTCCTTAGAAGGAGGTCATCTAGGTCGGTACCACCGCAGTACCAGTTATTCTGCCGCTAAGCAGTAGTGTGTAAAGTATAGTGTGTATCAATATGTCGCAAGAGGTCTCCTTATCAGTTATGCTTTCCGGGCGGTCGCCGTGCGGAGCAGACGTAATTCAGCAGTTTTGCCTAGGTACATATTTGTATGTGTCTCGGACCGAATACCGGGATGCATAACTAGATACAGTATTTAAAATAATAATAATAATACAATTTAATTTAAAAATAATTTTAACAAAATTCAAATCGTAACAAAATTAAATAAACAATAGATTAAAAAAATCATCTAGGTACATATTTTATAAATTAAACATTAAAAAACAAAAGGAAGAAATACGTTTAATGTCACAAACCGGCCTCGACTCAGCATAATGCCGACTGCAGCCAGACGGCGCTGGTCTTCCGTCGAGGCCGGCAGGTGACGTCACGCACGAGTATGCCGCCGGCCGGTAAAAAATAAAAAGTTAAACAAAAATACGTAATTGTACCTGCTTCCAGGCTGAACACACTGTGACTAAATACAAAAATTGTCGTAAGACCTACATGATGTATTCTTGGGAATAAATCAATTGATTTGACGGCACCAGGGTGTCGGTGCATTTTTTTTTATGTAACAAGTAATGAGACGAACGAGACGCTCTCCTGATGGTAAGAGATAACGCCTGCCCATGACCATTGCAGCGATACACAGAACTTTGAGTAACAAAACAAAGTCTAGGGCATCGCTGCTTTGGCGCTCATTACTTTGAGACTTTCTATGGTTAGTCTCAACAGCCCAGTAATGTCGCTGCAGTACCCTTCAAACTGGACCACAGTAATATCTACACACTACTGCTTAGCGGCAGAATAAGTGGTACTGCGGTGGTACCTACTTAGACGATCTACGCATGGTAGAGGATAAATGCTACTCCGGTTTAAGGTGTGGAGACGGAACACCCCAGGGTTTTTAAGGGGTATGCCGTCATTCCCATTGAAGACAGCCCCATTGGCTCATTGATAGTATATCTGCCTTGAGAGCTGTAGGGCGGGGGTTTGATTCCCACTCAGGGCAATCATTTTGTGAATAAACAAATGTTTGCTCTGTGTCTGGGTGTTCTGTATTTATTATAAGTATGTATTTACAAAAGAAAAGTATTTATGTATTCTATCAGTTATCTGACTTTCATCACACAAGCTCTGCTTAGTTTGGGGTCAGATGGCGCTGTGTGTAATGTCCTACGATATTTATTTATTTATTAATTCTTGACGGAGAGTCTCACATGACCACCTGCCACCCACGTGGCCGGGTGGTATCCACAAAGGATTTCCCTTGGGGAAAAAGGGTGTCGACGCGTTTGGCGTCCTACTGGTTATGTTTGAGTATTTAATATTGAAAGAAAATTAGCAATTTGGTTAATGATTTTACATTTTCCTTTAATCAATTGAAATGCCGATTATAACAGTTATTTTGGCTTTAACATTTATTTAAAGGTAATTCGTTCTTTTTAACAATTTGTACGAGGAAAATTGGCTCCAATAGATTTAAGTAAATTGTCATAGGATGGGAGCTATTGCCAGAAAAAATACTGTATGTTCATCTCTAATTTTTAAACATCTACAAGTGATATCTTAATTATTTGTTTCGAATCCTATTTGTTTAATACTAGCGGACGCCTCGCTGTTTGAGCCGCGTAGTTCCCGTTCCCGTGGGAATACAGGGATACAGGATTTTACCTGCGTAGTGATGGATGATGATGATGAAAAGTATTCCATATCTTTTTCCAGGGTCTCAGCTACCTCCATATCAAATTTCATACAAATCCGTTTAGTAGTTTTTGCGTGAAAGAGTAACAAACATCCATCCATCCAAACTTTCACATTTATAATATTAATGTTTCAACAGAATTTTCACACTAATACTAGTAGTTATTAGTTAGTTCATTGGTGGTATGTCTGCTCCAAGATCTGAAAAGCGTGGGTTCGATTCTCACCCGGGATAAACATTTTGTGGTATACACAAATGTTTGTTCTGTATCTACACAAATGTTATAAAGAGGTAAGATTTGTATTATTGGTTTTTTGTTAAGAATAAACTCAAAAAGTATAAGCATGTATTTACAAAAAGAAAAAGGTATTTAAGTAATATATCAGTTATCTGACTTCCATAGCACAAGCTTTGCTTAGTTTGGGGTCAGATAGCTCTGTGTGTAATGTCCAACGTAATTTTTTATTTTTTGTAAAGGGGATGTGATTAATTCGTCCCGTAGCTCCCAGCCTACAATCACTGCGTTGGCTTGTACGTCTGCCCAATCCATTTGTATGCTAAACACGTTTCCTCGTGGTTCGTGTGTTGTTGGATATTGCTTTTAATAGATTTGGGACGGCAGCAGTTTAGTTCAAAATATACGGCGACTCAATTAGCTTAGAAACTTTTAACTACTTTTGGATAATTATGTTTGGACTTATTATTTTATTTATAACACTTTATTGTTTACTTATAAAATAACATGTTCAAAAGAAATTAAGTCTTTTTTTTGAACGTGTTAAAGCTGCTAAAGAATTATCTGTCAGCCATCCCCATACAAATATTAAAATCCTACTAATATTAGTAGCGATGATAGCTCAGTGGTTAGCGCGGTCGGTTCGCATGCCGAAGGGCGTGGGTTCAAACCCCAACAATGAGCTTGAGCTGCCGGTGAAGGAAAACATCGTGAGGAAACCTTAGCATGGTGGTAGGGTACTTTCTAGTACTCGGCTGGCTAGCTACCACCTTCAAGTTGAAAATCTGCCGCTAAGCATCTAACAGTGTGTTCTGGCAGCCTCACTTGAGAGCCAGTTCCATTCCAGGCTAGGTGTGTTTTACCATCTTCGATCACACCTTGACTTAACATCAGGTGAGGTGTGGTCAAACACCTAGCCTGTCAATCATAAAAAAAAAGTTCTATAGATATATACCTATAGAACTTTTTTTTACGGTTCTTGTAAGAATCACAATACTCGACTTTTCGAGTCAAAACGCGACAAAAACATTTTCTTCTGTTTATATCGTCGAAGCAAAGAACGTTTTCTCAAATTGTTTCGTAATGAACCCATATTTTTATGATTCCAATCGACAATCGATTTTAAGGCTAGGACCACACACCATACCCACAAGACAGCCCTATGGCTCATTGGTAGTACACCTACTTTAAAAGCTGTAGGGCGTTTTGATTCCGACTAAAGACAAACATTTTGTGATTTAAACAATAAACATATGTTTGTTTTGTGTCTGGGTTTAAACAAAAAATGTAAAGCTAATGAGACGAGCGCTACGCTCTCTTGTTGTTAAGAGATAACGCATGCCCATGACCATTGCAGCGATACACAGAACTTTGAGTAGCAAAACAAAGTCCGGGGCATTGCTGCTTTGGCACTTTGAGACTTTCGATAGTCTCAAAAGCCAAGTAATTTTGCTTTTTTAAATTTTTTTACTAAAAGTTTTGCGAAAAGGCTGCCACTTGTGGCTGTATTTCATAAGAAATACTTTTAATTTCTGTACAATTTTCTGTTTGTAGTGTTCACAATAAACAGTTCACGTTTGTTTATCTATTTATGAATTTATAAAAACAAAAACTTATCTATCTATCTATACTATTATAAAGAGGGAAGATTTGATTGTTTGTTTGTAATGAATAGGCTCCAAGACTACTGGACCGATTTCAAAAATTCTTTCACTGTTGGGAAGCTACACTATCCCCGGGTGACAAAGGCTGCTTTTTATTCCTATATTCCCACGGGAATGGGAACTACGTGGGTGAAACTGTGAGGTGTCCGCTAGTATTTAATATATAAGTTTTTGTCGTTCACCTTAAATAAATAAATATCGTAGGACATTACACACAGCGCCATCTGAGCCCAAACTAAGCAAAGCTTGAGCTATGGAAGACAGATAACTGATAGAATACTTAAATAGTTTGTTTTTTGTAAAAACATACTTATAATTACTTTGTTTTTTGTACTTTGACATCTTCATTTTTTTAATTTTTGTAATTGTATTTTAGATTTTTGTTTTTGTGGAATGTCAAAATTTTGTGAGATCGAATGTAATTGGTTTACCGTATTCTTTCTCAATAAATAAATAAATAATAAATACAGAACACCCAGACACAGAACAAACATTTGTTTTGTTTATACCACAAAGTTTGTCCTGGGTGGTGTCCTCTTGAGGCAGACATTCTATCAATGAACCAACAGGGCTGTCATCCTTGGATAGTGGGTGAATGAATAGGACTCATTTTGCGGTGTGACCCTTGCCTTACGTGTTAGTTAAAGGGGAAAATGCCGAGAGTCAGGTTATATGGACTATTTTGTGCCAATGAATTGATATTTTTTATGTTCGTGTCGACTTTATTGAGTTTGGAAACAAAGAGAAATATAATATTTGAACGCAATTTCTATTCGATAGATAGGCAGAACCTTTTGTGTATACCAGAAAATGAAAAAATGTACAGAAAACATTTTTTTTCTATTTTGTAACTTTTGTCTGTCTCTGTTTGTTTATTTTTGTGCTTGTTACAGAATGAAACGTTTTTTCTTTCTTTAAATGTTTTTACAGGCTAGGTGTTTGACCCCAGCTCACCTGATATTAAGTGACGGTGTGGTCGACGATTGTAAAGCACACCTAGCATGGAATGGAGCTGGCTCTCAAGTGAAGCTGCCGGAACACAGCGTTAGGTGCTTGGCGGTAGATATAATGGTCATGGACAGAAACATGACCATTGTAGCTTTGAGTGACAAAACTACTTTCAAGTCATCGCTGCTTCGGCGCTCATTACTTTGAGATATTCGATGGTCAGTCTCAACAACCCTGTTATGTTTTAGGGTTCCGTACCCAAAGGGTAAAACGGGACCCTATTACTAAGACTCCACTCTGCGTTCGTTTGTCCGTCTGCCACCCGGCTGTATTTCATGAACCATGATAGTTAGACAGTTGAAATTTTCACAGATAATGTATTTCTGTTGCCGCTATAACAACAAATACTAAAAAATAGAATAAAATAAATATTTAAAAGGGCTCCCATACTAACGTGATTTTTTGCCGTTTTTATAGATAAAGGTACGGAATCCTTTGTGTGCGAGTCCGACTCGCACTTTGCTGTTTTTTTCTTCTATTTTGTAATGTAATAGTAAGCGAAAGAAACGCTCTCCTGATGGTAGAAAATATCGCCTGTCCATGACCATTGCAGCGATACACAGAACTTTGAGTAGCAAAACAAAGTCCGGGGCATCGCTGCTTTGGCGCTCATTACTTTGAGACTTTCGATGGTTAGTCTCAACAGCCCAGTAATTTCTCTAGCTGCGGTAACTTTCAAACTGTTTATACACTACAGATAATAGAAAATCTTACTGTATGTCAACATTAAATTGGTACTCATTTGCGACAGGCCATATTTCAAGGCCATAGTACAAGACAAAGTTTCTAAGTTATGTACAAAGTTTGCCGATATCTCGGGGACGGGAATAAGTCTTTAAGTCACTTCTAAGTTTTATTAACTTATAGGAATAAGTAAACAAGAAAGCCGCGGATTTTGTGTAGTTTCTTATGTATAGAATAGAATATAATACAATTTTATTACACACCAAATATACATACAAATATGAAACATAAAAATAAATATCGTAGGACATTACACACAGCGCCATCTGACCCCAAACTAAGCAGAGCTTGTGTTATGGAAGGCAGATAACTGATAGAATACATAAATACTTTTTTTTCTAAATACATACTTATAATACATACAGACACAGAACAAACATTAAATTTGTTTATTCACAAAATGTTTGCCCTGAGTGGGAATCGAACCCACGCTCTACAGCTCTCAAGGCAGATATACTACCAATGAGCCAACGGGGCTGTCAAAATGAGATAACGAATATAACAAAACTAAAAAAATAACATACTAGCTGCGCGCCGCGGTGTCACCCGCTACATGTTTTCGGGTGACACCGCGGCAAAAAGTAGCCTATGTGTTAATTTAGAGTCTCAGACACCTCCATATCAAATTCCGTTCCGTTCCGTTCTCACCCAAATCCGTTCAGTAGTTTTTGCGTGAAAGAGTAGCAAACATCCATCCGTCTAAACTTTCACATTTATAATATTAGTGAGATAACGGCGGTCTTATCGCCTAGAGCGATGGACTTCTTTGTGGACGATTTCGTTCTTTTGTTGGTAGGATATAACGTCCTTGACCATGACCATTGTGGCGGTATCTAAAACTAAAGTTACCACTTTCAAGTTGAAAATCTGCCGCCAAGCATCTAACGGTGTGTTCCGGCAGCCTCACTTGGGAGACAGTTCCATTCCAGGCTAGGAGTGCTTTACCATCTTCGACTAACTAAATAAAATAAATAAATATCATAGGACATTACACACAGCGCCATCTGACCCCAAACTAAGCAGAGCTTGTTCTATGGAAGACAGATAACTGATAGAATAATTAAATACTTTTTTTTTTTTGTAAATACATACTTATAATACATACAGTACACCCAGACACAGAACAAACATCGATGTTAGTCACACAAATGTTAGTCCTGAGTGGGAATCGAACCCATGCCCTTCAGCTCTCGAAGTAGACACACTACCAATGAGCCAACAGGGCTGTCAACTGTTACTTAACATCAGGTGAGCTGTGGTCAAACAGCCAGTCAACCATACTAATATGTACAAAGTTTGATACCAAAAAAGATACAATATTATCTGTAGCATAACTCAATCCGGTACAGATACATAGTATAGGAGAAATGTATCAAAGTCATTGGAATGGAACAATCCAGTCGTGACCTAGATTGTGTAATATTACTATGATTGGGCTAACTTTGGCAGCAAACTGGCGACGGAGTTAGAAACCAGGTTCGATAGTTGCTTGGGATTAAAATAGAACAGAATTTCAAACTCCAACCCGACCAGACCTTTGGATGCTCTCACCCAACTGTAGCGATGATAGCTCAGTGTTTACCGAGGTGGGTTCACGTTGAACCATCATCATCATCATTTCAGCCGTAGGTTACCACTGCTGGACATAGGCCTCCCTCATTGACTTCCATAAAGACCGGTTTGAAGCGGCTCGCATCCAGCGCGTTCCTGTGGTCTTTATTAGGTCGTCTGTCCACCTTGTGGGTGGACGTCCTACGCTGCGCTTGTCGGTCAGCAGCCCCATCGGCTATCAGTTCTGCGTGCTATGTGCCCTGCCCACTGCCACTTCAACTTGCTAATCCGTTGGGCTATGTCGGTAACATTGGTTCGTCTACGGATCTCCTCATTTCTGATTCGATCTTGCAGGGAAACTCCGAGCATAGCCCTCTCATAGACCAGGGGTTCCCACTACAAATTTTCACACTAAAAAATATACGACTCACAAGAAATAAACTTTGGTTTATATAATAAATCTTGTGCTATGGAAGTCAGATAACTGATAGAATACATAAATACTTTTTTTTTTAAATACATACTTATAATAAATATAGTACACCCAGACACAGAACAAACATTTGTTTACACCACAAAATGTTTATTCTGGGAGTGAATCGAACCCACGCCCTTCAGATCTTGGAGCTGACATACTACCAATAAACCATCAGGGCCGTGAAATGACTAACGAGATGCTCTCCTGATGGTAAGCGATAACGCCTGTCAATGATCATTGCAGCTATACACAGAATTTTGAGTAACAAAACAAAGTCCAGGGCATCGCTGCTTTGGCGCTCATTACTTTGAGACTTTCAACGGTTAGTATCAACAGCCCTGTAATTTCGCTAGCTGCAGTACCCTTCGAACCGGAACACAGTAATGTTTACACACTACTGCTTAGCTACCTAGACGACCTCCTGCTAAGGAAATCTACCACCAAGTAAAATAATGTCAAATTATAATATAAAAAAATATTAACTGTGTGTTCCAAGATAATAAACGATGACACACTTATCTTGAAATGACATTATACCGTCCTTTTTGTGCGGACGCCTTAACTGTAGAAAAAGGTTTTCATTTGCGACAAAAATTAAGTAATCACCCTAAAATTTATTCAAAAGAAAATAGATCGTCAGTGTAAAGTTTTACCGCAGTTTGACGGAACCTCTAAATCTGGAGGCTAATTGGCTCGACTGTGCAGTTAACTGTGTCGCTCGTTAGTCCAAAGCGAAGTTTTAACTCTCTAGACGAAAAAGTGAAAGACATTTGCTAGCAAAAAGTATTGAGACCTTTACATAATAATATGAAAAAAATTTGACTCTTTAGTTGAAGAAAAAAAAATTCATCCATAATTTTTTTTTTTAATTTAAATTTATACGCTCCACAGACGTTCCGTGACCTTTCTTTTTTTTTAATTTTGGCGTCGCATTTTGAGCATTAGCCAGTGTCAAGTGTTTTGATATTTTCAAGTTTTATAAGTTAAAAAGTAGTCAAAGCCTTTTCTTGGTCAAGTCCAGTCCGTGTCAGTTATGCTTTAGTAAAGTAGTGGCGACTTTACTATAAAGCTTCGATGGAGATTTGGAAGCAACACGAAAAGTCATGTTTCACCACATTATATCATTTTCCCACACTCGCGCTTGTGATTCGGCACTTTATGAATAAAACACCACCATTTTTATGCATAAACACTTGAAAAAACACTAGTTTTGGAAGAAATTACAACGGGCTGACACGACACTCTCCGCGTTCCCGCCAAAACTCTCCGTGACCTTTGTCAACTTGAATTACATTTTTTTTTTTACAATTATACAATATAGGAATAGAAAAATCAGTTAAATAAATTTAATCTTAAACTAAGGTTAAAGTAGGTACTATTTTTTTTTTTTTTTTTTTTTAATAGTTGACAGGCTAGTTGTTTGACCACAGCTCACCTGATGTTAAGTGAAGGTGTGGTCGAAGATGGTAAAGCACACCTAGCCTGGAATGGAACTGGCTCTCAAGTGAGGCTGCCGGAACACACCGTTAGATGCTTGGCGGCAGACTTTCAACTTGAGGGTGGTAGCTAGCCAGCCGAGTACTAGAAAGTATCCTACCACCATGCTATGGTTTCCTCACGATGTTTTCCTTCACCGGCAGCTCAAGCTCATTGTTGGGGTTTGAACCCACGCCCTTCGGCATGCGAACCTACCGCGCTAACCACTGAGCTATCATCGCTACAAAAGTCGCATCGCTAGTTTGTGTGCCCCTCAAGGAAAGAGGGGTGGAGGCTCTCCAGCTCCACCCCTACAAGGGAAGGGTCCCAGGGGACCAACGCCGTCGGGGCCGCGGATGAGTGCGAAAGCGTTCCCGTAGCCCCGGCACATAGGTGTCAGGCAGAAACACCCCAGGGTGCCCCAAGTACTAGTACGGTAAAAATCTTAAATACGTTCAGTTATTTAAAAAAAAAATCGGTCAAGTGCGACTAGCACTCGCACCATCCCACTAAGATTATAAATGTGAAAGTTATAAATAAATAAATATCGTAGGACTATACACACAGCGCCATCTGGCCGCAAACTGAGCAGAGCTTGTGGGATGGAAGTCAGACAACTGATAGAATACATAAATACTTTTTTTTTTTTGTAAATACATACTTAAAATACATACAGAACACCCAGCCACAGAACAAACATTTGTTTATTCACAAAATGTTTGCCCTGAGTGGGAATCGAACCCACGCCCTACAGCTCTCAAGGCAGATATACTACCAATGAGCCAACGGAGCTGTTATGCGAAATTTGGTATTGAGGTAGCTGAATTAAGACATAGGCTTCTTTTTATCCCGAAAACATGTAGCGGATAACACCGCGCGGCGCAGCTAGTGTAACATAAGATAGGACCAACCTACCCACGCAAGTCCACTAATAAACAATGCTCAAAGATAATCTGCGCTTAAAATAGGCTGTTACATTACATTTTAAATTAAGAAGACTGAAAATTTGAAGTGTTAATTAACTTTTCACAACGTTTCTATGTAAAATCCTCAGTCTATAAGTACTTACTTGGTAGTTGATAAAGCTACACTTCAAGTATTAAGTTTGAATAAAATTAATGATACAACTTAAAGCCCCTGTTGGCTCATTGGTAGCATGTCTGCTTCAAGAGCTGTGGGCGTGGGTTCGATTCCCACCCAGGACAAGCATTTTGTGATATAAAACCAAATGTTTGTTCTGTGTCTGGGTGTACTGTATGTATTATAAGTATGTATTTACAAAAAAAAATGTGTAAGTATTCTATCAGTTATCTGACTTCCATAGTACAAGCTTTGCTTAGTTTGGGGTCAGATGGCGCTGTGTGTAATGTCCTACGATATTTGTTTATTTAAAGTAAATTACTTAATTTAATTGCTAAAAGTGTGAAGTGAGAATAAGTACGTCCAGCTCGACATGCAAATTCCATTACGGAATGTCTGGTACAAATCATATAATCCTACTTCCTATTATTAGTAATAGTAGTTTTTGCGTGAAAGAGTAACAAATATACAACCATACTCACAAACTTTCGCCTTTATAATAATTATACTGGCTGCGCTCCGCGGTGTTACCCGCTTCATGTTTTCAGGATAAAAAGTAGCCTATGTGTTAATTTTTTTTTTTTTTTATGTCAAAAGTAATGAGACGTACGAGACGCTCTCCTGATGGTAAGAGATAACGTCTGTTTAAGTAACAAAACAAAGTCCAGGGCATCACTGCTTTGGCGCTCATTACTTTAAGACTTTTGATAGAGTTAGTCTCAACAGCCCAGTAATTTCGCTAGCTGCAGTACCCTTCAAACCGAAATGTATGTTAATGACTATGTGTTAGTTCAGAGTTTCAGCTACCTCCATACCAAATTTCATTTAAATCCGTTTATTAGTTTTTGCGTGAAAGAATAACAAACATACAACCATGCTCACAAACTTTGGCATTTTTAATAAATTACTGGGCTGTTGAGACTAACCATCTAGTCTCAAAGTAATGAGTGCCAAAGCAGCAATGCCCTGGACGTTGTTTTGTTACTCAAAGTTCTGTGTATCGCTGCAATGGTCATGGACAGGCGTTATCTCTTAACATCAGGAGAGCGCCTCGATCGTCTCATTACTTTTACATTAAAAAAAAAAAAAAAAAAAATTATATTAGCTGCGCTCCGCGGTGTTACCCGCTTCATGTTTTCAGGATAAAAAGTAGCCTATGTGTTAATCCAGTGTTTCAGCTACCTCTAAACCAAATTTTATTTAAATCCGTTTAGTAGTTTTTGCGTGAAACAGTAACAAACATACTCACAAACTTTCGCATTTGTATGATACTAGCTGCGCTCCGCGATGTTACCCGCTATATGTTATCGGGATCAAAAGTCACTTATGTGTTAATCTAGGGCGTCGGCTACCTCCATACCAAATTTCATCCAAATCCGTTGAGTAGCTTTTGCGTGAAAGAGCAACAAACATCCATTCAAACTTTCACATTTATAATATTAATAAGATTACAATCGCTTTTTCTTATGCTTTAGACCGTAAGCAAAAGCTAAATTATTGTATGTTAAGCGTCGAGCGACATCTGGCTATGAAGGTTGTTCTCGACGGAAAACAGCACAGATTTATGATAATTTCGCTAAACAGAATTAAATTAAAATAAATTTCGAACTCTTAATAAGTTTTCTCTTAATTTTTAGATACTTAACTCTGGATTGTTGACGGAATAAGATTTTGAATGTCATTTTTGTGCTAATTTAAGAACTAGCTGCGCCCCGTGGTCTTACCCGCTACATTTTTTCGGGATAAAATTTAGTCTATGTGCTAACCAATTCAAATTAAAATTAAATTAAATTCAAATTATTTATTATTGACACAAAAACGATTAAACAATTACATTTAAGTCACAAAATTATAAAACAACTAAATTCAAAATAAAATGTCAAATTAAAATATAATGTCAGGTTAAAATATAAAGTCAAGTTTAAAT
This sequence comes from Biston betularia, assembly GCA_905404145.2. Classification (NCBI taxonomy): domain Eukaryota; kingdom Metazoa; phylum Arthropoda; class Insecta; order Lepidoptera; family Geometridae; genus Biston; species Biston betularia. Next base: position 2,798,972 of record FR989891.1, read on the forward strand.
ACAATGTCAAAATACAAATAAAATGTCAAAACTGGATACAATGTCAAATAAAAATATATCAGTTATATGTCAGAAAAAACATCGTCAATGGTGTCGTGCCTCTTGCACCTGTCCCACTGATCAGTCAGATTTTCACAATAAAATAAGAAATTTCCAGTAACAGTTTTCCAAGTATCAGATAGAATATCGAAATCAGTGTTGACAGCAAGGAGCGCATTGAAGTGGCGGCGGGCGCGAATCAATGGAGACATCGATCTCGCAACAGTACGACCTTGATCAACGTGGAAGAGGTTATGTGGCCGACCACGCCTATTTGCCGGAACCCAGGGATTATCCGGGGCGAAGAAAGAGGAGAGTAAATTATGCAGATGCATAGAGTCGACATACCCTCTAAGCACCTTACAGCAAAAAATCAGCTGGTCGAGTAGCCTTCTCACTTCCAAGGAGTTGTATCCTAGCTGCCCTAGAAGAAACTTGGTTGGGTACATGTAGGGATAGTATCCAAATAGCTTTTTGTACAGTGCCCTTAAGAAGACCTTTTGGACCTTCTCAAGCATCCGTGCGTAGGTGACATGATAAGGATTCCATACGCAGGCACTCGATTCAAGTTTACTTCTCACCAGAGCACCGTACAGGGTTTTTAAAACATGTGGGTTCTCAAAGTCCTTAGCATTACGCAGTACAAAACCTAGACGTCGGTAGGCCTCTTTTGCGAGATCCGACACGTGATCATGGAATGTCAGACTGCGATCGAATATTACCCCCAGATCTTTGACAGAAGATACTCTATTTATGGCTACGTTGTTTAGAAGATAATTGAAATTGATTGGATTTCTTTTGCGGTCAAACGTCATTATGTTACATTTACTTAAATTAAATTGCATTTTATTTGTCACACTCCATTTAAAAATACTATTTATGTCATTTTGAAGGCAAAGACAGTCATTTGGAGAACGTACTTCCATAAACAGTTTAAAATCGTCCGCATATAAGAGGCACTTGGCGCTACTCAAAACTTTCGGCAGGTCGTGGATCATACATGAAAAAAGATCAGGCCCAAGAACTGATCCTTGGCTTACCCCCGATCTAGTATGATAAGGTTGAGAATTGTAACAACCGTACTTCACAAATTGAAGCCGATCTCTCATATAGTCCGAGAAGAAGTCAAGTAACCGCGGAGAAAGGCCCATAGCAGACAGTTTATGAAGCAATATGTCATTATCAATTCTGTCAAAGGCTTTTTGAAAATCAAAATAAATTACGTCGACCTGAGAGCCACGATCCAAAGCATTAGATATGTAGTCAACTAGGGATAGGAGGTTTGAGTTTACGGAACAACCTGCCCTAAAACCATGTTGTTCGTCACCAAGCAGATGGTTTATTTGACGATACAACCCCCTATGTAGGACATATTCGAAGACCTTCGCCGGCGCACACAAAATTGCAATAGGACGGTATTGGTCTACCAGTAATTTATTACTATTCTTTGGAATAGGAGTCACGCGGGATGTCTTCCACTGAGCAGGGTATTTGCTATTTAAAAGAGATAGATTTAAAATATGGTACAGCGGAAGAATGAAGTGATTTTTATATGTCTTCAGAATGAAACCAGGCACGTTGTCCGGCCCTGGTGAGCTATTAGGCTTTAATTTATTAATAGCTCGATCAATATCTACAAGAGTAACAGAAGGAATGTCAACGTTACCACACAAAGCTCCGCTATCGCAATATGATCTACTATCTAGAAGAGGCGGTTCGTCCAAAAACACACTGGAAAAATAACTTGCAAACGCTTCTGCAGCTTCCACACCCGTATATGACTTCCCATCGTAAGTGACACTAGGTTCAAAACCACCCTTAGACTTTAGGTTACGCACGTGACCCCAGAAGCGCTGAGGTTGTAGTTGTAGCTGCTCTTCGATACCCAATATGTGTGTTTTGTACGCTTCAGAAATACGCGTCTTTAAACTCGAACGTAGATCCGAAAACTGGTTATATGTAACAACACATCTAGACTTCGTCCAAGCTCTATGCAAACTACTTTTACGACGAATATCATTAATAATATCCGCGTTGAACCAGACTGGATATCGATTGCATTTCGAGGACGACCTTTTCTTTTTAGGAACTGACAGATCAAATATCTCATATATAATACTGTAAAAAGCGTCGGAGGCAGTGGCAACATTTTCGCACTCGAGGACCGGTGCCCAGGAAGTTTTTTCGAGCAATGAGCAGAAAAGTGAATTATCCATTTTGCTAAAATTCCAATCACGCGACACATTAATGTTACTAGGCTGTAGGCGAACGCCTTTGCTATTGCCAGACCTAAAGTTCACCATTATCTCGAGTCCCGGGTGATATAACTGGTCAATGGGAACGAAACCGTCTCCCTCACACACGCATACCAGTCGCGACTCACTGCGCTCCTGTGCCAACACTACGTCAAGAATACTACCATGAGAATTAACAATGTCATTGTGATCAATTAAATTACAGTATGTCAAAAAATAACAATAATAATTTTTAATATTATTATTCGCACTGACCATATTCAGATCTCCAAATAGAAAAAATCTTACGTTCGAGCTAGCCAGAAAAGATTCAATTTTACAAAACAAATTCATATAGACGGCCTCGGCAGCCTTAGGTTTAATATATACAACACATACTATAAATGAAAAACCGCGATATGTAAAAGACGCCCACAGGTCTTCACCGAATTCGGACTCTCCAATGGTGTCAGCTACCTCTATAACAAATTTCATCGAAATTAATTATGTGTGTTGCTGCAGTGGTCTTAGACGTTATATCTTACCAAATACAAATACAAATAAATACAAATACTTTATTGATAACACCAATAAAGTATTTGTATACAAGTCACTTCAAAATTTTAAAGATGTCATTAAATGGGTTTTAAAACACTGATTACCATCAGGAGAGCGTTTTGCTCGTCTCGTTACCCTTACATTTTTGTTGACAGGCCAGGTGCCAGCTGACTTACTGTTAAGTAACAGTGTGGTCGAAGATGGTAAAGCACACCTAGCCTGGAATGAAATACATAAATATATTACAAAGTAGCTACATAGTCAAAGTGTGTTATTTGGTGCTATTTTACTCTACTCTCTAATTATATTATTTTTTATGGTTGACAGGCTAGGTTTTTGACCACAGCTCATCTGATGTTAAGTAACGGTGAAGTCGAAGATGGTAAAGCACACCTTGCCTGGAATAGAACTGGTTCTCAAGTGAGGCTGCCGGAACACACCGTTAGATGCTTGGCGGCAGATTTTTATCTTGAGGGTGGTAGATAGCCAGCCGAGTACTAAAGTACCCTACCACCATGCTATGGTTTCCTCACGATAGGTAAACACCTTCACCGGCAGCTCAAGCTAATCGTGGGGTTTGAACCGACGCCCTTCGGCATGCGAACCGACCCCGCTAACCACTGAGCTATCATCGCTACAATCTAATATTATGACTACTCTGAAACCGATATAGGTTCGTTCGATTGCCCTGAAATCGGGGAAAAGTTGCTTTTTCATAAAAATTGGTTGAATATTATTACTTGTTTTTTTTTTTGCAATTTTAGGCTCATAGCGAAAGTAATTCTCAGTATTGAAGATTACCAACTCTCAAATTTTAATACATTTCTCTGAAACACCGTGTTTGAAAATATTTTACAGAAAATCCACTAATGATAATCCTTATTACTCAAAATACTCGCTACTGTAAAATAAAAATGATATGGTACAAATAATTTTTTCTAGTCACGTTATAACGCTATCAATTTGAATATAATTATTATAAATTGCCACAATTATGCTACGTCGTAGCTTGGCGGCGTAGCGCTGCTACGGCGTAGAATGGTGCTACGACACGAAAACAAAAGGGTTTCTAATTTATCATTATAATAACCAAATAATACCTGGAAGACACTGCTCTTAGCGATATACCTGCCAGTCGCATTAGTTTTAGATCTTTTAATCCCATGTACGTATTGCTGTTACCTTTGGTGTAGGAAAACATCGTGAGGAAACTTTTTTTTAAGGTGGTTCGATTTCCAAACAAATATTTTTTTGCCATTTATGGACAAATGGAGCATAATTTTACAGTGAAATCACAGCTACTGGCATTGGTTTTGGTCTTTATTTGCGGGAAATCACAATTGCTTGAATACAATTCGAAATGTTTTCTTTGTTGACAGGACGGACACTTCCAGCGATGGCGGCAAAGAGAAAACCAGTCGGCTTAATGGTTTCTTAAGCCTTAAAACACCGCTTATCAGTACCAAGACCTTAGGGTAAGTGATAAAGTACTTTTTTTTTTAAATAGTTCCATACAATACTACCGGGATGCACCTTCCATCGCGTGCTTCAGAAGCAAAGATCTTGGCTTAAAGATACCTTGTTTTATGTTAAAAATAAGAGATTATTGAATTACTAGTAAGTAATTATAATATTTTTGTTTTTATTGACATTTATTTATCCTGACATAATCATTTTATATGTGACATATTATTTCATTGAAATTTCATTGTGTTGACATATTATGTTATGATTTTGATATTTGAAATAGAAAAATGACCTACAACTTTGGTGTTATTAATAAATGATTTGTATTTGTGTCTGTACCTCTTTAAAAGGTGTACAATAATGTAAGTTCTATTTTATTACAAATTTTTATCTACACTAATATTATAAAGCGGAAAGATTTTTTTTTTCTTCTTTATGTTAAAAATAATAAGACGAACGAGACGCTCTCCTGATGGTAAGAGATAACGCCTGTCCATGACCATTGCAGCAATACACAGAACTTTGAGTAATAAAACAAAGTTCGGGGCATCGCTGCTTTGGCGCTCATTACTTTGAATGTTTACACACTACTGCTTGGCGGCAGAATATCTGGTACTGCGGTGGTACCTACCTAGACGACGTCTTGCTAAGGAAATCTACCACCAAGTAAATTGTTTGTTGATTGTTTATTAGTTTGTATTGAATAGGCTCCGAAACTACTGGATCGATAAATTTATATTGTTAATCGAGTTTTATTTTCCCGTGCGAAGCCGGGGCGAGCTGCCAGTCTATCTATACCGATTTCAAAAACCGCTAGAGGTTCGCTAGTTAATTATCCGTACATATATCTCATCATCATCATCAGCCTACCAAAACCCACGTTTTTTCATACATTTTGACATCGAAATGTGACGAATGTTTTTTTAATACAATAATTGGCATGTATCTATTGACAGGCTAAGTTATCTACTCAGCCATTTTTCAGCGTTTCAAAATACATTATTTTAGTGAAAATATTTCCACGTTTACCTAAAATAACGTTTAACTGCCATCTATGGTTTTAGTTCTGAATCTCTTGAAGCAGTTGCGTTTCAACTGAAACTAAATAAATTCATGGAAGCTCACGAGTTCTCCATATTTTCAGTAGATGGCGCTAGTTGGATGTTCATAAGAAAAATCAATACTCCATGTACGTCATCCAGTTAAGACAGTCATAATTTGAAACCAGCTCTCGATATAACACTGCTCAATATTGAAAAAGTAAAATAATGTATGTATGAGATGAAAATAAACTTTTCAGACTTGAACGCCGCCGGAAGGTTGCAAGACAGTAAATTTTCTATAGGATTAATTTCAAAGTATATGCTACCGAGCGACCTTGTACATCCCCTTTTCACCACAGGACAAGTAAAAAGATGGCCCACCACCTATACATAGTGGAATTGCCTTGGGTACCTACCAACCGTTTTGAGTCTACGTTTTCATCCGTACGGCCAAGGAATGGAACAAGCTGGCTTCATTGTTTCCTGAGAGAGATATATCCTGGATCTTTTTAAGGTCAGAGTGAATAGGTATCTTCTAAGTCTGCGTGCTTCGTCTTCGACCACATCATCGCTTACCATCAGCTTATTCAGTGGTCCAATGCGGACTTATTTGTGTTAAAAATATTATTATGGACTACAAAATTTTACTTATTTAGAATTCAAAAATCATTACCAAAATTACTGATTACCTTTTTCTTTAGGTTTGGACGTGGAAAGATTCCATTAGATTTTTTCTGTGATGGAACGCAGATCAAGACTACTGGAAAGAAGCAATGTTTGCAGACTACTGCTTGTTGGTGTAGGTATGCTCAAAAACTTACAGAAGAACAGCCAGAAGTCCGATCTCATGCAATTACCACTTGATTATTATCTGTACCTATTAAACTAAATGTTTTATTTTATAAATTTAGGATGAAAATTTCATTGAAACAAACTAAAAAAGAAGTCTAGTGTGTGTAAATAAGGAGTTAAAAAGCCACACTCATACATACATACATACTAACACACAGAAAAACTTATAAATTTACTAGCGACTCACCCCGGCTTCGCACAGGTGTAATGTAGATATTAATGTAGCGCATATACATGAATTATACATTTAAATCTTTCTATTAAATCACTCTGCCTATTGATGGAAACCGCATTAAAATCCGTTGCGTAGTTTAAAAGATCTATGCGTACAGACGGCGGGAAACGACATCGTTTTATACTATGTAGAGACTAGCGACTCGCTCCGGCTTCGCACGAGTGAAATGTAGATACTTATGTGGTGCATATGCATTTATTATACATATAAACTTTTCTATTGAATCACTCTGTCTATTGATGGAAACTGCATTAAAATCCGTTGCGTAGTTTAAAAGATCTAAGCCTACAGACGGCGGGAAGTGATTTTGTTTTGTACTATGTGGCGACTAGCGTTCCGCCCCGTCTTCGCACGGGTGCAATGTAGATACTAATGTGGTGCATATGCATGTATTATACATGTGAACCTTCCTCTTGAATTACTCTGTCTATTGATGGAAACCGCATTAAAATCCGTTGCGTAGTTTAAAAGATCTAAGCTTACAGACGGCGGAAAGCGACTTTGTTTCATACTATGTAGTTGTACAAATACAAATACTTTATTGATAACACCAATGATACAAGTCACAGTTGTAGAGACAATATTAGTGCTAAAGTGATATTTGGACAGGTTGTTCGATGCACCACATCGTACACAGGCGGGTTTTAATTTTTCAACCTATGTCTTGTAAACACATAAAGTAACTTTTAAAAAAATGTATATTTGTATTCTATCAGTTATCTGACTTCCATCGCACAAGCTCTGCTTAGTTTGGGACCAGATGGCGCTGTGTGTATAGTCCGACGATATTTATTTATTTAACTAGACGAGTCTATTCATTCGACATTGATTTTCATGATTATCGACGGAGACGTATGCAAACGGCCTTATTCGATGCGACAAGAAACTTGATTGCGATCCGATTTGCTTGTACTACGCATTTTATCTGAGACACGCGGTTTGATAAGAATAGAATACAACTTTATTACACACCAAACATATATTACTGTGTTCCAGTTTGAAGGGTACTGCAGCTAGCGTAATTACTGGGCTGTTGAGACTAACCATCGAAAGTCTCGAAAGTAATGAGCGCCAAAGCCGGGATGCCCTGGAGTTTGTTTTGTTACTCAAAGTTCTGTGTATAGCTGCAATGGTCATGGGCAGGCGTTATCTCTTACCATCAGGAGAGCGTTTCGTTCGTCCCATTACTTTTTACATACAAAAACATAAACCACTAAAAATGACTTTTGAAAAATGTAAGTATAATTTACAATATAAATTCACCTAGACATAATCAGTTTTGGAATGCGATACATTTCAGAAAAATGTGTTTTTGTATCTAAATAAAAATTGTACCAAATACAAAAACAAATATATTATTGATAGCATTGATAACAAATATATTATTTTTAGCGATGATAGCTCAGTGGTTAGCGCTGTAGGTTCGCATGCCGAAGGGTGTGGGTTCAAACCCCAACAATGAGCTTGAGCTGGCGGTGAAGGAAAACATCGTGAGGAAACCAAAGCATGGTGGTAGGGTACTTTCTAGTACTCGGCTGGCTAGCTACCACCCTCAAGTTGAAAATCTGCCGCCAAGCATCTAACGGTGTGTTCCGGCAGCCTCACTTGAGAGCCAGTTCCATTCCAGGCTAGCTGTGCTGTGTGCCATCTTCGACCACACCTTCACTTAACATCAGGTGAGCTGAGGTCAAAACACCTGGCCTATTAAACGTTAAAAAAAAACACCAATGTTACAAGTCAGATTTTAGTAAAATAATTTTGAACATGTGTATCATTTAAAAAAAGTTATAAAACACTGAACACATGTCAATAAATAAAAACAAAATAATTGATTGATTCAGACGTTACTTTGCGGAAGCTAACTTTCAATTTTGTGGTTATTTTAATTAGATTTTTAAAGTTATGTCAAATTAGTTCTAGATATTAAGTTTTTAATTAATAAATTTAGTGTCAAATTAGTTAAGTCCTCATCACTGTTGTAACTGAAACGACTATTAAGCGAAAATAAACTAACTATACCTTGAATATATAAAAAAAAAAAACAAAATGTAAAACAAAGAAGCCATGTGATTATGTCGATATAAAAACCTGACAATATAATAAAAATACATAAAAAAATCGTAATTAACTACTGAGTAGTACTGACTAGTAATTAACCAACTACTGAGCTATGCTCGCTGCAAAGTCCGGGTTTGTTTGCAAGTCTTCCGAACAATGTGTCACAGGCATGCAAAACGAACGATTTATCTTAGTTATCTGTCACTGCCTACTGCGATATAAATGTCGTCGGAACGGATTTCCAGGACATTTTGAAGGGACGTAGAATTACGCTTAATCTCTACCAAAATTAGAATAGCCTAGTTAAGTTAGTTAAGGCGCACGTTATTAAAAGCAACTGACTTCCCAATTTTACTTGGTGGTAGATTTCCTTAGCAGGAGGTCGTCTAGGTAGGTACCACCGCAGTACCAGATATTCTGCCGCCAAGCAGTAGTGTGCAAACATTACTGTGTTCCGGTTTGAAGGGTATTGCAGCTAGCGAAATTACTGGGCTGTTGAGACTAACCATCTAGTCTCAAAGTAATGGGTGCCAAAGCAGCGATGCCATGGACGTTGTTTTGTTACTCAAAGTTCTGTGTATCGCTGCAATGGTCATGGACAGGCGTTATCTCTTAACATCAGGAGAGCGCCTCGATCGTCTCATTACTTTGACATAAAAAAAAAAAAAAAAAAAAATCAGTAGTTGACAACTTTACTAATTCAAACGCAAACAAAGTGCTTTTTTATGTGTAAAGACAGAAAAGAAAGAAAAGACAGAGAGGAAAGAAAACATTTATTATGACACACACTACAAATAAATGACAAAAAAGACGACAAAAATAAAAACAATACTAATAAAAAGTTGTCGCTGTAGTGTCCAGTGCGACAAAAAACTTTCGAGAACTTTTTTTATGAAATCTCATTTATTTATATTTTCTCAAAATGTTTTCCTTCATCTTTTGAAGTTAGCGACACTAAAAGTTATTTTTATGAAGCCAGTATGGTAGATATGATAGATCACCTTATCATCAAATTTTTTCTCACAATAAAAAACACGCCCAGCAATGAGATAATTGACTATACAGTGGTTGTTGCATAAATGACATTTACTTTCTACTTGATTTCTCATATAAATCTTGTAATTCTTTTGAGAAATATATGCCTTTAAACTGAAATTGGTTTCGTTTCATTTTTGGGACAGAAAAGATTTTACAAGATGAGATGATGATAATTTTACGTTTATGTCAAATTAGTTCTAGATTTTAAATAAGATTAGGTTTTCAATTAATAAGCTGTGTCAAATTAGTTTAATTTAAGTCCTCATCACTGTTGTTGTTGGAACGACTGTTAAGCGGAAATAAACTAAATATAAACCTGGAACATTCAAAATGAACTACCGCAAAGTAACGCCTGCATCAATCAATTAATGAATATTTATTATATATTATTATATATTTATTTTATTTTTATTAATTGGTCAGTGCTGAAACTCAGCGGTTTGGAGTAATCTCCAGCACAATTGATGAGCACTGGCCTTTTTGCAAAAAAAAAAAAACAATTGGTTTCTTTTCATTTTTGCGAAAGACAAGATTTTACAAGATGAGATCTTTTGTATGAAAATCGGAAGTGTAGTAAAAGTGGGGCGCACTGTAAGGACTGGACCCAACTTTTCTAGACAACCCTCCGTTCTGTTATGTAGTCATGCTTGTATTGTTTTAACCAACTTCTGCGACGAGAGGAACAAGTTGTATGAAAGTTTTTAATGTACGCCGATGTAGATCACCCATATTATATGTATTGTTTATTATCTGGGTAAACATATTGTAAACTAGCTGCGCCCCGCGGTGTTATCCGCTGCATGTTTTCGGGGAAAAAGTAGTATATGTGTTAACACAGGGTCACAGCTACCTCAATACCAAACTTCCTCCAAATCTGTTCAGTGGTTTTTGAGAAAACCATATTATTAGTGTTTGAGGAAAACCAAATAACATGTTAAATTCAAATTAAAACAAATTATTATGTCCTAAAACAAAATTAAAACCTTATTCATTAAGACTTTACCCTGAAATCTCAAATTTAATTTAACAAATCCTGACTTTATATAACTGTTAAGGCTTCGTCAAATAAAATGCGTTCATAACGTAAAACGTTACATGACTGCCTGTATGCATGTATGTAGCGATGATAGCTCAGTGGGTAGCGCGGTAGGTTCGCATGCCGAAGGGCGTGGGTTCAAACCCCAACAATGAGCTCGCGCTGCCGGTGAAGGAAAACATCGTCAGTAAACCATAGCATGGTGGTAGGGTACTTTAGTACTCGGCTGGCTAGCTACCGCCCTCAAGTTGAAAATCTGCCGCCAAGCATCTAACGGTGTGTTCCGGCAGCCTCACTTGAGAGCCAGTTCCATTCCAGGCTAGGTGTGCTTTACCATCTTCGACCACACCTTCACTTAACATCAGATGAGCTATGGTCAAACACTTAGCCTATCCATCATAAAAAAGTGAGTTTGTTTATTCCACCACAACTTTTGAACGCCTAAACAGATTTCCATGTATGGAGTATCGTTAGAATCCTTACTGCGTTCGATTTCAAAAATTCTTTCACCGTTGGGAACCTACACTATCCCCGGGTGACATAGGCTACTTTTTATCGCTGTATTCCCACGGGAACGGGAACTACGTGGGCGACACCGCGAGGCGTCCGCTAGTCTATCTGTTAATCTATCTATCTATACTATTATAAAGAAGAAAGATTTGTTTGTTTGTATTGAATAGGCTTCGAAACTACTGAACCGATCTTAATAATTCTTTATCATTAGAAAGCTACATTATCCGTGATGAACATAGGCTATATTTGTGTAGAAAATCTGTAAAAAATGTGAAAAAATCCTTACTTAGCATGCGCAGCGAAAACGCTCTATAAAAATGACGTTTTATAGAGCAAACTGACAGCTACAAATAAGTCCGCAATATCATATGTCTAACTATTACAGTTGTCATCTACATCTTATAAAGAGGAAAGATTTAATTTTTTGTTTGTTTGTATTGAATAGACTCCGAAATTACAGGATCGATAAATTTATACTGTCTACTAATCGTGTTTTGTTTTCCCGTGCGAAGCCGGGGCGAGCTGCTATAATATAAAAGTAAAGAAAAAAAAACTCTTAAACGTAATTTACGTTACAAAATTATGTTTTTTTATTTAGACATAATTATTATGTCGATTTTTCCTTTGTGTTTGTTTATCAATAAAGGTAATTTTATTCTTAAACAAAAAACAATGCAAAAGTAAACGTTATTGTACGCAATTTGTTTAGCAAAGTCCTTATGACTGCAGAACTAAATATATTCAAAAAAAAATTTAATTAATTCCCAAATAAATCATGATAATTGCTCCTTCTAAACAACTCTATGCTAATTAGAAAATGAAAAGTTGAAGTAGGGTTACATTGGGGTGTGGACGTACTGATAGAAATTTTACAATAATTATTTAATTCAATTAAATCCAAAATTTTCAACTGCTATAAAGAAATAAATAAATATCGTAGGACTATACACACAGCGCCATCTGACCCCAAACTAAGCAAAGCTTGTAATATGGAAGTCAGATAACTGATAAAATACATAAATACTTATTTAGTTTTGCAAATACATACTTATAATACATACAGAACACCCAAACACAGCACAAACATTTGTTTGTACTACAAAATGTTTGTCCTGAGTTAGAATTGAACCCATCCCCTACACTTCTGTAAGCAGATATACTACCAAAAAGCCAACAGGGCTGTCAAAATAATTGATTTTCTACGAGATCTAAACAAAAATGAGATGATCCGTAGCCGAGCAAAAGTTACCGACATAGCTCAACAGATTAGCAAGTTGAAGTGGCAGTGGGCAGGGCACATAATTTTTACTTGTTATTCTATATGTACCTGCTAGCTGCGGTACTACCCACTACATGTTTTCAGGATAAAAAGTAGCCTATATGCTAATCCACGGTTTCAGCTACTTCAAATTTCATCCAAATCCGTTCAGTAGTTTTTGCGTGAAAGAGTAACAAACATCCACCCATCCATCTAAACTTTCACATTTATAATACTAACTGCGCCCCGCAGTGTTACCCGCTACATGTTTTCGAGATAAAAAGTAACCTATGTATTAATTTAGGGTCTCAGCTATCTCCATAACAAATTTCATCGAAATCCGTTTAGTATTTTTTGCGTGAAAGAGTAACAAACATATCATTATAATGATCATTATTTTCAATATCATTTTCTTTCTTTCTTTCAAACATCCATCCATCCAAACTAATAACACACACACACACACCACATAACACACACACACACAACACATTACACACACATCACACACACATCACATCACACATACACACACACATATTACACATCACATTTATAACATTAGTGGGATATCTAATCGCTTATCGCTACCCGCTCACACGATGCGCTCCCTTTCCCGGTACAGCCTGTAATCTGTAGACCCCCATTAATTATTCGTCAGCAAAGATAACCAGATACCAAATTGGATCTCTTTCCTGGACTTGATTGAGAATTATCGTTGGAGGAAAACGGATTATTTTTTTCTACTTTCCGTATTTTATCATCTACATTATAATAATAATAATTATTTTATAGATGATCTTTTAGTCGTTGATATTTTAAGGCATTTTAATTTAACACATGCGATTTTTAAAGTAGGTTTGCTATTGATTGCCTACTCGTCTGATGTTATGGTGGGTCGATTTCCATACAAATAATGTTCAAGGTTTATATTTAGTTTATTTCCGCTTAACAGTCGTTCCAGTTCCAACAGTGATGAGGACTTAAATTAAACTAATTTTACACTGCTTATTAATTAAAAATCATACTTAAAATCTAGAACTCATAAACTTAGAAATATACTTAATTTGACTAAAATTTAATTAAAACTGCAAAAAATCTAATTAAAATAATCAAAAAATCCTCCTCTCTGCAGTAACCACTTTGTCGACACGTGTTTCACCTCTACACGAGGCATCCTCAGGATGTGTTGACTCTTCGAGCGCTTGGTCGAGGCTGAGTCTGAGTCTTGGTAATTTTTTTGTCATTTATGGACAAATGGAGCATAATTTTTACAGTGAAATCACAGCTACTGGCACTCATTTTGGTCAATATTTGCGGTAAATCACAATTTCTTGAATAAAACAGTAGATTTTATTATCATAAAATCAATTAATAAAATTGAAGTGTTTGATTTTATGTAACGGTGTAAATATGGTAAATACTAGAAGCCTGGAATGGTAAACGGCTATCAATTGGTGTTGCCGCTACCGTTCGCTGCTTAGCGGTAGATTTTTAACCGACTCAAAAATGAGGAGGTTCTCTATTCGACTGGATGTTTTTTTTTGTGTTTATTACGCGATAGTTTCGCCAATTATGAATTGATTTTAATAGTTCTGTTTTTGTTTGGTAGAGCATACTTCAGAGGTAAATAAATGCTATACACCGTCCCTCTCCTCCCTATAGCTCCCTCACGGTTTTTAGGGTTCCGTACCCAAAGGGTTAAAACGGGACCCTATTACTGAGACCGCGCTATCCGTCCGTCCGTCCGTCTGTCACCAGGCTGTATCTCAAGAACGGTGATAGCTAGACAGTTGAAATATTCACAGATGATGTATTTCTATTGCCGCTATAACAACAAAAACTAAAAATATTTAAAGGGGGCTCCCATACAACAAACTTGATTTTTTTACCGTTTCTTGCTCGATACTAATAACGGTGACAGGTAGACGCTTTAACTATTCACAGAATATTAAGTTTTATGTTCTCTCTAAATATAATTAATTAAAATAAATAATTAAGGGGGCTCCCATACAATAAAAGAGGTTTTCGCCGTTTATTATAGATAATGGTACGGAACCCTCCGTGTGCGAGTCCGACGTGCACTTGACTGGTGTTATATACATGTGTGACTAAGTAAAAGTTTATATAAACAAAAGGCTGACTCAGGGCAACGTGGCGTAAGAAAACTTAACACTTCTATGTAAGGTTGGCAAAATAAAATAAAAATATATTGTACTAGCGGACGCCTCGCGGTTTCACCCGCGTAGTTCCCGTTCCCGTGGGAATACAGGGATAAAAAGTAGCCTATGTCACCCGGGGATATTGTAGCTTCCCAACGGTGAAAGAATATTTGAAATTAAGTTTATTCGTTACATACAGAAATATAAACCTTTCCTCTTTATAATATTAAGTACAGATATATATAAACTAGCAGCTCGCCCAGGATTCGCACGGGAAAATAAAACTCGATTAACAATATAAATTTATCGATCCAATAGTTTCGGAGCCTATTCAATACAAACAAACATGAAATTAATTATTTCCTCATTATAAGATGTAGATGACAACTGTTATAGTTAGACATATATATGATATTGCGGACTTATTTGTAGCTGTCAATTTGCTCTATAAAACGTCACTTTATTCTATTTTATCAATAGTTTTGGCTGCGCATGCTAAGTAAGGAGTTTTTTTTGTTTTTCACAGCTTGGGTTACATTATTGAAGTTTCCATACGGAACCCTAATAGTTTTTGAAATAAAATATAGCCTATGTCCATCACGGATAATGTGGCATTCTAATAATGAAAGAGTTATTAAGATCGGTCCAGTAGTTTCGGAGCCTATTCAATATAAACAAACAATCAAATCTTTCCTCTTTATAATATTATAGATAGACATTTCTAGATAAGAACAAAATAATTTGTAGCATTTGTGTGTTTGCAAACTGTCACATAAGTTTGGTTTCTTGCGAAAGTCACTGTTTATGCCTCCCAGAGGACATGAACATGAACAATGCCTTGGTAAACATTTATTAGAGGTCATGTCACAAGGTCAGGACGATCCTGGGATTTGACCTGAAATAAAATTTAGTAGATATTAATATCTTGGAATAGTGTACTTTTAGTGTCAGAAGAGGATATTAAGACTTGTGATTATTAACATATTTATACCAGAAACCATAGCATGGTAGATCGCATTAATGATTCTACAATAACCGCTGGTGTAAACTATACTTAATGTATGTAAATACGTTAAGTAGTTGAGGGCAAATGATTTAATTACTTACATACAATGAGCTTGAGCTGCCGGTGAAGGAAAACCTCGTGAGGAAACCATAGCATGGGGGTAGCGTACTTTCTAGTACTCGGCTGGCTAGCTACCACCCTCAAGTTGAAAATCTGCCGCCAAGCATCTAACGGTGTGTTCCAGCAGCCTCACTTGAGAGCCAGTTCCATTCCAGACTAGGTGTGCTTTACCATCTTCGACCACACCTTCACTTAACATCAGGTGAGCTCTGGTCAAACACCCAGCCTGTAAGCTATAAAAAAACAATAATTTGATTGGTCTTTTTACAGACGTCATAAGCAAGTCAATATTCATATCCGATTCTATTAAAGCGAAGCTCAGCCCTTCCTTTCCACAGTCGGCTAATAACGTAAAGAACTACTTTAACATTTAATTACACAAAGTTGAACAAAATTTTACTGTATGTTATTTACATTAGTTTGAAATACACATGAAAAGTTGGACTACGTCCCAAATACAGTTATGAAAATGAATTTTAAAGAACTTTCAAATTTGTTCATAAAAGTTCAGTAAATTAATAAAATAGAACAAGTTCTTGGCACAACATTGTTATAGTTTAAGAAATATACTTTATTTCATAAATCTGAACGCCAGTGTGTTTTAGGGTTCCCTATCCAAAAAATCTTAAAAAAATTCCTGATACGGAATAGCCAGCCAATAACCAGGCAGAAGATGGGTCAAGTGTCACGTGATCGCTGACTGGCCGGCAATATGCGTTCATAATACGAATTTGCAAGGCAGTTCAATTGACGCCGTAAACTGTCTGGAAATAAGAGTTCATAATACACCCCCTGATTGCTCATCAGAAGTCCCAGGAAGCTCTGATTCATGAAACTAGTGCCATATAATGATATTGCTAGTTTTATGAATCGGTTTTTTTTTTTTTTTTTATAGTAGATAGGCTTGCGTTTGACCGCCATCCCGCCTGATGTTAAGCGAAGATGCGGTCTACGGTGGAGCACGCTCGCCTAGAAGAACCGATTCACTCGCGACTTGAAGGTACCCAGACTATATTCATTGGGGAACACCCACTCGGGCAGCTGATTCCAATGTGTAGCGGTTTACCCGATACAATCGTGTTACATCCTAGATCATATCTTCTCTTTGGGTAACAGGCGCGATGGTGGTCAAACGTGAGCATGTTGTCTTTGTTTTGTCATTTGTAGGTTGATATTTTGTGAGAAGTTATTAACATAGTAGTTTGTTTGTTTGAATTCTTAATTTCGCTTTATAATATTTGTTATTGGTGATTTGCTGTGTGTAACACCGGAACTGTTGAAACTAACCATCCAGTCTCAAAGTCATGAGCGCCAGAACAGCGATGCCCCGGACTTTGTTTTGCTACTCAAAGTTCTGTGTATCGCTGCAATGGTCATGGGCATGTGTTATCTCTTACCATCAGAAGAGCGTCTCGTTCGTCTCATTACATATTACATTAAAAAACAACCATCCATCCACTCATCCATCCAAACTTACACGTGTATAATATTAGTGGGATAAACAGAAATATGATGATTCAATGCTAAATCCTCCAAGTGGATACTTATTTGCGTCACTTCAACCACGTTTCGGTAAATTTGATTATTTTCAAAGTTCAACCAATGTCAAATATTTTCACAGAATAAAATAAATTTCCATGAACTGGTGAAATGTAAATGAGCACTCGGGCAAGACATTCTAAGAACGCGAATATAGCTCTTATGCCACATGATTAAGAATTATATCTCTATCGATTAAACTCTATAACTCGCAACGTTTTCAATTCAATTTACTTTACACTAGCTTACGCCCGCGACTTCGGCCGCTTCAACTTAAGAATTAGATTCAGATATTTTTTTTTATGGTTGACAGGCTAGGTGTTTGACTACAGCTCACCTGATGTTAGGTGACGGTGTGGTCGAAGATGGTAAAGCACACCAAGCCTGGAATGGAACTGGCTCTCAAGTGAGGCTGCCGGAACACATCGTTAGATGCTTGGCGGCAGATTTTCAACTTGAGGGTGGTAGCTAGCCAGCCGAGTACTAGAAAGTACCCTACCACCATGCTATCCATGGTTTCCTCACGATGTTTTCCTTCACCGGCAGCTCTAGCTCATTGTTGGGGTTTGAACCCACGCCCTTCGGCATGCGAACCGACCACGCTAACCACTGAGCTATCTTCGCTACAAAATGAATGAATTTGATAATAAACCGATTAACCGATAATTTCATAACCGATAATTTCATTTATTTATATCAGAAACATGTTAGATTCCTATTGAATTATCAAAAAACGAACTACATGACGTTTGACTATATCCACATGAAATTTGGTACAGGTAGATGCGTCTTATAGAACATTAGTTCTTTAAATATTATTAAAAATTTTTTCACCACTAGGTATCAAAATGTTTACAAAATACCACTAAGTTATTCGACTACTACCTAGGTTCGAGAGGGGTACATCCATCTCTTCTCTCTCACACACACACAATCATACACAGATAAAACATAACATAAATTTACTTGGTGGTAGATCTCCTTAGCAGGAGGTCGTCTAGGTAGGTACCACCGCAGTACCAGATATTCTGCCGCCAAGCAGTAGCGTGTAAACATTACTGTGTTCCGGTTTGAAGGGTACTGCAGCTAGCGCAATTACTGGGCTGTTGAGACTAACCATCGAAAGTCTCAAAGTAATGAGCGCCAAAACAGCGATGCCCTGGACTTAGTTTCGTCACTCAAAGTTCTGTGTATCGCTGCAATGGTCATGGACAGGCGTTATCTCTTTCCATCAGAAGAGCGTCTCGGGCGTCTCATTACTTTTTACATAAAAAAAAAAAAAAAAACAGCTAAAATTATAACCCTCCTGTTTTCTGTACTCGGCTAAAACACGGCTGACCCGGTTATGCAAGAAACTTTTTTGCTGACGATACGTGGTGACGTCACGGCCGATGTCTCCGTTTGTTCCGGTTGAATATTTCAGGGCGTAATTACGAGCGCTTTTCAACCGTTCGCGGCGTTAATTTGAGGCGAGACGAGGCGGGTGCGGCCCGTGCTCCTAGCTGAGGTTAGCGGTAGGCCTACTCAAGATCTTTATACTGGGTGTCTGTTGAAAAGTGGACCATTTTTTCTAGAATACAATATTATGTAAAGAAAACCCCGGCCAAGTGCGAGTCGGAGTCGCGCACGAAGGGTTCCGTACCATACCACTAGTACACCGGAATACCAGCGCTGGTCATACCACTTGGTAAGACCAGCATTATGCTGAGGTGAGCCCCTATTTTGTAAACTTTGTTTGTTTGTTTTTGTTTTTGTGCTTGCAATAAATAAATAAATAAATTTAACTCTTTTTTTCTTTATTTCTTTCTAAAATTGTAAATGTAAAAGTTTGGATGGATGGATGTTTGTAACTCTTTCACGCAAAAACTACTGAAAGAATTTGAATTAAATTTGGTATGGTGATAGCTAAGACCCTGGATTAACACATAGGTTACTATCCTGAAAATATGTAGCGAATAACACCGCGGGGCGTAGCTAGTGTTACGTTGAGTATTGAGTATATATTTAGATTATTTCCGCTTAACAGTCGTTTTAGGTGCAACAGGGATGAGGATTTAAATTTAACTCACTTGACAACAATTTAATAATTAAAAACTTAACCGTCACTTTACTTAATATTTCTAAAACTAATTTTGACATAAACTTAACTACAACTACAACAAACTACAAGTATTTATATCCTGTTTTCGCTGCAGTAACCAGTAACAGACACGTGAGTCGCCACTACACGAGGCATCCTCAGGACGTGTTGACTCTTCAAGCGCTTGGTCGCGACTGAGTTTGAGTGTGTTGGTGGTGAGTTTTATTTATCGTCAAAAAAAAAAAATCGTTATTATTTATTATTTATTTTACGGTTTTTTCGATTACTAATTTTTTATTTATGGTTTAGTATTATTATATTGACACATATTATGATATTGATATTTTTAATTTTTTTATAAATATGCGTGTTTAATGTTTATATACGTATATATATGTCTTAAAATATTTTATGGTTGACAAGCTAGCTAGGTGTTTGACCACAGCTCACCTTATGTTATTTAATGGTGTGGTTGAAAATGGTAAACACACCTTTCTGATATCTTTCAGATATGACGTACACAAAACACGCCTACCGTGAAAAATTTGGCTGTATTTGACTGCGGTAGAGTAGGTAGGTAGGTTTACGCAAATTCTTAAAGGCACGAGTAATTTGTAACATCAAAGTGAGAATTTTTTGTTACCTGTGTTTACGTTTTTAAAAAAATGTTTTTATATATATAATAAATCCATACTAATGTGGTGCATATGCAAGTATTATACATATAAACCTTCCACTTGAATCACTCTATCTATTAAAAAAACCGCATCAAATCGCTCTAGGCGATAAGACCGCCCTTATACATCATTTATTCTATTGTTTTGTTATATTATTATATCTTCTTTTTTTTTTTTGTTTGTTGTTTGTTTCCTATTTGTATTAATTGTGATCTGTGTTTCTGGTGTATAATAAAGTTATATTCTATTCTATTCTATCAAAATCCGTTGCGTAGTTTTAAACATCAAAGCAAACATAGGGACAGAGGGGAGCGACTTTGTTTTATACTATGTAGTGATGAGCTGTTGAGACCAATCATCGAATGTCTCAATGCAATGAGCGCCAAAGCAGCGATTCCCCGGATTTAGTTCTGTTACGCTAAGTTTTGTGTATCGCTCCAATGGCCATGGACATGCGCTGTCTCTTGCCATTAGGAGAGCGCCACGGTCATCTCATCACTTTTGCATTAAAAATCCTACATAGGTACATATTGCGACAAAAAAATTACTCACCGCTATAATCAAGTAAACTATGCAAAATTCGGAACTACATAACGATACTCAAAAAAGTAAGTAACCCACATTGACCGTGACGTTTTAAAAGGTTCAATATTCGCCCCGTCAAATCACCGGCCATTCTCTGGGGGACTGTCGAATTGACCCGGGCATGGGACGGATCGAGGACCCGTTTAGGGGGGGATAATGTTTAACATGCAAACTTAAGGGCAGCCTATTTGGGAGACCGTCTGGAGATCCTGGATTCGAATCCAACGGCGCATCTCTGTTTTTTTTTTCAAAATTATTTACGCACTGTTTCCGAAGCACGCTAAATGAAGTCAAGTTGCAACCTAAATTCTGTTACAGCCTATTCTATTCTTCCTAATATCGTAAACGCGAAAGATTGCATGTATAGAACTATAGATGTATGGATGTTTGTTACTCTTTCACGCAAAAACTACTGAATGGATTTTATAAAATTTGGTATGGAAGTAGCTGACACCCTGGATTAATACATAGGCTACTTTCTATCCCGAAAATATGTAGCGTGTAACACCGCGGCGCGATAAAGATAAAGATAAAGATAAAGATAAAGATAAAGATAAAGATAAAGATAAAGATAAAGATAAAGATAAAGATAAAGATAAAGATAAAGATAAAGATAAAGATAAAGATAAAGATAAAGATAAAGATAAAGATAAAGATAAAGATAAAGATAAAGATAAAGATAAAGATAAAGATAAAGATAAAGATAAAGATAAAGATAAAGATAAAGATAAAGATAAAGATAAAGATAAAGATAAAGATAAAGATAAAGATAAAGATAAAGATAAAGATAAAGATAAAGATAAAGATAAAGATAAAGATAAAGATAAAGATAAAGATAAAGATAAAGATAAAGATAAAGATAAAGATAAAGATAAAGATAAAGATAAAGATAAAGATAAAGATAAAGATAAAGATAAAGATAAAGATAAAGATAAAGATAAAGATAAAGATAAAGATAAAGATAAAGATAAAGATAAAGATAAAGATAAAGATAAAGATAAAGATAAAGATAAAGATAAAGATAAAGATAAAGATAAAGATAAAGATAAAGATAAAGATAAAGATAAAGATAAAGATAAAGATAAAGATAAAGATAATTTATTTGTATACAACATGAGAAATTTTATACAATATACGCATAAAAGATGTTCCAGTACTTAATGTGGCTGAGTCATGTTGTGCCGGTCAGGCGTACAAATGCGTCACGAGTGATGGCGCTATGCTCGTACAAACATTAAAATACTATTTTAATTACAGTCCACAATGTAAAAATTAAGTCATGTTAGTTAAAAAATAAATCAGAAAGAGCTGAAGGGCGTGGGTTCGATTCCCACTCAGGACTGACATTTGTGTGACTAACATCGATGTTTGTTCTGTGTCTGGGTGTACTGTATGTATTATAAGTATGTATTTACAAAAAAAAAAAAGTATTTAAGTATTCTATCAGTTATCTGTCTTCCATCACACAAGCTCTGCTTAGTTTGGGGTCAGATGGCGCTGTGTGTAACGTCCTGTGATATTTATTTATTTTTATTTATTTAGATATCAAAATTACATTACAAATTAATATGTCAAAAATAAAAATCAAATACATATCAAAAATTAAAATCAGATGTCAAAAATTAAAATCAAATGTCAAAAATTAAAATTAAATGTCAAAAAATAAAATAGAATAAAATACCGATGTCAAACAGAAATAATAAAAATTATATGCTAGTATGCTAGGTGCTGCTAGTATTATCTGAAATTATCTTAGTTTAAATTTTGGGTACATATTGAAAGCGCAGTAAAATATTTTGTTTTGCTTATGCGGGATTAATAAAATTAACAATTATAAGTAAATATAAACGTCAAAGTATTATTAACTAGCAGCTCGCCTCGAAAACTCGATTAACAATATAAATTTATCAATCCAGTATTTTCGGAGCCTATTCAATACAAACAAACAAAAAAATTAATCTTTTGTTATTACACGATGTAGATGACAACTGTAATAGTTAGACATAATTATGATATTGCGGACTTATTTGTAGCTGTCAATTTGCTCTATGAAACGTCACTGTATTCTATTGTCAATAGTTTTCGCTGCGCATGCTAAGTAAGGATTTTTTCAAATATTTCACAGCTTGGGTTACATTATTCAATTTTCCATACGGATCCCTAATTGTTTTTTAAATAAAATATAGCCTATGCCCATCACGGATAATGTAGCATTCTAATAATGAAAGAATTATTAAGATCGGTCCAGTAGTTTCGGAGCCAATTCAAAACAAACAAATCTTTTATTTTTATAGTAAAGACAATACATAGCCAAAAAAAAAATTACAGTTATAAAATGTTTTACTTAATTTTTATTTATTTCAATTTGACAAACATATATGATGATGTAAATGGACCCCTTTGGACTTAGCACTTACTCCGCCCCTGCCTCGTTCAACTCGAGTCGCGAATCGACTCGACCCTGAAAATCGAGTGGACCCTTTTTCGGATTATATACGAATATCACCCTCAGTTACGTGATAAATTGAGGCGGAAACAGGTGGGGGAAACGCGCGCGAAAATATTATCTGCCATTTGGGACGAAGATAAAAAAATTAAAAATAACACTATAAAGATAAGCGGGTTAAAAAAAATTAATAAATCTTTATTTAACAACAGACATTAATTTCATTACAAACAATATATTTTTACAGACAATACATTTACAGATTTTTATTTTACAAGTTAATTTTTGCAAATGATATGGCGTTATACATCGGCCCCCAAACTAGGCTTAGCCTGTATCTTAGTGACCCAAGTTTAAGATGTTGCCAGCTTTGGATTTGCGCATCTACATGCATTTTGTGAGAAAAAAATAAAAAAAACAAAAAGATTTATGAATATAGTAATTATAAACAAACTACATGTCTCTCTCAGTGTATTGTGTGTGTGTGTGTTTGAAATAGTGTGAGTTATATATGAGTGTGAGTTATGTATTTGTGTACGTGTGTGGCAAAAATGTTGGGAGTTTGTTGGAAGGAAACATATAATATGGTAGTTGGAGCAGCTTAACAGTCATATACTTTGACCAGTTCTTATACATATGTCAGGCTAAAAAGACCGCGACTAGCCACAATCTAGAGTAACATAATATGAGATGACACATCACAGGATGTGCATATCCCAAAACCAGTTAAGAAATTAAACTCAAATCTGATTATGGCTTCCAGGCTGATTGCAGATAGATAGACAGAAAGGAAAAAAAAAAAAAAAAAAAAAAAAAAAAAAATATGTTTGTTTTGATATATATATATCAAATCACGTATAAATATATATCTATATATATTTGACTATTGGTTATTGTTTATCTGCATTGTTGTTTAATTTATTACTATTTATCATTTTTATTATTGTGTTAATACTTTTAAATTTTTATTATCATAATTTTTGACATTTTTTATTATCTTTTTATGACATTCCTTGTGACATTTTTTATTTTTTGATGAGTAATTGTAACTAAATAATTGTGAGGTAATTATAATTGGTCTTTTTCGTTTTTTCCTCAGTAATAAATAAATCAATAAATAAAATAAATCAATAAATACAGCAAACAAATAAATATGATATACTACTCAATATAAATAAATAATAAACATCTATAAAGTATACAAAAACCTTGAAATATAAATCAATATGTATAACCAGATGATGAATCAATAAAAAATAATTATCAAAATGATGTTGATGTTCTATATCGTCAAATAAAATTAACTTTTCTTAAAAACAAGTGTGGCGAATCTAATGCAATTTTTTTTTGTTTGAGCGACATTCGATGGTCATGATCATAACACTCACAAAACTAAGGCGATAGTAAAATTAGTTACCAGAAGAAGTCAGATAGCTCAGTCATTAACGCTGTCGGTTCGCAACCCGAATTACTTTTCCAGGTTACCATATTTAGGTTCTTACATTTTTTTTAATGTAAACGTAATGAGACGAACGATACGCTCTCCTGATGGTAAGAGATAACGCATGTCCATGACCATTGCAGCGATACACAGAACTTTGAGTAGCAAAACAAAGTCCAGGGCATCACTGCTTTGGCGCTCATTACTTTAAGACTTTCGATAATTTCGCTAGCTGCAGTACCCTTCAAACCGGAACACAGTAATGTTTACACACTACTGTTTGGTGGCAGAATATCTAGTACTGCGGTGGTACCTACCTAGACACCAAGTCCACCAACAATGGAATTTGCTGCCCGAGTGGGTGTTCCCTAATAAATACAATCTGGGCGCCCTCAAGTCGCGAGTGAATCTTCTAGGCAAGCGTGCTCCATCGTAGACCGCATCTTCGCTTAATATCAGGCGAGTTGGCGATCAAACGCAAGCCTATATGTAATAAAAAAAAAACCGGCCAATTGCGATTCGGACTCACGCAGAAAGGGTTCCGTACAATTATCTATAAAAACGGCAATAAAACACGTTTGTTGTATGGGAGCCCCCTTAAATATTTATTTCATTCGGTTTTTTGTATAAAAAAATACAGAATAGGTTCGCGTTTGACCACACCCTGCCTGATGTTAAGCAGGATGCAGTCCAAGATGAAGCACGCTTACCTAGAAAAAAACCTGTTTACTCTATATTTTGAAGACACCTAAATTGTACTTCGCGGGAAAAACAGACGCTGGCAGAGAGTTCCACATCCTCGCTCCTCGCGCCAGTATTTGTTATTATAGCAGCAACAGAAACACATCATCTGTGAACTGTCTAACTATCACTGTTCATGAGAAACAACCTGGTGAAAGACGGATAGACAGCGGAGTCTTAGAGTCTTAAAACCAATAAGCAGCCATCAAAAACCCTGGATATCTTATTTAGACGACTCTTGCTTAGATGATCAGCTCTGTTCTGATATAGTTATCAGGTAAAAACTTTCGATTTCAACTACTGTATTACACATCACAAATGAAGATTTTTTCAAAGTCGTTTCTTGTAAATGTCGGTTGGCGTCCAGTTTATGTATATTATATTTATGTAGCGGAAATAGGCCAGGCTTTTGACGGAAGTTACTTTGCTATTTGGAATTATTTTGTACCTGGTATTTGGTAAAAAGTACGGTCTGGATTATTTCTGTGTTAAATACTGAAGCGACCCTTCTCGCGACGCGTGCAATTTATTACGGTATCTTGATTTCAAAACATTAAATTTTGTAGCCATGATAGCTCAGTGGTTAGCGCGGTAGGTTCGCATGTCGAAGGGCGTGAGTTCAACCCCAACAATGAGCTTGAGCTGCCGGTGAAGGAAAACATCGTGAGAAAACCATAGCATGGTGGTAGGGTACTTTCTGGTACTCGGCTGGCTGGCTACCACAGTTGAAAATCTGCCGCCAAACATCATTTTGATAATTATTTTTTATTGATTCATCATCTGGTTATACATATTGATTTATATTTCAAGGTTTTTGTATACTTTATAGATGTTTATTATTTATTTATATTGAGTAGTATATCATATTTATTTGTTTGCTGTATTTATTGATTTATTTTATTTATTGATTTATTTATTACTGAGGAAAAAACGAAAAAGACCAATTATAATTACCTCACAATTATTTAGTTACAATTACTCATCAAAAAATAAAAAATGTCACAAGGAATGTCATAAAAAGATAATAAAAAATGTCAAAAATTATGATAATAAAAATTTAAAAGTATTAACACAATAATAAAAATGATAAATAGTAATAAATTAAACAACAATGCAGATAAACAATAACCAATAGTCAAATATATATAGATATATATTTATACGTGATTTGATATATATATATCAAAACAAACATATATTTTTTTTTTTTTTTTTTTTTTTTTTTTTCCTTTCTGTCTATCTATCTGCAATCAGCCTGGAAGCCATAATCAGATTTGAGTTTAATTTCTTAACTGGTTTTGGGATATGCACATCCTGTGATGTGTCATCTCATATTATGTTACTCTAGATTGTGGCTAGTCGCGGTCTTTTTAGCCTGACATATGTATAAGAACTGGTCAAAGTATATGACTGTTAAGCTGCTCCAACTACCATATTATATGTTTCCTTCCAACAAACTCCCAACATTTTTGCCACACACGTACACAAATACATAACTCACACTCATATATAACTCACACTATTTCAAACACACACACACACAATACACTGAGAGAGACATGTAGTTTGTTTATAATTACTATATTCATAAATCTTTTTGTTTTTTTTATTTTTTTCTCACAAAATGCATGTAGATGCGCAAATCCAAAGCTGGCAACATCTTAAACTTGGGTCACTAAGATACAGGCTAAGCCTAGTTTGGGGGCCGATGTATAACGCCATATCATTTGCAAAAATTAACTTGTAAATGCATATGCACTACATTACACCCGTGCGAAGCCGGGGCGGGTCACTAGTCTTTCCATAGTATGAAAAAAGTCGCTTTACGCCGTCTGTACGCCAAGATCTTTTAAACTATGCAACGGATTTTAATGAGCTTTCCATTAATAGATAGATTTAAGAGAAATGTTTAACACATGCATATGCACCACATTAGTATCTACATTGAACCCGTGCAAAGCCGGGGCGGGTCGCTAGTTTTCATAGAAACATCAATGTCGGTTTACATTGTCAACTAAGCTTTCAGTTGGGTAGACATTTTTAATAACGGTAACAAGCAACGAGATGAAAAATACGCTTTCATGATAGGACAAGAGATAATTAAAAAACAAATCAGATTACAGGGCATCGCTGCTTTAATGCTCATCATTTGAAAACATCTCTAGAGTGAGCCTCTTTGGTACTGTAGAGTGTCGATAGCAACTGAACTTGAAATCAAAACATACAAAATACATACTACTACTTGCCAGCAGCAAAACTAACTAAAAACATATTGCCTGCTATGATACCTATTTAGCGTAGCGTACCTATTTCGTAGCGACGATAGCTCAGTGGTTAGCGCGGTAGGTTTGCATGCCGAAGGGCGTGGGTTCAAACCCCAACAATGAACTTGAGCTGCCGGTGAAGGAAAACATCGTGAGGAAACCATAGCATGGTGGTAGCGTACTTTCTAGTACTCGGCTGGCTAGCTACCACCCTCAAGTTGAAAATCTGCCGCCAAGCATCTAACCGTGTATTCCGGCAACCTCACTTGAGAGCCAGTTTCATTCCAGGCTATGTGTGCTTTACCATCTTCGACCTCAAACAACTAGCCTGTCAACCATAAAAAAAAAAAATGCGTTTGAAGGTCATAAAAAACATCGTATCAATATAAATGCCACTCGCGTGCACTCGTCTCAGAACTTGCCGATTCACGGAATCAACCCTCTATTTTTGTAAATTCCCACTGGTGGATGTGGGTCTCCTCTTAATATGAGAAAGTAGTAATCCACCACACTTGCCAAGTGCAGGTCGGTAGACTTCAGACATCTACGAGAACTTCTGTTTTTCAGAACGTGTAGGTTAACGATGTTTTTCTAACTTAGAAAATGCAAAGGTGCGTGACGTAAGATTCAAACCCAAAACCTTCAGATAGGAAGTCAGACGGTCTTTGCTAAAGCTTCGACTGGCCGGTTATTTATTCATAGCCTAAATTTAGACTTAAACAGTTATCCTAAAAATACTACTATTGTGTAACTAGTTTGCCAGAAAAATATCATCATCATAGGACATTACATACAGCGCCATCTGACCCCAAACTAAGCAGAGCTTGTGCTATGGAAGACAGATAACTGATAGAATATTTAAATACTTGTTTTTTGTAAATACATACTTATAATACATACAGGACACCCAGACACAGAACAAACATCGATGTTAGTGACACAAATGTTCGTCCTGAGTGGGAATCGAACCCACGCCCTTTAGCTCTCAAATGAACCAACAGGGCTGTCAAAAATAAACGAAATCAATAATTTAAAATAATAGATACAAAGTAGTCACACACACACAGTCAGATATGGACCATGTCGAATACAGCAACGTTTAGAAAAGAGGATGCATTATTTTTTATTTTATAAGCCAAAATGTATTTATGCATTTATTTTTAAATGTCATATAATATTGAGATCTTATAATGACACAAGCTCTACAGTAAGTTGTATACAACGTAACTTTAGTACTATGTAAATACAATCTCAATTTAAAAACATCGCTCTTTCAACCCCAACTTTTACAACCCACTGAAACTTTATCCACATTTAAATAAAAATGCCATTTCGCAAAACTGCGACGCTACGAGATATGCTACGCGCAGCTACGAGACCGCTACGTCCGTTACGAGAGACGCTTCAGTCACTCTCTAGATACCAGAGAGAGAGCACGCCTCTCTTCTTTCTCGCTCACTCTCTATCTCTCTTAAAAAAATCTTCCTTTTCCACGGTAATTAAAGCAATATTGTTATAAAAGTGTTGTGTTAACTTGTTGATTAGTTGTTATGTTTGTACGCGTGAAAAGATAACAACGTTTTTTGTTGTTATGTAACCGAGGTTTGTATACATACTGTGTTTTAAGTTTAAAAGTATTTCTGTATATATTAATAGAATCTTGACTAAATTTTTACATTGCCATAAATATCAGAGCAAAGTTATTTGTCATATTTTTGTGTTGATTTTACTGTCCAAAAAGTGTATTTATTTATTTTATTTTATAGTCATACCAACGAAACAGCTACTAATATATTTGACACAATCATATTAAACATAAATTAACTTAATTAACTTTGGTCAAAAGCATTGCCATCCAGCGTGGCAATGCTGCCAGCATTCTGACCACCCTCCTCTGACGGTTTTTTAGACTTTTTGTATACATTTTGTAAATAGTATAATTTAAGGTCTTTTTTATTTTGTTTAATAAATAAATTCATTACTATGTCAAAACAATGAAACATAGTTGGTAAAAATTAAGTACTGCCTCAATTATAGGCATAATAAACCTCATTCAAAAGACGGTATGCTAAAAATTTTGAAACATAAATAAATTTAACTGAACTATTAGGTACATTGAATTTAAATTAATTATACATTTATGAATTAAGATAAAAACATTGAAATGGAAATAATAGTTAAAACAATAAGAATAACAACAGACACATTGATAGTCATGCTTTCGATAGAATCTGTTCAAAACTTAATTTAAAATCATGCAAGCGGCCAAAACATCGAATTCCAAATGCCTTCTCAAGCCGCACTTCAAATAAATCGATTTTCTCATTATGAATCACATTATAATTTCTTAATATCCTGTTTAAAGGAGAGTAATGTAGCGATATGTTAATGTTAATTTTCTTGTATATGTACTACATATTACCAAACTAAAAAACCAGGCCCAAGCGGATCTCATTGCTGACATCCTATTTCTGACCATATCTCATTATTTTTATACATTAATTTTGACGGTGTGCCAACTAAAATTATATGTAAAATTTTGTCTTTGATTTGATCCACAAAAGCTTTTTTTGGCAGTGTTGTTAAAAGCGTTTTTAACATCCACCTTAAGCAGCACTTCGCCTCCTCGGTGATTTAAAAAAGTTCTTAATGAGTGTACCGCTGCCTCATAGCCATCACGACTTCCAAAGCCCAACTGTAAAGGTTGGAACTGGGATAGAGTTTTTTTTTTTTTTTTAATGGTTGACAGGCTAGGTGTTTGACCACAGCTCACCTGATGTCAAGTGAAGGTGTGGCCGAAGATGGTAAAGCACACCTAGCCTGGAATGCAACTGGCTCTCAAGTGAGGCTGCCGGAACACACCGTTAGATGCTTGGCGGCAGATTTTCAACTTGAGGGTGGTAGCTAGCCAGCCGAGTACTAAAGTACCCTACCACCATGCTTTGGTTTCCTCACGATGTTTTCCTTCACCGGCAGCTCAAGCTCATTGTTGGGGTTTGAACCCACGCCCTTCGGCATGCGAACCTACCGCGCTAACCACTGAGCTATCATCGCTACAAGTACACTATCGCTACAGTTTGTTTAATATTATGCGATTCTTAATGCATGTAGCAAACACAGAACAAACATTTGTTGATACATAAAATGTTTACCCTGAGCGGGAATCGACCCCACGCCCTTGAGCTCTTAAGGCAGATATGCTACCAATGAGCCAACAGGGCTGTCAGGCAAGTGAATCTCTCTTGTTTCATAATTCTTACTTTTTTTTTTTAATTAAGACGTGTAAAACTAAATATATTTATGCAACTTACCATATATTCAATTCCGCAAGACTTATGAATAAATCATAACTTGTCACACTATTTTCTTATCTCGATGAGCTAAAACGACATACATACATACAAACAACTTAATCTACATTCCATACTACACAAAAACAATTGGATTGCCGATGGTATGAGAAAATCTATTTGCTTTATTACGTATGAAACAAATAGATTTCTGTCTGTCTCTTATTTTATCTATCGTGTTTTCTATTCTTGGTTGCCTGGAAGAGATCGCTCTTAGCGATAAGGCAGCCACTTGTGGCACTAACTCGTAAGATTCTAAGTACTTTTTAGGACTATTATTACTAAGACTCCTCTATTATTATTACTAAGTCTGTCTGTCTATCTGTCTGCCTGTCTGTCCATCTGTCACCAGGCTGTATTTCATCAACCGTGATAGTTAGACAGTTGAAATGTTCACAGATGATGTATTTCTGTTGCCGCTATAACAACAGATACTAAAAAACAGAATAAAATAAATATTTAATGTGGCTCCCATACAACAAACATGATTTTTTGCCATTTTTAAAAATAATGGAACGGAATCCTTCTTGCGCGAGTCCGACTCGCACTTGGCCGGTTTTTTTTTGGTTTATGATGTGCACAATAAAGAGTTTATATCCATCTAAACTTGCGTTTCACGATTCACTGTCATCTCGCTTGATGTTGAGTGTGGATGCGGTCTACGATGTAGCACGCTCACCCGATTAACTTGCGACTCGAAAGACGCCCAGATTGTTTCTATCCGGGGACTTGGTGGTAGATGTCTTTAGCACGAATAACAAATTTAGCAGATGTTTCGAAGTAGTAGTGTGTAAACACTACTGTTTTGGACGCTATTTGCAGTACCTTAACTTTTTTTTCTAATGTAAAATTAATGAGACGAACATTACGCTCTCCTGATGGTAAGAGATAACGCATGTCCAGAACCATTGCAGCAATACACAGAACTTTGAGCAGTAAAACAGAGTCCGGGGCATCGCTGCTTTGGCGCTCATTACTTTGAGACTTTCGATGGTTAGTCTCAACAGCCCAGTAATTTTGCTAGCTGCAGTACCCTTCGAACCGGAACACAGTAATGTTTACACACTACTGCTTGGCGGCAGAATAACTGGTGCTGCGGTGGTACCTACCTAGACGACTTCCTGTAAAGTAAAGTACCAAATTGTGTTTACAGTTTGTTTACTATGTGTTCAAGTGCACATAGTAAACAAACTGTCCAAAATGTATTTACATCATTCGATAGCTAAAGGATCAAAGAATTCGTTACGTAGAGTGAGGACTTCAAACATAGAAATGCGTAGGACTTCTTAGTGTTCAAATCAGTACACGTAGTCACGTAACACAGGCCAACTTTTTTCATAACTCTATTACGGTTACTGAACAAGTAAGACATAAAAAACAAAGAATAACTTTGGGTACCGTTTGATATCTAGAAATTAATATAAAAATGAAAAATCAGGTAGAAATTCTCAAGCACCTAACGATGTTCCGACAGCCTCACTTGAGACGGAGATCCATTCCAGGCTAAGTGTGTTTACCATCTTCGACCACACCGTCACTTAATGTTAGGTTCAAAAAAGTATTGAAATGCTTATAATATTTGTAGCGAAGATAAAAAATATATATCGTAGGGCATTACACACAGCGCCATCTGACCCCAAACTAAGCAAAGCTTATACTATGGAAGTCAGATAACTGATAGAATGCTTTACGTGGTTTGATTTCCATACAAATAAATGTTTGCCATTTATGGACAAATGGAGCATAATTCCTATGATATTTATTATTTTAATTTATTATGTATTAATAAATTATTTGATTTGACGGCGCCAGGGTGTCGACGCGTTTGTTCATGAATGGCAAAAATTTATTTGTATGGACATCGAACCACCTTTGAAACGTGGGAAGCGAGCGGTGACAACCCAATGGCATGTTCTTTTACATGATACCCAAGCTATTTGACATGATAGCCCCGTTGGCTCATTGTTAGTATATCTGCCTTGAGAGCTGTAGGGCGTGGGTTCGATCCCCACTCAGGGCAAGCATTTTGTGAACAAACAAATGTTTGTATTTGTCAGTATGTATTTACAAAAAAAAAGTATTTACGTATTCTGTCAGTTATCTGGCTTCCATCACACAAGCTCTGCTCAGTTTGGGGCCAGATAGCGCTGTGTGTATAGTCCTACGATATTTATTTATTTGATGACACACGGCACGCATAATGCTAAAAGAAATGCGAAACTGACACTATAATATTGAATGGGGCACTCTGCGCTGCTTATTTTTTATTTAAACGGTAATCTGCTTGATACAGTGATAAGTAGGCCATGTTATTATAAGTAGATGTCTCCACGGGCGAACAAGATTAAAATTTATAAGATGTTAGAGAAGGGTAAAGAAATAAGTGAACGGAAAGTGAAAGGATGTACTGTTTTATTATATTTAAAACGAGTATTTAAATGTTCTACCAGTTATTTGACTTCCATAGCACAAGCTTTGCTTAGTTTGGGGTCAGATGGCGCTGTGTGTAATGTCCTACGATTTTTTTTTTGTACACTAACTGGGCCCCGCGGTGTTACCCACTACGTGTTTTCGGGATAGAAAGTAGCATATGTGTTTGACAGCCCTGTTGGCTCATTGGTAGCATATCTGCCTTGAGAGCTGAAGGGCGTGGGTTCGATTCCCACTCAGGGCAAACATTTTGTGAATAAACACAATCATGTTTGTTCTGTGTCTGGGTGTCCTGTATGTATTATAAGTATGTATTTACAAAAAACAAGTATTTAAGTATTCTATCAGTTATCTGTCTTCCATAGCACAAGCTCTGCTTAGATTGGTTTCAGATGGCGCTGTGTGTAATGTCCTACGATATTTAAAAAAAAAAAAAAATTAAAAATCCAGAGTCTCAGCTACTTCCGTACCAAACTCCATCCAAATCCATTTAGTAGTTTTTGCGTGAAAGAGTAATAAACATTGTAGGATGTACATTACATATGTTATAATTATACATGTACTAGCTGCGCCCCGCGGTGTTACGCGGTGTTATGTGTGCGGTGTATAGATATTCTGCCGCCAAGCAGTAGTGTGCAAACATTACTGCGTTCCGGTTTGAAGGGTACTGCAGCTAGCGAAATTACTGGGCTGTTGAGACTAACCATCTAGTCTCAAAGTAGTGAGCGCCAAAGCAGCGATGCCCTGGACGTTGTTTTGTTACTCAAAGTTCTGTGTATCGCTGCAATGGTCATGGACAGGCGTTATCTCTTAACATCAGGAGAGCGCCTCGATCGTCATTACTTTTAAATTAAAAAAAAAAAAAACCTGCTACATGTTTCCGAGATAAAAAGTAGCCTATGTGTTAATCCAGAGTCTCAGCTACCTCCATACCAAATTTCATCCAAATCCGTTTAGTTGTTTTTGCGTGAAAGAGTAACAAACATCCATCCATCCATCCAAACTTTCACATTTATAACATTAGTGGGACACAAAGTTTTTTTTTTTTATGGTGTATAAAGCTATGATAACTCAGTGGTTAACGTCTCTTCACACATGTATCGGGTAACGCCGCGGGGCGCAGCTATACTATCATAAAAGCGAAGGTGTTTGTGTGTGTTTGTATGTTTGTTACTACCCCACGCTCAAACGGCTGAACCTTATGCTGACAACTTGACATAGGCAACTTTGTCCCGAAAAAATATAGCGGGTCGCAGCTAGTTTCTTATAAAAACATGATCATTATTCTGTTCGCATATTTTTAAAATATAAAAACATAACATTACATGAAAACTTCAGCGCTTGTCAAGTGGCTTGCCTTCTAAATATTTATAGGGCAATTTAAAAGTTGGGCCTACGCTGACAGCTTGTTACAAGTCTCATATAAATTAACGATAAATGCTGTAATATTTCTAAATCAACAAGTGCTAGAAGTAGAAACGACTTGAGTATAACTTCTATAAGTTTTAATGGTGATTTATAAACATAATAAGGATGACTAACAATCGAATGTCGGAAAGAAATGAGCGTCAAAATGTCAATAAATGCTGTTTACATTAGGGATTGCAATCCCGTAGTACAGTCAATCCCGCAGGATTACTCAATCCCGCGCGGGATCTTTGATGTAATGTTTTAAAATCAAATTTAAACTATTCAGATTTTTGTGTGAAAACACTCGTCAGCTACAGATAGAAGTAACGCAACTGACAATACAGCCCGCCAACCGTCCGCTAGTCGCCGGCACGGCACGCTGTACGGAACGGCAACGCGCTCGTGCTATTCGCGATTTACGCGAAAGTTTTAGATTTAGTTTTTTTTTCTTTTGTCTGTCTCTGTTAGTTTTTGTACTTGTTACAGAATTAAATGTTTTTTCTTTCTTTTTTTAGCGCCAAATTTTTTATTTGCCGGATCCGCGGTTCCGCTCTTTGAAGGCGCGGGATCCACCACATTAATTAAAGCAGCGGGATCCTGCGAGATTGCAATCCCTAGTTGACATGTCACGTGGACAGCTTATGTCAATCCCGTACATTTTTGGCTTTTTTATTAGCGTTAACGGTATTCAAATGTTACATGGTCATGGACAGACGTTATCTTTTACTAACAGGAGAGCGTCTCGTTCGTCTCATTACTTTTTACATAAAAAAATTTAGAAACAATCTATCTATCTAGATTAAAATCATCATAAAAAATGTATGGTAATGATTTTTAATAGAAGGGATTTTTATGAGGAACGAAATGGTAAAGCTAAATGTATTACATTAATTTTTATCATGTGTAATTTATTAGTAATGTTTGCGATGTAATTATTTAAAAATATGAGCGGATTAAAAAGCTTTTGCGGGCTCCTAAAGTGTCTAATTATGCGAAAAAGGTTTTAACTTGGGGAACAATTCGTTGTACAAATATTTGCTTTGGAAAATTGAACTGTTTGAAATATTGTTTCCGAAGATGAATTTTAACTTTGGACTCAGAATAATAATTAAGAATTTTACCTATACCTTCGGGGTAACACGTAACGTTAGCACTGAGCTGAAAGGAGTTCATTGTTGACACTTATTTTTAATAACGTTTACTATTGGACCGACCTTAACACTTCTAAAAAAAATCACTTATACCTTCATACAAAACGAAATATACTCGACGAAATATTAATATTAATATAAAAAATATCGGTTGTTTCCAAAACTCCATCGAAGCTTTTAGAAAAGTTGCCACTACTATACTAAAGCATGACTTGACTTGACTGACACGGACTGGACTTGACCAAGACTGGACATTGACTATAACTATAATGTCAAAATGCGACGTCAAAACAAAAAAAAAACTCAAACTCTCAGATAAGTAGGTTACCTCAAAACTTGGTGGTAGATCTCCTTAGCAGGAAGTCGTCTAGGTAGGTACCACCGCAGCACCAGATATTCTGCTGCTAAGCAGTAGTGTTCCAGTTTGAAGTGTACTTTTGCTAGCTACTGCAGCTAGCAAAATTACTGGGCTGTTGAGACTATCTAATGTCTCAAAGTAATCAGCGATGCCCTGGACTTTGTTTTGTTACTCAAAGTTCTGTATATCGCTGCAATGGTCATCGACTATCTCTTACCATCAGGAGAGCGTCTAGTTCGTCTCATTACTTTTATATAAAAAGAAAAACTTGTATCACAAAATGTGCTATGTTCACCCTTATCAATCTCTTATGATCTATTTCAAGTAAACTATAATAAGGACACAAGTTACATAAAACTAAAAAAAAAGAAAGTCGATCCTTCAAAAGTGCAGAGAAACTGGAAACCGAGTGGCTATCGAGTTTCGCTGTAATATTGTCACAAATGATTGATATCCCAACTCCACATAGGAGTTTTGGCGGGAACGCGGGAAGAGTCGTGGCGCCCCGTTGTATTTTTTTCCAAAACTAATGTTTTGTCGAGTGTTTATGCATAAAAATGGTGGTGTTTTATTTATAAAGTGCCGAATCACAAGCGCGAGTGTGGGAAAATGATATAATGTGGTGAAACATGACTTTTCGTGTTGCTTCCACTTGGTGTTGATTGTTGCCTTGTTGTGTTTTGAGCATTTGCCACTGTCAACTATTTTATATTTTCAAGTTTTAAAAGTTAAATAAGTTGCCTCGTAGCTATACTTACAGTCAAAGTCCAGTCTTGGTCAAGTACAAGTCCATGTCAGTCAAGCCCAGTCATGCTTTAGTAACTATAAAGCTTCGATAGAGTTTTGGAAGCAACACAAAAAGTCATGTTTCACCGCATTATATAATTTTTTTAGCATAAACACTCAATGAAACACTAGTTTTGGAGAAAAAATACAACGGGGCGCCGTGACTCTTTCCGCGTTCCCGCCAAAACTCCATATTGTAGCGACACGACTCTTTCCGCGTTCCCGCCAAAACTCCACATTGTGACGACACGACTCTTTCCGCGTTCCCGCCAAAACTCTACATTGTAATTCTGGACTGAATATTACAAAAATGTAAATGCCATTATATCCTACACCTCCGTATGGAACGTTATTTATGAGTGACCCCGCGGCCGGCCCAACTCGTGAGATATGATATAGGGCACGGTACACGTCTACAAAGGCCCTTAGACATCGTTGGATATGAGAATTATGTTATGTGAGAACCGCCTTAAAATTATTCTTTTTTATGCTGTTTGACGTCGAACTTTATACATTTGCCAGTTTATCAAAATTCAAAATACAAATACAAATATTTTATTGATAACACCAAAGTTATAGCGATTATTAAATTACTAGTAAGTAATTATAATATTTTTGTTTTTGTTGACATAATTATTTTATATGTGAAAGAAAGAAAAGAAAGAAATAAAAATGACCTTTAACTTTGGTGTTAAGTATTAATATAAGATTTGTATTTGTACAGGTAATTTTTCAATAATAATAATTAGCATAATCTACTGTTTTAATCAAACAATTGTGATTTACCGCAAATAAAGACCAAAATAAATGCCAGTAGCGGTGATTTCACTGTAAAATTATGCTCCATTTGTCCATGAATGGCAAAAATTTATTTGTATGGAAATCGAACCACCAAGTTGATTGAAAGAAAATGTTACATAACATTAGTAGGTGTTTAGTAAAATAGCTTTAATACTACATTATTATCCACTTCGTAAGTCATGTTAACCAATTATTTTATAGATTCCACCAATAGCAGTAAAATTATTGTCGACACAACATAATATTAAGTAATTACTAAGGGAAGCTATTTTATTATTTGTCGCATGTTACTAGCAACGTTATGATTTACAGGCGTTCGACGAATCTTAGAAAAAAATCTAACACCAGCGACACGCTCTGACTTCGCGCGAGTGAATTTTATTTTATTTTTTTATGGTTACTTGGTAGGTAAACCAATTTTAGTTTAACAAGTTGGTAACTTTTGGTAACTACCTCTAGAAACAAAACTTGGTAACTGTTCTTCTTAGCACTAGGTCGTCTATGGGTTCCATCGCAGTACCAGATAAAATCTATCGCCAAGCAGTAGTGTGTAAACATTACTGTGTTCCGGTTTAAAAGGTACTGAAGCTAGCAAATTACAGGACTGTTTTTTTTTTATGGTTGACAGTCTAGTTGTTTGACCACAGCTCACCTGATGTTAAGTGAAGGTGTGGTCGAAGATGGTAAAGCACACCTAGCCTGGAATGGAACTGGCTCTCAAGTGAGGCTGCCGGAACACACCGTTAGATGCTTGGCAGATTTTCAACTTGAGGGTGGTAGCTAGCCAGCCGAGTACTAGGAAGTACCCTACCACCATGCTATGGTTTCCTCACGATGTTTT
Source organism: Biston betularia (assembly GCA_905404145.2). Taxonomy (NCBI): domain Eukaryota; kingdom Metazoa; phylum Arthropoda; class Insecta; order Lepidoptera; family Geometridae; genus Biston; species Biston betularia. The sequence continues at coordinate 2,837,491 of FR989891.1, forward strand.
CCTTCACCGGCAGCTCAAGCTCATTGTTTGGGTTTGAACCCACGCCCTTCGGCATGCGAACCTACCGCGCTAACCACTGAGCTATCATCGCTACAAAATAGACACTAATGTGGTGCATATGCATATAAACTTTCCTCTTGAATCATTCTGTCTATTGATGGAAACTGCATTAAAATTCGTTGCGTGGTTTAAAAGATCTAAGCGTACAGACGGCGGTAAGCGACTTTGTTTTGTACTATGTAGCAACTAGCGTTCCGCCCCGTCTTTGCACGGGTGCAATGTAGATACTAATGTGGTGCATATGCATGTATTATACATATAAACCTTTCTCTTGAATTATTATGTCTATTGATAGAAACCGCATTGAAATCCGTTGCAAAATTTCAAAAATCTAAGCGTATAGACGGCAGGAAGTGACTCTGTTTTATACAATGTAGAGACTAGCGACCCGCTCCGGCTTCGCACGAGTGAAATATAGGTGCATATGCATGTATTATACATATAAACCTTCCTCTTGAATCATTCTGTCTATTGATGGAAGCTGCATTGAAATCCGTTGCAAAGTTTCAAAGATCTAAGCGTACAGACGGCAGGAAGTGACTTTGTTTCAGACAATGTAGAGACTAGCGGCCCGTGCCGGCTTCGTACGGGTGCAATGTAGATACTAATGTGGTGCATATGCATGTATTATACATATAAACCTTCCTATTAAATCATTCTGTCTGTTGGTGGAAACCGCATTAAAATCCGTTGCGTAGTTTAAAAGATCTAAGCGTACAGACGGCGGGAAGTGACTTTGTTTTATAGTATATAGAGATAGAGAAGTTATGAGATGAGGAGTAGGTGCTCTTGATGGTAAGAAATAACGCATGCCCATGACCATTGCAGCAATACACAGAACTTTGAGTAGCAAAAGAAAGTCCAGGGCATCGCTGCTTTGACGCTCATTACTTTGAGACTTTCGATGGTTAGTCTCAACAGCCCTAGTAATTTCGCTAGCTGCAGTACTATTCCAAACGGAACACAGTAACATTTACACACTACTACTGAATACAACCGCAGTAGCAGAATACCACCTAAACGATATCTTTCTAAAGAGATCAATCACCCTTAGAGGGAAGACCTATGCCCATTGCCCAACAGTGGGATGTTAAATGCGCACGCGATAAAAAGCTTTTCAATATCCCCGATCGCATCGGTTCTCATTTGCGACAGAAAATTAGCTTATCGTTAAGCCAGTCACAACTGCCACATAAAGCACAATGCTAATAAAGGCCAATTTCGCGCGAACTAAACAAAGTATTTCAATATGGGAAGCTCATAAAATGTTGTTATGTTGTTGTGCGAATTTAGTTCGTATGTGTGACGAAGGCTTAGTAAACTGGTCGGTATTTCTAATTTATAAGGGTTTGTTCACATTTTATTTTAGAATTATGTGTTGTTGGAATCTCATATATTAAAAAATGATTTATTTTTTAACTGGCTACAAGAAAGGACTTTAATTTTTTGGCATGTATCAATTTATTTGGTGATAGAATCTCCTTAGGAGGAAGTCGTCTAAGTAGATACCACTGCTGCACCGGATATTCTGTCGCCAAGCAGTAGTGTGTAAACATTACTGTGTTCCGGTTTGTAGGGTACTGTAGCTAGCGAAATTAAAATAGAATAGAATAGAATATAACTTTATTAAACATCAAAAACTTAAAAATGAAACACAGATCACAATTAATACAAATATGAAACAAAAAAAATAAGAAGATAGATAACAAAACAATATAATAGATACTTGATGTATAAGGGCGGCCTTATCGCCTAGAACGATTTATTCCAGACAACCTTTGGATGGAAAGAAAAGTAAATAAATATTAGGTTGGTGTATAAAAACAAATACTTATACCTATATAGAAATTACTGGGCTGTTGAGACTAACCATTGAAAGTCCTAAAGTAATGAGCGAGTTTTGGCGGGAACGCGGAAAGAGTTGTGTCGCCCCGTTGTAGTTTTTTCTAAAACTAGTGTTTTTTCGAGTGTTTATGCATAAACATGCTGGTGTTTTTTTCATAAAGTGCCGATTTACAAGCGCGAGTGTGGGAAAATGATATAATGTGGTGAAACATGACTTTTGGTGTTGCTTCCAAAACTCCAACGAAGCCTATAGTCGCCACTACTTTACTGAAGCATGACTGGACTTGACTGACACGGACTGGACTTGACCAAGACTGGACTTTGACTACTTTTTAACTTATGAAACTTGAAAATATCAAAACGCTAAAATCAACGAATCGTCACTGTTGTAACTGAAACGACAGTTAAGCGGAAATAAACTAAATATATACCTTGAATATTCAAAATGAACTTCCGCAAAAAAACGCCTGAATCAATCAATATTTTGATCTATATTTTAATTATCATACAAATACAAATATTTTATTGATATCACCAATGTCACAAGTCACTTCAAAATTTTAACATATGTCATTAAATGAGTTTTAAAACACTGATTTACATGTCAACACAAAAATGTCAAAATAAGGTATGTCAATATAAAAATATGTCAATACCAAACAAATATTGGCAATATAACAAAATGACATGACAAAAAAAATCATAATTGCTTACTAGTAATTTAATAATCTTTAAGTTTGAAATACTCGTCAATGTCATAAAACAATGTCTCTAGCAGCCAAGATCTTAACTTGGTTCTGAAGCACGCGGTGGAAGGTGCATCCCGCATGCATAATTAATAAGTACAGCTCGTATGATTTCGATATATGGCTGTTCTATCAATGCACATAAAAAGCTCTGTGAAAAATCTTTCATTTCCTCTTTGCCATTTCTAGTCATTTCCTTAATATCGAATTTTCATATACAAAAATGCATAACGTCTAGAAAGTAATGGATTTTGAGACGTCCAACGTAAGCAGATGTCTGCTGCATATTTGAAATATTAAATTTCCTTAAAAACATCTGACAGTTTGAAGAGTTGTATATAGATTTTATGCTGCAATAGCTCAGTGGTTAACGCGATCCGATCATACATCTGAAGGTGTAGGATCAAACAATAATGAACTTAAGTTGTTGGTGAAGGAAAACATCGTGAGGAAACCATAGCATGGTGGTAGGGTACTCTCTAGTACTCGGCTGGCTAGCTACCATTTATAAATTGAAAATCTTTTGCAAAGCACCTAACAGTGTGTTCCGGCAGCCTCACTTGAAAGCCAGTTCTATGAGCTGTAGTCAAACCATTAGCTTGGTGGTAGATTTCCTTAGCAGGAGTTTGTCTGGGTAGGTACCACCGTTGTACCAGATATTCTACCGCCAAGCAGTAGTGTGTTTAGTTTATTGCCGCTTAAGGTGGTACTGTTTTATTCAAGCAATTGTGATTTACCGCAAATAAAGGCCAAAATAAATGCCAGTAGCTGTGATTTCACTGTAAAATTGTGCTCCATTTGTCCATAAATGGCAAAAAATTATTTGTACGGAAATCGAACCACCTTAAATACTACGCGTACCACAACTACGAGAAACCTCAAGTAGGATAAAACTATGTGAAATCCCCAAACAAATCCCCGAGGGGATCTCGAAATAATTGGAAGGTCAACCAGAACTGTCCCGCGTAAGTTATATTAAGAAGGACAGGTAAGGGATGCGAAACTATGCGGAACTTGGAGGTTTCTGAGACTCCTTGTGGAATTAGCTACTTTTCTCTTCAAACTGCCACGTAAACGTTTTTACTACAAACACCAATAACTTAATAACTGGCACGGACAGCCGGACAAATCGTTCAATTTAGGTCACAGAACAGATAATAAAACTACGTACATTTATATTTTTATTTATATTTATTTATTGAGATAAAAACGACTACAACAATCAATTACATCTATTTCACAATTAAATAATAAACAATTATTTATTTATTTTTTAATGAAGTCCTTTTTAATAAAGTCCGCCAACACAGTGTACACCAATACATTAAAAATTAAATTACAAATGTCAAGATAAATTAAATCAAAAAAAGTAATTAAAAAAAAAAAAAAGTTTTTTTAAATAATTAATTTTTTTTTCATTTTATAGTAAAGTCACCACTACTTTACTAAAGCATGACTGGACTTTGACTATAACTTTGGCTACGAGGACACTTATTTAACTTTTGAAATTTGAAAATATAAATACTCGACACTGGCAAATGCTCAAAACGCGACGCCAAAACCAAACACAAAAAAGGAAAGTATTTACAATATTTTTGTTTTTATTGATATAATTATTTTATATGTGACATATTATAGTCATAATACTGGTCATACTAAGTGGCATGACCAGCGCTGGTCTTCCGGTCAGCCCTTGTCGGCCAAACAAAACAAACATAACGTAGATCATACAATGTTGTTATCATCAGTTTTCTGAATTGGAATCAAATTTTAAAGACTGATTCACGTCAAAGAGAGGGGATATCCATTCTAATTACGCTAAGTCACAAACGCCAATCTATTCTCTAACACGGTCAGTCTGGCTTGACCGGCACAGATATTAGATTGACGGCGTCCTGTCCGGCGCAGGGTGAAGTCAAGCCATCAATCTTTGCATAGTTGTTTAAACAATCTGTACCTATTTACCATGGCATTAAAGTACGTATCTGGATAGATTAATAAATCCTATTAATCTTTATTATAAATGCGAAAGTTTGTGTGTATGTTTTGTTACTCTTTCACACAAAATGTGACGGTTTTGGGGTGCCCAGCCGAGTACAAAAAACCGGCCAAGTGCGACTCACACTCGCGCACGAAGGGTTTCGTACCGTCCCACTTAAATAATATCATAAATGTGAAAGTTTGGATGGATACTTTTGGATGGATTTGTTACTCTTTCACGCAAAAACTACTACACAGATTTGGATGATTTTTGGTTCGGAGGTAGCTGAGACCCTGGATACACCTGTGCAGGGCACCCTGCGGCCAGGTGGTGTGACGACCTGCGTAAAGCGGCGGGAAAACAATGGACGCAAAAAGCTGTCGACCGAGCTCAGTGGCGTGCATTGGGAGAGGCCTACGTCCAGCAGTGGACAGCGAAGGGCTGATGATGATGACGATGATGATGAGACCCTGGATTAACACATAATCTTTTTATCCCGAAAACATGTAACGGGTAACACTGCGGGGCGCAGCTAGTTATCAATAAAAACGACAAAAAAATCCCGTTTGTTGTATGGGAGCCCCCCTTAAATATTTATTTTATTCTATTTTTTAGTATTTGTTGTTATAGCGACAACATAAATACATCATTTTGACAGCCCCGTTGGCTCATTGGTAGTATATCTGCCTTGAGAGCTGTAGGGCGTGGGTTCGATTCCCACTCAGGGCAAACATTTTGTGAATAAACACAATCATGTTTGTTCTGTGTCTGGGTGTTCGGTATGTATTATAAGTATGTATTTACAAAAAAAAAAGTATTTATGTATTCTATCAGTTATCTGACTTCCATCACACAAGCTTTGCTTAGTTTGGGGTCAGATGGCGCTGTGTGTATAGTCCTACGATATTTATTTATTTATTATTTATTTTATCATCTGTGAAAATTTCAACTGTCTAACTGTCACGGTTCATGAGATACAGCCTGATGAGAGATGGACGGACAGCGGAGTCTTAGTAATAGAGTTCCGTTTTACCCTGTGGGAACGAACCCTAAAAAGTACCCTTCCCATTGTTTTCTCTTATTAGTTTTATTGACTGGGCGAAGCGAGTCTTCGCCCAGTCAATAAGACTGGCTTATTTAGGGTCTTGTTTACATTTCAACTGAAACAGCGCGGTTTTATTTTCTCGCGCAAATATTTGATTTTTCCTGACAATGGCGCTTCCTTCATAACTTTAGCACCCAGATATCGTACAACCAATTTACCAGCAACCTCCAATAAAGGCGCCACAATCGCATTTTTTAACAAAAGTGAAAGCTTTCCCTCTACATGATACGTTTTAGTATTTCATCACGTCGACAGATAAGTTGGCTGTTTTGCACCGTACGAATATGTGAGTTGACCCAATTCAAACCGTTACGTCACAAAGGAATTCTGTAGTCGCTGTCTCCACGTGTGATTACTATCGGTAGCGATGTTTACGTACTTATAAGCTTAGGGTGTACGCTGAAAGGGGGTCGTTGTATTGCACTTTGTAACTTTTACTGTTAATAAAAAAATAGGTAAGGTGTTTCGGTAGGAAAGTTGTTTATTTTTGTTCTCATGTTGTTGTTTTCAATAAAGAGTGTAATGACCTCCTTTAATTCATAATTAAGAGCGCTCTCGGGCTGCAACAAATTTGAAAATTGTATTGCTATCTCCCAGCTTCCCGTAGAGAGCGATAGGGGCTGCAGCTCCGGCAGAATATACCTACAAAAATTAGACCAAATCGCCATCTAGTAATCTCCAGTTTTCTCCACCTAAACAAGACAGATTACAAAAAAAAAACCACGGAAATACTTTATTGAATAGTTTGGCTATGTCCCTCTTTATTTTTTTATAACCTTTAAGTTCAAGTTTTTTTTATATGATTTTTTTGAATATCATACTTAAAAAGTTGTAAATTTTGGACTTTTGACATCTATCTTCTGAAATAATAATTTTATGCAAAAAATCAAGAGAGAGGGACATTGTTCCAGGAGATATAGGTGTTTAATGTATAAAAATCATTGCATTATTTTCATTTTCCAGCGAGGAAACGGGGGATTACGGTTGTATAAAAATAATTCACGCGAGTTCCCTCTTAATTCATATGGGTAAAATGGATATTTTATTCAATAAAGTCAAAGAGCGCCAAATTAGATACATCCAATACTGACACTGGTATAAGTAAGAACAACTGCCAGTTAAACGTTAAATATGGTCAAAAAATTAAAAAGTAATTACTCTGAGTTTCTTTTTTAACCAACTCAAAAAAGGAGGAGGTTCTCAACTCGACTACTTTTTTTTTTGTTACGCGATAATTCCGCCAATTATTTTTATGATTCTTTTGTTTTGTGCTTGGTAGATTTATTATTTATACTTCAGAGGTGGTCCTATCTAAATTTTGTTAAAATTAATCGAGCGGGTTTTAAAAAATTAACGAAAATCTACAAATTGTATACATCGATGATATTTTCGTTTGCTCCGAAACCTCGCTGTTTCATTGGAGCAGTGAGTTTAGTTGGCCTAAGGGTCATGGAGTCCGTTTTTAACATTGTAAATTTGTATAATTATTCAATAAAAAAGTAATGAAACGAACGGGAAGCTCTTCTGATGGTAAGAGATAACGCCTGTCCATGACCATTGCATTAATGGACAGCCCTGTTGGCTCATTGGTAGCCTTTCTGCCTTAAGAGCTGAAGGGCGTGGGTTCGATTCCCACTCAGGGCAAACATTTTGTGAATAAACAAATGCTTGTTCTGTGTCTGGGTGTTCTGTATTTATTATAAGTATGTATTTACAAAAAAAAAAGTATTTATGTATTCTATCAGTTATCTGACTTCCATCACACAAGCTATGCTTAGTTTGGGGCCAGATGGCGCGGTGTGTATAGCCCTACGATATTTTTTTTTAACTTTGAGTAGCAAAACAAAGGCCAGGGCATCGCTGCTTTGGCGCTCATTACTTTGAGACTTTTGATGGCTAGTTTCAACAGCCCAGTAATTTCGCTAGCTGCAGCACCCTTCAAAACGGAACACAGTAATGTTTACACACTACTGGTTGGCGGCAGAATAACTGGTCGCAGTAAACTATACGGTTTTTCGCAAATTCTACGGTAATTAAATTATTCATTACTAGCGGACGCCTCGCGGTTTTACTCGCGTAGTTCAGTATACATGTACAGTAATAAAGAAGCAAGAATAAAAGTTTGCTTGCATTTCTGTGCCAGCGAAACAACTTTATTTAAATCTCTAAAACTGTACAGTCCCGTGACAAGAGAAGACGTAATCAGAAAATCCAAGATGGCGGCAACGAAAACATTTAGAGAGATGTCTGAACGACGATTACTGTTAAAAGATTTCGTTGAAGCGGCCCAGTCGATACATTAGCATTCAAGAGCTTTTAGGTTACAGGGCTGGAGTAAGGACGACATTAGGAGGGGGGAGGATTTAGGACGACTTTCAAATTTACATTATGGTTGGTGGAAATTTGAAACTGAAACTGAGTAGTAGAGTATGCAAAGCAGCAGTATTCTTTAAAATAACGTAATTTAACTGTCTGTTCATTGGTAGTATATCTGCTTCAAAAGCTGAAGGGCATGGGATCGATTCCCACCTAAGACAAACATTTGGTGTTCTGTATTTATTATAAGAATATATTTACAAAAAAAAGTATTTAAGTATTCTATCAGTTATCTGAGTTCCATAGTACAAGCTTTGCTCAGTTTGGGGCCAGATGGCGCTCTGTGTAATGTCCTACGATATTTATTATTATTATTAATCAATTAATTGAATAATAACGAAACGCTATTCTGATGGCAAGAGTCCATGACCATTGCAGCGGTGCCCAACACTGCAAAACAAAGTCCGGTTTGAAGGGTACTGCAGCTAGCGAAATTACTGGGCTGTTGAGACTAACCATCGAAAGTCTCAAAGTAATGAGCGTCAAAGCCGTGATGTCATGAACTTTGTTTTGCTACTCAAAGCTACGTGCATCGCTGCAATGGTCATGGACAGGCGTTATCTTTTACCAACAGGAGAGCGTCTCGTTCGTCTCATTACTTTCCATAAAAAAATTAAAAACTTCAGGGCATCGCTGCTTTGGCGCTCATTACTTTGAGACTTTCGATGGCTAGCCTAGTTTTTATATATTATTTATGTTATATATTTAATGTAAAAAATGCATAAATTAAGAGAAAAAATAAATATCCACACAAATAATAATTAAAAAAATTATAAAATTGAAAATATTAAGACAGGTTGAGAAAATTAACTATGTTTTAGTATGCCCCCTTTCCATGCCTCAGTACGTCCCTGTCTCCGCTCGTTTATTTTATCCGTTTATTATCTCATCCGCTGCTGCGGGTTCGTTTTCGGGTTCCTTGGATGATATGCCGGATTTATTAACCGACTCCTTAGGACCGACAAGGGCTGATAAGTAGATAATAGCAGAATTTATAACGTTGTAGATGTTTGATTATGGGGTCAGTTGATTGTGGGTTCAATAGGTTATGAAGTCAAATTGTTTTTTTTTTTTATGTAAAAGTAATGAGACGATCGAGGCGCTCTCCCGATGTTAAGAGATAACGCCTGTCCATGACCATTGCAGCGATACACAGAACTTTGAGTAGCAAAACAACGTCCAGGGCATCGCTGCTTTGGCACTCATTACTTTGAGACTAGATGGTTAGTCTCAACAGCCTAGTAATTTTGCTAGCTGCAGTACCCTTCAAACCGGAACACAGTAATGTTTACACACTACTGCTTGGCGTCAGAATAACTGGTACTGCGGTGGTACCTACCTAGACGACCTCCTGCTAAGGAAATCTACCACCAAGTAATCTACCATAAAGTGCTTTTCTTAGCAATGATAGCTCAGTGGTTAGCACAATGGGTTTGCGCTGTCGGTGAAGGAAAACATCGTGAGGAAAGCAATATGGCGGAAGGGCATTCTGTAGTACTCACCTGACCTAGTTAGCACTGTCAAGTTAGAAATCTACCGCTAAGCACTTAACAGTGTGTTCTAGCAGCCTCCATTGAAAGTCAGTTCCCTTTCCAGGTTAAGTGTGTTTATTATGCAAGTTTGTTGAGAAATTAAGCCTAAATCAATGTATAACCAATTAAAAAGTATTGAAGTATTCTATCGGTTATCTGTCTTCCATAGTACAAGCTTTGCTTAGTTTGGGGTCAGATGGCGCTGTGTGTAATGTCCTATGATATTTATTATTTACTAGGTGCTCCCCACTACATGTTTTTGGGATAAAAGTAGCCTGTGTTAATCCAGGGTCTCAGCTACCTCTATACCAAATTTCATACAAACCCGTTTAGTAGTTTTTGCGTGAAAGAGTAACAAACATCCATCTATACATCGATACTAATAAACTTTCGAATTTATAATATTTATATTTATATTTGATTCCCTGGAAGATGGGACGGCCTTTAGTATGGGACGCCACTAGCGCTGACACATTTGCGCCGTCACATCTTCCAAGAACTCAGATTAGGGCTGGCGCAGCGGCGGAATTTGTAGAAGACCTCAAAAGCCGCAAGTATAGTACCCTGGACAGTGGGTACATATTTGAGCCTTTTGGGGTTGAAATGTTTGGGACCGTGGGGACCGGGAGCAAAAAAATTTTTTAAAGATTTATCATCTCGTCTGGTCGACGCCACACGTGAACAAAACGCTGGCCTTTATTTTGCTCAGCGTTTGAGTATTGCCATACAACGCGGCAATGGGGCCAGCGTTTTGGGAATTGTTCCCATTGATTACCTTTTAGATTAGTAATTATTTTACATGTTACATTTGTCTTAGTTACTCTACTTATTTATACCTGTAAATAGTATTTATTAAAGATTATGCTAGGTACTACTTAAAAAAAAAGTGTTATTTTAATTTAATTTATTTGGTACATATCATAACTGCTACCACCTTGTGTAGTCGAGTGAAAACTTTTTCATTCAACGATCCTTGTATTTCCACAAAACATCCCATTTAGCAACTTCGTGAAAATAAATTGTCAATTTGCAAACTTACTGAAGTACGCTTCAAGTTGCTCGGGAGCTTATTTGAGTTTCGGGTTACACTGTCGCAAATAAGTAACGTTTTCAAAGCCAGGGGCGTATTTATCCGGGGGTGCAGAGGGTGCGGCGCTCCCGGGCGCAGAGTCCTAGGGGGGTGAGCCGAGACCGCCGTAAATTTCGATAGGTACCTCTTATACTGAGACCACGCGAGCGGAGCCGCCGGCGCAGTTAGTTCATTAAAGATATTGTTTTACTAAATACTCCGCATGCCGCTTTAAGGTGGTTCGATTTCCATACAAATAAATTTTTCCATTTATAGACAAATGGAGCATAATTTTACAGTGAAATCACAGCTACTGGCATTTATTTTGGTCTTTATTTGCGGTAAATCATAATTGCCTCAATAAAACGGTAGAATATTAGCATAATCTACTGTTTTATTCAAAAATCATAAATTCATAAATCTTTTATAAATTTTTATGCTAAAAATGTACTGTTTTATTCAAGCAATTGTGATTTACCACAAATAAAGACCAAAATAAATGCTAGTAGCTGTGATTTCACTGTAAAATTATGCTCCATTTGTCCATAAATGGTAAAAATTTATTTGTATGGAAATCGAACCACCTTAATAATAATCTTTATTTCAGACAAAAAAATAATCCCATAAATATATGTGGTATATATTTAGTTTATTTTTGCTTGACAGTCGTTTCAGTCACAACAGTGATGAGGACTTCTGATGATGATGAGGAATTATGTAGATATACATATAGCTGCAATATATTGATAGACCTGTTGGCTCATTGGTAGTATACGTGCCTTAAGAGCTGAAGGGCGTGAGTTCGATTCCCGCTCAGGACAAACATTTTATGTATCAACAAATGTTTGTTCTGTGTCTGTGTGTTTTGTATGTATTATAAGTAATAAAAAAAATAAAAATAAAAAAGGGAAATATGTATTCTATCAGTTATCTGTTTTCCATCACACAAGCTCTGCTTAGTTTGGGGTCAGATGGCGCTGTGTGTATAGTCCTAAGATAAAAAAAAAAATACCAAACTGGACCCTGATTCTGTTCTCAGCAGTATTCTGAATCGCCTCCCTCCCTATATGGAAGCAAATTTTAAAAACGTACTCACGTCAAAACAGTTTTGTGCCTTAAAATTTACATTAACCAAAAAAAATGTGAAACTTTACGTCGAGCGACCTCGCTTGTTTTCCGGCATAACAGAGTTTGTAAAGTTTTTGTAATTTTGCAGAGCTTGCCAGCCACAGTTCATTTCGCTAGCCTAAAAAAATTATATTTTTAAACAAGAAATTTACAACTAATTTTTACGTATACATTAAAACCGCAAGTTGGACTTGCGCACGAAGGGTTCCGTACCATTATTTATAAAAACTATAAAAAAAATCACGTTTGGGAGCCCGTCAAATGTTTATTTAATTCTGTTTTTTTTTAATATTTGCTGTTATAGCGGCAACAGAAATACATCATCTGTGAAAATGTCAACTGTCTAACTATCACGGTTCATGAGATACAGCCTGGTGACAGACGGACGGACAGCGGAGTCTTAGTAATAGGGTTCCGTTTTACCTTTTGGGTGCGGAACCCTAACAAAATTATAATGCACCTACAAATACATAGTTTTGGGATGTGAAAAATTCTGTTTTTGTATTAATACAGTATGAAAAAAAAATCACGTTATTTTTATTAGTTTTGTCGCTATTTTTTTTTGGACAGTAAAATTGGCATAGGTCATAAATTAATTATACAAAACGTATTAAAATTAATTTATTTCTTTACAGGTTACAAACAGTGTTACAAATAGCAATAAATACAAAACATCGAGTAATAAATAAATCTGTGATATAAAAAAGCGAGAGAAATCCAGTGTCTAGTGGACAGATAAAAAAAAATATTTTTCTTTGTTGCCTGTTAAAATTTTAGCGTGTTACCTGTTGCGTATTAAATTTGAAAATAGAATTCGATGTTGGGTTCTCAATTTACAAAAGAGTAAGTTTAGTTTTTATAAGTGGCCAGTATTTTTTTTTTGCTTGAGTGCAATTTTAGCGCACGACTTTTTTTCTCGGTTTAAACTTTTTTCGGTCAATCATTTTTTGGTTTGGTATTATCCGGGTTTTTCCGTTAACTGGTTTGATTTTTCTGTGGGAATAGTGTCGTCGCAAGAATCAACGATGACGAAGAATTTCCTGACGGTGACCAACATCGTAAATGAAGGCATTAAAGGAAGCAAGATCTCAAAGCTGGGATTGTCAAAGTACCTATCACAATCTCTGTAAGTATAACTTCTGATACTTTTTACTTTCATAAGTACAGGGCTTATATTGGCGCTATGAAAAAAAAATCTTATGTCCTACATACTACATACATATTGACAGACAACCCTGTTGGCTCATTGGTAGCATATCTGCCTTAAAAGCTGGAGGGCGTGGGTTCGATTCCCGCTCAGAACAAACATTTTATGTATCAATAAATGTTTGTTCTGTGTCTGGGTGTTCTGTATGTATTATAAATATGCAATTACAAAAAAAAGTACATATATATTCTATCAGTTATCTGACTTCCATCACACAAGCTCTGCTTAGTTTGGGGCCAGATGGCGCTGTGTGTAATGTCCTACGATATTTATTTATTTTATTTATTTATATACTACACAGGGTTTTCAGCTTGGGGTGTACTTAGCCGGGTGTATTTAGCGGATACATTATGGATAATTAATTAATTTAAGTAAAAAAGAAGATAGAAATGGTTAAACACATACATGGTGAAAGTTTTGATGGGAAGATTTTTTTTTTTTTTTATAAATAATTTGCCCCTTCGGGCAGGCTAAAGCTATAAAGCCATACTGCCTTGTCTTAAGTGTTATTTCTGCTGTATCTTAGCTATGGTTATCGTCAAAGTCGTCTTAGTCAAGTCCAGTTCGTGTCAGTTCGTGCCAGTCATGCTTTAGTAAAGTAGTGGCAACTTTACTATAAAGCTTCGATGAAGTTTTGGAAGCAACATGAAAACTCATGTTTCACCACATTAGGTATATCATTTTCCCACACTCGCGCTTGTGATTCGGCACTTTATGAATAAAACACCACCATTTTTATGCATAAACACTCGACAAAACACTAGTTTTGGAAAAAATACAACGGAGCGACACGACTCTTCCCGCGTTCCCGCCAAAACTCTGATGGGAGAGAGAGGGCAGTGGTTCCCGGTGCTGGAGGACCAAAAAGACCCATCCGGCGATGTTGCAAGCGCTCAAAAACGCTAGCATTGAGCCCGAACAGGGGTGGGTATTACATTAATAAATAATAAAGTTTTGCTGCTGGAAAAACTTTGAAATCCCTATCCATAGAAAAAAAACCTTAAACCTAGATCATAATATATATTATAGAGTACCTTTTTGTGGTTTCAGAATTGTGATCAAAAGTTGTCCATAATATTGTAAGTGTAATTACCCCTTTCAGCTTACACTCGAAGCATTTAACCTTTTATAATAAGACTATCGTTATCTTTATACACATATTTACAATGAAAATATCGTTCCTATTTGAGAATACTTCTTTAATTATAAAAAAAAACAACAAAAAGTTCTTTTTATATCAATTTGTGAAAAAAAAATCTTCAAGTTTTCATATGATACCCATATTGAGGGAGTCGTGAAAAAATATGTAATCCGCCATTTTGTGGCGGCGGCCATCTTGGACCGATTTTCATCAAACATAGCTAAGAACACTCCCGACTAATTCACCCTTCAAACAAAACCAAATCAAAATCGGTTCATCCGTTCGGGAGCTAAGATGCCACAGACACAGACACAGAAACGTCAAACTTATAACACCCCGTCGTTCGGGGGTTAAAAATAGAATACAAAAAATATAAATTGTGATATAATATTTGTACATGCCTACGTAATTTTAATTTTAAGCTACATTAAACGAACCTTTTAAAATTAAATCGAGGGTGAACACAGTAAAAACCAAAGCATCCTGATCTTTAATGTTGGGTTTAACCCCAACGCAGTATAATTAGGTTACCAGTATGAGACATCAAACACGTCGCGAAAAAAATTTAAAAAAATTGTTTTTAAAAATGAAGCTGAATGAAGCTCTGTGATAAACGCGGGTTCACACGCTGAACGGCGTGGGTTCCAACCCCAATAATGAGATTGAGCTGCCGGTAGAGGAAAACATCGTGAGAAAACCATAGCCTGGTGGTAGCGTACTTTCTAGTACTCGGCTGGATAGCTTCCACCCTCAAGTTGAAAATCTGCCGCCAAGCTACTAACGGTGTTTTCTGGCAGTCCTAATTGGGGACAGTTCCATTCTAGGCTAGGTTGTGCTTTACCATAAAATTAAGTTAAATAAGCCTTAGTCACAGTCAAAGTAAGTTTCAGTGAAGTCCGGTCATGTCTTAGCAAAATCAGCACTAATTTTACCACAACTGTCGGTAGATATTTCACCACATTGTATCATTTTCGCACACTCGCGCTTGTGATTCGGCACTTTATGAATAAAACACCACCATTTTTATGCATAAACATTCGAAAAAATACTAGTTTTGGAAAAAAATACAATGGGGCGACACGACTCTTTCCGCGTTCCCGCCAAAACCCCAATCATCGTACCTATTAAGGTGGTTTGATTTTATACAAATAAATGTTTCATACAAAAAAAATCAAGTAATCTTGATTTACCGCATATAAAGACCAAAGTAAATGCCAGTAGCTGTGATTTCACTGTAAAATTATACTCCATTTGTCCATAAATGGCAAACATTTGTTTGTATGGAAATCGAACCACCTTAAGGACAAGAAGTCATCGGTCTTGATGTTCTTTTGTTTAAATAGACAAAAGATTATTTTTGACAAAAAAAAAACAAAATTATATTACAATATAGGTACGATAAACCAAGAAACTCCTTACTGTTTACAATGTGTACTGTGTCAGGGCCCTTTCTGGCACTGTTGGTCGTGCCACAGAATAAATGGTAGCGCTTATTGTAGGAACTAATTAGTTTGAAAACTTCTTACATTTGTATTACTGTGAGACGTCGCAAACGAGAACCGGTGCACGGAATGAAATTACTATATTAATTCAACACCGTGTACTTGCATAAAACGAATCTTCTTAGTTGTTAATTAAATTCATTTGGCAATTAGATACATCGTCTATCAGAAGTTTTTTTTTTTTGTTTTGGTGTCGCATTTTTAGCATTTGCCAGTGTCAAGTGTTTTATATTTTCAAATTTCATAAGTTAAATAAGTTGCCTCGTAATCGATTTTTTTCCTATCTTCTATTTTTAATAATCGATTCTCTGAACATTAAAAATCGATTTTTAATAAATCGATTATTATACTTACTCTCTTTTTTTAAAGTAAAAAAAAACTACACGTTTTAATCCAATTTTGCAAACAGCGCCATCTGTGCGATAAATGAAAAAACGCGTCTACACTGATCGTAAAAAAGGTTGCCATTAGTCATTATGAAAAAAAATGCAACATTTCGAATAAATCAATTTGTAAAAAATCGTTTAGAAAAAAACGATTTTTTACAAATTGATTTATTTTAAATGGATTTTTACTACTCTAAGTCACATCCCTAATACCAACCGCCAATATAACAAAATCACCTTTAATAAATGTCTACTTAGCAATTAATTTCTCACTATTATTATAGTGAAACGTTCCCAAGATATTAGCAATCTGGCAAACCGCCCAGCTTCACAGTACGGCGGCTGTATTTTAGGCGGTACCGCCTATTTGGGCGGAAATAGTTTATAGACTCGGCCAAAGTATGAGCTGCTAGTTAATTTCCTTGCTAGTTGAAATAGAAATAGAGTCAATAGGCGTTTAAACTTTCAATGTATATTATTTTAAGTGAAAGCTAGCTAGCCGAGTACTAGAGAGTACCCTACCACCATGCTGTGGTTTCCTCACGATATTTTCCTTCACAGGCAGCTCAATGACGTCTGACGTCATCGCCATAAAACGTTTGAAAACGTATTAAACATGTTGATGTTTAATACGCCGCATAGAAAGAAAAAACATTCAAATCAGTTTCATACAATAAAGTATCATCATCATCATTTTAGCCGTAGGACGTCCACTACCCATTATATAGGCCTGGACCTTAGACCTGTCATCCCACAGGATGGACAGACCTAATAAAGTTTACTATAGTAAAAAAATTAAAATAAATACCAAAAAAGCTTTACATACCGAATTGGGTCCTATCTACTACTAAAATTAATGCGAGTATTTAACTATCGCTTTTAGGTAATTAAGTATTAATTATATAATTAGCAGGATCGTGCGATTGACAAAGTCGACGTGTAACTGCCATATTTTTGTTTTACAAAATTCGACCCTGTCTATCACTTTATAAGTTCAGTAATCGAGGTAACGAAGTTCGCTCGAGTTAGTTACTCGGTGCAGCGGCAAACAAGATGGCGGGCGATAAGGCCCCTTTACACACGTGTCAAAACTGTTGGAAACACAGCCAAATCAAATTTGGTATGGATAAATTTAAATTTAGTAATCACTTAAAACTATAAAAAAACGGTTCGGCAGCCTCACTTGAGAGCCAGTTGCATTTTTTTTTTTTTTTTAATGGTTGACAGGCTAGTTGTTTGACCACAGCTCACCTGATGTTATGTGAAGGTGTGGTCGAAGATGGTAAAGCACACCTAGCCTGGAATGGAACTGGCTCTCAAGTGAGGCTGCCGGAACACACCGTTAGATGCTTGGCGGCAGATTTTCAACTTGAGGGTGGTAGCTAGCCAGCCGAATACTAGAAAGTACCCTACCACCATGCTATGGTTTCCTCACGATGTTTTCCTTCACCGGCAGCTCAAGCTCAAGCGCATTCCAGGCTACGTGTGCTTTACCATCTTCGACTACACCTTCACTTGACATCAGGTGAGCTGTGGTCAAACACCTAGCCTGTCAACCATAAAAAAAATATATATATTTGTGTTGGATATACTAGTAAGGATAGTGTGAACACGACTTTACACCCTAATTTGACTATAACTTTAATATCTAACTGTATATACTAAGCAGTGGTGGCCCTATTAATAGCTAGGCCTAATTGTTTTACGACTTCATCTTTGACGTTTGGTACAAAGCATGCGATCTTTGTCGCATTCATAACTAAAATCCGACATCAAAATTAAATCTAAAAAAAATAATCATGATCAATTAATCATTTTATTGGTAATAGGACAATTACACGTCAGACATAACTATATATATATATGTCGGCGTGTAGCTTTAATGTTGATTTAGTTTAGAGCCATTTTTGCGTAACTTTGGTGGACTAGAGGTCGAGAACGGAGAACGGCGACAGCTCTGACGTAACACTGGTTCCGAGCTCTGCTTGTCGTTAGTCGTGAAAAGTATTTTGACTTCAACCATTGAGAGAAGGTGAAGTTGCGGATGTCGGCCGGTAGGGGGCTGTGGGAATCGAGTCGGCCGTGCGTTGAATGTTGAGGTGGAGAGATCATTCTTGCTTTGGTTGAGGAGAGATGAACATTGATTCTTGCTTTGAGAGGAGATTGAGTTGGTCGGTTGTAGAGTGCGAAGATAAGCGGAACGTTTTGCCCCCAAGCTATGTAATAGTGTCTATAAATATTCTAATCATTCTTAAAGTAAAGTCGTTGTGAAGTGCTGATTAAACTTTGTACAAGATAACTGATTTGTGTGGTTTGTCTCCTCGCCCGCTACACCCTCGCCCAGTAACCCAGTAACCATACATGATGTTGATCGGCCATCCCACTTGATGTCGTTTCTTCTGCTTCTTCTTCTTTCTATATCTCCGACATATATAATAATTAATAACAATTATAATAACTGTGAGAACAATGTTAAATTATATGTATAATCAAATCTAATTAAATCCTAACATACAAACTACTTACTTTAATAACTAATTATTTTAAATTTAAATTTGACAGCCCTGTTGGTTCATTGGTAGTATGTTTGCTTCGAGAGCTGAAGGGCGTGGGTTCGAGTCCCACTCAGGACTAACATTTGTGTGACTAACATCGATGTCACACAAATTCCATTCCAGACTAGGTGTGCTTTACCATCTTCGACCACACCTTCACTTAACATCAGGTGAGCTGTGGTCAAACAACTAGCCTGTCAACCATAAAAAAAAAAAAAAAATGTATGTTCTGTGTCTGGGTGTTACTGTATGTATTTATAAGTAAGTATTTGCAAAAAAAAAGTATTTAAGTATTCTGTCAGCTATCTGGTTCCCATAGTACAAGCTTTGCTTAGTTTGGGGCTAGATAGCGCTGTGTTAAATGTTCGCCAATATTTATTTATTTATTTATTATATGTGATTTGTTGATAGTTTTTTTTTAAATTGAATTATTCGTTGACGTGAACAATTGAAATAATATAATTATCATGTACTAGCGCACGCCTCGCGGTTTCACCCGCGTAATTCCCGTTCCCGTAGGAATACAGAGATAAAAAGTAGACTATGTCACTCGGGGATAGTGCAGCTTCCCAACAGTGAAAGAATCTTTGAAATCGGTTCAGTAGTTTCGGAGCCTATTCAATACAAACAAATCTTTCCTATTTGTAATTAATAAAACGTATTTTTTTTTTCTTAAAGACCTATTACCTGTTATTGAAAAAGCTGATCGGTACGTGGAAGTAAATTTCCATATATCCCTAACAGTAGAGATAGTAAATATAACATAAATAAACTACATTATCATAATTATTATACAAAAAAGAATTTTCCGAAATATTCATTTAAATAGTAAAATGGATTGATTTCAAAGAAATGTTTTTACTACCGCAAAGTAACGCTTGAATCAATCAATTATTTATTTGGCTATTTAGTTATTTATTGGCATTTCTGCTACCGCGTGTTGTCATTTAAACTTTAGTCAAAGAGCTTGTTACTTGTACCACACTTCACAACACAGCTTGGTCTTCACTCCCAGGTGTATAATGAAGTTAGTGGTCACCGCCTCGCCTGCTACCTCGTTACTTCGGGTAATATTTACTCAGAGACCTTAGCCATACGAAAAACGTAGAGGTGATTCGAGGAGCAAACTAGATTTTGTATCTTTATATTTTTTGTATCTTTATCTGTTATGTATCTATATCTGTTTTGTGTCTATATCTGTTTTGTATCTATATCTTTTTTGTGTCTATATATATTTTGTATCTAGTATATGTGTTTTGTATCTATATCTTTTTTGTGTCTATATATATTTTGTATCTAGTATATGTGTTTTGTATCTATATCTTTTGTGTGTCTATATATATTTTGTATCTAATATATGTGTTTTGTATCTATATCTTTTTTGTGTCTATACATATTTTGTATCTAGTATATGTGTTTTGTATCTATATCTTTTTTGTGTCTACATATATTTTGTATCTAGTATATGTGTTTTGTATCTATATCTTTTTTGTGTCTGTATCTATTTTGTATCTAGTATATGTGTTTTGTATCTATATCTTTTTGTGTCTATATATATTTTGTATCTAGTATATGTGTTTTGTATCTATATCTTTTGCATGCCAAAAGGCGGAATATGACGTGCCATGATTTTATTCTTACCAACTGTACTTTTTTTTTTTACTTTTTACTTTGTATAACTTTACTCATATACGCAAATAAATGTTATGAATTACGAATCTTTTTTGTATCTACATCTGTTTTGTATCTATAATAATCTATTTTGTATTTTTATCTGTTTTGTATCTATAACTATTTTTAATCGACTTCTAAAAAGAAAGTGGTTCTCAATTCGTCGGATTTTTTTAGTTTATTTTTTTATTTTTTTGTAATAATAGGCTCGCGTTTGACCATATCATGCCTGATATTAAGCAACGATGTGGTCTAGTTTTAATTTCAACACGATACCTCCACGCGTTCCCGATATAGAAGGTCTTGACAGACAGACAACGAAGTGATCCTATAAGGGTTCCGTTTTGCCATTTGAGGTACCGAACCCTAAAAGAAGACACAAACGTTCGAAATCATACTTTTAGCATGATTGCAGTATTTTTCCATTTCCACTTGAAAAATAATAGAGTCCCTTAGCAATTTTCCGTTCCATTTGATGTCTATTTTTTCCACTATCATTTCAAAGTGGGCTATCTCACAGCTCACGCGGTCTTGTAAATTGGACTCGTTTATATTGGTTCTTTTTACAAATAGTTCATATGTACGTGTTTTGAGAAACGAAAAACTTTACATGTTTTTTTTTTTTCCTTTTGTTTTGGCGTCGCGTTTTAGCATTTGCCAGTGTCAAGTAATTATATATTTTCAAGTTTCAAAAGTTAAATAAGTGCCATCGTAGCTAGTTTTAGTCAAAGTCGTCTTTGTCAAGTCCAGTTCGTGTCAGTTAATTTCAGTCATGCTTTAGTAAAGTAGTGGCAACTTTACTACAAAGCTTCGATGGAGTTTTGGAAGCAACACGAAAACTCATGTTTCACCACATTATATCATTTTCCCACACTCGCGCTTGTAATTCGGCACTTTATGAATAAAACACCACCATTTTTATGCATAAACACTCGACAAAACACTAGTTTTGGAAAAAAATACAACGAAGCGACACGACTCTTCCCGCGTTCCCGCCAAAACTCCCTTTACATGTTTCTACTCTCGGACTATCGTTTTTTTTAAAAGATTAATAACAAAACAAGGGCCGTTTGTACGAGAATACGAGTAGTTAGGTACATATTATTTGATAACTATCACAATATTGCTAGTTTTCCTTTTTTTAGCGCGTCTTGTACTAGCAATCCGCCCGTGTGGTGCATATGCATATATTATAC
This sequence comes from Biston betularia, assembly GCA_905404145.2. NCBI lineage: Eukaryota > Metazoa > Arthropoda > Insecta > Lepidoptera > Geometridae > Biston > Biston betularia. Next base: position 2,858,991 of record FR989891.1, read on the forward strand.
TATACATATAAACTTTTCTCTTGTATTACTCTGTCTATTGATGGAAACCGCATCAAAATCTGTTTCGTACTTTAAAAGATCTAAGCGTACAGACTTTGTTGTATACTATGTAGAGACTAGCGACCCGCCCCGGCTTCGCACGGGTATAATGTAGATACTAATGTGGTGCATATGTATGTATTATACATATAAACCTTCCTCTTGAATCATTTTGTCTATTGATGGGAACCGCATTAAAATCTATTTCGTAGTTTAAAAGATCTAAGCGTACAGACGGCGGGAAGTGACTTTGTTTTATAGTATGTAGAGACTAGCGACCCGCCCCGGCTTCGCACGGGTATAATGTAGATACTAATGTGGTGCATATGTATGTATTATACATATAAACCTTCCTCTTCAATCATTTTGTCTATTGATGGGAACCGCATTAAAATCTGTTTCGTACTTTAAAAGATCTAAGCGTACAGACGGCGGGAAGTGACTTTGTTTTATACTATGTAGAGACTAGCGACCCGCCCCGGCTTCGCACGGGTGTAATGTAGATATTAATGTGGTGCATATGCATGTATTATACATATAAACCTTCCTCTTGAATCATTTTGTCTATTGATGGGAACCGCATTAAAATCTGTTTCGTAGTTTAAAAGATCTAAGCGTACAGACGGCGGGAAGTGACTTTGTTTTATACTATGTAGAGACTAGCGACCCGCCCCGGCTTCGCACGGGTATAATGTAGATACTAATGTGGTGCATATGTATGTATTATACATATAAACCTTCCTCTTGAATCATTTTGTCTATTGATGGGAACCGCATTAAAATCTGTTTCGTAGTTTAAAAGATCCAAGCGTACAAACGACGGGAAGCGACTTTGTTTTATAGTGTGTAGAAATGTATGTTTAGTGTACAATAAAGTTATAATCTACTTAAATTTTTCTTCGAAAACTAACCGCCAACTATCAAATCTACTGGGTATATTATTTACCTATTTAAATGGGAGGAACATTATTATCAGTAAAAACAAAAATTAACTAAAAGTATTTAAAATATGCTTAATATTGCTTGTTTAATATTAGTTTTTTTTTATGTAAAAAGTAATGAGACGAACGAGACGCTCTCCTGATAGTAAGAGATAACGCCTGTCCATGATCATCGCAGCGATACACAGAACTTTAAGTAACAAAACAAAATCCAGGGCATCACTGCTTTGGCGCTCATTACTTTGAGATTTTTGATAGAGTTAGTCTCAACAGCCCAATAATTTCGCTAGCTGCAGTACCCTTCAAACCGGAACACAGTAATGCTTACACACTACTGCTTAGCGGCAGAATAGTTTAGAGTATTAGATAAAGCTAATTACAATATTAATTATTTATTAACAAACCACTACATATTCTATTCTAAAGAGATCTACTTACTAAAATTATCAAAACAACTTTTACTTGACTGCTCTATAACAAAGATTTTTTTAGTAACAAGGCATTTCTAAAAATTTCATTTAACTCTGCAAAATAAATCCTCAAGTCAAATCTTTATATTCTCGGACTAGTTTCCCAGATTTGAACAAAGGCCGTGATATTGGCATTCTACCATTCTACTATAAAGCACGGTGCAGATGGATTGAGTTTAGTTAACGCAACCACCAGTTTATTTAGATATCCCACTAAAATTATAAATGTGAAAGTTTGGGTTGATGGATGGATGTTTGTTACAGTTTCACGCAATATTACTAAACAGATTTGGATAAAATTTGGTATGGTTACGGGATAAAACATGTGTTAATCCAGGGGTTCAGCTACCTCCATACCAAATTTCACCTAAATCCGTTCAGTAGTTTTTGCGTGAAAGAGTAACAAACATACATCCATCCACCCAAACTTATTCAACTTACGTCCAAGCTGAGCTTCGGTTCCTACAACGAGTCCAAAGCCTAAGTCGCAGCTAAGAAGCTGGGAATCTTGTCGAGGGAGAGCCGGTACTTCACACCTGGACAGCTCTTAACCCTATAGAAGCTCAAGTCCGATCATGTATGGAGTACTGCTGCCATCTCTGGCATGGTTCTTTCATGGTTCCAAGTACCAGCTTAAGGCTTTAGATTCCATTGAAAGGAGGGCTAAGAGGCTTATAAATGACGATTCGATGGTGAATTTGAAGCTTCAGTCTAGCACACCGGCGTGAAATGGCCAGCCTATCGGTTTTTTATCGTATACACTACGGTGAGTGTGCTCAACAATTACACGACCTAATCTTACCATCACCGTTTTACAACAGCACGACCAGATGCTCGAGCAAAAGACACCCTCTTACAGTGGAACTTCCCTTCAAACGCACAAAGCGTTTCCAAAACACGTTCCTTGTAAAAACTGCTGATGTGTGGAACTCGTTGCCAGCGTCTGTGTTTCCAACAGAATACATTCCGGGGTTGTTTTTTTTTTATGTGACAAATAATGAGACGAACGAGACGCTCTCCTGATGGTAAGAGATAACGCCTGTCCATGACCATTACAGCGATACACAGAACTTTGAGTAACAAAACAAAGTCCAGGGCATCGCCGCTTTGGTGCTCATTACTTTGAGACTTTCGATGGTTAGTCTCAACAGCCCAGTAATTTCGCTAGCTGCAGTACCCTTCAAACCGGAACACAGTAATGTTTACACACTACTGCTTGGCGGCAGAATATCTGGTACTGCGGTGGTACCTACCTAGATGACCTCCTGCTAAGGAGATCTACCACCAAGTAAAGTAAAAGTAAAGTTGTTCAAGAAGAACGTGATTAGGTGTTTTCTAGGCAAGCGTGCTCCATCTTCGGCCACGTCGTCGCTTTTCATCAGGTGAGATCGTGGCCAAACGCATGCCTAGTCCGATGTAAAAAAAAAAATGAATTATGACGTGACGTGGTGAGTAGGTACATCCCCTAAGAGCTTATATGCTAGGGTAGTGGAATTCTGACATAATGCTTGATACTTGTACGTTTTCCGCCACAATGGAGGTTTTAGAAATTTTAGAGTCGAATTTCTTCAATACTAAATTGGTATTAGAATTTCATGTTTCTTGGGGATTTCGCAGAGTTATTTGGAAATTGAACTCAATTGTTTTACTCGAGTTGAAACCATAGTATTATATAAAGGTTAATTTCGAAGGCTTTAGTTGTAGAATCTGTGTTTACTTACTAAAAATATTGACGTGTTTTTGCTGCCATTAAAAATGATTGTGATGACTTCAAAAATGGAGGAGGTTCTCAATTCGTTTGTGTTATTTTTTTATTTGTTACCTAAGAACTCTTTTTTTATTAACCGATTTTTAAGATTCTTTTATTTATTTTCAGATTGTTTTTTTTTCAATACGGTTAAACCCGCGTTTGACCTTCAACTCGTCCGATGCTCGAAGATGAAGAACGTAGACTTAGATTATTATTAAAAGAAAAAATAAACATGAGTCTTTAAAATAATACAAATGAAACATCATTTGTAGTATTTATCAAAAATCAGCTTTATACTGGAAGCATTAAGTTCTTACTGCTCTGGTGTCAGATTGACCGATGTCAGATTGTCAAATCTCAGATTTACCGACGTCAGATGCCACTTTAACAGATGTCAGAATAACGGATTAAGTTTTTTGTATAAATTTTGTAAATAGTATTAATTTAAGGTTTTTATTTTATTTTGTTTAATAAATGTATAAATAGTATTTTTCATCATCATCATCATTTCAGCCGTAGGACGTCCACTGCTGGGCATAGGCCTCCCCCATTGACTTCCAAAAAGACCGGTTGGAAGCGGCCCGCATCCAGCGCGTTCCTGCGGTCTTTACTAGGTCGTCTGTCCACCTTGTGGGTGGACGTCCTACGCTGCGCTTGCCGGTCCGTGGTCTCCACTCCAGAACTTTGCAGCCCCATCGGTCATCAGTTCTGCGTGCTATGTGCCCTGCCCACTGCCACTTCAACTTGCTAATCCTTTGGGCTATGTCAAATTGTAAATAGTATTTTTATATACATCGAATATCCCTCGATTAACAGATGTCAGTGTGACAGGTGTCAGAATGACATGTCGGTTTGACAGATGTCAGATTGTCAAATCTCAGATTTATATATTGAGAGAATATGTCAGATGTCAGATTGATAAGTTTCTGTTTGACAGATGCCAGTTTGACAGGTGTCAGATTGACAGATACCAGTTTGACAGGTGTCTGTTTGACAGGTATCAGATTGACAGATGTCATTTTGACAGATTTTAGATTAATAATAATAATAATATAATTCCGGTTGTTCGCATCTTGCTAACGGCGAGTATTTGCACAGGCACAACCAAGTAGCCAGGATCATCCATCAGCAGCTTGCTCTTCAATACGGCCTTGTCGAGTCTGAGGTGCCGTACTATAAGTACGCACCAGCGCCAGTTCTCGAAAATGGTCGTGCTTTGCTCTATTGGGACCGGTCTATCATCACGGACAGGACTATTGTCGCCAATAAGCCTGATATCGTGGTGGTCGACCGAGCCCAACGCCGGGCAGTGCTCGTTGACATCACCATCCCACATGACGAGAATCTCGTGAAGGCCGAGAAGGACAAGCTCAGCAAGTACCTTGACTTGGCTCACGAGATAACCGCCATGTGGGATGTTGATTCGACGATCATTGTCCCGATAGTTGTCACGGTAAACGGTCTTATAGCGAAGAGTCTCGACCAACATCTCAAGAGACTCTCGCTAGACGGTTGGGTCAAGGGTCAGCTTCAAAAGGCAGTGATCCTTGACACGGCGCGCATTGTGAGGAGGTTCCTCACTCTGCAGCCCTAACCACCGGCAGCTTGAGCCCTGCCCCGCTGCCGGCGGCACCCTAGTTTTTAAGTTTTTTATATTATATGTTTTTTTAAATATTTAATGTAAAAAATTTAAAAAATAAGATGAAAAATAAATAACGATAATAATAATATAACTCTTTATTGTATACACCACATTACAAAAAAAAAGACTAATAGCCTAATAGACTAAAGACTAACTGAATAGATTCATGACTATTGCTCATTTGTTTCATTTCTATCTGAACCCAATTCTAAAGTTAACGCGGAGGAAGTCGCAGGCGTCAGCTAGTGTGATATAAATCCTCCGTAAGTTCTTTATTTATTCTGATTTCTAATATAAAAATACACGCGACTGTTAGGACAACACTGCCAACATAACAAAAATAGCAAAAACCCCTGTCTCTAGGCATACGTGCGATCCCTTCTAATCCTTGAACAAGCTTGTTATGAACAGCCTAGAGCAGCATCTCCCAAAGTGAGGGTCGCAAGAGAATATTTAATGGTCCATGAAAAAAACACCGACCAAATAAATTGCTCACTACGATTAAAAGTAACTTGGTTGATGGTTGACAGGCTAGATATTTGACGACAGCTCACCTGATTTTAAGTGACGGTGTAGTCGAAGATGGTAAAACACACCTAGCCTGGAATGTAACTCTCAAGCGAGGCTGCCGGAACACAATTTTCCGGCAGCCTCGAATTTTCAACTCGAGGGTGGTAGCTAGCCAGCCGAGTACTGGAAAGTACCCTACCACCCTACCTATGCTATGGTTTTCTCTCGATGTTTTCCTTCTGGCAGCTTGAGCTCATTGTCGGGGTCTGAACCCACGCCTTTCGGCATGCGAACCCACTGCGCTAACCACTGAGCTATCGTCGCTACACGGCTACTAAATTTAAAGTTATAACCTTTTTTTTACTTAGAGCGTCGCAATTCAGTCAACTTTGGGAACCACTGGTCCAGAGTAAATACGGAGAGCTTACGGAGATTTTATATCAAATAGTAGTAGTAGTACCTATCTATGTATTATTTGGTAGCTGCTACTCAGGGCTTATGCATATAGAAGTTCGGTATGTTATATTATTTTCAAAAACATGTTTTTATTTATGGTTGACAGCCTAGGTGTATTGACCACAGTTCAAACTGACGGCGTGGTTAAAGATAGTAAACACACCTAGCCCTTAATGAAGCGGAAATTTGGCGGAAAGCAAGAATACACTAACACTTGTATAATTTGTTTTGACCTTTGTATAATGTTATTACTTTGACATTTAAATTTACCTTATGTTGACACTTCATCATCATCAGCCTTTTGTAGTCCACTGCTGGACATAGGCATATTATATTGACACTTATATTATTTTTTTGACATTTGTATAATGTTATTACTTTGACATTTAAATTTACCGTATATTGACACTTGTATAATTTGTTTTGATATTTGTATAATTTTACTTCTTTGACATTTAGATTTACCTTATATTGACGATTGTATAATTTGTTTTGGTTTTGTATAACTTTTTTGACATAATTATATAAACCTAATTTATTTTGACATCTGAAAAACTCATTTCATATTAGATTCGTTAATAATTGTTATTATTATAATTGTGAGATAGATATAATTTACTGGAATAGTCGTTTTTAATTCAATAAATGAATTTAATTTAATTTAAATTTTGCATAAGTAGTGAAAAGCAATGATTTATAACCAAATTGTCAAAATAAATTACATGGGACCAGTTAAATGTAAAATGCACTATATAAATAATCCATAGATAAAAAATATATATATAATTTCAACATCCAATACTGCCGAGGCATCTATCTATCGCAAGCCGCTGTCCACCATCGGAACGGATTTACGAGTCTTGATCCTCGTCGAGCGATTTATTACTCTTTTATACGACGACCGACCGGTTTTGGTACTTGCTGGTTTTTTACGACGGTTTGTTTTTTATGCTTTCTGTATTGTTTTTTTTGCAGGTGGGTTAATAATTAATACAGGATGTAGTAAAATCATAAATTTAAAGCCATGTGGTTCATAAACTTAAAGGGAAACATCGTGAGTAAACCATAGCATGGCGGTAGAGTACTCGGCTGGCTAGCTACCTTCAATTTGAAAATCTGCCGCCAAGCATCTAACGGTGTGTTCCGACAGCCTGATTTAAGAGACAGTTCAATTCCAGGCTAGGTGTGCTTTGCCATCTTCGACAACACCGTCACTTTACATCAGGTGAGCTGTGGTCAAACACCTAGCCTGTCCTAGAGATTATTGAATTACTAGTCAGTAATTATAATACTTTTGTTTGTATTGACATTTAATCATATTGACATAATTATTTTATATGTGACATATTTCATTGGCATTTACATTGTATTGACATATTATGCTATGATTTTGATATTTTTAAATATGAATGGAAAAATGACCTGTAACTTTGGTGTTATTAATAAAAGATTTTGTGTTTGTGTTTGTCAACCAGAAAAAAAACTAGACTTCACCAAGACTGGACTTTGACTGCAGTACAATGAAACACAATACAATGCTTTTCGTAAAAAAAATACTTTGTAAAATTCGCCTCGCTAATTGAGATCCCAAAAGTTTGTATTCTTTAATTTAGTTAGTGACTACTAAAATAAGTTATTAAGTTAGCATCACCCGAAATTAATACTTGGACAAATTAAAACGGCAATTTAATTTAAAAGTTAATTTAATCTGAATAGTTTTTGGTCATTGGAGCATCAAATTTATAATTCGTTTAACATACATAATTATGTCAGGCTAGGTGTGCTTTGCTATCTTCGACCACACTTTCACTTAATATCAGGTGAGCTGTGGTCAAACACCTAGCCAGTAAACCATAATAAAAAAAATTACGCGCTTTTTTACTTTAAAATAATGGTTTAATATCGCTGTCGCACAAACCAATTCTCTCAATTTAAAAACTGTGAAGTTAAAAAACAAACAATAAAAAAGTTATTTTAAAAAATCTGTTAATTAGTTTTTTGACTCAACTAGTTAAATTTACTAAGAACACGAAAGTAGGTATGTATGTATTTTGTACAACGTGGTAGCCTTATTGCTTAAAGTTAATATTAGTCTTAAATTACATTTGAAATTGTTCTACTAGCTATCAATTATGTAATAGATAGATAGAAACTGTTTATTCAATTAAATTCAACTCAATTTATTGCCCAACTAGCTGCGCCCCGCGCTACATGTTTTCGGGATAAAAATTAGCCTATCTATTAATCCAGTGTCTCAGCTACGTTCATTTCAAATTTCAACCAAATCCGTTCAGTAGTTTTTGCGTGAAAGAGTAACAAACATCCATCCATCCAAACTTTCACATTTATAAAATTAGTGGGATTACTTTTTTGGTAGATTAAATGATTATGCCATATTTATTTTCTTGGTGGTATATTTCCTTAGCAGGAGTTCGTCTAGGTAGGTACCACCGCAGTGCCAGATATTCTGCCGCTAAGCAGTAGTGTGTAAACATTACTGTATTCCGGTTTGAAGTGTACTGCAGCTAGCGAAATTACAGGGCTGTTGAGACTAACCATCGAAAGTCTCAAAGTAATGAACACCAAAGCAGTGATGTCCTGGACTTTGTATTGTTACTCAAAGTTCTGTGTATTGCTGCAATGGTAAGGACAGGCGTTATCTCTTACCATCAGGAGAGCGACTCGTTTTGTCTCATTACTATTCACATTAAAAAAAAAAAATTGTTTGGGGTCAGATGGCGCTGTGTGTAATGTACTACATTGGGGAAATGCACAAAGACCCATGGCAATTGCAAGAAAGATCTACGTTAGTTGTCCCACTGTGTAACTTTCTCAAACAGTGGACTCAAATATCTACTCATAGTCGCTTGATTTGGTTGGCACATCGCCAAAACTAATCAATACTAGAATTATCATCTAAGTCATAAAAACTTATACAATGGAGCCATTTTACTTTGTTATTGGATGAAATTGCCTGGAAAACAATGATTTATAGTTTGAAACTTGATCATTGGAGCCGAAATGTGTTTTTGATGTAAAAGTGAGTCGAAAGAAATGATTTCCTGATAGTAAGAGATGGCACACGTTATTATTTTAGCGATATCTAGAATTTTAAGTAGTAAAGTAAGTCAAGGGTATCCCTGCTTTGTCGTTCATTGTAATGGCGTACTCGTATCTTTACATAGTATAAATCAAAGTCGCTTCCCGCCGTCTGTACGCTTAGATCTTGTAAACTACGCAACGGATTTCAATCCGGTTTCCATCAACAGACAGAGTGAGTCAAGAGAAAGATTTATGTGTAGAATACATGCATATGCACTACATTAGTATCTACGTTGCACCCGTGGGAAGCCCGGGCTAGTCGGTAGTATCTCTACATAGTATTAAACAAAGTAGCTTCTCGCAGTCTGTACGCTTAAATCTTTTAAACTACGCAACAGATTTTAATGCGGTTTCCATCAATAGATAGAGTAATTCAAGAAGAAGATTTATATGTATAATACATGCATAGTGTAGTAGAAGGAAATCCGAAAACTTCAAAGATTTGTAAAGTACAGGAACATAGTGTTACTAACTACTGTTTTGCAGCAAAATATCTGATATCTTTATAAACGACCTCCTGCTAAAGAGATCTACCATGTTATGTGTATTATTTTCCCTGGATGCTTAATAACACTCACAGAAGTTTAAATTCACTCAGCGAGCTTTGTAAAGAGCTATACTTAGAATACATCTAAGGGATAGTATCCGGAACAAAGTAATTCTCCAGAGAGTTAAAGTTACCGGCATAACTCAACGTATGTATTAGCAAGCTAAACTGGTCGTGAACTGGTCAAAACTATCGCAGAATCGATACCCGCTGGGATAGATTTATTCTAGAGCAGAACCCGTGAATCAGCGAAAGTTGTAGAAAGCCTTTTTTTTATAAACCCCCGACGCAAAAACGACGAGGTGTTATGAGTTTGACGTGTCTGTGTGTGTGTGCTTGTCTGTGGCATCGTAGCTGCCGAACGGATGAACCGATTTTGATCGTTTCTATTTGTTTTAAAGGTGAATTACTCGGGAGTGTTCCTAATTATGTATGATGAAAATCGGTCTAAGATGGCCGCCGCCACAAAATGGCGGATTACATATTTTGTCACAACTCCCTCAATATTGGTATCAAATGAAAGGGCTTGACTAGTAGAATACTATACACTATAACAAATTTCAAATTATGTAAGCATCTACTACAGGTCTGATCCAGTGGAAATTTGGTACCTATACTGTTACTGGTGTCTGGAGTGTTTTCAATTTTTAATTTATACTTGTTACTAATTGGCTTGCGTTTGACCGTACACTCGCCTGATGTTAAAGGTATGATGTTTGAGGTAAAGATGCGGCCTATGGTGTAGCACGCTCGCCTAGAAGAAATCGATTCACTCGCGACTTGAAGGCACCCAGATTGTATCTATCAGGGAACACCACACTCGGCCAGCAAATTCCATTGTTTAGCACACATCAACACCCTAAATATAACAGCACTTCTCCCAAACAGCCTGTATGGATATAGGGATATCAAACCAGGCGGTCATAAAGACCGATCAATCTTTATTAAGTCTTATAAAAATAATCACTTTAGCTCGGGGAAACAAACTCCCAGAGGCCGTTTTATGACAATGATGGTTCTTTTAACCGACGACAAAAAAAATATAGACAAGCGCGAGTCAGACTCACATACCGAGGGCTCCGTACAACCTTGTAAGTATGATAAATTATTGTTCTTATTCCTTGCAAATACCCTATTTTTTTGGATTTGGATTTTTTCCTCTGTATTATAAGATATATATACTTTTTGCAAAATTTCATAGTTCTAAGTCAACAAACAGTGTCCTATAGGTTTTAATTTTCTTGCGAGTGTCGAAATATGCAGTTTTTTGTGACATAAACGGTTGTGACTTATTTTTACGATAACTGAAAAGTTTAATTTTTGACAGCTGCAAGGGACTACAGATTTGTAGTCCCTTGCAGCTGTCAAATTTTTTTTTTTCTGTTCACAATTTTATTCCCTTTGTATTTTCAGTAGTTTTTGCGTAAAAGAGTAACAAACATACATACACTCACAAACTTTACTAGCATTGTTATAAAAATATCTTGAAATACAAAATAAATATCAACTTATAATAGAAACTTATGGGATTTATATTAATCTAGGTACGAGAAATAGATTAGCGCAAGTTTCATGACGGATGAGACTTTTTTTGAAATGTTAAAGTAAGACGCTCTCCTGATGGTAAACGTGTCGCCTTTTCATGACTATTACAAAACAATACAATACAATGATTTATTGATAACTCCTTTATTGATAACCATTGCAGCGATACACAGAACTTTGACTAGCAAAACAAACTCCGAGGCATCGCTGCTTTGGCGCTCATTACTGTGAAACTTTCGATGGTTAGTCTCAACAGCCCTGAAATTTTGCTAGCTGCAGTGCTCTTCAAACCGGAACACAGTAATGTTTACACACTACTGCTTAGCGGCAGAATATCTGGTAATGCGGTAGCACCTACCTAAACGACCTCCTGCAATGTCATTGTTTTCATTTTTCATTTCGCTCTGAACCCAATTCATAACTCAACGCGGACGTAGTCGCGGGTGCAAGCTTGTGGGTTATAAGTAAAGTCTTTAGTATTTTTTTGTATTTAGAGTAATTATGCACTATCTATTGTCAATCTTTAATCAAGCAGAAGCTCCGACAAAAAGGCTTTGATACCTTATCCTTCCCTTTGACTACAGCTGGCGTGCCGCCAACTCTTCAGTGAGTATAATCGCACAATGTAACGTGTAGGTATCTAAAAGAAAGGTTTACATATTGCGTTCCCTATCTCTCAAGTGGAAAGATAATCTGAACATAAAATCCCCTTATTTTTTAACGCCCAACGCAAAATGGCCGCCGCCATAAAATGGCGTATTTCATATTTTTTCGCAACTCCCTCAATATGAGTATCAAATGAAAAGGATTGACTAGTAGAATACTATAATACATTTCAAATCCAAAATGGCCGCCGCCACAAAATGACGGATTAAAAATTTTTTCACAACTTCCTCAAAATTAGTATCAAATGAAAGGGATTAACTAGTAGAATACTATTATAATACACTATGATACATTTCAAATCCAAGATGGCTGCCACCACAAAATGGCGAATTACGATTTTTTTTATGTGACTTAATCGAAAGTTAAGAAAGAGATATTTTCCTTCACCGGTAGCTCAAGCTATTTGTTGGGGTTTGACCGCGCTAACCACTGAGCTATCGTCAGTCATGTAGGTTTCCTCACGATGTTTTTCTTCACCGTTTGAAGTCATCGGCAATACGCACATACATTCTTTTTCGTTTTGGCATTGATATAGATGAGTGAAGTGTCAGTTAGTTAGATTTTTTTCTTTGATTTTGGCGTCGCATTTTGAGCATTTGCCATTGTCAAGTGATTAATATTTTCAAGTTTCATAAGTTAAGTAAGTTGCTTTGTAGCTATAATTATAGTCGAAGTCCAGTCTCCGTCAAGTCTAGTCTGTGATAGTCAAGTCTAGTCGTGCTTTAGTAAAGTAGTGGCGACTTTAGTTATAGTCATAAGTGGTCGCGTGTCTCAGAAAAATAATTATTTTCTGTTGTATTATTTCCCCCAAGTGAAAATGTGATATCTTGAAATTAATGATCATGTAAGAAAAGAAGCTATGCGATTTGACGGCAATAATTCCTTACGAGATTAATTTCCTTAATAGGAATGTTTAGGGGGAAAATTAATTTTTAGATTCTTTAACACAAATTATGATTCATAACATTTGGTGGACGAAACCAAGTAAAAATTTTGCTCCGTGTATTTCCTTGAAAATTCTATTTTTGAAGCGATGATAGCTCAGTGGTTAGCACGGTCGGTTCGCAAACCTGAAGGGCGTGGGTTGAAACCCCAACAATAAGCTTGAGCTGCCGATGACTGGACACATCGTGAGGAAACCATAGCATGGGGATAGGGTACTTTCTAGTACTCGGCTGGCTAGCTACCACCCTCAAGTTGAAAATATGTCGCCAAGTATCTAACGTTGTGTTACGACTGCCTCACTTCAGAGCCAGTTCTATATGTTTACTTTACTTGGTGGTAGATCTCCTTAGCAGAAGGTCGACTAGGTCGTCAGTTATTCTGTCGCTAAGTAGTAGTGTGTAAACATTACTGTGTTCCGGTTTGAAGGGTACTGCAGCTAACGAAGTTACTGGGTTGTTGAGACTAACCATCGAAAGTCTTAAAGTAATGAGCGCCTAAGTAGCGATGCCCTGGACTTTGTTTTGTTACTCATAGTTCTGTGTATCGCTGCAAATGTACATCATGGACAGGCGTTATCGCTTACCATCAGGAGAGCGTCTCGTTCGTCACATTACTTTTTAATTTAAAAAAAAATGTTTACCATCTTCGATCACAGCGTTACATCATGTGAGCTGTGGTGAACACAGTCTGTCAAACATAAAACTAGCTAGATTTTTCTTGCGCAAAGAAAAATGATAACACTGACCAGTGTTATCATTACTTTGGCAACTATTTGTAGAATTAGTACAAAAATATTATGAAAGAAATGATTGATCATATTGCTGCCATCCATCATCGGGTAGGTCTAAAATTACACTCGGTTTATTCACGTACCTGAAGAGCGCCCTGGGGTAAAGTAATTGTAATATTAACGCAAATGGAAACTGGCGTGGAAAGCCCGCGTGTAGGTTGGTTTGAAGTATTTTCGAAGTGATTCTATATTCGGTAATAGTACAGCTTGGTAGTTCATTTTCCAGTTATGTCCGATTACTTTTAGAACGCGTGTTTTGCAGTGGAAAATTGCAAGATTATAATGGAATATTAAACGAACTTGAAAATGTAAAGCTCGATCAATGTTACATCTATAAGCAAACGTCAACTGAATTGATTTTAGTAAAAACAAAAATGTAAACAAAATAAAAAATCTTAAAATGCTATTTACGAAATTTATACAAAAAACTTAATCTAAAAGTCCGTCAACTACGATATACGTAATTCGAGTATTTGAATTAAAATAATAAATAAATATCTTATGACATTACACACAGCGCCATCTGTCTCCAAACTAAGCAAAGCTTGTACTATGGAAGTCAGATAACTGATAGAATACTTAAATACTTTTTTTTTGTAAATACATACTTATAATAAATACACAACACCCAGAAACAGAACAAACATTTGTTTATACCACAAAATGTTTATCCTGGGTGGGAATCGAACGCACGCCCTTCAGCTCTTGAAGCAGACACACTACCAATGAACCAATAGATTTTTTCTGCGGCATTTATAGTTTTTTTGCGAGAAATTTTTATGTTTCTTAATATCAAAGAGTGGCATCGAAAACAGGGGTATTTTCCGTTTTTCTGGATTTATCTTCTGTTCTACTTGTGAAAAGTTTTAATTGGCCTTCCTTTATGGTCATTGTCTGTGTACCTAACTGTAAGTTCTCCTATGATTGTAAAAATAAAATTAGGCGCGCTCAAAATACCCTCTTGAAAATTAACTTCGACAAAGTAACGCCTGAATCCATCAATTATCCGAAACCCAATGTTTTATAATCAAGCCACAAAAACAAATTGCATCCGTGCGAAGTCGGGGCGTATCGTAAGTCTTCTACAAACAATAGAAATTAACGTAGCAACAATCAAAATCCCGGATAATTTAATTATAATTACATTATGAATTGATAGACAACCATATTCAACCAAACGATATTAATTACTGTTCAGTTTAATATTATTAAAAGTGAAATCGAATTTACGAGAATGTAAAACTGTTATTATTTATGTAAAGGTATACAGTACATAGAAAAATCATTGTACTTAATCTATCTATCTATCTACACTATTATAAAGAGGAAAGATTTGATTGTTTGAATTGAATAGGCTCCGAAAATACTGGACTTTTTATCCCTGTATTCCCACGGGAATGAGAACTACGCGGGTGAAACCGCGAGGCATCCGCAAGTTATGAATAACTTTATAGGTTTCTGTTTTACTCGATTAACTGTTTATTGTACACATTAAAAATAATACAATACAGAAGAAATGAACTTAAATAATATGTAGGTGTAACAACTGACGACCTTATCGCTAAAAGCTATCTCTTCCAGGCAACATTAGGACAGAAAAAATCAGAGGAAGAAAAACACGGGGTGTGTCAATAACACTCCCACCCCGATTGACAGCCCCGTTGGCTCATTGGTAGTATATCTGCTTTGAGAGCTGTAAGGCGTGGGTTCGATTCCCATTCAGGGCAAACATTTTGAGAATAAACAAATGTTTGTTCTGCGTTTGGGTTTTTTTTTTTTTTTTTTCTATAGTAGAAAAAAAAAAAAAAAAAAGCGCTTGCTTGCTTGCTTGCTTGCTTGCTAGGCTTGCGTTTGACCGCCATCCCGCCTGATGTTAAGCGAAGATGCGGTCTACGGTGGAGCACGCTCGCCTAGAAGAAACCGATTCACTCGCGACTTGAAGGTACCCAGACTATATTCATTGGGGAACACCCACTCTGTGTTCTGTATTGTAAGTATGTATTCACAAAAAAAAACTATTTAAGTATTCTATCAGTTATCTGACTTCCATCACACAAGCTCTGCTTAGATTGGGGCCAGATGGCGCTGTGTGTATAGTCCTACGATATTTATTTAAAAAAATGTAGTTAAGTATTCTGTCAGCCTGGTTCCCATGGGGCAAGCTTTCCTTAGTTTGGCGCTCTATGGCGCTGTGTGAAATGTCATCCAGTATTTATTTATTATTATTATAATAAACTGGACCTGCAAAAGGGACATTTTGGAAAGGTCCTCCAGGTAAAAGGAGAAGAAGAAGACCGTCGCCACGTTGGGATGAAGAGATCGCAAGGACAGCTGGCCTAAACTAGAATCAGACCGCACAGGACAAAGACAAATGGGCATCTTCGGAGGAGACCTTCACCCAAATGGGGTTCCTATACATATTTAAATGTCACACCAAAGTATTATCATCGTTAATTATTTTTTAAATTTTATTAAATATTTACAAAACATGTTATATTATAAAAAACTTAAAAACTAGGGTGCCGCCAGCAGCGGGGCAGGGCAGCCGGTGGTTAGAGCTGCAGAGTGAGGAACCTCCTCACAATGCGCGCCGCGTCTAGGATCACTGCCTTTTGAAGCTGACCCTTGACCCAACCGTCTAGCGAGAGTCTCTTAAGATGTCGGTCGAGACTTCGCTATAAGACCGTTTACCGTGACTACTATCGGGACAATGATCGTCGAAAATCGTCAATTGTTATTTTAAATAAGTTAATAGCTAATAAGTAAAATAATAAATAATTAAAAAAAAACTATTAATTAAATTAGTTAAGTATAATTTAAAAAAAAACGATGTACGATGTAATAAAAGACTTTTAATTTTTATTTCATTTTTATTGTTATAAACTGTCCGATCTCTACTTAAACTGAGGAGTGACAACCCCAGCTAAAAACCTCATTGCAGAACTGCAGTAGGTATTATTTAAATACTAAATTCTACGGCTTGCCTATCCCAAAGTTTAACTAATTCCAACACTGTCGAGAGCCATGTTTCGTCGCTTTGAAACTTCCCTTTGTGATAAGAATATACATTGTGAGCTTTGTCAAAGTTAGGTTAGCATAGTTTAAAGTTGTCCAACTACCTAACGTTAAGGTGGTTCGATTTCCATACAAATAATTTTTTGCTTGTAGCTGTGATTTCAGTGTAAAATTATGCTCCATTTGTCCATAAATGGTAAAAAAATATTTGTATGGAAATCGAACCACCTCAAGTTACGTTTTCAACTTTGTGGTAGATCTTCTTAGCAGGAGATCGCCTAGATACCACTGCAGTGCCAGATTTTCTGCAGTAGTGTGTAAACATTACAGGAAATAATTTTAAAAGTGAAATTACAGGGCAGTTGAGCCCGTTGTATGTTTTTTCCAAAACTAGTGTTTTGTCGAGTGTTTTTGCATAAAAATGGTGGCGTTTTATTCATAAAGTGCCGAATTGCAAGTGTGGGAAAATGATATAATGTGGCGAAACACGACTTTTCGTATTGCTTCCAAAACTCTAACGAAGCTTCATAGTAAGTCGCCACTACTTTACTACAGCATGACTGGACTTGTCTGACACAGACTGTACTTGACCAAGACTGGGCTTTGGCTATATCTATAGCTACGAGGCAACTTATTTAACCTTTGAAACTTGAAAAGATAAAAACTTGACACTGGCAAATGCTCAAAATGCGACGCAAAAACTAGAGAAACAAACTGGGATATACGGGATAATTTGGTTAAAACTGGGAGCGTCAATGAAAGGCATGAGTAGTAAGCAATGACTGGTTTATTTCCTGTCGGCGGTAGGCTCGCTAACTCGCCCGAACTACCGCCGTTATCGAGAACTACCTTAATACATTACAATCCCTTACACTTAATTTCTAATATGGAATTTATACATTAATTAATACACTAACAGCATTTATGATTAAAACACTTAAATACTTAAAAACAAAAACAACAGCAACAAAGCCATACTGACCATCGTTTAACTATGATAACAATATGGGACTTATATTACTTAGTAGTAGGTAACACAACTAAATGCGCTAAGTTGGTTCCATGCCATAGTGAATTACAGGTCTTCTAATACGTTTAGGTCTAATTTTACTAGGTGTAGGCGTTACATCAAGATTCTGCCTATTCGTGCCCGGCTCGGTACCGGGAGATGTCTCTGTGGCCACGGTACTGGAAGTATTTTGCGCTAGCGGTATTGAATCGCGACCTTTCGCCCCCACGGGAATTGGCGATACATCCGAGGTGGCGCCCCCGCCTGCCGCGGGCTGAGGCTCGAGCGACGAGTGCTCCGACGCGACCACGCCATCAGCATCAGTACTCTCAGAAGGGAATACACAGGTGCTCCTCCGTTTAAGCTGGTCGATATGCCTATGCGCTGCCGAGCCGTTGCTAGTTTTGACAGTGTAATCGCTCCTACCGAGACGATCAGTGATTTGACCCTCAGACCACCTGGCGTTCGAACTAAAATTCCTATACCAAACGGGATCTCCCGGTGTGAGTTGCCGCGCTCCCTGAGCTTTCTCTATCATGGAGAGTTCTTTGTTACGCGCCCTAATTCCGTGCTGAGGCCTAACTACGTCCAACCGCGTCCTCAGCCGCCTGCCTTGTAACATTTGCGCCGGACTCTCGCCTGTCGTACTGTGCGGAGTGTTATGATATACTAACAGAAACCTTTGTATCGCTAGTTCGGGGTCTACGTTGTCACAGCGAGCTTTCTTTATTACATTTTTAATGAGCTTTACCGCATTCTCCGCGGCGCCGTTGGAGGACGGATGATGCGGGGCGGAGAACGCGTGATACACGCCGTTGCTCTTTAAAAATTCCGCGAACTGCTTACTCGTATAGGGCGGGCCGTTATCAGTTACAAGTTGCTTTGGGATTCCCCACCGCGACCATGATTCCCGTAACTTTGTAATCGTGGCATCCGCTGTGGTACGTACCATTTTGAATGCTTCGACCCACTTAGACCTAGCATCTACTGAGATAAGATAGGTGTGGCCGTCTATCGGCCCTAGAAAATCGAGATGAACCCTTTCGTAAGGTGAGCTCGGCCAGCGCCACGGCGCAGCCGGCGACGCGGGCGGCGCCGCCGACACCGCGGCACATGTACTGCACGCTCGACACTGCGCTTCCACGCCCTCATCTAGCCCTGGCCACCACACATATGAGCGGGCGTACGCTTTAGTTTTGACAATTCCCATATGAGGCGCATGCAACTCCCGTAGGACATGAACACTAGTGGCGTGGCCCAGTCGGAGCAGTCGACGGGCTCGATGACGCCGTCCCGCAGCATAGCGTCGAGCTCGGCGTCCACGCGCTCGCGCACCGCGAAAGGCACGGGGCGCGCGCGGTGGAACACCGGCGCCGCGCCCTCGCGCACGCGCAGCCGCGCCGCCCCGCCCGTGTACCGGCCCAGGCCGCCGCTCAACACTTCCTTATGTCTGTCGAGAATTACACGAATCTTGTCATTAATTGGTTCAATTTTAAAATTGCTACTAATATCGCTAAGCGGATAACGTAATACCGGGAGCTTTATCTGCAATTCGGCCAACCATTGTCTGCCGATTAATGACGTCACACCGTTTTCAATTACGAACAGGTCCAGCTGCTTTGTATGATTACCATATTGTACATTGACTTTTATGATTCCGAGGGGTCTCATTTCAGATTTACCATCGTAAAAGCGAAAAATGTACCTCGACTTTTGTAACTTGAGATGGCTAAACAATTCTCTATACTTAGTTGCGCTTATACATGAACACGGGGAGCCCGTATCAACCTCCATCTTCACTCTGGCATTGTTAATAGTTACATCGAGACTCACCGGCGTATAGTCGCCTAGCATCATTTGAAAAAGGGGTTGAATTTCTTCCTCCGAATCAGAACTTCCCTGCTCGTCCGCAGGGAGCGCGGCCGCGGCCGCGGTCGCCGCCGGCTGCACGTAGTTCGCGCCGTAAAAACGCCCGCTACCTCCGCGCCTGGCTGTACCCGCGCCCTTGTAAGGACACGCCCTCTTCAGGTGACCCCGGTTCCTGCAGCTATTGCATACAAAATTAGCATATTTGCATCCGTCAGTCTGATGCTGACCGCCACACGCCTCACACTTTCCAGCAAGTTGTCTTCCCGCCGCCCCGCCGAGCGCGGGCCGACCGCGATTTCGTGACGTCACACGCAGCGCATGCACCGCGCTCGTGATAGCCGCTACCCCGCTGCCTGACGCGGCCGATAAGTCCACGGCCGCCGCGTCCCTTTCCGCAGCCTCCAGGGTAGTCGCTAATGTCATCGCCTTCGTATACGTCAAATCGGGCTCGGAAAATAACCTCTGTCGTATCAGGTCACTGCTCACTCCGCAAACAAACTGATCGCGCAAGTTTTCGTTGAGCGCGTTCCCGAAATCGCAATCCTTTGCCATTTTTTTCAACGCTGCCATGTACTGCATCATGTTCTCATCGCTGCCCTGCCGTCTTTGACGAAATTTATAACGCTCCGCCATGACTGACGGCTTTGGTTGTAAATGTCCACGAACCAACTCGATGACCGCTTCGTAGGATAGCTCTGTCGGTTTTTTAGGGCTTGACAGGTTCACCATTAGCTCGTACACTTCATCGCCCACTAGCGAGATGAGCGTTGGAAGCCAAAGATCATCCTTTATTGCATTGGCGCGGAAATACATCTCGACACGTTCACAGTACAAAGTCCAATTCCCCGCACTCACATTAAATTCTTTAATTTTGCCGAGCGTCATGATTATTTCACTTGTAGAATGATGCTAATTATTTTTGCTACACGATTTTATATTTTACACCTCGTCGCCATTGGGATATACGGGATAATTTGGTTAAAACTGGGAGCGTCAATGAAAGGCATGAGTAGTAAGCAATGACTGGTTTATTTCCTGTCGGCGGTAGGCTGGCTAACTCGCCCGAACTACCGCCGTTATCGAGAACTACCTTAATACATTACACAAACCATCGAAAGTCCCAAAGTAGGTGACCAGAACTAAATCTACTAAACCTTTATTATCTGCAGAAATATGTTATTTATTATATATAATAAACATACGTTCCTGAACATTATAGGATTTTTTTCAAAATCACACGCTCACACACACTATATGTACACCACACACATATTTAATTTTATATAATATGTATGTATAGTTTGTCTTTTTTCTATGTTTAAACTAAATTTTATCTCCAACCTGTTCAAACCCAGAAAAGTTTTCTTATAAATTCTGGTGGTCCCCGCGACACAAATTCTCACTTAGTGTACCAGTTGTTCTGCCGCTAAGCAGTAGTGCGTAAACATTACTGTGTTCCGGTTTGAAGGGTACTGCAGCTAGCGAAATTACAGGGCTGTTGAGACTAAGCATCGCAAGTCTCAAAGTAATGAGCGCCAAAGCAGTGATGCCCTGGACTTTGTTTTGTTATTCAAAGTTCTGTGTATCGCTGCGATGGTCATGGACAGGCGTTATTTCTTACCATCAGGAGAGCGTCTCATTAGTCTCATTACTTTTTACGTTTAAAAAAAACCTTAGTCCACAAGTAATGCTGCAGAATTATGTATCTAATTTTATTACATAATTATAACGAGAATCGAGTACCGAGTACTGTCCTTCAGTAACGTAGGTGTCTCACCAGTCATGTTGTATAAGAGACATTTCATTACTGCTCAAAGATTAAGGTTTATATTTATACTCTACCGACTCAAACGTATAATTAATGAATACATTTGCAAAAGTCTTACATGTTAAATTAGCGTTAAATTAGCTCAAAGCTACTTAACTTTGTAAGAACAAGGTAGGTGTGGTACAAAGGAAGATGACTCAGTACTACTTCTTTAATTACCCAATAAGTTTTAAACACCCCACAGCCCCGTTGGCTCATTGGTAGTATATCTGCCTTGATAGCTGTGGGTTCGATTCCCACTCAGGGCAAACATTTGTGAATAAACAAATGTTTGTTCTGTGTCTGGGTGTTCTGTATGTATTATAAGTATGTATTTACAAAAAAAAGTATTTATGTATTCTATCAGTTATCTGACTTCCATCACACAAGCTCTGCTTAGTTTGGGGCCAGATGGCGCTGTATGTATGGTCCAACGATATTTATTTATTATTTATTTAAAGGCCGTTATTTGATTTAGTTTTTAAACGACTGCCAAAAATGGGGATGTTATATTTTTAGCGTTCGTGTATTGTATGTGAGTTTCTTTATTCCACCGTAACTTTTATATGTCTGAACAGATTCAGATCTTACTCTCATACCATCAAGAGAGCGTCTCTTTCGACTCATTATTTTTACATTTTTTTTTATGGTTTCACCCGCGTAATTCCCGAGAGAGTACAGGGATGAAAAGTAGACCATGCCATCAGGGGATAATGTACCTTCCCAGCGGTGAAAGAATTTTTGAAATTGGTCCAGTAGTTTTTGAGTTAATTCGTTACAAACATCCAAAACTTCAAAAATACAAATCTTTCCTCTTTATAATATTAGTGTAGATGACTGGATTTGACTGGCACGGACTGGACTTTGATTATTTTTTAACTTATGAACTCAGTCTCGACCAAGCGCTCGAAGAGTCAACACGTCACACGTGTAGAGGCGACACACATGTCGGCAAGTGGTTGCTGCAAAGAGAGGAGGATTTTAAGACTTGTGATTATTTTAATTAGATTTTTGTTAATTTAATTAGATTTTTGTCAAAATATATTTTTAAGTTTATGTCAAACTAGATCTAGATATTAAGTAAGATTAGATTTTAATTAATAAGTTGTTGTCAAATTAGTTAAATTTAAGTCCTCATCACTGTTGTAACTGGAAAGACTGTTAAGCGGAAATAAACTAAATATATACCTTGAATATTCAAAATGAACTTCCGCAAAGTAACGCCTGCACCAATCAATTACTTATGAAACTTGCAAATGCCAAAACGCTTGATACTGGTAAATGCATAAAAAATATCAAATTTATGAATTCATAATTTTTGAATTAAATAAATAAATATCGTAGGACATTACACACAGCGCCATCTGACACCAAACTAAGCAAAGCTTGTGTGATGGAAGTCAGGTAACTGATAGAATACATATATATGCTTTTTTTTTGTAAATACATACTTATAATACATACAGAACACCCAGACACAGAACAAACATTTGTTGATAGATAAAATGTTTGTCCTGAGCGGGAATCGAACCCACGCCCTTCAGCTCTCAAGGCAGATATGCTACCAATGAGCCAACAGGGCGGCTCTATTATGCAAATAATAATCTACTGTTTCATTAAAGCAATTGTGATTTACTGCAAATAAAGATCAAAATCAATGCCAGTAGCTGTGATTTCACTGTAAAATTATGCTCCATTTGTCCATAAATGGCAAAAAGTTATTTGTATGAAAATCGAACCACCTTAATCAGAAATACGTTGCTATTGAATTTATAAACGTAATTCCAAATAATACGGAATGCGTACTTAATTAAAATCCGGTTTCACTACGCGCTGTGTGCAGTACTCGATTGAGGGTTCAAATAAAGCGGAGTATTGACAGTTCGACCCAGTTTCGGTGAATGAGATGAAAGCAATGCTTATTTAAGCGCTTTAGTGGGCGTTTCAGTGTCGTACCCTTTTTTAGGGTTACGCACTAAAAAGGGATCATTTCGTTGGATGCTACAAATACAAATATTTTTTCGATAACACCAATGTTACAAGTCAAATTTTAGTAAAATTATTTTGAATATGTATATGATTAAAAAAAGTTATAAAAGGTTTATTGCTATCTACTTGAAACAAAAAAATTATATTTATAATATTACCACCACATTTATAGTATTAGTGGGATGGGATTACTTGTTAGTTTTTACCCTGAAAAACATGATTAAGGTGGTTCGATTTCCATACAAATATTTTTTTGTTGTTTTGTCTATGACAAATGGAGCATAATTTTACAGTGAAATCACAGCTACTGGCATTTATTTTGGTCTTTATTTGCGGTAAATCACAATTGCTTGAATAAAACAGTAGATTATCAGCATAATCTACTGTTTTTTCAAGCAATTGTGATTTACCGCAAATAAAGATCAAAATAAATGCCAGTAGCTGTGATTTCACTGTAAAATTATGCTCCATTTGTCCATAAATGGCAAACATTTATTTGTATGGAAATCGAACCACCTTAAAGCTGTTTTATTAAAAGAAAATTCTTCAATTGCCATCCTAGTCTACACGTGGAGGAAATATTTAACATGCTACTCAGCAAGATTTCGTGTTAAGCCAAGCTTGATCTTTGTTCTGCAGCCTTCCGGGTAGAAACGCTTTCTCCATACTAAATAGGTTCTAAGTAACGCGATACTATGTTAAGTGCTTTACTAATGCAAAACTAACACAAATTACACCGGAATGTGTTTTGGAACGATAATAAAAAAAAAGAAATTTGTAGAAATTCATTTCTTCAAAAACATAACACAAGTAGGTACACTAAATAACATAATAATATATCCGAACAACAAAACAAAAATACGGAGAAACACAAAATGAAATAAATAATATGATAGATAAGCAGTAGTGTGTAAACATTATTGTGTTCCAGTTCGAAGGGTACTGCAGCTAGCGAAATTACTGGGCTGTTGAGACTAACCATCTAGTCTCAAAGTAGTGAGTGCCAAAGCAGCGATGCCCTGGACGTTGTTTTGTTACTCAAAGTTCTGTGTATCGCTGCAATGGTCATGGACAGGCGTTATCTCTTAACATCAGGAGAGCGCCTCGATCGTCTCATTACTTTTACATTAAAAAAAAAAAAAACTCAAAGAAGTCTTTTGGGGTTGAAAATTTATGAGCATGTGAACCAGGAGCAAACAAAATATTCCAAGAACTGTCACCTCACAAGGCGACATTTTTTTTTCTTTGATTTTGGCGTCGCATTTTGAGCATTTGCCAGTGTCAAGTGTTTTATATTTACAAGTTTCATAAGTGAAATAAGTTGCCTTTGTTTTGTTACTCAAAGTTCTGTGTATCGCTGCAATGGTCTTGGACAGGCGTTATCTCTTACCATCAGGAGAGCGCCTCGTTCATCTCATTACTTTTTACATTATTTTATAATTACTTTTACATATTTTTTTACATATAATACATATAATAATTACTTTTTACATATTTTATATTGACAGTATTTTTATATTGACAATATTTTTCTATATTGACATGTTTGGGTATTGACATACCTTATTTTGACATGTAATCAGTGTTTTAAAGCCCATTTAATGACATATTTAAAATTTTTAAGTGACTTGTAACATCGGTGTTATCAATAAAGTATTTGTATTTGTAT
This sequence comes from Biston betularia, assembly GCA_905404145.2. NCBI lineage: Eukaryota > Metazoa > Arthropoda > Insecta > Lepidoptera > Geometridae > Biston > Biston betularia. The sequence goes on from FR989891.1 coordinate 2,883,752, forward strand.
TAAAAAAAAGTTATAGTCAAAGTCCAGTCTGTGTCAGTCAAGTCCAGTCATGCTTTAGTAAAGTAGTGGCGACTTTACTTTAAAGCTTCAATGAAGTTTTGGAAGCAACACGAAAAGTCATGTTTCACCACATTATATCATTTTCTCCCACTGGCGCTTGTGATTTGACACTTTATGAATAAAACGCCACCATTTTCATCGATAAACACTCAACAAAACACCAGTTAAAAAAAAAATATATAACGGGGTGACACGACTCTTTCCGCGTTCGCGCCAAAACTCTCCACAGTACGTTTGTAAGCAGATATAAAATACAGAACTATAATTGAAATAAAATTGAAATGTTAAAATATAATAGTAGAAAAATTGAAAGTAGGCCAAAAAAAACTACTATTACTAAAAAAAATACTAATCCAACTAATATTATAAATGTGAAAATTTGGATGGATGGATGGGTGTTTGTTACTCTTTTACGCAAAAACTACTGAACGGATTTGGATGAAGTTTGGAATGGAGGTAGCTGAGACCCTGTATTAACACATTGGCTACTTTTTATCCCGAAAACATGTAGCGGGTAACACCGCCAGGCGCAGCTAATAATTCATAAGAATCAGAACCAAACTCAACAAATCTTTTATATTATGTAAAACGCAAGTTCTATCAACTACTACGTGTTACAATAATAAAATTTATACATTTCTCAGAAACCACCAATCTAATCTTAACACAATAAAATCCGCTTTATTCGCCCACGAATTAATTTTCTTTGAATCTGAAATACCAGGAATATTTCGAACAAATACTCTTCGAATTGTTTTCTTTATAAATTACTACAAAGATTAAAATGAAGAATTTGACGAATTGATCAGAATTTTTTTATGATGGTTCGCGTCAATGTTATGTAACATTTTACGATTTTTTTTATCAAACAAACATTCAATATTTATTTTGATTGATTCAGGCGTTACTTTGCGGAAGTTCATTTTGAATATTCATGGTGTATATTTAGTCTATTAACGCTTATATTATATATATTTTATACCGCTAGCGTGTTTTTTAGTTCTTGGCTGGCTAGCTACTTAGAAATTTGCCACCAAGCATCTGACGGTGTGTTCCGGCAGCCTCACAAGAGAGCCAAGAGAGCCAGTTCCATTCCAGCCTAGGTGTGCTTTACCATCTTCGACCATACTGTCACTTAACTTCAGGTTAGCGTTTCAGCGTCAGGTTTCTGTAGCGATGATAGCTCAGTGGTTAGCGCGGTAGGTTCGCATGCCGAAGGGCGTGGGTTCAAACCCCAACAATGAGCTTGAGCTGCCGGTGAAGGAAAACATCGTGAGGAAAGCATAGCATGGTGGTAGGGTACTTTCTAGTACTCGGCTGGCTAGCTACCACCCTGTTACCCTGCTACCATCAAGTTGAAAATCTGCCGCCAAGCACCTAACGGTGTGTTCCGGCAGCCTCACTTGAGAGCCAGTTCCATTCCAGGCTAGGTGTGTTTACCATCTTCGACCACACCGTCACTTAACATCAGGTGAGCTGTGGTCAAACACCTAGCCTGTCAACCATGAAAAAAAAAAGAAGGTGAGATGTGGTTAAACAACTAGCCTGTCCGCCATACAAAAAAGCGCTGTTATTCCCGAAAACTCGAGAAAAAGACACAAATAACTATATTTTTCATGTTTACACTAAACACTTCTACCTACGTCATTTTAAAGTAAGTCAATTTGTTATAGGATATAACATAAAATAGTCTATTTAATGGCAACATTAATTTAAAACATTATACTTAACCATGTTTATATATTCATTGATTACTTTCGATACTTAAGACTGAAATGTTTTGGGTTGGGAATTAATCGACTGAGGGTATCGATAATAATATCGATAATATGTAATTGACGATGTGACTGTGTGTTATTTGGTAGTGTATCTGTTTCAAGAGCATAATTATGTGTGACAAGCAAAAATGTTTGTTCTGTGTTTGTGTGTTTCATGAAGCACCCAAACCGAACCAAAGACTCGTCTCTCACCGTCAGTGAGATGGTGGTCGAAAAGGGTCCACCGCGGTGTTTTATACATTGTAGATAGACATGTTTTATATCGACATATTATTTGTATTAAATGTTCAATGTTTATATTTAGTTTATTTCCGCTTAACAGTCGTTCCAGTTCCAACAGTGACGAGGAGACTTAAATTAAACTAATTTTACACTGCTTATTAATTAAAAACCCTAATCTTACTTAAAATCTAGAACTCATAAACTTAGTAATATTGTTAATTGTATTACTTTATTTTGACATTTTATTTTATTAATTGACATGTAATCAGTATTTTATAACTCTTTTAATGATATAGTTGAAATGATTTTACGTAATTTAACTTGGAACATAGCTTTATTTGTATTATAGAATTTCAAGGTATACATAATCAAAGTAAATAAGACATGCAACATTTAAAATCCCATCCCAGCCATGTTTGTTACTCTTTCACGCAAAAACTACTGAACGGGTTTCGATGGAATTTGATGTGGAGGTAGTTGAGACCATGGATTGACACATAAACTTCTTTTTATCTCAAAAACGTGGGTGGGTAACACCGCCGGGCGCAGCTAGTAAAAACTAGTAAACAAATATATTATTGACTAGCGGACGCCGCGCGGTTTCACCCGCGTCGTTCCCGTTCCCGTGGGAATACAGGGATAAAAAGCAGCCTATGTCACACGGAGATAGTGTAGCTTCAAAACGGGGAAAGAATTTTTTAAATCGGTCCAGTAGTTTCGGAGCCTATTCAAACAATCAGATCTTTCCTCTTTATAATAGTACCTATAGATGTAAATATAAGTTTTTTAGGTTTGTTATTTTTTTTTTTTTGTATGTATTGGTAATTGTTTTGAAATATGTTTTATATTAGAAACAAAGTATTGTCTATGTCTACATGTTATGCACTTTATTATGAAATATTTTTTTTATTCATTGTAATGTAATCAGTGTTTTACAACACTTTTAATGATATAGGTATTTAAAATGGTTTTTACGAACATTTGACTTTTAACATTGGTGTTATTAATAAAATATTTGTATTCGTAGGTATTTACTTACATTTAATTAAAAAAATGTTTGTTCTGTGTCTGGGTGTTCTGTATTTATTACAAGTACGTATTTACGAAAAAGTAAGTATTCTACCAGTTATCTGACTTCCATAGTACTTTGCTTAGTTTGGGGTCAGATGGCGCTGTGTGTAATGTCCTACGATGTTTTTTTTATTTTATCGGAACGATTTCGTGTGATCCGCAGTAAACGCGTTAGCTCACTTATTAAAAAATGTCGATATTTTCTTCGCATATTATCGACACATACAACCTCCCTATTGTAAAGCAACATAAATCAGACCAATGTTTGAGGTCGCGCCCTTCATTTAAAAGCAGTTTTTATACCTAAGTCTTTGTAAGTTTGACATAAACAAATTTACTATGAGACTTTTTTATCAGTTACATTTTGGCTCCACTGAAATGTGTTTTCTCATTTGTTACCCGCTATTATATGAAGGCTGTTGAGTTTGCTGGCTAGAAAGCTTACAACATTTCACTTTGTAATACTCTCCACATAGTATAAAACTAAGTCGCTTCCCGCCGTCTGTATGCTTAGATCTTTTAAGCTACGCAACAGATTTTAATGCGGTTTCAATCAATAAACAGAGCGATTCAAGAGGAAGATTTATATGTATAATACATGCATATGCAGCACATTAGTATCTACATTTAACTTGCGCGAAGCCGAGGCGGGTCGCTAGTCTCTACATAGTATAAAACAAAGTCACTTCCCACCGTTTGTACACTTAGATCTTTTAAACTACGCAACGGATTTTAATGCGGCTTCAATTAATAGATAGAGTGATTCAAGAGGAAAGTTTATACGTATAATACATGTAAATGTACCACATTAATATTTACATTGCACCCGTGCCAAGCCGGGGCGGGTCGCTAATTTAAAAATGGCAGATCAAATAAATAAATGAAAAAAAGATGTCATTTATACTCAAACCAATTCTAATCATACGCTATAAATTGGTTTGATTATTTTTTAGTCTGTTAATAAAAACTTGATGCAAACCGAAATTGCTTTCACAGATATTACAGAGAACTAAACCAGACACGAAATAAAACGTAATAGAAATGGACATGCTTAAATTATTCCAAACCACAGTAAAGTAAAGCAGTAAAACATTTTTTTATGCTGGTCAGATAAGGTGAAGTCCTTAGCAATTTAAGTTATATTAAAATTACTTATTAGTCTTGACTAGGCTAGATTGTAATAACAATGAGGTATCTAACAAAAAACAGATAAATCATTAGAAGGAAAAAAAAAAATTTTTAAATAAACTTTAACAATAAATTACGTCAATTAATAAAAAAGGAAATGTCAAATTAAAGTACCTATGTCAATTTAAAATAAAATTTATTTGATTCGAGATTTTAAATTCTGATGTGTTTATTGTCGGGTCGCTCTCTTCCCTCAGATATGGTTGAGGAAGGCGATGGCTGGCACATGCGTCATACTCGTGATCGGGTGCTGCTTGCGGGTCGCTGCTCTGCTCGCGGTATTCACACAATCTAGTACCTACTTTAACCTTAGATTAAGATTACTAACGTAACTTTCCTCTTTTTGTAATGTAAAATTGTAAAAAAAAAATATGTAACAAAAGTTGACAAAGGTCACGGACCCCAGCGTCTGTGGAGCGTATAATTATAAATTGTAAAAAAAAAGTGTTTATTTACGACTTCGATGAATTAAAAACCTCTAAAATTATCAGTGTTTCTCTGCTACATTATGCATGTATTATATATATAAACGTTTCTTTTGAATCATTCTATCTATTAAAAACTGCATTAAAATCCGCTGCATAGTTTTAAAGATCTAAGCGTACATAGGGGCATAGGGACAGAAAGACGGGAAGCCACTTTGTACTATGTAGTGATTATTATTGTTATCTCTAAAAAGCTTCACTAACTGTTTACTTTTACACTGTGTCACAAAGTCAGCGATAACAAATCATCAAGTGACATTTACGAGCACGTAAATTGTTATGTCATAACGGTCCAGCAGCGTTATCTGCTTGCTGAATTTACTGTAGTTCTGTGACCGTATTAACAATTCTAAAATATAGTTTTTAATGAAGCAAAGGATACTAGGCAGAAATAACTTTTTTTTCTTTTTTTTATGCTTGACAGGCTAGGTGTATGACCACAGCTCACCTGACGTTAACTGACTGTGTTATCTAAGATGGCAAAGCACACCTAGCCTCGAATGGAAACTGGAACTACCGTTAGATGCTTGGAGGCAGATTTTCAACTTGAGGGTGGTAGCTAGCCAGCTGAGTACTAGAAAGTACTCTACCATCATGCTATGGTTTCCTCACGATGTTTTTCCTTCACCGGCAGTTCAAGCTCATTGTTGGGGTTTGAACCCACGCCCTTCGGTATGCGAACCTACCGCGCTAACCACTGAGCTATCATCATCATCAAAGATGGTAAATATAACAACAAATACTAAAAATAAAATAAATATTTAAGGCTCCCATACAACGGTCCCCTTCGTGCGGAACGGACGGAACCCTTCGTGCGCGAGTCCCACTCGCACTTGGCCGGTTTTACTTAGTTTCATTAGCTTCACTGCAGTAGGTTAAGAAGATTTAGAATGAACGGCAATTTCATAGTTAAAACACTAAGTTAGTGCGATATCAATCAATTTAGATTGTTTTTATTCAAAAGTAATATTTTAGTCGACATAAAGTCAAACTTCCATTTTACTAGACTTATCATTCTGCTTATTATTCTAAGCAATAAGCAGAACAATAAGTCCGCTAACGACTCGACCCGGAAGTGACGCCATCTTGCGGCGGACACTCATTTCCGGTGGGTAAGTGACTGACGCGCCTTTCAATTGTTTAGTTTAGAGGACAAAAAGGCTTTGTTTTGGCCCGAGATAAGTGGGCTTTGTCTATTTCGAAAAGGTTTGACGGTAAACTGAGTAAAATATTGCCATTCTGTATTTTTATTTCAAGTGAAATAGGTATGGGAACGGTCAGAGAGACATTTTTTAGGGTTCCGTGCCAAAAGGGTAAAATGGGACCCTATTACTAAGACTTCGCTGTCCGTCTGTCTGTCTGTCTGTCCGTCTATCACCAGACTGTATCTCATGAACCGGGATAGTTACTTGAAATTTACACAGATTATTATGTATTTCTGTTGCCGCAATAACAACAAATTCTAAAAACCCGAACAAAATAAATATTTAAGGGGGCTCGCATACAACGTGATTTTTTGCCATTTTTATAGATAACTAGCTGCGCCGGCGGTGTTACCCGTGACATATTATCGGGATAAAAAGTGGCCTATGTGTTAGTCCAGGGTTTCAGCTACCTCCATACCAACTTTCATCTAAATCCGTTCAGTAGTTTTTGAGTGAAAAAGTAACAAATATCCATTCAAACTTTAACATTTATAATATTAGTGGCATGGTACGGAACCCTCTAACACTCGCATTTGACCGGTTTTTTATTTTTTCTTATTTTATTACAAATAAATAACCTATCAGTTTTGATTTTGGTGGGATCGCGGAAAGAGTAGTGTCACACCGTTGTATTTTTTTCCAAAACTTGTGTATTGTCGAGTGTTTATGCATAAAAATGGTGGTGTTTTATTCATAAAGTGGCGAAGCACAAGCGCGAGTGTGGGAAAATGATATAATGTGGTGAAACATGACTTTTCGTGTTGCTCCCAAAACTCCATCGAAGCTTTTTAGTAAAGGCACCACTACTTTACTAAAGCATGACTGGACTTGACCAAGACTGGACTTACTATAACTGTAGCTACGAAACAACTTATTTAACTTATGAAACCTGACAATATAAATCACTTCCCTTTACACACACTGGCAAATGCTCAAAATGCGACGCCAAAATCAAAGCAAAAAAAACCTATTAGTTTAAATAATGTTTTTAGTTGTTTATTTTCGTTTCAAACTAAAGTACAATTAGGGTACTCAACACGTACGTGTATATTGCGTACGTGTACGTAACTGACCTGACACATTTAGTTTGAGGGACAAAAACACATTTAGTTGCAGACACAGGTGCATTTAGTTTCCGAGACTAGAGTGTAACATGTTTTGTTTCAAGTATTGAAAATTCAAACATGTGATTTAATCGATATATTTATATCAATATTATTTTGTTGAATATACAAAATATTTCCTTTTAGGTAAATCGTTTCACGGTATTGATTTGGAATTCCCGCTTTCATCATTATATCTCGAAAAGGAAACTTGATTAAGTAAGATTTAAGTGCTACGGCGTAGACAGCTACGATTTTACTACGGCGTAGAGATACTTTATACAGGATGTTTCGTATAATCATGGCGATCTACTCAGCACTCAACAATCTGAACAACTTTCAGAATCAGCTGACCTTGAAATCAGGAAAAAAGGTTCTTATAAAAATGTCATAGAAGTGTTGAAGAAAATGCTTAGACAAGCAATTTTTCTATAGATACTCAGGTCAACCATTGTTTGGTATCTATACTTATGTGAAATCATCTCTAATGTACTTGTATTGTATAATTTTTTATCATTTCAAATACATACTACCTATATGCTCAAAAAAAACTGTTTATGTATTTTTGTACATTTAATGTACAATTAAGAAAAATGTTCTTGTATGCGTATTATATGATTTTTGTGTCATTTTAAATACTATACTATAAAAATATTATTAATGTTTTTTTTTTTTGTACATTTAATGTACAATTAAGAAAATAAATAAATACCTGTGATTACTAATAAGAAATAAAATGTCAAAAATATAAAAATGTATCATACTATATAATACTCTACTAGCCCTTTCATTTGATACCTATATTGAGGGAGTTGTGAAAAAATACGTAATCCGCCATTTTGTGGCGGCGGCCATCTTGGACCGATTTTCATCAAACATGGCTAACAACACTCCCGACTAATTCACCTTTCAAACAAAAAAAACAATTAAAATAGGTTCGGGAGCTACGATGCCACAGACAGACACACAGACACGTCAAACTTAGAACACCCCGCCGTTTTCGCGTTTTGGTTAATAAACTGGAAGAATTTTGTGTTTAATCAAATTTACTTACTTACTTTATTTACCTTGTTCTTTACTAAGGGGTTGGCTGGCAGAAAATGCTTTAGCATTAAGTCCTCCCTTTGTACATATTTTTATAAAGTGTGCAACAAAGAATTAAATAAATAAATAAATACTTTTATAGACATAGTCTGTAGATATCCTTTCCATTCCTATGAATAAGAAATAACGGCGATATCATCGTGACGCGCCCAATATTGTTTGATAAATGAACATCTCAAAATATTTTTCATTGCTTTGCAGTATGAATCTATTTTCTGGAATAAATACTAGATCAATTTTGCTATTGAATTGATTTAGGTTAATATGTTTTGATGTAAAAAATATATAATTACTACTCTACTACGAAAACTGACGTGGTTTTGAAACATTTTCGTTATAAACAAATGATGTTTTATTAAGCTGGATACTTTTGATTATTTATAGTATCGACCACATTAAGTGATCTTTTTCTAGATGTCAAAGCCGAGTAAGAGATACTTGCGTTTTGTATCACACTACACACACACAAAATTGGCTGAGTTTAGCTAAGCCAATAGCCATAAGGCACAAACTTAACACACAAAAATAATAATTAGCTTAGCCAATAATAAACATAATACACAAAAATCATTGGCTTAGCCGATCATAAACTTAATACTTACTTACTACTACTTACTTACTTGGTGGTAGATCTCCTTACCAGGAGGTCGTCTAGGTAGGTACCACCGCAGTACCAGTTATTCTGCCGCTAAGCAGTAGTGTGTAAACATTACTGTGTTCCGGTTCGAAGGGTACTGTAGCTAGCGAAATTACTAGGCTGTTGAGACTAACCATCTAAAGTCTCAAAGTAATGACCGCCAAAGCAGTGATGCCCTGGACTTTGTTTTGTTACTCAAAGTTCTGTGTATCGCTGCAATGGTCATGGACAGGCGATATCTCTTACCATCAGGAGAGCGTCTCGTTCGTCTCATTACTTTTTACATTAAAACATTACACAAAAATAATTGGCTTAGCTAATCATAAACTTAACGTAACACCGCGGCGCGCAGCTAGTATTTATATAAAATTGTCTTGACGAATATTTGAAGCAGAGAAAATAAAATATTTGTTGAGATAACAAAAACATGTGCTATCATTTCTGAAAGCTGAATCGTATTTTCCACGCTTTGCGCGTAGGCTTGGATGTATCACCCTTTTAACGTCTCGAGTACGTAATTTTTTTCTTAAATCTTTTCTAGCTATGATGGTTGTATTTTTATATGGTAGACAAGCTAGGTGTTTGGCCACAGTTCACTTGATGTTCAGTGACGGTGTGGTCGAAGGTGGTAAACACCACTAGCCTGGAATGGAACTGGCTCTCTAGTGACGCTGCCAGAACACACCGAAAGATGCTTAGCGGCAGATTTTAACTTGAGGGTTAGTAGCTAGCCAGCCGAGTACTAGAGAGTACGCTACCACCAACACCATGCTATGGTTTCCTCACGAGGTTTTCCTTCACCAGCAGCTCAAATTCATTAAAAAATTGGCCAAATTCTAGTCGAAACGAAAGGTTCCGTATATCTATAAAGACAGCAAAAAAATCAGTTGTTGTCTAGGAGCCCCCCTAAATATTTATTTTATTCTGTTTTTTGAAAATTTCAACTGTCTAACTAACACGGTCCATGAGATACAACCTGGTGACAGACGGACAGCGAAGTCTTAGTAATATCCTTTTGGGTACGGAACCCTAAAAAGGGTACAAAACAATAACGCAAAATAAAGCAATAGTCTCAAAGTAATGAGCACCAAAGCAGCGCTGCCCTGGACTTTGTTTTGTTACTCAAAGTTCTGTGTATCGCTGCAATGGTCATGGACAGGCGTTATCTCTTACCATCAGGAGAGCGTCTCGTTCGTCTCATTATTTTTCACATAAAAAAAAATCGCAGATTTTTGTGACGTTTTGCACTAGATATTTTCTCTTCCTAGTTAATATAATTCTTTGGATTTGTGAGCGTATTTTAAATAAGACAAATACAGTTAAAATTCCCGATAAAAAGAGCGTAAAGGCAAAATTGATCCGGCAAAAGCGAAGCGTACAGTGCGCCTAATCGGAAATTGCCGGTTGTACTAGAACCCGGATGCCCTCTATTAGTGATGTGCCTCTATCGATATTTTGTAGTTTTAGTTTTGCTATGATAAACCAGTATGACAAATGTAGTCAGCTGGACATATACCTCTCCAAAGATACGCCACTCAATCAGATTTTTTGTTTTTTTTGCCGGAAACTCGATGGAGTGACGATATACGTAGAAAAGCTGGCGGTAGATGGAAGTGAAATATTAAATAATTACTCTAATATTATGATTAATAGTAGTGTTTTTAATCAAAACCAATCGCTTACACTAATTTCACCCTATACCAAGCAGTGGAATTTTAAGGTGGTACGATTTCCATACAAATAATTTTTTACTATTTATGGACAAATGGTGCATAATTTTACTGTGAAATCACAGCTACTGGCATTTATTTTGGTCTTTATTTGCGGTAAGTTACAATTACTTGAATAAAACAGTAGATTAGTAGCATAAAATCAAATTTATGAATGATTTAGGAATTTATGATTTTTGAATAAAATAGTAGATAAAGCTAGTAATCTATTGTTTTATTCAAGCAATTGTAATTTACAGCAAATAAAGACGATAATAAATGCCAGTAGCTGTGATTTCAATGTAAAATTATGCTCTATTTGTCCATAAATGGCAAAAATGTATTTGTATGGAAATCGAACCGCCTTAAAGACAATCGATACTAAAGCTTTACGGAACTATCCCATCACTACCCACTTCCCCTCAAAGACGGATAGCGCTCACTTCCGGGACTGATACATTCTTTGCTTGAGGTCTTTCATTTCGAGTATGACATAAGTACTTGCTCAATAGTTGTACGTTAATTTCAACAATTTAAACTTTTGTTTAGTTTTTCGCGTATCAAAAATATTGTAAAACCTGTAAACCATTTGAAAGCTTATTTATTATTTGACAGATTGACATAAGTCAGTTTGAGAGATGTCAGATTGCCTGATGTCAGTTGGACAGATGTCAGTTTGACAGATCTCAGATTGGCAGATGCCAGTTTGACAGATGTCAAATTTACAGATGTCAGTTTAACATATAATATTTCATATTCCACCTCTGACGGATTTTTAGACTAAGTTTTTTGTAAATAGTATAATTTAAGGTCTTTTTTATTTTATATGTCAGATTGAAATTTTGAAAATAGAATAAATGTATTTATTAAACAAAATAAAATTAAAAAACATGACTTTTAGATGACATATATGACATACGGACTTTAAGATTAAGTTTTTTGTATACATTTTGTAAATAGTATTAATTTAAGATTTTTTTTTTTTGGAGTATCCAACGCATTGTTGGTAGGATCATAAAAAAAAAAGTATTTAAGTATCAGTTATCTGACTTCCTTAGTACAAGGTTTGCTTAGTTTGGGGGCAGATGGCGCTCTGTGTAATGCCCTGCTATATTGATTTTATTTATATCAAATTTGGTTGAACAGGGATTGTAACACAGGTTGACAATGTGCGAAGGTACTCATTTGCGACAGCGCATATTTTTGTTTCAGGACCATACATAAGGTTAACGTTGACTACCGCCGTGAAGAATTTTATGTTTCGTTTGAAGGTCGCCAGTATAAAATCTACATATGAATTTTTGTCCCTGAATTTTATAAATTTATGTTATTGTCTTTTGCATTAGGGGAGACCGAGGAGGGTTGTGACAATTTTTCTATTAACTGACATATCTCAGTCAAGAAACACTCTACATCTATGAGCTTTGAAAGCTAATGTAGCTCAGTCTGTACTCTTTAAGAAACAATCATCAAAATTAATAAAAGTATTAAGGTTTCTGAGAAAATCTACAACAAGAAAAACTACTCCTCGTGTCACAACTCTCCTCATACCGAGGTAAGTTGTGACAGCTACCAAGGTGAGTTGTGACGTCTGTGAATTTAGACTATTTGGTGAATAAATAACACCATTAACATATTAATGATAAATAAATTACATATATGTTTTACAACAAAGCACTTTAATCATCATGTGGCATATCTGTACGAACTAAAATAACATGTAATATCGAATTTTTTCGAATTTCTTCTTTATATATCTGTGCAAAGACATGTAGTTGAGATTGTACAGAAGATGCGACGTTTTTAATACTTTGACCTCTTAACGTGACTTCTTCAAAAGTCAGTTCATAAGTTTCGACACTAGCTATGCCCCCTATTAATCTTTTCTATATATTTATTTGGCATTCTGGAATAAAGAAATAGAAATTCAGCATGCATCATCACACCACAAGACGTTAAAACCTTGCCAGAATTTCACGATCTGGACGATTTTTTTCAACAAGGTGAGTTGTGACAGCTTGTCACAACTCACCTTGTTGCAAAAAATCGTGAACCGGTCAGAATAATAATTCGTAATTTCTTAACACGATGTCAATACAGAAAAACAATACTATATTATGAAACTTGAAAAACAAAAGCATATGAGAAAAAATATCATAACAATGCAAACATAATACGTAACGATATTTATGCAATCAAAATTTTGGGGAAAAACTTACTTTTTGTAATTTTTTGTATGGAAATTTCGTACACAGAAAACCGTTTCTCGTGCACCACTGGCGTTTACTGCGTCAAATAGCACGTCTCAAAAAAACAAATACGCACTGTTATCACCTCGCTAACGATCATAGTTTCCGAAAAATCGGCTTTGTCACAACTCTCCTCTGTCACAACTCACCTCGGTCTCCCCTACTTCATCCGTACTACCCTGCTAGTATTATAAATACGAAAATTTGTGAGTATTTATAATATAATAATTATAGTAATTATTGTAATCATTGTCCCGATAGTTGTCACGGTAAACGGTTTTATAGCGAAGTCTCGACCAACATCTCAAGAGACTCTCGCTTGACGGTTGGGTCAAGGGTCAGCTTGAAAAGGCAGTGATCCTTGACCGCGCATTGTGAGGAGGTTCCTCACTCTGCAACCCTAACCACCGGCAGCTTGAGCCCTGCCGCGCTGGCGGCGGCACCCTAGTTTTTAAGTTTTTTAATTATATATGTTTTGTAAATATTTAATGTAAACATTTAAAAAATAAGTAAAGACTACATCCATTTCCATCGTAAAAATTTAGCTCTTTTAAAAGTTGTTCTCTACTTTTGGTTGTAGGTAAAGATACCTTGTATTTCGTCAACCTTTAAAATCAATTTAAAAAATTCAATAACCAATCCCACTAATGTTATAAATGTGAAAGATTGTATGAATGGATGTTTGTTACTCTATCACGCAAAAACTACATAACGGATTTTTATGAAATTTTGTATGGAGGTAGCCGAGACCCTGGATTAACACATAGGCTACTTTTTATCCTGAAAATATCATCGATGTATACAGTTTTAGCTAGTTTATAAATATTAGATTTTCGCTAAAAGTAACTTTTACGGTCTTTTTTATCGATAGAATTAACGATATAATACAAATTCACACACCTGAAACTTTTTTTTTATACAAAATAGGTTCGCGTTTGACTACACCCTGCCTGATGTTAAGCAGGATGCAGTCTAAGATGAAGCACGCTTACCTAGAAAAAAAACCTGTTTACTTTGAAAGTCATAAAGCATTTATTTTATATCTACTGAAATGCGCTAGACATTTAACTTCTGACCCCAACACTCTCACCTGGAAATGAACTTTATGCTATAACATTAAAGTTCAAAATACTAGGACATAATAAAGAGTGTACACACGCCTAATTGTTTCGCTCGTTAGGAGCATTTATAAATGCAAATAAGGGTCGGAACGAAGATTGGTGTTGCTATAATAAAATTTTCCAAAAAGGCAAGATTAGGGGTGAATTTGACATGGCTACACTGATGATCCCGGAAAATGAATAGGAGGAAAGAATACAATACAATATACACAGAACTTTGAGTAGCAAAACCAAGTCCAGGGTGACGGATTTTTTTTTGTAACAATGATAGATGAGTGGTTAGTGCGGTTGGTTCGCATACCGAAAAGCGTGGGCTCAAACCCAAACAATGAGCTTGAGCTGCCGGTGAAGGAAAACATCGTGAGGAAACCATAGCATGATGGTAGGGTATTTTCTAGTACTCGGCTGGCTAACTACGACCCTATGTGTAAATCCAGGGTGTCAGCTACCTCCATACCAAATTTCATCTAAATCCGTTCAGTAGTGTTGGTGTGAAAGAGTAACAAACAGTCACAAACTTAAAATTTATGTTGTTATAGCGGCAACAGAAATACATCATCTGTGAAAATTTCAACTGTCTAACTATCACGGTTCCTGAGATACAATTTGGTGATAAACGGACAGACAGACGGACGGACAGCGGAGTCTTAGTAAAAGGGTCCCGTTTTACCCTTTGAGCACGAAACCCTAAAAAAATTATATTGACTAACTTTCCTCTTTCTGTATTGTATTATATTGATATTTTGGCAGCCCCGTTAGCTCATTGGTAGTATATCTGCCTTGAAAGCTGTAGGGTGTGGGTTCGATTCCCACTCAAGGCAAACATGTTGTGAATAAACAAATGTTTGTTCTGTGTCTGGGTGGTCTGTATTTATTGTAAGTATGTATTTACAAAAAAAAAGTATTTATGTATTCTATCAGTTATCTGACTTCCATCACACAAGCTCTGCTTAGTTTGGGGCCAGATGGCGCTGTGTGTATAGTCCTACGATATTTATTTTATTTTATTTAGTCGAGATTTTGTGCCGTGACTTCTTAATTCACGTCTTTGACAAATTTTTAACATGGTCCATAAAATGAACAAGTCAGTTCAAGTCATTCCGCTATCCGCAAAGGGTAACTGGGTCAGGTAGGATGGTCACAATTCCACTTGTTTATAGGACAAGTTAGATACGGTTCCATCGCAAATTACGGCTAAAGTTAAGAAGTACGTGACCTGAATTCGATCAGGCTTATTGGGCAAAAAAGGTAAGTAAAAGTATTTTTTGGCATTTTTCGGTGGGTGCGCTTTTTTAATTGAAAATTCGATATTTTACGAGGGTCGGATTTACGTGTTGGTTATATTTGATAGGATTTATGGATTGACATTCTTTGGGTATTGAATTTTATATTATGGGCTCAGAGCGGGCTATGCCAAGCAGCTCAGTGATTAGCGCGGTAGGTTCGCATGCCGAAGGGCGTGGGTTCAAACCCCAACAATAAGCTGCCGGTGAAAGAAAACATCGTGAGGAAACCATAGCATGGTGGTAGGGTACTTTCTAGTACTCGGCTGGCTAGCTACCACACTCAATTTGGAAATCTGCCGCCAAGCATCTAACGGTGTGTTCCGGCGGCGTCACTTGAGCGCCAGTTCCATTCCAGGCTAGGTGTGCTTTACCATCTTCGACCACACCTTCACTTAACATCAGGTGAGCTGTGGTCAAAACACCTAGCCAACCATAAAAAACCCCAATTCATAACATTTTTTTTCCAGTCATTTCTCAATTTCTTTATTTAGGTATTTATTTTCTTTAGTTTTGGCATCGCATCTTAGCATTTGCCAGTGTAAGTGTTTCATATTTTAAGTTTTAAAAGTTAAATAAGTTGCTTCGTAGCTAAAGTTATAGTCAAAGTCCAGTCTTGGTCGAATAAAGCGTCACCGCTTCATGGTTGATGTTCCAAAAGCTCGAACTAAGCGGTTTGATTCCACCTTTTTCATGCGTACCGCTAGACATTGGAATCTGCTGCCCGAGTGCGTGTTCCCCAACGAATATAGTCTGGGTACCTTCAAGTCGCGAGTGAATCGGTTTCTTCTAGGCGAGCGTGCTCCACCGTAGACCGCATCTTCGCTTAACATCAGGCGGGATGGCGGTCAAACGCAAGCCTATCTACTATAAAAAAAAAAAAAAAAGTGGCGACTGCACTATAAAGCTTCGATGGAGTTTTGGAAGCAACACGAAAAGTCATGTTTCACCACATTATATCATTTTCGCACACTCGCGCTTGTGATTCGGCACTTTATGAAAAAAAACACCACCTTTTTTTATACATAAAAAAACACTCGAAAAAATCGCTAGTTTTAGAAAAAACACAACGGGGCGACACGACTCTTTCCGCGTTCCCGCCAAAACTCCAATTTGTTAATTCATTTTTTTTTACTCATCTGTTTTTTTTTTAATTCGTATTTGTATTTGTTTCGTATAAGGATAAATGTTTCAAAAAGTCTCAAAGCGCGTAGTTATGTAATACTTCCATTCAAATTACTTTATATGATTTAACAAAGCAAGTCTTCAGAACAACTCTGTAACTTTACTTTCAGTCTCTTCAAATAAATTGGCCAAGTTGCGACTCCCTCAAGTTTCAAATAGCTTTGATATTTATTGGTTAAAAGGCTAGGCGGTGCCCCAGGTTACCCAGTTCCCACGTTAACATAAAATTTTTTTGGGATTAAAAGTAGCCTATGCCAGGGTATCAGCTACCTCCCCCCATAGGTTTTCCCACCTTGTCGTGGCGGGGGGCTGAGTAGACGTAAGGGTGACACGGCGAAACCAAGAAGAACCCGAGGTGGAGCTGCTTCTCAGAGTGTTCCACCGGGCCAGGTAGCAGCGCCCAATGTAGGTTGCAGAGCTGTGAGGGTGGGCTGAGAAAAAAAAAAAAAAAGGGTGTCAGCTACCTCAATATAAAATTTTATGAAAATTGATCCAGCCGTTTGAAGTAACAAACACACTCACAAACTCTCGTCTTTGTAATATACTAGCAGCTCGCCCCGGCTTCGCACGGAAAAACAAAACTCGATTAACAATATAAATTTATCGATCCAGTAGTTTCGGAGCCTATTCAATACAAACAAACAAAAAATTAAATCTTTCCTCTTTATAAGATGTAGATGACAACTGTAATAGTTAGACATATGATATCGCGGACTTATTTGTAGCTGTCACTTTGCTCTATAAAACGTCACTTTATTCTATTGTCAATTCAAACTTTTCACACATTATTAAATTTTCCATACGGATCCCTAATTGTTTTTTAAATAAAATACAGCCTATGTCCATCACGGATAATGTAGCATTCTAATAATGAAAGAATTATTAAGATCGGTCCAGTAGTTTCGGAGCCTATTCAATACAAACAAATCTTTCCTCTTTATTATAGTGTAGATAGATAGATAATTATGCGATGTATAAATTCACATGATACCTCGGGCAACAACTAGTTACTATGGAGCGAATATAAGATAGATAGATATAATTAGTGATTAAATGAACTTACGTGTAAGTGAAGTTCTATCATAATTATACGAAGGCTTCGCCCGAAGAGATCAGCATATCTATTTGCTGATCTCTTCGGGCGAAGCCTAAAAGTATAACTCTTTATTGTGCACATCATAAATAGAAAAGAGTACAGAGAACAAAAAACCTTATTAACTGGTGACACAAGTGGCAGCCTTATCGCTAACAACGATCTCTTCCAGTCAACCAAGAAAAGAAAAATACGATAGAAAACATAAGAAACAGACGGGAGATGTAACACTAATAAAAAAATGAAACATATTTTTTTTTGTTAAAGTTGACAGGCTAGGTGTTTGACCACAGCTCACCTGATGTTAAGTGAAGGTGTGGTCGAAGATGGTAAAGCACACCTAGCCAGGAATGGAAGTATAGTAAGTATAGTGTTTTATATACAGTCGACTCTCGTTAATTCAAACCTGCGATAATTTGAACCTCTCTATAATTCAAAGTTATCACGAGTTCCCTACAAAATCTCTTTATATTTCCAACCAAATTAATATAATTTTATGCACTCGATAATTCGAATGAAAAAAATCATTGCTACGTAACAAAACGACGCGTTATTTCCAACTCATCGGCGTCAAACACTTGATAATTTAAAGTTGCCGAGAGAAAGAGACAGAAAGATTGCAGAACTTGCAGAGGTGAACTTTTGTCATTGTTAAAGAATGGAAACTTAATAGATAATAATTGATCAACACTCAATAATTCGAAGTTTTATTTATTTTCTCTCAATAATTTAGAACCATTTGATATTTCAAACACTATAATTCGTAATATTTGAAGTGTCCCTCGAGTTTCGAATTAATGAGAGTCGACTGTAGTAAGTATGTAAAAATAATCATATAATAATGTATTTATAAGAATGAAGGCAGTTAGAAATAGTTTCCTAATTGTTCTTACATTTCCTTCCCGGTTAGTATCGGATCATTAACTGAATAGAGATAATAGAGTGCAAAACAGGAAACTTGGCAAATGAACCTTGTTACCGTTTATTCCCATGGGGAAAGTTTTATAAAAGAAATAGATCCCTTTAAACCAAACTCCTTTTTATAAGCTGTCCCACTGCTGGGCGTGGATATCTATTTGTTTATGATTATCTTGAAAGACGAATTTAAAAAAATTGTTAATTTATATATTACTAGCGCCTCGCCCCGACTTCGCACGGGAAAACAAAACTCGATTAACAATATAAATATAGCCTATGTCACTCAGTGATAATGTTGCATTCTAATGATGAAAGAATTATTCAGATCGGTCCAGTAGTTTCGGAGCCAGTACAATGCAAACAAAAAAAAACAAATTTGTGTAGATTACTAGCTGCACCCCGCGGTGTTATACGCTACATGTTTTGGAGATATAATGTAGCCTATGTATTAATACAGTGTCTCAGCTACCTTCATACCAAATTTCATCCAAATCCGTTCAGTAGTTTTTGCGCGAAAGAGTAACAAACATCCATCCATCCAAACTTTCATATTTATCATATTAGTGGGATTATATGCAGGCTCTTCAAAAAGTTTCAATTATATTTTTTTTAAAAACAAGCCATAACAAAAGATTTATTCAATAAGTCACAAAGAATTTTGACTATTTAAACTGAAAAACGATTTTTCCTAGTTTTCTTTTTTTTCTAGAATTTAAGTGAACAAAAAATAGTTACTTTCAAGTTTTAACGTCATTAACACACAACAATTAATTTATAAAACGTGTATATCATCATCATCATCATCCACAGCCTTCTTTATCCCACTGCTGGGTCTGCCTCTCTGCCTATTATAAATGAAAAAGTTTGTGAGTATATTTGTTTCTCTTTCATGCAAAAACTACTGAACGGATTTGAATAAAATTTGGTATGGAGGTAGCTGAGACCTTGGCACACATAGGCTACTTTTTATTTCGAAAACATGTAGCGAGCAACACCGCGGGGCGCAGCAAGTAATCAATAGATAGAGATCTGTGAAATAAATTTTATAGGCCACATAGCCTGATCTTCGGCTGTACGCTTCCAGCCACTACCATATATCGTCACTCCATCGAGCGACGGGGCGTCGCAGTCTCCACACTAAAACACGTCCACCTCAACGGTTATCGATTGCGCGACAGATATGGCCAGCCCACTGCATCTTCAACTTGCTAATACGCTGAGATTTATGTCTGTGACTTATACGATCTTTGCCTATTGACTTTAAAACACTAACGACTTGGTGTGGTGGCAGGTTTCCTTTGCAGGAAGTCGCCTAGGTAGTACCAGATATTCAGTCGCCAAGCAGTAGTGTGTAAACATTACTGTGCTCCCGTTTAAACGGTGCAGCTAGCGAAATCAGAATAGAATATAACTTTATTATACACCAAAACAAATCACAACAACATACAAATATGAAACATAAAAACAAAGAGATAATTAACATAACAAAACAATATAATACACATTTGGTGTATAAGGGCGGTCTTATCGCCTAGAGCGATTTCTTCCAGGCAACCTATGGATGGAAAGAAAAACAGAAATATAAATTACTGGATTGTTGAGACTAACCATCGAAAGTCTCAAAGTAATGAGCGCCAAAGCAGCGATGCCCTGGACTTCGTTTTGTTACTCAAAGTTCTATGTATCGCTGCAATGATCATGACATGCGTTATGACTTACTATCAGGAGAGCGTCTCGTTTGTCTCATTATCTTTACATAAAAAAAATACTGCAGCTAGCGTAATTACTGGGTTGTTGAGACTAACCATCGAAAGTCTCAAAGTAATGAGCGCCAAAGCAGCGATGCCCTGGACTTCGTTTTGTTACTCAAAGTTCTATATATCGCTGCAATGGTCATGACATGCGTTATGACTTACTATCAGGAGAGCGTCTCGTTTGTCTCATTATCTTTACATAAAAAAAATACTGCAGCTAGCGTAATTACTGGGTTGTTGAGACTAACCCTCGAAAGTCTCAAAGTAATAAGTGCCAAAGCAGCGATGCTCTGGATTTGTTTTGCTACTCAAAGTTCTGTGTATCGCTGCAATGGTCATGGGCATGCGTTATGTCTTATCATTAGGGCGTGTCGTTCGTCTCATTACTTTTACATAAAAGAAAGCTTAAATAAATGAAGGGATTGTTTAAATACAAAAACAAATAAAACAATAAACGTAAGAGGGGAGATCTATGCGTCTGTACTTACTTCTAAGACGTTTAAGTAATGTTATTCAAATATTTGGATTGTAGACGCTCCCACGAAAGCAATACTGAGCCGTGACACACGGGCATTCATTTCGTCTTAAAACTACTAATATTAAAAAAATGGTTGCGTCCCGCGGTGTTACCCGCTACATGTTTCCGAGATAAAAAGTAGCCTATGTGTTAATCCAGAATCTCAGCTATTTCTATACCAAATTTTACCCAAATGCGTTCTGTAGTTTTTGCGTGAAAGAGTAACAAACATCCATCCATCACTTGGTGGTAGATTTCCTTAGCAGGAGGTCGTCTAGGTAGGTACCACCGCAGTACCAGATATTCTGCCGCCAAGCAGTAGTGTGTAAACATTACTGTGTTCCGGTTTGAAGGGTATTGCAGCTAGCGAAATTACTGGGCTGTTGAGACTAACAATCTAGTCTCAAAGTAATGAGCGCCAAAGCAGCGATGCCCTGGACGTTGTTTTGTTACTCAAAGTTCTGTGTATCGCTGCAATGGTCATGGACAGGCGTTATCTCTTAACATCAGGAGAGCACCTCGATCGTCTCATTACTTTTACATTAAAAAAAAAAACCATCAATCGAAACTTTCACATTTATAATATTAGTGGGATTAGAATAATAAATGACTGATAGTTGAATTTGGTTAGGTTTGATAAATCAGCTTTTTTACAAGACGCTCTCCTGATGGTAAATCCATCCAAACACATAACACACACATTTGTACATTAAATGCATTTATAATATTAGTGGGATTAGTAAGATTCTACAGATCTGTCTGTCAGGTAAAATCACAAGGGGATGCTGTAATCCTTCATTATTCCTGCCAAACACTGAGATTATAAACGTACATAATGAGGTTAGAATGAAAGCTCATTATTATCGTCTCAAAGTTGCTAGTTTACAACATCGTCGCAAAGTTGCTAGTTTATAGATTTTTTATCGAATTCATTTCAGAGAATGTGCTTCAGAATTACGTGGTCTAATTTCCCCATGGCCATTTTTCTACCGGACAGCCAGAAACTCGCAAAAGCGACGATGATGATGATGATGATGGTAAATAAAAGTTATTAAAGTAAGTATACATATTTATCATGATTTTTTTTTTATGTTGATCATTTTAAAACATACTATAGCACACAGACCCCTTTACCCAAAAATATATTTTATTTCCTGAGGGTAGTCGATAATTCGGTTACGTCACTTCCGGTCCGTTGCCCGCCGCCATCTTGCTTCCGGTCGCGCCCTCATATCCTGTATGTTTAATCTGCGAACGATTTTTGGCGGGAAATGTTTATACGGCTGATGTTTATTTCCGTTTGCAAAGTTTACCTATTTTTATTCAGGGGTAAGTACATTTAATTCAAACGCTTGAGTTTTTGTATGGAAATAGGAAATCGTTGAAAATTTGTCTAAATTTGTAAACTCTTTCACAGGCCAAAATGTTTTTTTTTTGTCTTGATGTTAAGTGGCATTATGGTCGAAGATGGTAAGCATACCTAGCCTGGAATGGAACCAAAAGTGAGACTGAAAATAAAAACACCGTAAGAAAACCATAGCATGTTGATAAGGTACTTTCTAGTAGGTACTCGACTAGTTACTAACTTCAAGTTGAAAATCTGCCGCCAAACACGTAACGATGTGTTTCAGCAGCCTCACTAAAAAGCCAGTTAGATTCCAGGCTAGGTGTTACCATTTTCGACCACACCGTCGCTTAACATCAGATGAGCTGTAAGTAGTCAAACAGAAAAAAATATAAAAGATTGAGCAGAAAAACAAAGTCCACGGTATCGCTGCGCTTGGCGCTCATTGCTTTGAGACTTTCGATGGTTAGTCTCAACAGCCCAGTAGTTTCGCAAGCAGCAGTACCTACCCTTGTGGGTGGACGTCCTACGCTGCGCTTGCCGGTTCGTGGCCTCCACTCCAGAACTTTGCAGCCCCATCGGCCATCAGTTCTGCGTGCTATGTGCCCTGCCCATTGCCACTTCAACTTGCTGATTCTCTGGGCTATGTCGGTTACTTAGTTCGTCTACGGATCTCCTCATTTCTGATTCGATCTCGCAGGGTAACTCCGAGCATAGCCCTCTCCATAGCTCGTTGTGCTACTTTGAGCTTACCAAGAAGGCACATAGTTAGAGATCACGTTTCAGCGCCATAAGTCATCACTGGTAACACATAAATAACACTTAAATAAGTAATCAAATATATATATTTATCTATAAACATTAAAAAATTAGAAAACATAATTAGATAAAAGTTTATGTTTGCATTGTTTAATAAGAAATATGAGGCTTTTTTATTTGTAGAATAGCGAAGAAACGAACGTCAGACGAGACGATTCACATCAGAAGTGGTCACTGGTGGTAGTGGTAGGTTGTGGTATTGCCGATATTCGCATCATAAGTTTATGGTTATGTGGGTTACTGGGTACATGGGCGAGGGTGTAGCGGGCGAGGAGACAAACCATACAATTCAATTCTCTTGTACAAAGTTTAATCAGCACTTCACAGCGATTTTAGTTTAAGAATGATTAGAACAGTATGGTCACTATTACATAGCTTGGGGACAAAACGTTCCGCTTACCTTCGCACTCTGCAACCGTCCAACTCAATCGCCTCTCAAATAATCAATCCAATAATCAATGTTAATCTCTCGTCAACCAAAGCAAGAATCAATCTCTCCACCTCAACATTCAACGCACGGCCAACTCGATTTCCATGGCCGACTCGATTCCCACAGCCCTCTACCGGCCGACATCCGCAACTTCACCTTCTCTCATTGGTTGAAGTCAAAATAACTTACGTCAGAGGAGACGCCACTCCACCTCTAGACCACCAAAATTACGCAAAAATGGCGCTACACTATATCAACATTAAAGCTAAGCGCCGACATATTTTTATTTATTATTTATTTTATTACTACCACAACAATAGTAAATTGATCTTTTTGTGACGACGTCTCAGAAGGGTTCAGAATCAAATGATTTGTTACACAATTTATTATTCATAACACTTACACAAGAATATTCTTAAGAATTATACAATATATTAATAAATAAATAAACTAATATTACTAACCTTTAGTCTTGTTTTTCCTATGGTTTATTTTATACACAAGTCCCGTTCACGGTTCATCAAACGGCGACCGATCTGAAGTTTGTCGCAAACGAATGACAGCTTTTAGTTGACGTTTTTATTTTTTTGTCTTTGATTTTGGCGTCGCAGTTTTATCATTTGCCAGTATCAACTGTTTTATATTTTCAAGTTTCAAAAGTTAAATAAGCTGCCTCGAAGTCAAATTATTGTCAAAGTCCTGTTCGTGTTGGTCAAGTCCAGTCATGCTTTAGTAAAGTAGTGGCGTCTTTACTATAAACTTCGATGGAGTTTTGGAAAACGAAAAGTCGTGTTTCACCACATTATATTATTTTCTCACGCTCGCACTTGTTATTCGGCACTTTATGAATAAAACACCGCCATTTTTATGCTTAAAAACACTCTAAAAAACACTAGTTTTGGCAAAAAATACAACGGTGCGACATGAGTCTACTTGGTGGTAGAACTCCTTAGCAGGAAGGAGGTCGTCTAGGTAGGTACCACCGCAGTACCAGTTATTCTGTCACTAAGCAGTAGTGTGGGTTTTGGCGGGAACGCGGGAAGATTCGTGTCGCTCCGTTGTATTTTTTTCCAAAACTAGTGTTTTGTCGAGTGTTTATGCATAAAAATGGTGGTGTTTTATTCATAAAGTGCCGAATTACAAGCGCGAGTGTGGGAAAATGATATAATGTGGTGAAACATGAGTTTTCGTGTTGCTTCCAAAACTTCATCGAAGCTTTGTAGTAAAGTTGCCACTACTTTACTAAAGCATGACTGGAATTAACTGACACGAACTGGACTTGACAAAGACGACTTTGACTAAAACTAGCTACGATGGCACTTATTGAACTTTTGAAACTTGAAAATATATAATTACTTGACACTGGCAAATGCTAAAACGCGACGCCAAAACCAAAGAAAGAAGAAGACAAGCAGAACACGGAATCAGTGTTACGTCAGAGGAGACGCCACTCCACCTCTAGACCACCAAAATTACGCAAAAATGGCGCTAAACTATATCAACATTAAAGCTAAGCGTCGACATATTTTTATTTATTATTTATTTTATTACTAGGTACCACAACAATAATAATTGATCTAAATTTTGTGACAACGCCTCAGAAGGGTTCAGAATCAAATGATTTGTTACACAATTTATTATTCATAACACTTACACAAGAATATTCTTAAGAATTATACAATATATTAATAAATAAATAAACTAATAATACTAACCTTTAGTCTTGTTTTTCCTATGGTTTATTTTATACACAAGTCCCGTTCACGGTTCATCAAACGGCGACCGATCTGAAGTTTGTCGCAAACGAATGACAGCTTTTAGTTGACGTTTTTATTTTTTTGTCTTTGATTTTGGCGTCGCAGTTTTATCATTTGTCAGTATCAACTGTTTTATATTTTCAAGTTTCAAAAGTTAAATAAGCTGCCTCGAAGTCAAATTATTGTCAAAGTCCTGTTCGTGTTGGTCAAGTCCAGTCATGCTTTAGTAAAGTAGTGGCGTCTTTACTATAAACTTCGATGGAGTTTTGGAAAACGAAAAGTCGTGTTTCACCACATTATATTATTTTCTCACGCTCGCACTTGTTATTCGGCACTTTATGAATAAAACACCGCCATTTTTATGCTTAAAAACACTCTAAAAAACACTAGTTTTGGCAAAAAATACAACGGTGCGACATGAGTCTACTTGGTGGTAGAACTCCTTAGCAGGAAGGAGGTCGTCTAGGTAGGTACCACCGCAGTACCAGTTATTCTGTCACTAAGCAGTAGTGTGGGTTTTGGCGGGAACGCGGGAAGAGTCGTGTCGCTCCGTTGTATTTTTTTCCAAAACTAGTGTTTTGTCGAGTGTTTATGCATAAAAATGGTGGTGTTTTATTCATAAAGTGCCGAATTACAAGCGCGAGTGTGGGAAAATGATATAATGTGGTGAAACATGAGTTTTCGTGTTGCTTCCAAAACTTCATCGAAGCTTTGTAGTAAAGTTGCCACTACTTTACTAAAGCATGACTGGAATTAACTGACACGAACTGGACTTGACAAAGACGACTTTGACTAAAACTAGCTACGATGGCACTTATTTAACTTTTGAAACTTGAAAATATATAATTACTTGACACTGGCAAATGCTAAAACGCGACGCTAAAACCAAAGAAAAAAAAAAGCAGTAGTGTGTCGTCGTTTTAATATGTGATCTTAGATAAATTGATTGATTTAGGCGTTACTTTGCGGAAGTTCATTTTCAATATTCAAGGTATATATTTAATTCATTTCCGCTTAACAGTCGTTTCAGTTACAACAGTGATTAGGATTTAAATTTAACTAATTTGACAATAATTTATCAATAAAAATCTTACTTAATATCTAGAACTAATTTGACATAACTTTAAAAACAGAATTTATGTAATCTTGACATTTGAAGTGACATTTAAAATGGCTGTATTATCCTGAGGAATTAGCGTAACAATTCGCACCCCTAGATCTAAACAGCGATTAACTCAAAAAAACACCTTTTTGGCAACAGGCGAAAATCTGATTACTGTTTCCCTGTGCACTGCAGGACTTTTTGTGTAGATTTATACATTTCATATGCAGGTAGAACAAAGATAGGAGTAGGAGTTTTCTGTTTTAATCATGTTTTGGGACTGAAAATTGGATTTTTTAAAGTTGTTTCTCTATTTCTTAATAAAATATGTATATTTGTTTTATTATTTTTAGTTAAGCCATGATGAATTACGTTTTTACTCTCTTTTTAAGGGGCAACAAACTTAAAACTTTAGAATGTTGTTGAATCAAAATGTTGTTAACTCAGCACTAACCATCAAAATAGCGACAACTAAAAATTATTCCAATCAAAATTTTAACAATACGGTTGCAACTCAAAATATCTCCAATTTGTTTTCGACTGACACGCGCGCTCCGCTTGTGATTCTGATTGCAACTAGCAATGTACCTGTTTTGCTCGGGGGTGGAGCACACTCGCTCGTTTAACAAAAGGGGCATTTGGCGTCATTTGGCGTCGAGTAGTGAAGATATTTTTAAATTTGTTTTATTGGTCGGTAGATATTGACATAGGAAATTCGATGGTGTGCATAACTAAAAAAACGAGATTTTCGAGTTAGCTCCCTTTAGATCTAGGTGTACGAATTTATATAACGATTTTCTAACTACTAAGCGAAAAGTCCTAAATCAATTGTCGTAAAGCTTAAAGGCCGAAGGCAATAAGTTAATAAGTGAACTAAGCAATAAGTAACTTGGCTCGGCATGACCGCCGACGGGGAAAGTAATTAAAGTTGTTCAGGCCTTCATAGTTAGAAGGTATTGAAGCAAGAACGCTCAGAGATATTTGATTTGGTTACCCGTCAAATGTTTTTATCATTACCTACTAGGGTAAGGTGGTACGATTTCCATACAAATAATTTTTTTGCCATATAAGGACAATTGGAGCATTGTTTGCAGTAGTGTGAAAACATTGCTGTGTTCCGTTTGAAGGGTACTGCAGCTAGCGAAATTACTGGGCTGTTGAGACTAACCTTCGAAAGTCTTAAAGTAATGAGCACCAAAGCAACGATGCCCTGGACTTTGTTTTGTTACTCAAAGGTCTGTGTATCGCTGCAATAGTCATGGACAGGCGTTATCTCTTACCATCAGGAGAGCGTCTCGTTCGTCTCATTATTTTTCACATAAAAAAATTATAATAATAATTTAATGTGAAATTACAGCTACTGGCATTTATTTTGGTCTTTATTTGCGGTAAATCACATTTGCTAAGATAAAACAGTACATTATTAGCATAATCTACTAAAATAAAAAAAAATAAAAAAAATCATAAATTCATAAATTTGATTTTATGCTATTCTACTGTTTCATCTTGAATAAATGAAAAAAAAAAAAATTGTGATTTCCAGACCAAAATAAATGCCAGTATCTGTGATTTCACCATTTGTCCATAAATGTCAAAAAATTATTTGTACGGAAATCGTACCACCTTAAACTGAATAAATACACGTTTACCAAAGGAACGTAGCAAAACTGTTAGCTAGTATCAATATTATTATGTAAAGGTTAATACATTTTACTTGTACGATAAGAAGAATGACGGATTTTATGAACACATTTTATATTTATGAGGATTCCGCGCGAGAGATACGGTAATCGTGTTTTTGCCGGATGTGGCATCCGGCTTAACACCGGTGATTATACCGGATGCTGAAAGACATCTCTGACTTATCAGAGAGGTGAGGGAGCGTCATGTTTACATATTAAAATAAATAAATATCAGACATTACACACAGCGCCATGTGACCCCAAACTAAGCAGAGCTTGTACTATGGAAGTGAGATAACTGATAGCATACTTAAATACTTTTTTTTGTAAATACATACTTATAATACATACAGAACACCCAAACACAGAACAAACATTTGTTTATACCACAAAATGTTTATCCTTGGGTGGGAATCGACCCACGCCCTTCAGATCTCGGAGCAGACATACTACCAATGAACCAACAGGGCTGTCGATTTGAACACTAAGAAGTCTTTCGGATTTTCATATATCAAGACCTCACTCAAGACAACAAATATGTAATTACATTTTGGATGTAGATTATTTATAAATATAGTTGCAACACCAAACTGCACATATTCCTCAATTTTGTTATCATGTGAAAATGTATGTCCATTTCGGGTTTTCTACCGAAATATCGAAAAGTAATATCGGCTTTTCGCTTCCATCCACCGCCAGCTGTCCTACGTATATCGTCACTCCATCGAGTCTCAGGGCGTCCTACGCTACGTTTGCCAATTCGCCGTCTCCACTCTAGAACACGTCTACCCAGCGGTTGTCAGTTCTGCGACAAGCTGAAAAAAAGCTTCAGCTGAAGATCCGGCTGAGTGGCGTGTCTTAGGAGAGGCCTATGTGCAGCAGTGGACTACAAAAGGCTGATGATGATGATGATATCGGCTTAATAGTTGCAGAATAAAATAGTAACAACACTATCCATTTTAGATATCAAAAACTGTAAATATAAATTTACTCACCCTTGTACACTCCACCTTTATTTGTCAAACTAGCTTATATCAAACCCGAAAATCATATAACGATACATATATGTGAGACGCTCTCCTGTTGGTAAGACATAACGCCTGTCCGTGACCATAGCAGCGATACACAGAACTTTGAGTAACAAAACAAAGTCCAGGGCATCACTGCTTTGGCGCTCATTACTTTGAGACATTCGATGGTTAGTCTCTAGCTGTAGTCGCTTCGCCAGTAATGTTTACGCAATTAAATACTGCTTGGCGGCAGAATACCTGGTAATGCGGTGGTACAAGATCGGTTAACATTTATTGAACAAAATAAAAAATCTTAAAAATTGATACAAAAAACTTAGTTTAAAAGTCCGTCAGAGGAGGGATATGTGGCCAGAATGCTGGCATCTACTCTGCTCAAAAGCTTAGCATTGCCATCAAACCTATTAGAGACTTTCGATGGTTAGTCTCAACAGCCCAGTAATTTAGCTAGCTTCAGTATCCTTCAAACCGGAACACAGTAATGTTTACACTACTGCTTGGTGGCAGAATATCTGGTACTGCGGTGGTACCTACCTAGACGACCTCCTGCTAAGGAAATCTACCGCCAAGTATTTGCTTAGTTAGGGGTCAGATGGCGTTGTGTGTAATGTCCTACGATATTTTGTATTTAATTTTTAACAAATAACCAAATTTCCTTTTTTTTTCAGGTAAGTACATAAAAGCAATCAAATAAATTACCAGCTAAAAAGTAAGTATGAAAAGTTATAGTATGTCTTTTAAAGCTGGAGTATATAGATTTATTCCAGATCAGCGTACTACTCGTACATTCTCGGTCGCACCATCGCTTTATATCAAGTGAGTTGCTGGCCAAACGTAGATCTAAGAACACCACAAACTCAGAAAAAACTAGATGGCGCTGCACGAGCACGAGAGATATATATTTAGTAGCGATGATAGCTCAGTGGTTAGCGCGGTAGGTTCGCATGCCGAAGGGCGTGGGTTCAAACCCCAACAATGAGCTTGAGCTGCCGGTGAAGGAAAACATCGTGAGGAAACCATAGCATGGTGGTAGGGTACTTTCTAGTACTCGGCTGGGTAGCTACCACCCTCAAGTTGAAAATCTGCCGCCAAGCATCTAACGGTGTGTTCCGGCAGCCTCACTTGAGAGCCAGTTCCATTCCAGGCTAGGTGTGCTTTACCATCTTCGACCACACCTTCACTTAACATCAGGTGAGCTGTGGTCAAACAACTAGCCTGTCAACCATAAAAAAAAAAAAAAAAAAAAAATATTATAAGAGGTACTTGAGTGCGATACCGAAAACCAAGAAGAATTTTTACTGAGTAGATTAATAAAAATAGTTCGTATTATAAATTTTTCAAGGAATAAATACTTTTTCTCCCCTTCACTTTTTCCCCGATTAAAACTGTTAGCTTTTTGTTCGACTTTCAAGTCGATATCACTTGACTTGGGGCGGTGCTACAATCTAGAGCTCTTGCTGCTCTTCAGTAGAGAGCGAATACAGACGTCGAACGCCTTTCAGATTGATGATGGTCAGTTTGCGAGACATACAAACTTAACTTATTTATTATTTATTTATTAATTATTTGAAATGGCTAAAAGCCAGTTACATCAAATTAATAGTCAAATTCATTTATAAGATAGAGATAGAGAATACATAATTACAAGAAATATAAAAAAAAAAAGCAAAAAAAGTATTTATGTATTCTATCAGTTATCTGACTTCCATCACACAAGCTCTGCTTAGTTTGGGGTCAGATGGCGCTGTGTGTATAGTCCTACGATATTTTTTTTTTTATACTTAAAGAAAAATTAAAAAAAAAATTGACTACATATTTTTAACTATACCAAATGTACACTAATATAATAAATCAGAAGAGTTTATTATAGTCATGGGGAATGCCGACAGAAGTAAAAACATTAGCATGTCGGTGACGCGAAATCATATTTTTAACCGACACAAAAAAGAAGGAGGTTCTCAATTCGTTCCGCCGTTTGAGCGTCAAGAACAAACATACAAACAGTTTGTAATAAAAAAGGGTTTTGTCATACACATTAAGCATAAGGAACCCTAAAGTCTCCGATTCGTTTCTAATACGGAAGGAAGATCTTATTTAAGAAATCGAATTAGGCGTAATCTCGTTGGTTCTGCTCTCTTTAATTTATTCTGATGGTTTCCGTTATCTGTTTCTGTTATCGTTACGCATCTGGTAACAGCCAGTAGTCATTTGGAAGGCTATGCAGCGATAATATTTATTTACTACAAACACATAGCTTAAATACAAAAAATATTCAAGGTATATATTTAGTTTATTTCCGCTTAACAGCCGTTACAGTTACAACAGCGATGTGGATTTAAATTTAACTAACTTGACAACAATTTAAAAATTAGAAACTTATCCGAAACTTTAATATCTAAAACTAAAATTTGACAAAAACGTAAAAAACAAACTAATTAAAAAAAATGACCCCAAGTGTTTATATCCTCTTCTCGCTGCAGTAACCACTTGCCGACACGTGTTTCGCCTCTACACGAGGTATCCTCAGGACGTGTTGACGTCGGATTACTCAGTCTCGAACAAGCGCTCGAAGAGTCAACACGTCCTGAGGACGGCTCGTGCAGTGGCGACACACGTGTCGGCAAGTGGTTGATGCAGCGAAAAGAGGATGTATTTAATTTGTTTTAATTTTTTAAGTGTATGCCAAATATAATACTATATGCAGCGTAATAAAACATAAGCATATACAGCGGAAATGTATTAAATACATACCTTGAATACTCAAAATGAATCAAATCAAATCAAATAATGTAGTGTATAAAAGGTCTTACAACAATTTTTGTTTTCAATCGTCAAACAGACGTGCAAAATATGTTAATAGTAGTTAATTTGATTAGTCTAGATTATATTAATATTATTCGAAAAATTAATGAATTCCTTAACGTAAGGTGGTTCGATTTCCATACAAATAAATGTTTGCCATTTATGGACTAATGGAGCATCATTTTACAGTGAAATCACAGCTACTCGCATTTATTTTGGCCTTTATTTGCGGGAAATCACAATTGCTTGAATGAAACGGTAGATTATAAGCATAATCTACTGTTTTATTCAAAAATCATAAATTCATAAATCATTCATAAATTTGATTTTATGCTAATAATCTACTGTTTTGTTCAAGAAATTGTGATTTACCGCAAATAAAGACCAAAGTAAATGCCAGTAGCTGTGATTTCACTGTAAAATGATGCTCCATTAGTCCATAAATGGCAAACATTTATTTGTATGGAAATCGTACAACCTTAACGTCAAAAATGTACACACGGCCGTTTCCACAACACTAACGGTTTTTTTTGCATGCCAACCGTAAAAGTTTTAAAACTAGAACATGTTCAAAGAGAAAGTGACCTTAAATGTCGTCTGATAACAAAGGCGCTTTCTTTTGAATTCCCTTTTATGAGCTTTTTAAACTTGCAAGAAATTAAAAAGTCTGGAGTGACATGAAGAAAGTATTATAACCTCGCGTACAATATTCTTTGGCGGGAATATAGAAAATCTTTCATCTATCTATCTATACTATTATAAAGAGGAAAGATTTGTTTGTTTGTATTGAATAGGCTCCGAAACTACTGGACCGATCTTAATAATTCTTTCATCATTAAAATGTTAAAATGTCACATCCGTGATCGACATAGGATATATTTTATTTAAAAAACAATTAGGGATCCGTGTGGAAAATTCAATAATGGAACCCAACGTATGAAAAAATTGAAAAAATCCTTACTTAGCATGCGCAGCGAAAACTATTGACAATAGAATAAAGTGACGTTTTATAGAGCAAAGTGACAGCTACAAATAAGTCCGCAATATCATATGTCTAACTATTACAGTTGTCATCTACATCTAATTTTTTTTTTTTATAGTTGACAGGCTAGTTGTTTGACCACAGCTCACCTGATGTTAAGTGAGAATAAAGATCTAATAAAGAGGAAAGATTTATTTTTTGTTTGTTTGTATTGAATAGGCTCCGAAAGTAGTGGACCGATTTCAAAAATTATTTCACCGTTGGGAAGCTACACTATGACATAGGCTACTTTTTATCCCTGTATTCTCACGGGAACGGGAACTACGCGGGTGAAACCGCGAGGCGTCCGCTAGTCTTCAATGTCACTACAAGGAGTTTTGTCAGGAACGCGATTTAAAAAAAACATCCCGCCCCATTGTAATCTTTCTAAAACTTTTCATAATTTTTCGAGTGTTTATTTTTCTCTACATTGTATGAAACTAAGTTGCTTCCCGCCGTCTGTACGCTTAGATCTTTTAAACTACGCAACGGATTTTAATGCGGTTTCCATCTATAGACAGAGTGATTCAAGATGAAGATTTATATGGTTTCGCGTCAGCTCTTACCATCAGGAGTGTGTCTAGCTTGTTTCATTACTTTTATATAAAAAAACTTTGATGAAACTTTGATAGCAATACCTACGAAAAGTTATGTTTTACCACATTATAAAACTTGCGTAAGTAATTCAGCACTTTATGAATAAAAAAAACACCACTTTTTTTTACACACTCAATATCTCCACATGGCGACCCCCACTTTTCCGTTTTCCCGCCAAAAACTGCCACATCAGCCTTTGAATATTTATTGCATTTTGAACTGGAATATTTCTTTTAAAATTCCAATTGAATTTTGCATTCCCAAAGCCAGCTAATGCACCGTTTCAAACACTTCAAAACAGATACCTGCTGCATTCAAATTCAGAACAGATATTCGAATTCGAGCGGTTCGAATTTACAACAGCGTTCGAAATTCAAACACAAGGCTAGCCGGATTGTAGGTGTACACAGAAGTTGGGCGCTACCACGAGTGTAAGATTTGACTTGATATAACATGTATGTTATTTGAACGTATTTTTACGCTTAAAATGTTCGTTTTGATGTTCGAATAAATTATTTTTCCAACAGAGATATTTCAAAATGTGCTATATTTTATGAATTAGCTACATATCACGTTGACTATACTTTTTGGAACAACAAGTAATAAAAATAATGAACTGACAGCACTGTTAGCTCATTAGTAGTATAGTAGCTTTAAGGGCTGTAGAGTGTGGGTTCGATTCCCACCCAGGACAAACATTTAAAATTTTTGTGGCATAAACAAATTTTTGTTCTGTGTTCTGTGCAATTTTTATATATCATAAGTATTAATTATGTTCAAAAAAAAGTATTTAAGTATTCTATAGTACAAGCTTAACTTGGTTTGGAGTCAGATGGCGCTGTGTGTAATGTCTTACGATATTTATTTACGTACTAGCGGCCAAAGACACAATATAAATGTAGCCTATGTCACTCAGTGATAATGTAGCATTCTAATGATGAAAGAATTATTCAGATCGGTTCAGTAGTTTCGGAGCCTATTCAATACAAACATACAAACACTGAATTGTGTGGTTTGTCTCCTCGCCCGCTACACCATCGCCCACCGTATGTCGTGACGTAGTTTCTTCTTCTTATATCTCCGACATAGATACATAGATAGATAGAACTCTTTATTGTGCATACTATAAACAGAAAGAAGTACAGAGAACAAAATAATCTTTGTGATCTTTTCTTACGTTTAAATAAAAAATAAATAAATATTTTTTTAATTTATTTTTTCTGTTTCGGTAGCCTAGTTAAGAAACTAGGCTACCGAAACTTCTATCTGGAACCATGGGTAGGCCCCCATTCAGTCGGAAGTTTCCCGGCCGCTGCAAATCGCATTGAGGTAGTTACCCTCATTCGACATGACTGATATTGCCGGAGTTGCACATCGGACTAATAATAGTGTTTGACTGAGACTTTGATTGTAGAATCGTCATCATCATCATCAGCCGAAGTCAACATCTCTCCCAAGACACGCCACTCAGCCCGATCTTCGTCTATTAGCTTTCACCCACCGCCAGCTGTCCTACGTACATCGTCCTTCCATCGAGCCTCAGGGCGTCCTACGCTAGGTTTGCCAATTCGCGATTATCGGTCAGCGGTAATTACAAAATGTTATAGAGCATTGCGACTTGAAAATTATTAAAGGTTAGCGGACGCCTCGCGGTTTCACCCGCGTAATTCCTGTTTGCGTAAAAATACAGGGATAAAAAGTAGCCTATGCCACCCGGGGATAGTGTAGCTTCCCAACGGTGAAAGAATTTTTGAAATCGGTCCACTAGTTTCGGAGCCTATTCAATACAAACAAACAATCAAATCTTTCCTCTTTATAATAAAGATAAAGATAATTTATTTATAGACAACATGAAGTGGTTTATTAGTTACTAGTTTTTGCTCCCGAATTTATCCGCGTTGACTTAAGAATTGAGTCCAGAGAGAGAAATGAAATATGTATGAGTAACCAAAGCAATAATTCGCTGTTCAAGGTATATGTTTAGTTAATTTCCGCTTATGTTAAGCGGAAATAAAGTAGGTATTTTTTTATTTTTTTTATGTAAAAGTAATGAGACGATCGAGGCGCTCTCCTGATGTAAAGAGATAACGCCTGTCCATGACCATTGCAGCGATACACAGAACTTTGAGTGACAAAACAACATCCAATTAATTAATTGGTATTTTTTTATTTTTTTTATGTAAAAGTAATGAGACGATCGAGGCGCTCTCCTGATGTAAAGAGATAACGCCTGTCCATGACCATTGCAGCGATACACAGAACTTTGAGTGACAAAACAACATCCAATTAATTAATCAACATTAATGTGTATTTAAATTAAAATAACACAGCGAAATGCTTTTCTATTTAAACCATTTATTTTACAAAAAACCACGCTTCGAAAACAAAAGACTATCGGCCAAGCGCACGACATAAAAGTAACAGGCCACTAATAAAAAGTATAAAAACTCCTTGGTGTACATACACCACATTCCTCCCCATTTAAATTAAAACTAACATCTATAATTTACATCTAAATTCCTAGTTCCTCTAACAGGATACCGGCGTACAAGTTGCCGTTCTGGGGACCCTTGATCCGTATCAGAACTAGATCTAGCTCCGGAAGAAGATGCGTCCAAAAATTCGTCTCCGGAATTAGCATCTCTTTCCTCCCCCACTACAACCGCACTAAGTTCAGATGCAACCGGCGCACTACGAATATTCGAAGTTATTGTTGGACTCTCGAAAGATGTTGATACACTAGATTCTGGAGTGAATACCGAATTAGAATAGTCTCCAATACAACTGACTGAATCATCTTGATCATCATTATCTGCTGGCAAACGGCCCTTGTACGCCAGTAATTGATCTACATGCTTCCTTAAAGTAATATTTAACAAAGGAATAAAAACAGTGAATATTCTAGAACCGATACAGCTTTTTATAACTCCATGCTTCCACGTCTGCTTATTTCCATTTTGGAAATAACATTTCACCAATACATCATCTCCTACAGAAAAACTGAGCTTTCTGTGTCCAAAGTTCTTACTCTGGGCTACCTGTTTATGGTAAACATTATTAGTGGCTGTTGTGGATGATGATGAAGGCGCAATATCGGATATTCGCAGTAAGTCCAGCCGACATCGCAAAGGTCTCCCTATCATCAATTGGGCAGGGGAGAATCCTGTAGTCATATGAACAGAATTTCTATAATCAAATAAGAATTTATTTAATTTTTTAATAATAACTTTTTGGCCATCTGTGTTTGTTAAAATGGCTTTTAGCCCGTTTTTAAAAGTTTTGACACTGTTTTCGGCCTGCCCGTTTGAGGCTGGATGGTAAGGGG
Source organism: Biston betularia (assembly GCA_905404145.2). NCBI lineage: Eukaryota > Metazoa > Arthropoda > Insecta > Lepidoptera > Geometridae > Biston > Biston betularia. Next base: position 2,920,342 of record FR989891.1, read on the forward strand.
CAATTGTTAAATGTTTAATGCCATTCAAACTACAAAAAGATTCAAATTCATGTGAACAAAAATTCGATGCATTATCAGTGACCAAAGTACGCACTAGTCCGAATCTGCTAAATATGTCACTTAACTTGCTTAAAATTGTTTCACTGTCAGTTTTTTGCATAGGAAAACACTCGACCCACTTCGAATAAGCATCGATGACAATTAAATATTGACTTCCATTTAACATAAACATATCTAAATGCACGCGCTCCCAAGGGTTTTTTGGATACGGCCATGGTGCCAGAGCTGTATGCGGAGGATTGCTTCGCAATGTGTTGCAAATGTTACAGGAACCTATTTTTTCTTCTATGTCCTTGTCGATGTTTGGCCACCACATGCGAGATCTTGCCTCCGACTTTGTTTTAACTACTCCAAAATGAGAACGGTGCAATTCATCTAAAAGTCTTTTTCTATACTGTAAAGGAATCAAAACTTTATGACCACGCAAAATACAACCGTTTTCTACAGACAACTCATGCCGGCACAGGAAAAATGGTTTCACCGCCGGATCGGTAATTTTCGAAGGCCAGCCTTCTGTGATAAATTTATACAACTGCTTTAAATTTTCATCGCGCTCTACCTCCTTTCTAACGTCATCTAACGTAATCGGCAGTAAAACAGCATCACCTATAAAATTGATATAAGAGGCTTTATCCGCGTACTCCGGCGAGTCATACATCGAGTAGTGAGAATCAGTTGATCGCGAAAGGAAATCTGCTACATTATCTTCGCCTCTAACGTATTGAATCTCAAAATTATATGCTGATAGAAATAAAGCGTAGCGCTGCAGTCTGTTTGCTGCCAAAACAGGCACACCTTTTTTACTGCCAAAAATAGCTAACAGAGGCTTGTGATCTGTGCGCAAAATAAACGGTGTCGATCTACCATAAAGGTAGTGATGAAATTTCTTAACGGCAAACACAATAGCTGTTGCTTCTTTCTGAATCTGTGAGTAGTTAACCTCAGCTTTAGAAAGAGAACGAGACGCGTATGCAACGACACGTTCGCTTCCATCTGATTGTCGTTGTGCCAGTACAGCGCCCAAACCATTTGGACCCGCGTCACATGTCACAATGGTGGAATTTGATTGGTTATAATGCGCTAAAACGCGCTCCGATGCCAGCTCTTGTTTTATTCTTTGAAAAGCATCATGCTGTTCCTTATTCCACTCCCATTTGACATCTTTTTTTAACAAATTAAACAACGGGTTCAAAACTGATGAAGTTTGAGGCACAAAACATCTATAATAATTCACCATCCCCAAAAATGACTTCAGCTCAGTAACATTTTTCGGCGGACTACATTTTAAAATTGCTTCTACTTTTTGCTGCGATTTATGAAGTCCATTTTTGTCTATCACAAATCCAAGGTATTCTATCGAGCTCTGGAATAATTCACATTTTTCCCGCTTGAGTCGCATACCAGCTTCCTGTAATCTGCTTAGAACAAGCTCTAACCGCTGTAAATGTGTAGCCTTGTCAGGAGCGGTTATACATATATCATCTAAGAAGATACACACGCCATCTATATCCCCCAGCAACTGTTCCATAGCCCGTTGAAAAATAAAAGGTGCATTTGACAATCCAAACACAAGTCTGGTGTAACGGTAAAGGCCTTTATGCGTGTTAATGCATGTTAATTTCCTGGATTCATCTAGCTCAAGTTGATTATAGGCTCTAGATAAATCAAGCTTTGAAAACGACACGCCTCCATGGAGCTTAGCGAATAAATCTTCTATCCGTGGAAGTGTGTAATTGTCTATACAGCATGTTTCTCTAGACGACGGACATATTTCATGACGTTATAATTTAGGTTTATATAGTACGGAAAAAAATAAAATAAAAAAAAATTACGCCAGCATTAAAAAGATATTGGTGTTCAAATTTTGTCCCGGGACTACAAGACTCACGGTCACCAAAAACAGCTGATCAGCTGGCGGCGCGACGCGCCTATCGTTCGAGTAGGCAAATACAGCGGTCGTCGCCCGCCCGCCCCGCGCCGCGCGCTCGCTCGAGCAGACGCGATGTTTGTATGTACTTATCGGTTAGTTATGTACAAGTGTAATACGTACCTTTCTCCTAAATTTTCCCTAATACTTCTAAGTATAACGTCAAAAAAGGAAAACTCAACGTCAAGTAGAGTTCATTGAACTTGTTGAGTTAGTACCAACCTAGCTTAGAACAGGCAAAAACATCTAATATCAGCTGTAGCTGTAGGTATTTCTTGAGACAGTCCAATAGTTCGACTAAACGAAGTACACGTATTCGTAATATGACCCGATAATAAAAATAATATCTCGTCCTGAGTAGGTAGGTATTTGCGCGGGATGGAATTTTGTCAAAGTACTCTTGTACATACACACACGCCATAATTATCCCAATACTCTTCGTTGGTGTATTGATAAGGAATCGTCACGATGAGCGATAAATAATAATAATAATCATCACTCGACGCGAGAGCGGTATGCGGCACGGCGGCGGCGCGGCGGCGCGGCGGGACGGTGCAGCGTTGTAATCGCGCTGAACGCAGGTGGCGAACTGACTGCGTGACCTGTTGGTTGACCCGAGATTCCCGAGAATCGCACGCACCCCCGCCCCACCCCTCAGACGCCGCCGCAGCTTTGCGCCCGCGCCGCGCGACGTGTAGGCACAGATAGCTTACGCCCGGATTTGTTTATGCCTACTTGGATTTGTTATGTGTCTGATTACATTAGTTTGTGGGACAATTTGGTCAAATTGTAAGGTATTGTTTTTATGACGTATTTGAGTCCAGTATCGCTTTCTGAGCACCCCCTTGAAATATGTCCGTCGTCTAGAGAAACACCCTATATATAATCCTTTATTTAAAGTTACCGAAAAATCTCCGCATATTCGAACAGTCCCATCGGGTTTAAGCACGGGCACGATCGGTGTGGCAACATCAGAATAATCAACTTTTCCAAAATTCCTAACTCCACCATTCTGTCTATCTCCTTCTCAACTAAAGGCTTCACTTCCAAAGCGACTGGCCGCGGCTTACAGAATTTTAGCTGAGTATCTGGTTTCATTTTAAGATTAATTTTGTATTTATTGAATTTGCCCAACTCATCATTGAATAAGTTTGCATATTTATTTAGCAAATCATCACATTTGTTCCCCTGTACCTTTAATGTATTACAATCTAAAGTACTGGTGCCTATACATAAATTAAATATTTTCATAAAATCACGTCCTAGCAGAGGCGATCGTTTGACTCTCGTCGATATAACGAAAAATTTTAACGGCATAGTGCATCCTTTGTAAGTTACTGATAAAAACAAACAACCTTCAGGCGCGATTTTAACTCCCGTATAAAAATTAAACACTTCCTTGCATGTCTGTAAACGGTACTGACTTCCTTTGAATAATTGTTGATAAACTGCTGTTGGCAAAATCGAGACAGCACTACCACAATCAATCTCGCATAGAACTACCTTACCATCTAACGAGACACTCTGCAATATCGGCTCGTCTTTATTGGACTCTTCAACATTGAATAAAGTATACATACCTTCTACTTTACCTTCATCCACACCTACAAAATTACTACATTGAACTTTAGCCTTGCACATCCTTTTCAAATGCCCTTTTTGCTTGCACTTTTGACACGAATAGTTAGCAAACCGGCATGTGTCTTTGCTATGATTTTTGTATCCGCATATTTCACATTTTTGAAATCCTTGCGCTGGAATTGTAGCAGTATTGCCTCCGTATGTAGCTTGTGGCCGAATGTGGAAAACAGGGTGCGATATAGCTGCCGCCTGCGCGATAACCGCGCCTCTTTCAACTCGAGCTGTATGTAATGCCACCCGCGCACAACGTACGCTCTGTGCCAATTCTAATGCTCTTCCAAATGTAAGTGCTGCACTTCTATGTTCTCCGCAAACAATTTTTCTTTTTCTTTGGTGTTTTCGAGTCCCAGTACAAAACGATCTCTCATAGCTGTTTGTAACTCAGATTTGAACCCACAAAATTGAGCCAAACTGCGAACTCGCGCTGCCCACTCTGCTAAATCTTCATCTGGTCGCTGTTCTGCCTTATAAAATTTGAACCTTTCAGCAAACGTACTTTTTTTTGACACAAAATGTTCATCCAACCTTTCAACTAAATATAAAAATTCGACGCCATCTATGTCTTTAGGAAAAACCAAATCTCTTGCGACGCGATATGTCTCCTCTACAAAGGCAGTGAGAAGTAACGCACGCCGCTTCGAACCACTTTTATCGCTTTCATTAGTGACGTCGTTAGCAGTACAAAATTGTACAAATCTGCTGAAAAATATTTTCCAGTCTTGAATTTTGTGGTCGAACGTGAGATTGCCCCCGAACATTGCCGAACTAGCCATGTTTCACGGCAACACTATTTCACGCGTAGATTACACTTCCTCGTCGCCAATTAATGTGTATTTAAATTAAAATAACACAGCGAAATGCTTTTCTATTTAAACCATTTATTTTACAAAAAACCACGCTTCGAAAACAAAAGACTATCGGCCAAGCGCACGACATAAAAGTAACAGGCCACTAATAAAAAGTATAAAAACTCCTTGGTGTACATACACCACACTCCTGATGTAAAGAGATAACGCCTGTCCATGACCATTGCAGCGATACACAGAACTTTGAGTGACAAAACAACATCCAGGGCATCGCTGCTTTGGCAATCATTACTTTGAGACTAGATGGTTAGTCTCAACAGCCCAGTAATTTCGCTAGCTGCAGTACCCTTCAAACCGGAACACAATAATGTTTGCACACTACTGTTTGTCGGCAGAATATCTGGTACTGCGGTGGTACCTACCTAGACGACCTCCTGCTAAGGAAATCTACCACCAAGTAAGATATATACCTTGAACATTCAAAATGAACTTCCGCAAAGTAACGCCTGAATCAATCAATTATCCAATAATTCGCTTTTAACATACCTTACTATAATAATAAAATAAATATCGTAGGACTACACACAGCGCCATCTGACCCCAAACTAAGCAAAGCTTGTACTATGGAAGTCGGATAACTGATAGAATACTTTTTTGACACCCAGACAAATCATAGGATATGTCTTTACGTAATTATGAAATAATAATTATTGTTTGGCTAAGGATTTTAACGTATCTCACTCCATCGCCCTAACTTTTCTTATTAAATACGAAAATTAATATAAACTTAATTTCCTCGACGTAGTAGAGATAGAAATATTAACAGAGATGTAGGTTAAAAGGTCATAAGGCATGTTTGTCTCTGTTTCTTTGTTTTTGTGCCTGTGTTGCAAAATAAAATTATATTCTTCTTTAGAAAGCAAGATAATTCGAAAATAGGCAGTTTTTTTTAAATTTAATTAGATATGGTTCACAAACTAAAAGCCATTTGAGTGCATGGAGTGATATTTAAAAACTAAAATCCGCAATATTCTTATGTAATATAGTATTTAAATAACTTTGATTGTATTCATACATATTTTTTTAGGTATGATATCTGCCGGGTGTCCAATGTCAAAGAAACGATTCGCTTGTTCAGAAAAGGCTCCAGAGCCTTGAACATCGACGGAAAGTTGCTTGTCTGTCGGTTTTCTACCGGATACATTTTGGAGAGTGCGCTTCAGATCTGCATGACCTAATTCCACCTTGCCCATTCTACTATCGGACAGCCAGGAGCTTTAAAAAGCGTCACCGCTTCATGGTTGATGTTCCAAAAGCTCGAACTAAGCGGTTTGATTCCACCTTTTTCATGCGTACCGCTAGACATTGGAATCAGCTGTGTTCCCCAATGAATATAGTTTGGGTACCTTCAAGTCGCGAGTGAATCGGTTTCTTCTAGGCGAGCGTGCTCCATCGTAGACCGCATCCTCGCTTAACATCAGGCGGGATGACGGTCAAACGCAAGCCTATCTACTATAAAAAAAAAAAAAATGTATCTCTTCAATTTCATTTTTTGAATGAATGAATGAATGAAAGAATGAGTGAATGGATAAATGAATGAATGAATGACAGATTGAATGAATGAATGACCACCGCAGGAACGCGCTGGATGCGAGCCGCTTCCAACCGGTCTTTATGGAAGCCAATGGGGGAGGCCTATGTCCAGCAGTGGACGTCCTACGGCTGAAATGATGATGTTGATGATGATGAAATGAATGAATGAACGAACGAATGAACAAGTGAGTAAATTAATGAATAAACGAATGACAGATCAAATCATTTATTTTTCGTTAAATAAACACGTATTCTAATTAAACTAGTTCCATAATTTTTGCCAAAAACAGTGTTTACATAATACATGTATGCATAAAATATATTCAATTGACCTTCGGATTTACGATTTAAGCTAAGAGTAGCTTGTGTTTCGGAAATCCGTGCTCCCCGTATGGTGCTGACAGAAACAGAAAAACATTGGTTAGAGATAGTTCAATAAATTAATCCTATATAATTGTGTTCAAAATACGGCTTACGGCTGAAATGATGACGTTGATGATCATGAAATGAATGAATGAACGAACGAACGAATGAACGGGTGAGTAAATGAATGAATGAACGAACGAATGAATGAATAAAGGCTCAGAGAGCAGGAATGGTAATACATAAATAATAATTAATTTCATTATTTTATACCCTGTATCTCTGTAGATCTTTCTATTCTATCTAAAAGCGTAATGAAGTATCCAAAGATCCATTGATGACTTGAAATTAGTTCCTAATTACCAGCTTTTATTAAAGCACGATTATGTTCGGTAGGAAAAATTGATTAATTAAAATTAATAACGAAGTGATTGCTAATAGCAATTTAATTAGTTTTCGCTAAAGGTTAGCACGTTTTACCAGCGGCTTGACTTTTAACGTAATCATTGTGGTGTAGAAAATTTGCTTAATTTAAGACTTTAAAATTACTAATGCTTTTTTTTTCCTTTCTAGTGAAATTATTTTTCAGTTAAATCGATATTCGCGCGTTTCTACAATATCACGTATCTACGAATTACTCAGACTCCGCTCTCCGTCCGTCTGTCTGCATCAGTAAATCAGTAATATTTATTGGCCATAAATAACAATAATGTTAAAGGCAAGTCACATGTACAAAAAAAACCTTACGATTACACTTTAATGAATGAAGCTATACCTATACGAGTAATTAACAACGAACATACTACAGCGGAGGCTCCGTGTATGTGCTACACATAAAGGAGGATTCCGAGAACCTCATTGACATATATTCACCTAATTTGTAAAATGGATTGTTTTCCAAAAAAAATTTAATGGTTTTTTTAAATGTCTGTCACCAGGCTGTTTCTCATGAACCGCGATAGTTAGACAGTTGAAATTTTCTCAGATGGTGTATTTCTGTTGCCGCTATAACAACAAATACTAAAAAGTGGAATAAAATAAATATTTAAGGGGGGCTCCCATACAACAAACGTGATTTTTTTGCCGTTTTTATCGATAATGGTGCGGAACACTTAGTGCGCGAGTCTGACTGGCACTTAGCCGGTTTTTTGATAACTCCACGAGTAGTAGCTAACCTAACCTAACCTTTTTCTGATATCAAAAGTATAGTAAAAGGAAACAAACTATCATCATCGTCATCACCCTATCGAAGTCCAATGCTGGACATAGGCTTTTTTTTTTTTTATAGCTGACAGGCTAGGTGTTTGACCACAGCTCACCTGATGTTAAGTGACGGTGTGGTCGAAGATGGTAAAGCACACTTAGCCTGGAATGGAACTGGCTCTCAAGTGAGGCTGCCGGAACACACCGTTAGATGCTTGGCGACAGATTTTCAACTTGAGGGTAGCTAGCCAGCCGAGTACTAGAAAGTACCCTACCACCATGCAATGGTTTCCTCACGATGTTTTCCTTCACCGGCAGCTCAAGCTCATTGTTGGGGTTTGAACCCACGCCCTTCGGCATGCGAAGCGACCGCGCTAACCACTGAGCTATCATCGCTACAGGCTTCTCTCAAGACACGCCACTCAGCCCGATCTTCGGCTTTTCACTTCCATCCACCGCCAGCTATCCTACGTATAATATCGTCACTCCATCGAGTATCAGGGCGTCTTACACTATGTTTGCCAAATTCTCTCTATATCCATTCCAGGACACGTCTACCCTATTTTTTGATTTTTATAATTATAGATGATTTTACATCGTCCCATTTTATCTGCACTCGTATGAGTAAGCGCTGTCTTTCAATTTATGACAGGCGAAAACTTACCTCTCTACAAGTATCTCAAGTCGAAAGTTGTTAAGTGTATACCTGCTCGAATAACTTAGCGTAACTTAACAAAGCAGAAGTTATGCTACGTTGTACTTGACGTCTTCTGTTTGTTTAAGAAAAATAGTTCGCGTGTTCTTAAAAAGGAATAGAAATTCTAGGCAAGCGTTCTCTATCTTAGACCGCATCATTACTTAACATCGGGTGAGATGAAATGAAAAAAAAAATCAATAATAAAAAACAAAAAAAAAGTTTTATATTCATTATTTTAATTTTTTATTCGGATTTAAATCATTTTATTTGTGGGTTTTGTTTGTAATTACACGTTGTTGTATCTAGTCTATATCTATATATACCTAACTTCACTATTATAAAGAGGAAAGATTTGATTTTTTGCTTGTTTGTTTGTATTGAATCCATCCAGGCTCCGAAACTACTGGACCGATTACAAAAATTCTTTCACCGTTGGGAAGCTACACTATCACCGGGTGGCAAAGGCTACTTTTCATCCCCATATTCTCACGGGAACGGGAACTACGCGGGCAAACCCGTGAGGCGTCCGCTTTTACTATGATAAAGAGGAAAGATTTGCTTGTTTCTTTATAATGAATAGGCTCCGAAACTACTGGACCGATTACAAAAATTCTTTCACCGTTGGAAAGCTACACTATCCCCGGGTGACATAGGCTACTTTTTATTCCTGTATTCCAACGAAAACAGGAACTACGCGGGTGAAACCGCAAGTAAAGGAAATGAACATAAAATGTTTACAACGATGTTAATGTAAATTTTGCAGCCTTTTTGGAGTAAACCAATTTTAATGGCGTACGTGACTGCGTTGAAATGTTTTCGCATTAAAATGGGACTCTTAAAATATATTAGAGTTAAATTTCATTTTACATCAGTTTCTGTAGAAAGTTTCATAATATTTGTATCCTAAAACGAATTTCTTGACTATACTTATATAATACTAGCTGCGTCCCGCGATGTTACCCGCTGATCCCACGTGAACACTACACTTTTTGGGATAAAAATTAGACTATGTGTTAATCCAGAGTCTCAGCTACCATACCAAATTTCATCAAAATTGGGCCAGCCGTTTGAGCATGAAGAAGTAACAAACACACTCACAAACTTACGCCTTTATAATACTAGCTGCGCCCCGCAGTGTTACCTGCTACATTTTTCGGAATAAAAAGGTAGCCTATGTGTTAATCCAGGGTCTCAGCTACCTCCATACCAAATTTCATCACAATAGGTTTAGCCGTTTGAGTATTTAGAAGTAACAAACACACTCACAAATCTTTCCTCTTTATAACAGTACAAGCGGACGCCTCGCGGTTTCACACACGTAGTTCCCGTTCCTGTGGGAATACAGGCATAAAAAGTAACCTGTCACCCGGAGATAGTGTAGCTTCCGAACGGTGAAAGAATTTTTGAAATCGGTCCAGTAGTTTCGGAGCCTATTCAATACAAACAAACAAGCTAAAAATCAAGTATTTCTTCTTTATAATAGTACTAGCGGACACCTCGTACAACAGTACAAGCAGACGCCTCGCGGTTTCACCCGCGTAGTTCCCGTTCCGGTGGGAATACAGGGATAAAAAGTAACTTATGTCACCCGGGGATAGTGTAGCTTCCCAACGGTGAAAGAATTTTTGAAATCGGTCCAGTAGTTTCGGATCCTATTCAATACAAACAAACAAACTAAAAATCAAATCTTTCCTCTTTATAACAGTACAGGCGGACGCCTCGCGGTTTCACCCGCGTAGTTCCTGTTCCCGTGGGAATACAGGCATAAAAAGTAACCCATGTTATCCGGGGATAGTGTAGCTTCCCAACGGTGAAAGAATTTTTGAAATCGGTCCAGTAGTTTCGGAGCCTATTCAATACAAACAAACAATCAAAATCTTTCCTCTTTATAATAGTATAGACATAGGCAGCCCGTACACGTAGCGCGCGATCCGCGATCCGCGATCCGCGATCAATGATCGCGATCCAGACTGATCGTGTACGAAGCGGATTGACGGACTAATGCTCCGGATCGCATAATATCTAGAAATTTTGAAATCATGATCGCGGATCTCGGATCGCGGATCGTGATCATGATTGAACGTGTAAGGCGGCCCTTACTCTTTTACTCTTAGTCTCAAAGTAATGAGCGCCAAAGCAGTTATGCCCTGGACTTTGTTTTGTTACTCAAAGTTCTGTGTATCGCTGCGATGGTCATGGACAGGTGTTATCTCTTACCATCAGGAGAGCGCCTCGTTCGTTCATGACTTTTTACATTAAATATATTATAAAGTAGAAATTCGTATACTTCGTAGAATGCTTGCTCCACAAGTCACATCTTAGTACATATTTTAAATAAGATCCGTGAGGGCGCATCTTATCTATACCTATAGTTCCTAATGCTCGAAGGAGGTTTTCTGACTACACAGCAAACTAACAGTAAATCTACGTTCACAACATCCACCAGATAAACACAATAAAGTAAGTTTATGTTAGCTCGTTAACGTCCCTCGTAAACATGGCGGATATTATGCTCACGGAGTTGATTTGCAAATTACAAATTACAAATAAGTGATATAGTCAATGCGTGTCTTTCAAGCAACTAACTAGTAACTAGTAACTAGTTACTAGTCACTAGTAGTAACTAGTAACTAGTAACTAGTAACTAGTGACTAGTGACTAGTGACTAGTGACTAGTGACTAGTGACTAGTAACTAGTAACTAGTTACTAGTTAGTTGCTTGAAAGACACGCATTGACTATATCACTTATTACACTTTAAGTATAGTCACTAGTAACTAGTGACTAGTAACTAGTAACTAGTGACTAGTAACTAGTAACTAGTGACTAGTAACTAGTAACTAGTTACTAGTAACTAGTGACTAGTTACTAGTAACTAGTAACTAGTGACTAGTAACTAGTAACTAGTAACTAGTAACTAGTAACTAGTAACTAGTCACTAGTTACTAATAACTAGTGACAAGTGGCTGGTAACTAGTAACTAGTAACTAGTACCTAGTAACTAGTAACTAGTAACTAGTAACTGGCCACTAGTAACTTGTAACTGGTAACTGTTAACTGGAAACTAGCAACTGGTAACTGGAAACTAGTAACTGGGCAATAGTAATTAATAGTAACCTGCTCCGACTTAGCACGGGTGCTGTTCATTTTAGCGACTTTAGCTCATCTGATATCACGTAACGTTGTGACCGAAGATGGTAAACACACCTAGAATGGAACTGGCTCTTAAGTGAGGCTGGAATACACCGTTATATGCTTGGAGGCAGATTTTTAAATTGATTGGTATGTTATGTTTTCCTTTACCGCCAGCTCAAGCTCATTGTTGGAGTTTGAACCCACGTGTGAGCCGGCCGCGTTAACCACTGAGCTATCATCGCAACAAAGAGAGTAACAAAACAAAGTCTAGGGTATCGTTGCTTTGGCGTTCATTGCTTTGAGAGTTACGTTGGTTAGTCTCAACAGCCCAGTAATTTCGCTAGCTGCAGTACCCTTCAAACCGGAACACAGTTCAATAAATAATAAATAAATAAATATCGTAGGACTATACACACAGCGCTATCTGACCCCAAACTAAGCAGAACTTGTATGATGGAAGTGAGATAACTGATAAAATATATAGATATACTTTTTTTTACATATAAAAATGCATACTTATAATACATACAGAACACCCAGACACAGAACAAACATTTGTTGACACATAAAATGTTTGTCCTGAGCGGGAATCGAACCCGCGCCCTTCAGCTCTTAAGGCAGATATGCTACCAATGAGCCAACAGGGCTGTCAGTTATGCTTACACACTACTGCTTGGCGGCAGACGACCCCCTGCTAAGGAAATCTACCACCAAGTGATCACTTGAGCTGTGGTCAAACACATATAATCTCCAAAAAGCTTTCGATAAAAAACCGATAAACTTGCGAACCCTAAGAAATTTATGTAACTCTGTTAGCTTTTTAAAAATGCGACAGCTTATCTAACTTGGCAAGTCTAGGTTATGCCCGGAATATCTAAGTATTACCTGGAGTCTAGTCCCGGGGGTCATGACCCAGTCATGAATAGATAAGCCAGTAAGGACACGAAGATCACAAGAAGGGCTCGGGTATGAAAGACTGGCTATTGAGATATGAAAATCAGTTTATTTAAACGCAAACGAGTACCGTCACGGTTTTGATGAACTAGACATTTCATTGATAGAAATTAATGAATAATGAGAGATACCTAATCCATCTATCTTTACTATTATAAAGAGAAAAGATTTGATTGTTTGTTTGTATTGAATAGTCTCCGAAACTGCTGGACTGATTTCAAAAATTTTTTCACCGTTGAAAAGGTACACAATCCCCGGGTAACATAGGTTACTTTTTATCCCTGTAGTTCCACGGGAACGGGAACTACGCGGGTGAAACCGCGAGGTGTCCGCTAGTAATTTATAAATAGGAAAGATTTGATTTTTTTGTTTGGGTTTGTATTGAATTGGCTCCGAAACTACTGGGCCGATCTGAATAATTCTTTCATTATTAGAATGCTACATTATCCGTGATGGGCATAGACTATATTTTATTTAAAAAACAGTTAGGGATCCGTATGGAAACTTCAATATTGTAACCCAAGCTGTGAAAAATTTACTGAAAAAACCCTTACTTAGCAAGCGCTGCGAAAACTATTGACAGTAGAATAAAGTGACGTTTTATAGAGCAAATTGACAGCTACAAATAAGTCCGCAATATCATATTATGCCCAAATATTATAGTTGTCATTTGCATCTACAATAATTATAAAGAGGAAAAGCCCTGAGGAGGAATCGAACCCACGCCCTACATCTCCCAAGGCAGATATTCTACCAATAAGCCAACGGGGCTGCCTATCATTGTATATGCTTTGCTGAGTTTAGGGTTAAGTAAATGACTTTCTAAAAATAAAACACAGTTTTTAGGGTTCCGTACCCAAAGGGTAAAAACGGGACCCTATTACTGAGGCTGTCCGTCCGTCCGTCCGTCTGTCACCAGGCTGTATCTAAAGAACGGTGATAGCTAGACAGTTGAAATTTTCCAGATGATGTATTTCTATTGCCGCTATAACAACAAATACTAAAACCAAAATAAAATAAATATTTAAAGGTGGCTCCCATACAACAACCTTGATTTTTTTACCGTTTTTATAGATAATGGTACGGAACCCTTCGTGCGCGAGTCCGACTCGCACTTGGTCGGTTTTTTTATATAATTCCGTAGCTCTATCATCAAGCGTAACGACACACGCAAAATCGCTCTTTTATCAACATCCCAACATAATTCTTTCTCAATCAATCACGTAACAGAACGGTAGGTTTGTGTTTGGCAGCCATATTGTTGGGCTATTGATGATAAATGAAAAGCAATTACAGTTTATACGCTTATGCTCTTTGTAAGGTTTCTATGGGAAACGGGTAAGGAAAACGGAAATGATTAAGTAAGTACCTAATGTAAAGTAATCTTGGGTTATATATTTTCAAATTTTAAATTTAAAAAAAACCGACTTCATGACCCAACGCACTGCTCCAATGAAACAGCGCAAAATATCACCAATGTATGCATCGCACGGGAAAACAAAACTTGATTAACAATATAAATATAGCCTGTGTCACTCAGTGATCATGTAGCATTCTAATGGTGAAAGAATTATTCAGATCGGTCCAGTAGTTTCGGAGCCTATTCAATACAACCACCACCTCACATCAGGTGAGCTGTGGTCAAACACCTAGCCTGTCAACCAATAAAATAAACAATAATAATACAAACAAACCAAAAAATCAAATCTTGCCTCTTTAAAAATAAGACGTAGATGACAACTGTAATAGTTAGACATAATTATGGTATTGCGGACTTATTTGTAGCTGTCAATTTTATCTATAAATCGTCACTTTATTCTATTGACAATAGTTTTCGATGTGCATACCTACTAAGTAAGGGGTTTTTCGGTAAATTATTGAAGTTTCCATACGAATCACTAACTGTTTTTTTAAATAAAATATAGCCTATGTCCATCACGGATAATGTAGCATTTTAATGATGAAAGAATTATTCATATCGGTCCAGTAGTTTCGGAGCCTATTCAATACAAACAATCAAATCTTTCCTCTTTATAATAGTATAGATAGATAGATAATGCATAGACAAGTACCAACAGTAATTTTGAAGACTTACATGTTTGGCCATCTATCGTAAAATCAGAAAAGTTTCAGATTTGCTAAAAGCGCCATCTAGCGACATATTTTTTAACTATCTTACAAGACCTAGTTATAATAAGTTCCTTAGAGCAAGAGAAGACAGACCTTTATTCAAGACGCAGATTTTGTTGCGCCATCTGTCTTAAACATGTAACAGTTTCTCAGAATTGTCAAAAGTGCCATCTCGCGATTTATGTTTAAACTTCATACATGCCTTATATTCACAACATTCAGATTTTTAGAGTTTTGGCGGGAACGCAGAAAGATTCGTTGTACTTTTTTCCCAAACTAGTGTTTTGTCGAGTGTGTATGCATAAAAATGGTGGTGTTTTATTCATAAAGTGCCGAATTACAAGTGTGAGTGTGGGATAATGATATAATGTGGTGAAACATGTCTTTTCGTGTTGCTTCCAAAACTCCATTGAAACTTTATAGTAAAGTCACCATTACTTTACTAAAGCACGACTGGACTTGACTGACATAGACTGGACTAAGACACTAAGACTGGACTCTGACTATAACTATAGCTACGAGGTAACTTATATAAGTTATGAAACTCGAAAATGTAAAACACTTGACACTGGCAAATGCTCAAAATGCGACGACAAATCGAAAGCAAAAAAAAGAACGCACAGATATTGTTACGCCATCTATGTTAAAAACGGAAAAGTTTTACAGAATTGTTAAAAGTGTCATCTAGCGACATATATTTAAACTATCAAACAAAAGAGACAAAATTCCAAATTTATACGCTTTTCTTTGGCAGTGTTATAGTGCTCCCTCAAAATTATCTTATCATGGAAACGAAATTACTTCGGCTGTGGGTTGTCAACAAGGTGACCCTCTAGGCCCAGCTGTATTCAGCCTCGCCATCCACCCCATCATCCAACGCTTACAATCGAGACTGAATGTTTGGTATTTGGATGATGGGACGTTGGGTGGTGACGCAAATACCCTATTTGATGACCTCGCGTTTTTGACCACCGAATTTCGCAGCATTGGATTAGAGTTAAATTTTTCTAAATGTGAGTTATTTATTCCCAAAGCATTCCCGGAAAAAGATTTGGTAATACAAAAAATGTGCTCTTTGGCCCCGAATATCAAAATTGTTGATAACAGTTCACTTCGTTTGTTGGGCTCTCCTATTCTTGAGGAATCTTTCCCTCTGTTTATAGACGAAAAAATTCAAAATTTTCTTCAAGTTTCGGATCGTTTAACAAAAATTAATACCCATATGGCCTTCACCATTATTCGTTTCTGCGTTTTTGTCCCAAAATTCACATATTTGGTCAGATGTTGTCAACTTTGGAAACATGCGGAACTTATTCAAAATTTAGACAACATCATCAAAAAAACTTTAAGCATGATTTTGAATATAAATTTAAATAACAGAGAGTGGTTGCAGGCTACGCTACCGGTGCGTTTGGGGGGCTTAGGCATTCGCTCCGTAGCAGGTGTTGCTCTCCCTGCGTTCCTGTCCTCAGTGCACAGTAACTTGCCTTTAATAAACAAAATCTTATCTACCACGTCTCACATTGGCGTACCGTATATGAACGAGGCCAGGAACGCATGGGTAGTAGCATGTCCAAACACCGATTTCCCAAAAACTCCATCTTTGCAGCGGCAATGGGATGGTCCGATCTGTGAGCAAGTGCGGAAGCAACTTTTAAATACGTGCTTGAGCTCTGCAGATCGTGCCCGTCTATTAGCTGTTGCTGAATGGGAATCGGGTTTGTGGCTACAGGCCCTTCCTTCGCCTAACACCGGTACTCTTTTGGATTCATCCACATTTCGAATTGCAGCTTCCCTTCGATTGGGCACACCGTGCGGCGCTCCACACCGCTGCCAATGTGGCGTGGATGTCGACCAGCTCGGTCACCACGGTCTTTCCTGCACAAGAAGCTCGGGCAGGATTCCGCGGCACGCCAGTCTTAATGACATTATCCGCCGGGCTCTTACCACCGCCAATTGCGCAGCCATCTTAGAGCCGAGCGGCCTTATAAGAGATGATGGTAAGAGACCTGACGGAATGACTTTGATTCCCTGGAAGATGGGTCGGCCGTTGGTATGGGACGCCACTTGCGTTGACACATTTGCGCCGTCTCATCTTCCAAGAACTCAGATTAGGGCTGGCGCAGCGGCGGAATTTGCAGAAGACCTCAAAAGGCGCAAATATAGCACCCTGGACAGTGGATACATATTTGAGCCTTTTGGGGTTGAAACTATGGGACCGTGGGGGCCGGGAGCAAAAAAAATTTTTAAAGAATTGTCATCTCGTTTGGTCGACGCCACACGTGAACAAAACGCTGGCCTTTATTTTGCCCAGCGTTTGAGTATTGCCATACAACGCGGCAATGGGGCCAGCGTTTTGGGAACCATTCCCATTGATAGCGGTCTTTTAGAGTAGTTATTATTTTAAGTTATTTTATTTTAGGTCAATTCTTGTGTGTTTAAAATTAAATTTCAATTACATATATTATGTATACCAATACTATAGTACTAAGTAATTAAAGTGATCAAACAAAAGTATGTTCAATGATTCCAAGCAGTTCTTTAAGTTCATGTTCA
The DNA here is from genome assembly GCA_905404145.2 of Biston betularia. Lineage (NCBI taxonomy): Eukaryota > Metazoa > Arthropoda > Insecta > Lepidoptera > Geometridae > Biston > Biston betularia. The sequence goes on from FR989891.1 coordinate 2,937,406, forward strand.
GCGCCATCTGTTGAAAAAGTTTGAAACTGAATATCTCAGGTCTGTTTCGCGACAGAGCGTCATCTGTTAGAATGTTACAGAACTTTTTGATTAGTTCGTTCTTAAAATTTGGATACTGTTCTGCCGCCAAGTAGTAGTGTGTAAACATTACTGTGTTCCGGTAGATAGCGCAATTACAGGGTTGTAACCATCCAATCAGAGTCAAAGTAATGAGCGCCAAAGCGATGCCCAGCAGGCGTACCATGAGGTTTTACGTTTCCATCCAATTGCGGGGCAGTTCAGTTTAGGTACCTAAACTGTCCCGCTTTATTTCATACCATGAGCATGTTAAAATTGGATCGCAACTGCATCGCTAGCTCTTCAAAGAACGAACGATACTTGTCTCTGGCTCCAATACTGTCCCGCTACCGAAGAAAAGGACAACGCTATACAAAAGTATAATTGTATCTCGTGTGAAAAATCTGTTCCGAAATTGTGATTGTCGGGAAGTATCGGTTTTCTTATTGTTTTATAATGATATGATATTTTAAGGTGAAATATTACTTAATACTATATTGCACTACAGCATAATTATGTTTTGCCACTCAAAGTTTTATGTCTCACTGCAATGGTCATGTACAGGCGTTATATCTTACCATCAGAAGAGCGTTTTGTTTGTCTGATATATAAGTCCGGTGACGCTGTAGAGGCCAACAGCACTAGTCATTAAAAAAAAAAAAACTAATATTTTTTTACATAAAAAACGGGTTCACTTTATTTCGGTCAAGCGTAATGGCAAAATAACCACAGCCAGCCCAATAAATGTTAGTCGAAACATTTTAAAAACATAATGAGGAAAAAAAAAAAAAAAAATGAATAACAAATTGATGATTTATATTCTTGAAATTACTTTGAAGCAACCCATCTCTCTTTTGCTGATGTTAGTAAAGCGTTCAAAACTTTACGCTAAAATAATTTTCTTGATAATTTAAACGGTATATTCGATAGGTAGGATAGTTGACTCTTTATTTATTTAATACTTTATTGTACACTTAAAAAAAAACATGTACAAAAGGAGGACTTAATGCTAAAGTATTTTCTGCCAGCCGTCCCCTCAACACATGTACAAAAGGAGGACTTAATGCTAAAGCGTTTTCTGCCAGCCATCCCCTCAACACATCACATCACTTTATTGTTCACACCACAAAATACAAAACGAAAGCACGTTTAAATTAAAATTGGCGGCCTTATCGCTTAAAGCGATCTCTTCCAGGCGACCTTGGTATGGATAAGACTCGCTCGAGAGTTAGAACGACAGGGTGTGCTATCGGAAGGAAAACATGTAACATTTACATACATACCCACATTAATGCGTGAGTCCGACTCGTACTTGGCCAGTTTTTTTCTAGAAAAGCTTACTTGCTTCATTCTATTGTCAATAGTTTTCGCTGCGCATGCTAAATAAGGGGGTTTTCAAATTTTTCACAGCTTGGGTTACATTATTGAATATTCCATGCGGATCCCTAACTCTGGACATGAAAAGCATATGGTCGGATCTAAAGATCCGACAAAAAAACTTTATAACATCACAGTACAATTTTTTTTCTTCTCTTTCTGGCAAACTAACTCTTGTATTTCTATGCTTCTTCATTGCGGAGATACACTCGTGCATAAAGTCTGATGTAACGAGTTTCCAAAATATTTATGTAGCATATAGACTTATTTCTATTAATACCGTTATACCTTACATTATTAATACATAAAAGGTTCGCAAATCAACATAAACCCTTATGCATTTCAAGTGTTCTATTTCCTCATGGATATTCACGTTGGGTGTATAAGCAGATACATCCTTATGCTGCTAAACTTTGCAGCTGAATTAATGTATGGATCATAACTTACACCTTTATGCTAGTAAAATATTGGTTTTAACTAATAATGTATAAAGTCGAAAACAATCATGTGACATTCTAGCTGTAATCTGTAAAAAAAATGTAAAAAAAGTTAATCGTATGAAATTATAAACCTTTATGTCATCAGCTTATTCGAAATTATTAGGTCGCACCGTGGTCGGTACTGAAGATAGTTCGGATATCTTCGGATTTCTCGATCGTAAACGAAATCGTCGTTAGGACGGTTCTGGAGAGCGGGGGGGGATGAATTGTTTGTCTTACTCTTTCACTATTTCTACTAATTATGTCAAAGTGAGATAGCAAATAGTGCGCTGTGACACGTGGCCGGCCGGTAATTTTTGAATAACCATAACATAAACAAAGCGAAACGCTGAGTGGACACTCGTTTGAGAAAGAAAATAATGATTTTAGTGATTTGTGCGGACTTGCTGTGTTGAATACTGTATTTTGTGAATACTTTTCAGTATGGAAGACAACTGTAAGGTAAGATGAATATAAATTTACATGATTTTTGTATTAATAAGATTAAGTAAACTCTGTTATGGATTCTTAGGAACCTAATCAATTTTTATTACAGAAAGTACTGATGAACAAATTATTTGAGAAACGTCGAATACTTTCTGAACTTCGCAGTAAAGTTATTGTGGCTCGGAAAAGTAATGAACATGGTGTATCAGGTGAGTCCTCCATCTATCGTGTCAAGTGCCTATGGCCCATAGAATGATCATATAGGCCACCTCGCCGGACTTCAAATGTTTAATGCTTAGTGATGATAAAAGTTCCTACTTTATTAACTATTACATTTTTCAAAACACTTGCTCGTAAAGTAAGCCTTATTACATCGTTCTTAGTTTATTATATTATAAGTATTGAGAATGCATTATTTACATGGATTAATTCTACTAACTTTAAATTTTATGTTTACTGGTTGATATTACAATCAATGTTTTAATAAATTATAATGTTTTCAGTGAACGAAAGCAATGAGAAAGAACAACACAATTCTAACAGTTCGATGTTGAATTCACCTCAGGATGGCACGGAAGATCGGTCTTATCGGTCTTTGGCTAACATCTCCAAAAGAACCCCTAACAAGACTGTTAACGGTAAGATATGAATTAACTTAAATATTCTTAACATTAAAATAAAATATCCCATAAAATTATACAGATTGTCTTAATTTATAGAAGTCAATTGCATATCAGTCTATTGATGTGGTGGTGGCAAAAACCAAATTATTTTTTTATTAAGGCATTTAAATTGTATTTGGTATATTTTAATCAGTCAATTCAAAATATTTTTTAAACAATTTCAGATGAATTACAAGTTGATGTTGACTACGATAGCGACGATTCTGTTAAGGATAAAAATTATAAGCCGAACGAAGACGATTATAATTCAAGCTGTAGTGAAATTAGCAACTCTCCAACACAAACAACATTTACTCGTGTTGATCAAGTAAAAAGACGCATATTTTCTTCAGAAAAAATCCAGCCAACTCAGAAACAAAACTGTGAATTACCTGTAAAACGTCACATATCCTCAGTATGTGCAAATGATGATCCAATCAATTTAGACATTGGCTCTGAATTAGTAACATTAGAAGATCTTATAGGTCCACTAAATAAATCATCTGATAGTGTTGATTTATTTTTACCTCATTCAAAGAAACCATGTCTGGAGAGAGTTTACATCAATTTTAATGAAAATTCTTATTTGAATTGCGATTCTGATTATGAAGAAACTTTGGGTTTGCCACTACAATCGAACTGCCCCGAAGCTACAACTGTTCAACCAAGTAATAATAGTGCAATATCTGATGTGGCCTTGCCAACCAAAAATGTCATAGCTGTAGACTGCGATGGCATAGTTTATTTGCCAAGTTTTATAAATACCAACAATATTCAGGAGTCAGAAATGTCGCAAAAAGTAAAAAAAAAAGTGTTGGATCCGACTAAATGGAAAAGGAACGCTTCAAAAATAGCACGATTAAAAGGATCTCCATATCACTCTGCAGTTGCTAAAAAGAGACCCGAAGTAGAGGGCCGTATGCTCAAAGCTCCTTGTTCATGCAACGCGAAATGTTATTTAAAAATAACTGAACACCAAAGACAGCTTATATTTAATCAATTTTGGAAACAATGTACAAGTTGGGATCAGCGCCGACAATTTATTGTAAACACCGTAAAAAAACATGTAAAGCGATTAATGAAAACAGACGGTAACTTACAATCAGACAGGAGGAAGTTCACATATACTTATAGTCTTACTATTAGAAGCTTAACTGAAAACGTATGCAAGGTTATGTATTTAAACACACTTTCAATTGGAGAAAAATTCGTCAAACTAAGTATCGAAAAACAACTGGAAGGCGGCTTAACGATTGGAGATTTGAGAGGAAAGCATGTTCCAGGAAACAAATGCCCTGAACTAATGATTAAAACGGTAACTGACCATATTAAATCTTACCCATCTTATGAGAGTCATTACTCACGCCAAAAGAGTGCGAAAAAATATTTAGGACCAGATTTAAACATTTCAAGTATGTACGCACATTATAGACAACTGATGAAAGAAGAGAAAACGCCTGAAAATCTGGTTGCAAAAGAATGTATATATAGAAATATATTTAATACTAAATTCAACCTAAGCTTCAAACTACCTTCGCTAGACACATGTGACGATTGTGATAGTTATCAAAATAAACTCAAGGACACGATAGACGAATCAGAAAGAAATAAAATAGAAAAAGAGTATGAAGTGCATAACAAATTAGCCGAAGAAAGATACACTTTGAAAAAACAAGACAAAGAAGAAGCAAAAACTGGTTTTGGAAAGAAAAAAGTTCTTATGTTTGATTTACAAAAGTGTTTAGCAACTCCAAATTTAACAAATACAAAGTCATTTTACTTGCGTAAACTATGGACGTTAAATTTAACTATGTATGATGCCACAGAAAACACTGCAACGAATCTGTTATGGTCTGAAAACATTAGCGGAAGAGGAGGAAATGAAATTGCTTCCTGTATCCTCCGTTGGGCAAATGAGAACAAACTGAAAATCGCAGCTATTGAGGAACTGACCTTTTGGTCTGACAATTGTGCAGGTCAAAACCGAAATTTCATGATAGTGACTGCTTACATTTGGTTGTTGCATCAATTTCCTAATTTAAATGTTATCAATCACAAGTTTATGCTCAAAGGCCATACTCACATGGAGGTGGACCAGATACATTCTCAGATTGAAAAAAAGAAGAAGCAACTAAAAACTATGCAAATAGCTATTCCAAGAGATTGGTCCCAGTTTATTCGAACGTGCGGAGGCAGAAGAAGTTTTGATGTCTTTGATATGATACTGTCGGATTTTAAAGACTTAACCTCTTTGTATAAAAGGAATGGACCTTTAGTACAACGAAAGAAGAACATAGAAGGAATCGAGTTTAAGATATCAGAATGTGTATTCTTACAATTAAAACAACAACAGCCAGGTGTCCTTTATTACAAAACAAATTTTTCAGATGAATTTTCTGAAATATCATTTGTACGAAATGCTGTAAGAGGACTTAAGATGCCCGCTGACTTACCCTGTTTACGTCAGAAAGAAAAACCGATATCTTCTGCGAAATACAAAGATTTGATTAACCTTTTGCAATGGGTACCACAAGAATTTCACGGGTATTACAAAAATTTAAAACATTGTGCTAATGAGTCTGATTTTCCTGAGGCTGACTAGGTTATAATTTGCTAGGTAGTACAGGTACTACCGAGCAAATGAGGTCTCATATCTAATTATTTATATATCATGAGATTGTTATTTTTTGACAGTTGTGTTTGAAAGAGTTTTTGTTGATTTTTATGATTTCAGATTGAGAAGTACATGAGCAATTTTAAGTTTTTAGAACGACGGTTTGGATAGTTTTTTGGAAGAACAATATTTTTTTGTTATTTTTGGAAATTTTAGATTAAGAACTAGGTACATAAACAATTTGATATTTTGTTAAGTAGGGAGGTTGTAATAAATAATCTTTAGTTAGTAATTGTTTTTTTTTTAAACACTTCCACCCATCTGCCTGAAATAATTTATTTGTAAGTCGTCAAGAATGTAATGACAACCTTTAAGAAGTTAAAACCATAATGCTGTATTTCAATATTAAATTATAGTCTCGTCATAAAATTTGCCAGCATAAAGACGTATCAAAATATAATGTACGCACTGCCTATCATAAACAACATTATTTCAGGCATAAAGTCGGATTTGAGCGATAAAATAAATAAAAAAATATTTAAAATTATCTATAAAGTTTAGATTAGTCTAGTTTGAAAAAAATAAAAGGTCAATATGGTGGTTACAAATAATTTTCAAAAAACAATTAAAAAACGTTGTTTTTATAATAAATATTGGCAAAATTGTTTCTCAATTTTGTTTTTGCTCTCCTGAAAACCTGCCATTTTCGACATCCGACCATATGCTTTTCATGTCCAGAACTGTTTTTTAAATAAAATATAGCCTATGTCCATCACGGATAATATAGCATTCTAATAATGAAATAATTATTCAGGTCGCTCTAGTAGATTCAATACAAACAAACAAAAAATCAAATCTTTCCTAATAGTATAGATAGTGGGATTTAGGTATAACTACTTTTTTTTTTATGTAAAAAGTAATGAGACGAACGAGACGCTCTCCTGATGGTAAGAGACAACGCCTGCCCATGACCATTGCAGCGATACATTCGAGTAGCAAAACAAAGTCCAGGGCATCGCTGCTTTGGCGCTCATTACTTTGAGACTTTCGATGGTTAGTCTCAACAGCCCAGTAATTTCGCTAGCTGCAGTACCCTTCAAACCGGAACACAGTAATGTTTACACACTACTGCTTGGCGGCAGATTAACTGGTACTGCGGGGGTACCTACCTAGACGACCTCCTGCCAAGGAGATGTACCACCAAGTGGTAATTTATTAACCAACTTATTATGTCATAAGCAACTTACCACTAAAGTCTCAAAGATACCGTTAATGGCCCGTGAGAAAAAGCTCTAATCTATCTACTTAGTTAAGTAAGTACTTATAGCCACAATAAGATTGATGGACTTGGTAAGAAATGAACTTAATTAATCAAGATTAAATGGATGCTTAAGTTGTAGAATCCTTATGAGTAAAAGACTTTCTTGGTAGTGAATCTTCTTTTTATTTATTTATTTATTTATTCAAACACACAAAACAAATTACAATCATTAGGAAACCAGAGTACAGAAATGTTGGATTAGAGCGGGATTGCAACTCAGACCATGTGTGCAATGTTGGTTTAGCGTTTAAATAATTATAATTATGGGTACAATATATCTATATAATTAGTTAGGGGTCGGAATGAGCCAGGCGCTTAGGACATAAAGAATTTCTGATATAGGTTCTAAGTTTGGGAAAGAAGATGGCGACAATTATATCCTTATTTGCCATCTCATTATACTGGCGAGCCATCCGTACTAAGGGGTTGTATAGAAATGTTGTCATTATAAATTTGTAAAGCAAAGAGATTTGTACGATTAGCAAAGAGATTTGTACGATACTTCTTTAGAGAAAACTACCTTGTAGACTACCCTACATACTACAATATCATCTCAGCTGGACATAATATACCTTCCATAAAAACCGGTTGGAAGCGGCTCGCATACAGCGCGTTCCTGCGGTCTTTATTAGGTAAAGAAGTGAGACAGAAAGAAAGAAAAACATGTATTTTTCCCTTACAATACACTAGACACAACAACAGATAAGTACAAACAACACACACAAATAAAAAGATACATATTAACATAAAGACAACAAATTTGAAAAGACAGTAAGCGGGTTATCGCTGCAGTGGCTGGTGCATTACCAAGGGAAAAAGGCCAGCGCTCAGCAATTGTGCTGGGGATTGCTCCACAGCGCTGATTTTCAGGAGTCTTTGGGAAGGGACCCTCAACCCTTAGGAGGGCCTGAGTCTCACTGAGACAACAAACTCTCACACACATACACAATTACACACCACACACATTTCTTTCTTTCTTTTATATTACACTAACGGATGCCTCGCGGTTTCACCCGCGTAGTTCCTGTTCCTGTGGGAATACAGAGAAAAAAAGTAGCCTATGCCACGCAGGGATAGTGTAGCTTCCCAACGGTGAAAGAATTTTTGTAATCGGTCCAGTAGTTTTTGAGTTGTTTCGTGTACAAACATACAAAAATCCAAAAATACAAATTTTTCCTCTTCATAATATTAGTGTAGATGTAAAATTCGTCTCTTTTAAGTAAAATCCCCAAGTTTGTGGAGCATATAAGATGTTTTTTCTAGGTCTTCTAAAACTAGGTCTTCTGAAACGAGATACTTAGCATTTTCTATTGTCTCAAATACGAAGTTTTGATCAAAGAGCATGCGATCTTTCTTTGAACTTGATACTTTTCTACAATAAATAAGATGAAATTTACTTTCCTGGCGGATGTAATTTAAATCTTTGCGAGGGAGTGAATAGATTTTTTATAAGTAGAGGCGACATTGTCGGGACCAGCCTTTTACTAAACTGAGACTTTTCTAACCTGCAACATTTTTTTTTATTGTTAACAGGCTAGATGTTTTGGCCACAGCTCATCTGATGTTAAGTGACGGCATGGCAAAACACCAAGCCTGGAATGGAACTGGCTCTGAAATGAGGCTGCCGGAACACACCGTTAGATGCTTGGCGGCAGATTTTCAACTTGAGGGTGGTAGCTAGCCAGCCGAGTACTACAGCGTACCCTACCACCGTGCTATGGTTTTCTCACGATGTTTTCCTTCACCGGCAGCTCAAGCTCATTATTGGGGTTTGAACCCACGCCCTTCGGCATGCGAACCGACCGCGCTAACCACTAAGCTGTTATCGCTACAAGGTTGGACTAAATAGATTTTTTATAAGTCTGTTTTTACAGGGCTGTTGAGACTAACCATCGAAAGTCTCAAAGTAATGAGCGCCAAAGCAGCGATGCCCTGGACTTTGTTTCGTCACTCAAAGTTCTGTGTATCGCTGCAATGGCCATGGACAGGCGTTATCTCTTACCATTAGGAGAGCGTCTAGTTCGTATCATTACTTTTTACATAAAAATAAATAAATAGATAAACCGAATCTAATAGCTCTGTATTATATTTTCCGTGCAATACTGAGGCGAATTGCTAGTGAGGTTTTTAAATGAAGTTAAAAGCAATCCGTGCCGGTCTAGAGAGCGCACCAACGAACCAAGCCCCACTTTGATTAGACCTAGCCTAGTTATTTCTAGCTTAGGTCAACTAGCGAAGGTGATGACGTGAAAGTGCTATTCGGAAAGGAGTTAATAATATGGCACTTTTCAATTTTAACCCTAGACGCAAAACTGACGGGGTGTTATAAGTTTGACGTGTCTGTGTGTCTGTCTGTCTGTAGAATTGTAGCTCTCGAACGGATGAACCGAATTGGATTTTGTTTTTTTTTCGTTTGAAAGATGCATCAAGATTGAATTAATTACGTTCCTTGTAAGAACTGTTGATGTGTGGAACTCGTTGCCAGCGTCTGTGTTTCTAACAAAATACAATCCGGGGTTGTTCAAGGAGAAGATGAATAGGTACTTTCTAGGCAAGCATGCTCCATCTTCGGCCACATCGTCGCTTTCCACCAGGTGAGATCGCAGCCAAACGCATGCCTAGTCCGAGGTAAAAAAATTGTCGGGAGAGCTACCGGCTTCCTTGTTTCCTGATAGATACTTCTAGGTCTGCGTGCTTCATCTTCGACCACATCGTCGCTTACCACCAGGCGAGTTGGTGGTCAAACGCGGACTTATCCGTGTTAAAAATAAAATCTTAGCTATGTCGCTACATCCAAAATTATATTACACCACTCGATAGCTAATGGACCAAAGAATTCAAGGACTTAAAACATAGTATTTAGTTTCAAAATTTAATACATACTAGTACCGGGGGTTTTTCATTCTATCTTAATTTTACTTGATGAAGGATTTTCTAGGGCAACATGTTGCGTAGAACTGTGCTACGCGAACGCTACAAGTAGCTACGAAGCTACGTCGTAGCAATGATATTTCGGATATTCATTTTATTTTATTTTTTGTATATGTGTGGTCTGTGGTCAATCACCTAGCTTGTTATAAAAAAAAAAGATTTCATAGCGGGAGTTAATTCTGAAAACTTATGATAAAAAAAATCGAGAATTACAATTTGGATTTGCAGTTGTTTATATAACTTGCGGACGCCTCGCGGTTTTACCCGCGTATTTCCTGTTCCCGTGGAAACACAGGGATATAGAGTAGCCTATGTCACCCGGGGATAGTGTACCTTCCCATAGGCGAAAAAGTTATTGAAATCGGTCCAGTAGATTTTGAGTTTATTCGTTACAAACATACAAAAATACAAACTTATTCTCTTTATAATATTACTGGCGGACGCCTCACGATTTCACCCACGTAGTTCCTGTTCCCGTAGAAATACAGGGATAAAAAGTAGCCTATGTCACTAGGGGATAGTGTAACTTCCCAACGGTGAAATAATTTTTGAAATCGGTCCAGTAGTTTTTGAGTTTATTCGTTACAAACATACAAAAATCTAAAAATACAAATTTTTCCTGTTTATAATATTAGTGTAGGTTATTATATGTATCATCTACATATGTACATAATGTAATTACGCCACTCGTTAACTAAAAATGAGGGTTTGAAACATGAAAATCAGTAGTACTTAGACAATATACAACACTTTATTTGGGACATAAAACACATTTCAACATAATTAACAATACATACATACATAAAAATAAAACAAAGAAAAAAAACTTATAGGTACTTCTTAGTGTTCAAAAATGAACACGTGTTCATGTACACACGGCCGTTTCCACGACACTAACACACACGATTTTTTTTACTTGCTTTTTTTAAAAATAATTTGCCCCATCGGGCAGGCTAAAGCTGTAAAGCCATACTGCCACGTCCTAAGTGATATTATACCATTCATCGATGAAAATTTATATTTTTTATTTATCTGAAATACAGAGTAAAATATTTTTTAATTATTATTTTTTTTTTTATATATCCCGCTCAACACAGCAATCTGTCGGAGACATTTAGCTGTTTCTCTGTCTGAAGTCTTCTGCATATTTTTGTGTTTTACGGCAGTGAAGAGTTGTCCATTGACATCCCTCTAACGAATCTTTGGCAAATCGATTAATAAGGCTCGGAATACTGTTCCTCCTTAGTCGTGTGTAATGTGTACTTCCGGAACCTGTTAACTTTGTAGCTAGAGCATTAACATGAGATGCTAATTTCCGTTGGTAACTTTGGCTATATAATATATTTTTAATTAATAGCAAAAAAAAACACTTTTTTCTTTTACGATAAATAATTTACACAATAAATGCATTTGCCATCTTCAAGTAGATTTGTGAGTAGTGTTTTCCTAATAACTGAAGTTTACAAAGAATAAAAAACAGATCTGCCACTTTAGACGGATTCAAAAAAGAAACAATCAAAAGCAAACCTTGGGTATCTGTTCTGAATATTACAAGAGCGATAGAGACAGATATTTCGGTGTGATGTAGGTGTGAAAGGGACAGGTGTTATATCACCAATCGATCGTTGCCATGGCAACCGCAGTGCTAGCAAGTTAGCTATGTTTCGTGAAGAGAAAAATTGCGGTTTAGTTTTTAGTTGGTTGGTATCATATTTTTAAATAGTAGGTTCACAGTTTGAACCCAAAAACTATTTAATATAAATGCACTACGTAGGTAATGCAATTTGAACACTTAATTGGTTCAGCCCAACTGCAGAGCAGTGTATACAGACAAATATTAATTTAAAAAATGCGTTCTGCAGGTTAAACCCCACGTTTTTCTGTATAAAAAGTACTTAATATGTTTATCTGGGTACGAACTATATGCATTCCAAATTTCATTCAAATTTGTTCAGTAAAAAGTAACAAACATAGAAACAGATAAACTTTTGCCGTTTATAATATTAGTGTGTTTTTTATGGTTTACAGGTTAAGTGTTTGCCCACCGATCAGGCGAGATTAAGTGACGGTGTTGTCGAAGATGGTAAACACATCTAGCTTGAAATGGAATTGGCTATCAAGTGAGGAACAGACAGTTAAGTGCTTTGCGGCAGATTTTCAACTTGAGGGTGGTAGCTAGCCAGTTGAGTACCAGAAAGTAACCTACCACCATGCTATGGTTTCTTCACGGTCGACGTTTCCTTCACCAATAACTCAATTAACTCAAGCTTATAGTTGGGGTTTGAACTAAACCTTTTCAGTGTGCGAACCGTTCCTTGAAATGGAACTGGTTATCAAGTGAGACTGCCGGAACACACCGTTAGGTGTTTTGCGGTAAATTTTCAACTTGAGGGTGGGTGGTGGGTGGTAGCTAGCTAGACGAGTACTAGAAAGTACGCTACCACCATGCTATGGTTTCCTCACGTTGTTTTCCTTCACCAGCAGTACAAGGTTTGAACCCAACCTCTTCAGTGTACGAAACGTCCGCGTTAACTACTGAGCTATCATCGCTACATGTCACGTTTTTAACATGTTTTTAACTTGCAACATTAACGTAAAAAGCAAACAAAACATCGTGATAACTGAGGCAAATTTCACTCCCACGGGAGGTTCAAAGCGACTCGACAATGTTTTGTTGTTCTATCGTATTTTTACTGATAACGATAAAGTTGCTACACAAAATGCGTATGAAAGTAACAAACCCATTTGTTTTTATACTGTCACGCTTATTTCATCTTGTTTTTCTATAAAATACTTGAAAATATCGAAACAGTCGACACTGACAAATGCACAAAGTGCGATGCCAATAAAAAAAAGAAGCAAACATTTACAATAAAAAAAAACTACTCTATTACCCTAAGGCCAACTAAACGCTATGGAAATATCTTTTTTTTAAATAGATAGGCTATAAGTATGTATGTATTATTATAAGTATGTATTTACAAAAAATTATTTAAGTATTTTGTCAGTTATCTGGTTCCCATAGTACAAGCTTTGCTTAGTTTGGGGCTAGATGGCGCTGTGTTAAATGTCCTCCAATATTAATTTTGTTTTATTTTATAAATAGGCTTTCGTTTGACCGCCATCCCGCGTGATGTGAAGCAACGATGCGGTTCAGGTTTTTTTTAATATAGCTTTGTGTTTGACCACTGCTCACCTGATGTTAAGTGACAGTGTGGTCGATGATGGTAAAGCACACCTAGCCTGGAATGGAACTGGCTCTCAATTGAGGCTGTCGGAACATACCGTTAGATGCTTGGCGGCAGATTTTCAACTTGAGGGTGGTAGCTAGCCAGCTGAGTACTAGAAAGTACCCTACCACCATGCTATGGTTTCCTCACAATGTTTTCCTTCACCGGCAGCTCAAGCTCATTCTTGGGGTTTGAACCCACGCCCTTCGGCATGCGAACCGACCGCGCTAACTACTGAGCTATCATCGCTACTAAAATCTGGCCGACTTCCGATATCCTTTCACCGCCGCATTCGGCGCACTTGACATGTACTAGGTCGTCAACCAAAACGATCCACTTGTTCAAAAAAATAAAACCATCTGTAGCTTCACTCTGCTAACATCGCTGCAAATGTACAGTGCGCTCCCGGGACAACCAGCTACGAAGACCCTTGCTTCGAACCGTGTTAAGGCATGTACACACGATCTGCAACACAAAGCATTTACAAAAATTAAAAAAAAACCACGAAATTTAAAATCAAAATCAAAATGTATTTATTTGATAAATATTTACTTGTCAAAATGTTGATACAAAAAATTGATGTAGCAACATTTTAAAGTATCAAAATTTTGATTAAAATAAAACGTCGCTTAGACCATATTTAACCCAGAATTGGGTGTGCAAATATTAAATTAAATTTAAAAAAAACACTTCCATTTATACGATGTTCTGAAAAAAAACTCAAATAAATAAATAATAAACTTTGGAGGACTTTTAACACCGGGCCATCTAGCCCCAAACTAAGAAAATCTTGTACTATGGGAACCAGACAGCTGACAGAATACTTAAATACTTTTTTGTAAATACATACAATACACCCAGACACAGAACAAACATCAATGACTTAAGCCTATAAGGTTAATAGAAAAATGTTACTATTGTTTAAAAGATTTTTTTTAATGATCCTAAAATGTAAATGCTATAATTAATTAATTATATATTTCATTTTGAATTATGTATGTTTTTTAATGTTTTTTTTAAATGTAAATGTAATGAGGCGAACGATGCGCTCTCCTGATGGAAAGAGATAACGCATGCCCATGCCCATTGCAGCGATACACAGAACTTAGAGTAGCAAAACAAAGTCCGGGGTATTGCTGCTTAGGCGCTCATTACTTTGAGACTTTCGATGGTTAATCTCAACAGCCCAGTAATTTCGCTAGCTGCAGTACCCTTCAAACCGGAACACAGTAATGTTTACACACTACTGCTTGGCGGCAGAATATCTGGTACTGCGGTGGTACCTACCTAGACGACATCCTGCTAAAAAAATCTACCACAAAGTATGTAACATTAAACAAGCTCTTGAGGATCAGTTATGTAATATTATACACATACTTTGACATAAACTAATGACCTGATTTATTTTTATTTTTTTTTAATTATTAGCTAGACGACTATTTATCTATAACAAACTTGACATTGTTTTTTTTAATTCATATAACATTTTCTGCAATTTTTTCTTGACCAAATTAACATGCCGAGTGACGGCAAAATAAAAGAACTAATTTAGTTGATAACATCATTCAAGGTATATATTTAATTTATTTCTGAATTAATTTGACAGCCCTGTTGGTTCATTGGTAGTGTGTCTGCTTCGAGAGCTGAAGGGCGTGGGTTCGATTCCCACTCAGGACTAACATTTGTGTGACTAACATCGATGTTTGTTCTGTGCCTGGGTGTACTGTATGTATTATAAGTATGTATTTACAAAAAAAAAAAAAGTATTTAAGTATTCTATCAGTTATCTGTTTTCCATAGCACAAGCTCTGCTTAGTTTGGAGTCAGATGGCGCTGTGTATAATGTCCTATGATATTTATTATTTATCTTAAATATTCAAAATGAACTTCCGCAAAGTAACGCCCGAATCAATCAATGGAGTCTCGGCTTCAAAGCCTTGAGCATCGTCGTAGTATTGCCAGCCTGTCAGTTTTCTACCGGATACATTTCGGAGAGTGTGCGCTTGAGCTGCACAATTTGGTTCCCCCTGCACCTTTCTTTTACCGGACGGCCAGACAAACGCAACCAAAACGTCATCCGTACATGGTGGATGTTCCCCATGTACGCACAAAGCGTTTTGATTCCACATTTTTCATTCGCACATCGAGGTTGTGGAACTCTCTGCCGGAGTCTGTGTTCCCTGTTAGATACAATATGGGTGTCTTCAAATCTAGAGTAAATAGGTTTCTTCTAGGTAACCGTGCTCCATCTTAGACCACACCACTGTTTAACATCAGGCAGAGTGTGGTCAAACGCGAACCTATTTTGAATAAAAAATAAATGAATGTAGTTTATTTGTTACGCGATAATTCCGCCAATTATGAATTGATTTTGACGATTCTTTTTTCGCTTGGTACATAATACTTTAGAGGTGGTCTCATATAAATTATATCGAAATTGATTGAGCTGTTTTTAAAAGATCAACAAAAAACTAAAAAATTGTGTACATCGATGATATTTTCGTTTGCTCTGAAACCTCGCTGTTTCATTGGAGCAGTGCGTTTAGTTGGCCTAAGGGTCATGGAGTCGGTTTTTTTATATGGTTTAAGATATTTATTTCTCAAAAAGAATATAACATTCACTTATATGAGAAAAATACATGTTTTTTTCTTAATTAGGGTTGGTACTTACAAATTGCAAACAGACGAAACAAACAGTGGTGGGTATGGAGAACATTTTTATTTGTTGACACCGTAGTGGACTAATGAGTTAGACTATTAGCTTTGTTCATCATCATCATCATCATCATCATTTCAGCCGCAGGACATCCACTGCTGGATATAGGCTTCCCCCATTGACTTCCATAAAGACCGGTTGGAAGCGTCTCGCATCCAGCGCGTTCCTGCGGTCTTTACTAGGTCGTCTGTCCACTTTGTAGGTGGGCGTCCTGCGTACGTAGCCAATAAACAATTTGAGTTTGAACTACTGACTAATAATATCATCGCTACAAACATACGCCGTATGTACACAGCCTTAGAGATAAAAGGGCGGGAGCTCTGGATAAAATGGCCGTTAAGACAATTTGATCCCATAGACTTGCGCAGTGCTTCTTAGCAGCCAGTTCATGTAAACCGGTACTGGAGACTAAACGCATACCGTTCGCGCGAAAAACCCCGAAAAAAATTCAAAAATATTGAAAACGCTCTGTGATTGGTTTGTTAAATTTCTTTTTAAATTGTTGTATCGATTGCCAGGTTTATTTTTGAGTGATTTTTATGTTTTTTTTTCATGTTTATAAAAAAATGGCGGCCTTTACCTGTTGCTGTAGTAAACGTAACATAGGAACGTAAAGGGGAAGATGGGGTGAATTTTAATACGTTCTCATTGTTCTAGCGTAAATTTTTGATCGTATTTTTATTGTAAGTATTTTTGAACGTTATGATTGCGAGAAGCGCAGAGTAGAGGCGACAAAGAATGTTTCCGAATTTTATGGTCAATACAAAATATGACGTTACATTTTATATTTTACTAGCTTGCGCCCGTTACTTTGTTCGCGTTGACTTCAGAATGACTGAAGTCAATTATGTTTAATTAATTATAATAATTAATAACAAGACAGAAATAGTTTCATCCGTTTTGACACTTGCGCTGTTTTATTACCTAGATAAAGGATATCTTTTAATGTTACAGGAACCTAAAATTTTTTTGAGAAATTCTTAAGTAAAGCGATCAGAACTAGATAACTGATACAATACATATTTACTTTTTTTATTTGCAAATTTAGATCAAGTATTTTTCTTTCTAAAATGTATAATCAATATTTAATAAAAATATTTAGATAGATGGATAGATACTAACCATCGAAAGTCTCAAAGTAATGAGCAACAAAGCAGTGATGCCCTGGACTTTGTTTTGTTACTCTAAGTTCTGTGTATCGCTGCAATGGTCATGTGCAGGCGTTATCTCTTACCATCAGGAGAGCGTCTAGTTCGTCTCATTATTTTTCACATTAAAAAACTTTTTATTGTACACACCATAAACAGAAAAAAGTACAGAGAACAAAAGAACCTAATGAACTAGTGCTACACGTGGCGGCCTTATCGCCTTTTAATTTATTAAATTAGAAAAAAATTATTATTTATTTTAAAAAGTATTTATTATTTATTTCATTCTTTTTTTTTGTGAAAACATACACGTGTTATGTGACGTTTTTGAATGTTTTTTAATAATTATTTTCGGTACTTTTTTCATTGACTCAAAAAGGAGGAGGTTTTCTCAGTTCGTCTGCTGACTTTCTATTTGACTATTCATGTTTTTTTTTTGTATATGTATGTTACGCGTTCGTTCCGCCAATTATGAACAGATTTTAATGATTTTTCTCAAAAAAAACATCTAAAACTTGTATACATCGATGATATTTTCGTTTGCTCCGAAACCTCGCTGTTTCATTGGAGCAGTGCGTTTAGTTGGTCTAAGGGTCATGGAGTCAGCTTTTTTAAATTGTTAACTTATACATTATGAAGAGCCCAATGTTGTATAATAAATAGATAAAACCGCGGGCTTCTGTCAGTATTTTTTTTTTATTTTTTTTTTATGGAAAGGTAATGAGACGGTCGAGGCGCTCTCCTGATGTTAAGAGATAACGCCTGTCCATGACCATTGCAGCGATACACAGAACTTTGAGTAACAAAACAACGTCCAGGGCATCGCTGCTTTGGCACTCATTACTTTGAGACTAGATGGTTAGTCTCAACAGCCCAGTAATTTCGCTAGCTGCAGTACCCTTCAAACCGGAACACAGTAATGTTTGCACACTACTGCTTGGCGGCAGAATATCTGGTACTGCGGTGGTACCTACCTAGACGACCTCCTGCTAAGGAAATCTACCACCAAGTATGTTTAATATACGCTTTATAACACAATTTTGTCTGTCACGTGTTATTAAAACAATAAATAATCATTACCGAGCCGGGAACGGTCCTGTTGTACACTTAATTAGAGAATTAAAAACATAATTCTTCCGAATTGCCGTGTTATGAATTAATTAAGTAATTTATGGTTGACAAGCTATGTTTTCGACCACAGTTCATCTGCTATAATAAATGTATAGTATTACATTATGAATGACATAATTTAGTGCAAGTGTCGTCGTAACAACTAGCGGACACCTCGCGGTTTCATCCGCGTAGTTTCCGTTCCCGTAGGAATTCAGGGATAAAAGTAGCTAATGTTACCTGGGGGTAGTGTAGCTTCCCCACGGTGAAAGAATTTTTGAAATCGGTTCAGTAGTTTCGGAGCCTATTCAATACAAACAAACTATCAAATCTTTCCTCTTTAGAATACTACTTGCGAACGCTTCGCGGTTACACCCGCGTAGTTTCCGTTCCCGTGAGAATACAGGGATAACAGTAGCTAATGTTACCTGAAGATTGCGTAGCTTCCCAACGGTGAAAGAGTTTTTGAAATCGGTCCAGTAGTTTCGGAGCCTATTCAATACAAACAAACTATCAAATCTTTCCTCTTTAGAATACTACTTGCGAACGCTTCGCGGTTTCACCCGCGTAGTTTCCGTTCCCGTGAGAATACAGGGATAACAGTAGCTAATGTTACCTGAGGATAGTGTAGCTTCCCAACGGTGAAAGAGTTTTTGAAATCGGTCCAGTAGTTTCGGAGCCTATTCAATACAAACAAACTATCAAATCTTTCCTCTTTAGAATACTACTTGCGAACGCTTCGCGGTTTCACCCGCGTAGTTTCCGTTCCCGTGAGAATACAGGGATAAAAGTAGCTAATGTTACCTGAGGATTGTGTAGCTTCCCAACGGTGAAAGAGTTTATGAAATCGGTCCAGTAGTTTCGGAGCCTATTCAATACAAACAATCAAATCTTTCCTCTTTATAATCGTACAGATAAGCTACCACGACAGATAAGGGACTTGAAACCATTTTTTTAATGTTTGCCAAGTAAGGTGTTTGACCACAGTTCACTTGATGTTTAATGACGGTGCGATCGAAGATGGCAAATCACACCTAGTATGGAATGTAACTGGCTTTCAAGTGAAGCTGCTGGAACACATAGCGATGATAGCTCAGTGGCTAGCGCGGTCGGTTTCCACGCTGATGGGCGTGGGTTCAAACCCCAAGAATGAGCTTGAGCTGCCGGTAAACAAAAACATCGTGAGGAAACCATAGCATGGTGGTAGGGTATTCTTCTTCTTATTCGAAGTGGGGGCGATGAGTCCTGCACTGACGTCCCGCTTGGGGTGTATTGTGCATTTCCCCCTGCCAGCGTCTACCCGAGCCAACCCAGCTCCTTGAAATATCGGAGCGAGGCTCTGGGCCGCTGGCATAGTAGCTCCAGTGAATTGGGTGGAAAGTTCAACGACGATGACACGAATGATGGCGAAGCAGCTTCATGCAGCCTAGTAGCAATTCTAGTGCCTTCTGTGGCTTTGCAATGCAAAAGCACATGCTCTACAGTTTCATTCTCTTGCAAGCAGCCACGACATAGCGGACTATCCGTGGCTCCTAGTTTAAAGAGGTGACTATTCAAGTTGCAATGACCGGTTATGAGGCCTACTATGAGACGAAGGTCCTGTCGTTGCAGCTTCAATAGATTGTTAGTGATCTTCCTGTTAAGAATTGGAAAGGCGGTCTTACCATGTTTACAGTCGGCTTTCTTATCCCACAGGTTTTGTTGTTCTTTCTCGGTGTGACGGCGCAGTAGCTCTCGCACTTCCATCGCTGATGGTTTGCATAGAGCCACCACGTCGTCGCTTACCTGCTTTTTTGCACCCTCTTTTGCAAGAGAGTCTGCCACATTGTTACCCGAACATGATCCGTGGCTTTTCGTCCACTTGATTATGGTTCTGTACCTGCAGGAGAGTGTTTGTAGTATGGTATGACACTCAGCAATGACTTTGGACCTTGTTACAGGTCTCCTAAGTGCGTAAATGGTGGCCGCACTGTCTGTGGTGAACATGAGAATATCTTTGTCCTCCTCCCGATCCCCTGGGACAAGAAAATCATTAAGTGGCACGACTGCCCTTGCAGCCAGAAGTAGGCCCATGGCTTCCGCTTGCAGTGTTGTCGTGGTTTTGTTGGTGGTAGGGTACTTTCTAGTATTCAGCTGGCTAGCTACTACCCTCAAGTTGAAAATCTGCCGCCAAGCATCTAACGGTGTGTTCCGGCAGCCTCACTTAAGAGCCAGTTCCATTCCAGGCTAGGTGTGCTATACCATCTTTGACCACACCGTCACTTAACATCAGGTGAGCTATGGTCAAACACAGAACCTGTCCAGCAAAAAAAAAACACATCGTTAGGTGGTAGCAATCCAGCCGAGTAATAGAACCCACGGTGAGCCAACCGACCACGCTAGCCACTGAGCTATCATCGCTACAAAACAGACGAATAAACATTTAATTCAAGCCGTTTCATTTTTGAGAACGTCCCTTATCAAATATCTTTCATCGCAAAATTAACAATGCATTAAAAAAAAACGTAAGAGATGAACAGATTCAAACATTGGTTCATTGATTCGATGACGAGCCGAACAATTGAAATACGCCATCAATCCGAGGGAAAATGTAATTTATTCCGTGCCAAAATAATTGTGAAGAAGAAAAGCTTTCCAAGGTTTTTGGCGGGAATGCGGAAAGAGTTGTGTCGCTCCGTTGTATTTTTTCCAAAACTAGTGTTCGTCGAGTGTTTATACATAGAAATGGTGGTGTTTTATTCAGAAATTACCGAATCACAAGCGCGAGTGTGGGAAAGACCAAAGTCCAGTCTGGACTTTGACTATAATTATAGCTACAAGGTAACTTATTTAACTTGTGAAACTTGAAAATATAAAACACTTGATACTGGCACGCTCGAAATGCGACGTCAAAACCAAATAAAAAAAACTTTACATAGTAAACTCATATCTGTCGTGTCATTTAAAAACGGAACGATTTTCTAGCAACCAAGGAGGTAACTTATCAAAGGTTTCATTTAAATTCCGAACTGGCTTACAAAAGTCATGTTTCACCACATTATATCATTTTCCCACACTCGCGCTTGTAATTCGGCACTTTGTAAATAAAACGCCACCAATTTTTATACATAAACACTCGACAAAACACTAGTTTTGGAAAAAAATACAACAAGCGACACCGCATTCTCGCCTAAAACTCTCGCATATATTTGGTCAGTACAGCAATTTCGATTTATCTCGAAGAAGGTTGTCAAAATAATGCTCAAATTTCCAAGTACGTTTGAGAAAAAAATCATTTATTACGTCACAATCTGTACATCGATACTTACCAAGAAACATAAGTTTCCCAGATACATAACCTGAGCCTAAATTCAGTAGAAATTGCCTAGACAAATAAATTATCTTTTGGAAGTTTGGATAGGTAATCAATGATAAGATCTGATGAGTTTCGGAAAGGAAAACATTTTCATTTTTAACCACCAACGTAGAAAGAGGAGTGTCATTAATTTGACTTGTGTTTTTTTAACCGACTCAAAAAAGGAGGTTCTCAATTCGTCTGTATTTTTTTTAATGTTTGTTACGCGGTAATTCCACCAATTATAAATCGATTTTGATGATTCTTTTTATGTTTGATAGATCATACTTCAGATGTGGTCCCATTTATTTATTTAGTCCCAGTTTTTTTTTAATGTGAGACGAACGAGACTCTCTCCTGATGGTAAGAGATAACGCCTGTCCATGACCATTGCCGCGATACACAGAACTTTGAGCAATAAAACGAAGTCCAGGCATCGCTGCTTTGGCGCTCATTACTTTCGAGGCTTTCGATGGTTAGTCTCAACAGCCCAGCAATTGGCAAGCTGACGTAGAAATGGGCTGAACGTACTGTCGCGGAACCGATAACTGCTGAGATAGACGTGTTCTGCGTATTAGTAAACTAAGCTTAGGACGCCCTACGACTCGATAGAGTGACGATATGCGTAGGACAGTTGATTTGAGTGCTGTGTAGCTTGTGTGGCTTCAATAGGCTGATGATAATGAAGTGATTTAATTGTTCAACGGATTTCGGCGAAACCTGAAATGTAAATAATGCTTTGGATGATTGAACATGCCCCTAGGCAAGTTGTTATCCAAAAAACACGAATTATACTAGGGGACGCAGCCAATTTGCAAAGGATTCATATAATATGAATATTTTCTTTAATATTTCTATCTCGTACAAATTTTTGTACAGTCCAAGAGCAAAATGTGTATGTACATGAAATTTACCTGAAATTCAGCGGGAAAATTTCTTATTAGCAAAACTACCCGCTCTTGAGTCCAATTTCAGACGAAAGTTGTACCTTTTGGCACAAATTACCTTCAAGGGGGAAATTTTGTTTAGTATCTACAGAACAACTTATCTCTTGGACGAACGAGATAACTGAAACAAGTATAATTAAGATAAACCAGTTATACGCTCCAAACTATGACCGATGCTTGCCTAAATTTGTTTTTCTTTAAATTAATTTTTATCTTATAATAAATAAATGTGGGTGTTCTATAATTATGTATTATAAGTATGTATTTGCAAAAAAAAAAGTATTTACGTATTCTATCAGTTATCTGACTTCCATCACACAGGCTCTGCTTAGTTTGGGGTCGAATGGCGCTGTGTGTAATGTCTTACCTTTTCTTTTTTTTTTTTTTTAATATCATTGTCATTATCTTGTTCAAGCAGTTTAACAAATAGTATTGTTTTTTAATGTGTTCAGTGCAATAATGTAAAGAAAAGTCGTGTGATGTCGGAGACTCCATCGCGCATCTCGTCTATGGTAAATCCAAAATGCAAGACGCATGAAATGTGGGCTGCTATGACAAGGTCAATTGAGATCCTGGTCGCTTTCTTCGAATATTATGCGCAGAGGTAAGCATTTATAATATAATTATCATATTAAAAAACTTAGTCTAAAAAACCGTCAGAGGAGGGATATGTGGCCAGAATGCTGGCAACATTGCCACGCTGGATGGCAATGCTTAGCTTTTGACCAAAGTAGATATCAGCATTCTGGTCACCTGACGCTTCCTCTAGACGTTTGGCCAGGTCCCGATACAGTTCGAGAGCGGCCGGCCCCCACGGACCGGCCGCTTATTATAATTTAAGGTATTTTTTATTTTGTTTAATAAATAAAGTTTTTTAATACACGCATGAGTGTGTAACTATCATATTTACGACTCTATAAATGTTTATATATAAGAAACACGTGTCGGCAAATGGTTACTGCAGAGAGGAGGATTTTAAGACTTATGGTTATTTTATTAGATTTTTTGTTATTTCAATTAAATTTTTGTCAAATCATATTTTTAGGTTTATGTCAAATTAGTTTTAGATTTTAAGTAAGATTAGGTTTTTAATTAATAAGCAGTGTCAAATTAGTTTAATTTAAGTCCTCATCATTATTGGAACTGGAACGACTGTTAAACGGAAATAAACTAGATATAATTATACCTTAAACATTCAAAATGAACTTCCGCAAAGTAACGCCTGAATCAACTAATTTTATATATAACTTGCAAACGCCTCGCGGTTTCCGTCCCCGTAGGAATACAGGTATAAAAAGTATGTATGTCACCCGGGGATAGTGTAGCTTCCCAACGGTGAAAGAATTTTTGAAATCGGTCCAGTAGTTTCGGAGCCTATTCAATACAAACAAACTTTCCTTTTTATAATAGTATAAATAGCTGTATATTTGTAGTTTTGTAGTGATGACAATCACTACAAAACTACAAATATACATTGCATACATAGCTCATTGCTTAGCGCGGTCAGTTCACAGGCCACAGGCGTGGTTTCAAAGAGTGCTTCTATGATGATGACGTGTCGTCTACATGTTTATGGACGGGCTACCAAATAGAAAAAATTATAAATCTGTCAAATTTTAATGTAATAATTGTTAATTACTTGTAATAATTAAATTGTAACTAATGTAATCCCACTAATATTATAAATGTGAAAGTTTGGATGGATGTTTGTTACTCTTTCACGCAAAAACTACGGAACGGATTTGGATGAAATTTGGTATGTAGGTAGCCGCGACTTTGGATTAACACATACGCTACTTTCTATCCCGAAGCATAGCGGGTAACACTGCAGGGCGCAACTAGTATATATATATGTATTTTATGCTTAATTTACAACTAGATTGTAGCTCAATACTTTTGCAAGTTGCTCAAATACCGTCTTAGCCACGACACAAAAGGCGAAATCAGCAAAAACAAAACCTAAATCCTGGAAAAGGTCCAAGCCTTTACTGTTTCGCGACAAATAACGTCAAAGACTGAACGATCTCAGTTATCCCAACAAATGCTCGCAATTTTTAATCAGAATGATCCTTTCTGTACAAAGCAGCTCCGTAATATTGCCGCCATTTTCAGGGCTCTACAAATGTTGGGTATGGTAGAAACCCTTATCATTTTTAGTGATAAATAGTTGCCTGAGAAGCAAGAAGTGGCGGCCTTAGGGGGTGGCAAACTGGGCAACCGGATTGGATGAAATTTGGTATGGAGGTAGCTTACATCCTGGATTAACACAGGCTACTTTTCATCCCGAAAACATGTAGCGGGTAACACAGCTGGGCTCAGCTAGTTCTTTATAAACTGTACTCATTTCTCTGAAATAAATGTATCTTTAATTTTTTCCCATTCCCACCAAAAAGTCGGGCGTATACCATAAAACAAAAAAAAAAATACCAAGAAAAAATTCTACTAAATTTCTTTTCCCCAGAATTGCAAAGATCCACAGGGAAAACTAGTTCTGCCCTAAATAAACAGGAAAGGAAATGTTTTATCCCAGTAAGCCCCTATTTATCTAAGAACCTATCTATCTAGTATTATCGAGATATCTCAACACTTTCTGTCCAAAAGATTTATTAGGCCCTTTATTTTGACCCAAACCAGTATAACCAGGACCAATGATCGCGATTGATACATACATCCTACTATACTATTCTATTTTGTGGTAGATTTCCTTAGCAGGTGGTCATCTAGGTAGGTACCACCGCAGTACCAGATATTCTGCCGACAAGCAGTAGTGTGTAAACATTACTGTGTTCCGGTTCGAAGGGTACTGCAGCGAAATTACTGCGCTGTTGAAACTAACCATCGAAATTCTCAAAGTAATGAGCGCCAAAGCAGCGATGCCCCGGATTTTGTTTTGTTACTGAAAGTTCTGTGTATCGCTGCAATGGTCATGGGCATGCGTTATCTCTTACCATCAGGAGAGCGCACAGTCCGTCTACAACAAACAAAGTCCCATAAATATTTATTTGAAAGAAAGATAGATAACATGAAAATGATTTTTTTTATTTTGGAACACAGAACACACAAAAATAACAACAAATAGGTCTCCGTTTATTTGTTATTGTTTTTGTGTTTGCACCTATTTTTGTTACAAAATAAAATCTTTTTCTTTCTTGACAGCCCTGTTGGTTCATTAGTAGTATGTCTGCCATGAGAGCTGTAGGGCGTGGGTTCGATTCCCACCCAGGACAAGCATTTTGTAATGTAAAACCAAATGTTTGTTCTGTGTCTGGGTATACTGTATGTACTATAAGTATGTATTTACAAAAAAAAACTATGTATTTTATCAGTTATCTGTCCTCCATAGTACAAGCTTTACTTTGTATGTATTATAAGTATGTGTTTACAAAAAAAAAAAAGTATTTAAGTATTCTATCAGTTATCTGACTTCCATAGCACAAGCTCTGCTTAGTTTGGGGTCAGATGGCGCTGTGTGTATAGTCCTACGATATTTATTTATTTTATTTATTTTGGGTCAGATGGCGCTGTGTGTAATGTCCTACGATATTTATTATTTATTATTTCTTTTAAACCTAGCTTCGCAACCATAATAGTAAAATTACCCAGGGCATACCGCGTGGCGAAGCTAGTTTAAAAATAAACGAGCTTTTCCCGCTGATTCAATTTAATGGGTTCAATTCAATCTGCAAAACGTTGACTACGTTTTGCAGATTGCATTTAAAAGGCATCTTTTGATAAATGAATGAAAGTGATTTTGGATTTCAATCAGAGAGCTTTTCATCATCCGAATACGTAAAATGGCGTGTGTTCTTAACGGTTTATGTTCTTACCATGTAAAAGTAATTAGACGAACCAAATAACCAAAGTTCCATTCCAGACTAGGTGTGCTTTACCATCTTCGACCACACCTTCACTTAACATCAGGTGAGCTGTGGTCAAACACCTAGCCTGTCTACCATTAAAAAAAAAAAAAAAAAAACCTCTTGATGGTAAGAGATAACGCTTTTTCGGTGACTATTACACTGGTGGTTAAAACTTTGAGTAACTAAACAATGTGGAGGATAACTGCTTTGGTGCTCATTACTTTGAGAGTGCCAATAACGTAATGCAGATATTTGAGGCCGCAGGAATATACCGTTAGATGTTTGGCGGTAGATTAGCTCAAGCTCATTGTTAGGTTATGAACCCAAACCTACCACCCTTAACACTGAGCTATAATCACTAAGGTATTGTTGCTTTGGCGCTCTTCAGACTGGATGGTTAGTCTCAACAGCCCTGTAATTTCGCTAGCTGTAGTACTCTTCAAACTGGAACACACTACTGCTTGGCGGCAAAATATCTGGTACTGCAGCGATATTTACTTGGTGGTGGATCTCCATAGCGGGTACCGTCTGGGTAGGTACCACCGCAGTACCAGTTATTGTGCCGCTAAGCAGTAGTGTGAAAACATTACTGTTTTCCGGTTTGAAGGCACTGCAGCTAGCGAAATTACTGGGCTGTTGAGACTAACCATTGAAAGTCTCAAAGTAATGAGCGCCAAAACAGCGATGCCCGGACTTTGTTTTGTTACTCAAAGTTCTATGTAACGCTGCAATGGTATTATCTCTTACCATCAGGAGAGCGTTTCGTTCGTCTCAATACATTTTACAAAAAAAAAAGAAAAAAAACCTACCTAGACGACCCCCTGCTAAAGAGATCTACCGCGAAAAAGTTTCACAAGCGTATTTTAATTTTTAAAACTGATATAATACGTCGAGTGGCAACCTTACAGCATGTGCCTCACGGTGAGGAAGGACAACCTACATATTAAAAACACTTGTACAAAATGGGTCCTGCGACCTTAATTCGTTTATGTACAACAATTAATGGACGCAATTATCGCTACGTTTCGTAGATAAATTTAAATGTGTCATATTAAAAGTAAATCAAGTCGGTACAACAAGTATAAATTAAATAAATTAAAAAGACCTGACAGGTTTATACTTGTATAGTGTTCTACTAGTCAATCCCTTTCATTTGATACCCATATTGAGGGAGTTGTGAAAAAATATGTAATCCGCCATTTTGTGGCGGCGGCCATCTTGGACCGATTTTCATCAAACATAGCTAAGAACGCTCGGGAGCGTTTTTAGCTAGAGCTAGTTCCATTCTAGATTAAGTTTTAGACGATCACCGTATTCGACCACACCCTCACAAACATCCGAGCCTCGATCACGAAAATTTATCGAATTCGCATCGTAAATGTGTCGAGTCTTAAAAAAATAAAAAAGTCTACCATAAAATGAAATATCAAAAAGCGATTTTTGATTAGCGTTTCAGCTCTTACTGTTTAAAATTATATTGTAAGTAGTATTTAAGAGATCGCGGTATTAATTTGTCGTGACACTCCCGGTAGTAATTTAGCTTGTTTACCCGTAAATAGGGGTAATTTACCCATGATGACGCTTTAATGTACGGCGTAATCACCGATTTGACTGGGTAAACAATTTCTGGCAACTATCCGCAGATTTGCAGATTTTCAGCTTGAGGGTGGTAGCTAGCCAGCCGAGTACTAGAGAGTACGCTACCACCATGCTATGGTTTCCTCACGATATTTTCCTTCACCGGCAGCTCAAGCTTATTGTTGGGTTTTGAAGCCGCGCCCTTAGTCGTGCGAACCGACTGCGCTAACGAATGAACCACACCGTATCAGGCAGGATTTTTTATTTTTATGTAAAAAGTAATGAGACGAACGATACGCTCTCCTGATGGTAAGTGATAACGCCTGTCCGTGACCATTGCAGCGATACACGGAACTTTGAGAAACAAACGCTGGTCAAACGTGAGTCTATCACACTAATAATAAATAAAGGCGAAAGTTTGTGCGCGTGTAAGTGTGTTTATATGTTTGTGACTTTTGTGAAATGTGAAATTTGGTATGTAGATAGCTGACATCCTGGATTAACACATAGGCTACTTTTTACTGTATGATAGGTTTGACGGCCCTGTTGGTTCATTGGTAGTATGTCTGCTCCGAGAGCTGAAAGGCGTGGGTTCGATTCCTACCTAGGACGTAAACAAATTTAATGTTTGTTCTTTGTCTGGGTGTACTGTATGTATTATAAGTATGTATTTACAAAGAGATAAAAAAGTATTTAAGCATTCTATCAGCTATCTGTCCTCTATAGTACAAGCTTGCTTAGCTTGGGGTCAGATGGCGCTGTGTGTAGTGTCCTACGATATTTATTTATTTATTAATTTTTAACTCGAAAACATGTAGTTTTCTTGTGGAAACAGTGGGTAACACCGCGGTGCGTAGCTAGTTAAGAAACAAAAGAATATTAGCCTAGTGAAATCGTTCAAAAGACTTTTATAAGTTATCAAAGAACCCTTTGTGTTCCAAATATACTACATTATTATTTTTGTCTACATAATTTACCTCAAGACCGCTTCCACGCTACCCTCAGTCACGGGTCAGTGACGGCGAAAGTATCGATAATTTATTATAATAATATCGATGTTTCACCTGACCTATAAGCATGGACGTCACAACACTACTTTTTCCTAAAATAATATCTCACAAGTTTTCTTATAAGTAATAATTTATAGTAAAATCGTGTTTACTTTTAATGACTGGCTAGGTGTTTGATTACAGCATTTGTAGCGATGATAGCTCAGGGGTTAACGCGGTCGGTTCGCACGCCGAAGGGCATGGGTTCAAACCCTAACACTGAGCTTGAGCTGCCGGTGAAGGAAACCATAGCATGGTGGTAGGGTACTTTAGTACTCGGCTGGCTAGCTACCACCCTCAAGTTGAAAATCTGCCGCGAAGCACCTAACGGTGTGTTCCGGCTGCCTCACTTGAGAGCCAGTTCTATTGTGCTTTACCACCTTCGACCACACCGTCACTTTACATCAGGTGAGCTGTGGTCAAACACCTAGCTTGTCAAACATAAAAAAAAATAGCTTACCTGATGTTAATTGGTGCGGTGGAAGGTAATTGACACATCTAGCTTATATTAATACTGACTCTCAAGTGTGGCTGCTGAAGTGAAAGAAAGTGACTTTTTAACTGACTGTATGTTTTTTTGTTTGTTCGTATGTTATGCGATCATTCCGCCAATTATGAATCAATTTTGATGATTCTTTTTTTGGTTGGTAGATCATACTTCAGAGGTGGTCCCATATAATACGCTGGTCACACTCAGTATGACCAGTATTATGCTGAGGTGAGCCCTTATTTTGTAACTGTTCGTTTTTGTTTTTTGTATCTTTAAGTTACACAATAATATATTTTTCTTTCTTTCTTTCAAATTTTATCGAGATCGATCGAGCTATTTAAAAAAACCGGCCAAGTGCGATTCGGACTCGCGCACGAAGGGTTCCGTACCATTATCTATAAAAACGGCAAAACAATCACCTTTGTTGTGTGGGAGCCCCCTTAAATACTTGTTTTATTTTATATTTTAATATTTAAATAAAAAAAGAAAGAAAAGAATATTATTTTTTATTTTGTAACACAGAACACAACAAACAGAGACAAACAGTTACAAAATAGGGGCTCACCTCAGCATAATACTAGTCATACTAAGTGGTATGACCAGCGCTGGTCTTCCGGTAATTGTTGTTTTAGCGGCAACAGAAATACATCATCTGTGAAAATTTCAATTGTCTAACTATCACGGTTCATGAGATAACAGCCTGGTGACAGAGGGACAGACAGCGAAATCTTAGTAATAGGGTCCCGTTTTACCCTTTGGATACGGAACCCTAAAAATCAACAAAAGTCTTAAAATTGTATACATCGATGATATTTTCGTTTTCTCCGAAACCTCGCTGTTTCATTGGAGCAGTGCGTTTAGTTGGCCTAAGGGTCATGGAGTCGGCTTTTTTATTGTAAATTTACATGTTATGTTAAACAAGTAGGAGACGATCTGGATAGAATTAAATCAACAAATCGTCGCAAATGGAAAGTTTATCGAAGCCACAAAATACCTTTTCGCTATTAACATGTAAATGTCCCGTTATGGCGGCTGTTACTCGTTATAAATAAAGATGAAGTCACACTGTAAGCTAAGATATCATAGCGAAGTTAAAATGATTGATTGATTGATGGATTGATTGATTGGTTAATTGATTGATTGATTGGTTGATTGATTGGTTGATCGATTGATTAATTGACTGATTGATTAACTCTTTATTGTACACACTAAAAAAATACAATACAGAAGAAATAAACTTAATTAATACAACTTAACTTGGCTCAAGTTGGCTTTGAAACCTGGGTGGTAAATCTCCCATATGTATTCAATGCAGAAGCTTGTCTATTCAATCGCCAAGCAGTGCGCAAACATTATAAATAGATAGCCAAGACTGGCCAAACCAAGACTTAGTTTAGTGCAGGGACCGCTGTAAATGTTTGTATAATGTATCTGCACAATGGTTAGTAAAGTCTTATTATTATTATTATAGAAACTCTTTATTATGCACAACAAAAAACAAAACCAAAACAAAATGACAAAAACAAACAACAACAGAAAAAAAGGATAGAAAACAAAACAAAAAAAAAAGAAAACAAAATAATCTTATGAGGGAGTTTTGGCGGGAACGCGGGAAGAGTCGTGTCGCTCCGTTGTATTTTTTTCCAAAACTTGTGTTTTGTCGAGTGTTTATGCATAAAAATGGTGGTGTTTTATTCATAAAGTGCCGAATTACATGCGTGAGTGTGGGAAAATGATATAATGTGGTGAAACATGACTTTTCGTGGTGCTTCCAAAACTCCATCGAAGCTTTATAGTAAAGTCGCCACTACTTTACTAAAGCATGACTGGACTTGACTGACACAATCTGGACTTGACTAAGACTAGACTTTGACTATAACTAGCTACGAGGACACTTATTTAACTTTTGTAACTTGAAAATATATAAATACTTGACACTGGCAAATGCTAAAACGCGACGCCAAAACCAAAGAAAAAAAATAATCTTATGAGCTAAGTTTGCTTGTTCGTTCATTTCCTTCGTTCTTTAGTTTGGCTTGCAGTGTGGCCCTATCCTAATATTGTTTGAAAATCGAAAATGCTATTTAACTTTATTAGCTTGTGAAAATTCATGGTTGCCTTCGTAAATGGATACAATGGATAGAGGTGTGAAAACGCTGAGTTGAAGGGTTATATTTGTGGGTTAGCTGGTGACATAAATCGATAACGAAGGCTTAATATGTTTTCAAAACAAGCTAAGTTTAGAAAATTAAAAGACCACGTACGACCACAAACATTTTATATTCTTTAGAAACATAATATAGTCTACCGGTGTGAAGTTGGCAGCTAAATCAAGCAGCCTATAACACGACCAAGTAAAAATGACTTTTTTGTGAAGTTAGCGGCCAACGTCAATTTGACCTCTAATCCTTCCATATAAATAATTTTTTGCCATTTATAGACAAATCAGTGTTGCCAGAGACTAATTTTTCACTGCCGTGTATGGTGGGGAAAATTGCCGTGTTTATAAGGAAAAGCTATCTTCGATTGCCGTAGCAAATAAATAAAATAAAACATGTTTATTTTTATATTGTAATAATTTTAATTAATAAAAAATGTTGAAGTTTTGATAGCTTTTTCAGGGGAAAGATATTTCAGCAGTGGTAGCAATCTGTTGTTGAAATCGTAATGTTTGGTAATTTGAACGCAGCTTAACACAAGAATATATTTCGTATAAATCGTAAATATTCTTTTTAGGTGTACTTGCCCCCTCGTCACTTTCAGAGTCCATGACTCAACTTATCACAAAAAAAGAATTCACACGAGCTCTAACCAATTGTTTGCTCTAACTACTGTTTTATTCAAGCAATTGTGATTTACCGCAAATAGAGACCAAAATAAATGCCAGTAGCTGTGATTTCACAATAAAATTATGCTCCATTTGTCCATAAATGGGAAAAAATTGTTTGTATGGAAACCTTAAGAACTGCTTTTTTTTACACTATTTAGAAAAGATATACTTAAAAATGTAAACTGCTTGACACTGGCAGAGAAAAAACAAAGTACGATGCCAAAAAATAAAAAAAAAGTATGTCACCGGAACACCACTAAAGCTATACCTACATTAAAAAACTCAATTAGAATTCCATCCGCGACCCGGTACCTAATGGCTTACTGATTGTAATCGATTATTCCATTCGAATTGTTTCAGTTAATCGAGTCAGCTTAATGATTCTGAATGAACTGACACGTGTAAAGCGTTAATCGAATAATTTCACCATGTTACTTCGAAATTACAAAATACAAATAATCTTTATTAAGGCGGTTCGATTTCCATACAAAGAAATGTTTGCCATTTGTGGATAAATGGAGCATAATTTTACAGTGAAATCACAGCTACTGGCATTTATTTTGGTCCTTATTTGCGTTAAATCACAATTGCCTGAATAAAACAGTAGATTATTAGCAGAAAATCAAATTTCTGAATTATTTATGACTGTATGATTTTTGAATAAAACAGTAAATTATGCTAATAATCTACTGTTTTAATCAAGCAATTGTAATTGACCGCAAATAAAGACCAAAATAAATTCCAGTAGCTGTGATTTCACTGCAAAATTATGCTCCATTTATGGTTTTTAGGGTTCCGTACCCAAAGGGTAAAAACGGGACCCTATTACTGAGACTTCGCTGTCCGTCCGTCCGTCCGTCTGTCACCAGGCTGTATCTCAAGAACGGTGATAGCTAGGCAGTTGAAATTTTCACAGATAATGTATTTCTATTGCCGCAAATACTAAAATTAAAATAAATATTTAAGGGGGGCTCCCATACAACAAACGTGATTTGTTTGCCGTTTTTATAGATTTTGGTACGGAACCCTTCGTGCACGAGTCCGACTCGCACTTGGCCGGTTTAATATCACATCAGTATGTCTACTATTCATGTGCAATGTAATTCTCGCAAATCGATATGCTAGACCGTCTCAATATCGATCACATCGCGTCGCGTCATAAAGAAGACCCTAAGTCTAATAGATATATTTCTTACCTTCCGTTCCGCCTGCAGACCAAGATAGCGTAAAGCTATTTAATAGTTACGTACTTAATGTCGGCTTATGTTATGATTGAGAGAATTTAGTATTAGACTCTTGGGTTATTTCATTTTCATAAACGGCTGTGGTTTGTGTAGATATGATCGTGATTTTAATTATTCCACATAGTTTAGCGAGCTCCTTTCAAGTTATCTGCTAAACTTTATACAGGGTGCGTGAAGTATAGATACACTATAAGTATCTTAAGTATATTGCAAGCATGTTTGGCACACCGTAATTATATTTGGGGAGTTTTGGCGGGGACGCGGAAAGAGTCGTGTCGCCGTTGTATTTTTTTCCAAAACTGGTGTTTTGTCGAGTGTTTATGCATAAAAATGGTGGTGTTTTATTCCTGTGCTGAATCACAAGCGCGAGTGTGGGAAAATGATATAATGTGGTGAAACATGAGTTTTCGTGTTGCTTCCAAAACTCCATCGAAGCTTTATAGTAAAAGTCGCCACTACTTTACTAAAGCATGACTGGACTTGACTGACACGGACTATACTTGACCAAGACAAGACTTTGACTATAACTTTAGCTACGAGGACACTTATTTAACTTTTAAAACTTGAAAATATGTAAATACTTGATACTGGCAAATGCTAAAACGCGACGCCAAAACCAAAGAAAAAAAAAACGTATTTAGTACATTGCAAGTATTTTAGTACATAAATTAAAAAAAAAAAAACATGAAAAAGTAAATGATAATAACAACACAAACATGTTTATAATTTATAAACAGGCTTAACTTAAAATTATGACACAAATATTTTAGGATATTCATCATCATCATCATCATCAGCCTTTTGTAGTCCACTGCTGGACATAGGCCTCTCCCAAGACACGCCACTCAGCCCGATCTTCGGCTTTTCGCTTCCATCCACCGTCAGCTGTCCTACGTATATCGTCACTCCATCGAGTCTCAGGGCGTCCTACGCTACGTTTGGCTATTCGCGGTCTATGACTACGCGGACTACGCGGACTATGGGCACAAACCTCCCATGATAAACTCTACATTTAGGACATTATCCAACAAAATATTCAAATAAATCTTTAATATTTATTATTAATTACCTGCTACTCATACATATAATATAAACATATATTATGATAAACATTATATTGTATTATTTTTAGTGTGTGTAATGAAGGGTTAATCAATCAATACTTACTTGGTGACGGATCTCCTTAGCAGGAGGCCGTCTAGGTAGGTACCACCGCAGTACCAGATATTCTGCCGCTGAGCAGTAGTGTGTAAACATTATTGACAGCCCTGTTGGTTCATTGGTAGTACGTCTGCTCCAAGAGCCGAAGGGCGTGGGTTCGATTCCCACCCAGAACAAGCATTTTGTGATATAAACAAATGTTTGTTCTGTGTCTGGGTGTTCTGTATGTATTATAAGTACGCATTTACAAAAAACAAAAACTATTTAAGTATTCTATCAGTTATCTGACTTCCATAGCACAAGCTTTGCTTAGTTTGGGGTCAGATGGCGCTGTGTGTAATGTCCTATGATATTTATTATTTATTTATTTAACTGTGTTACGGTTCGAAGGGTATAGCAGCTAGCGAAATTACTGGGCTGTAGAGACTAACCATCGAAAGTCTCAAAGTAATGAGCGTCAAAGCAGTGAAGCCCTGGATTTTGTTTCGTCACTCAAAGTTCTGTGTATCGCTGCAATGGTCATGGGCAGGCGTTATCTCTTACCAACAGGAGAGCGTCTCGTTCATCTCATTACTTTTTACATTAAAAAAAACAGTTTTGCCCGTAATGAAAGCTATTCATAATGACGAGTACAAAGTCTTAGTTTCGGTCTCGGTTAAGTACAAATCAAATTTATAACCCATTTATAATTCCATCAAATTTCAATCATAGGTAACCGGCGTAAACCGTGAAATGCCTTGAATGTTTCATCAGTTTGCAAAGGTACGATCTGCTACATATCAATCAGTATCCATGAAACCACAAATCAATCAGATGTATACTTCCTTGTATCTGTATATAGTGTTATAAATCCCTAACTGGGAATTCGGTATGTAAAAGTTTTTGTTTTGTATTTATTTTATATTTTTTACTGATAGTAAACTTTATTTTATGAAACCGATTTGAATATTTTGGCTTTATATTGGCGGTAGTTTAATTTTAATACGTTTTCAAACTTTTTATAGTTATGACGTCATGAAATCGGCTGAATGAGTAGAATATGCCTTTGCCATATGAAACAAAAAAGTATACAAAACATTTGACACATTTCATTAACTTTGACAACAGAACTGACAAGTTTTTTTTTTATTTACCCCATCGGGCAAGCTAAAGCTGTAAAGCCATTCTGTTACGTCTTCTGTTTTTGACATGCCATGAAGTTTGTTTGCGTTTGACCACACCCTGCCTGACGTTAGTAGTTATGCGGTCCAGGAAAATTGTTTACTCTACATTCGAAGGCATCCAAATTGTAGTTGTTGATTTGTAACAGTTAACAAATCTTATGCCATGAAAGCGATATCAGAGTTCAAATAACGTTTAAAGTAAAATAATTCAGATATTTGTATCAAATAAGCGAAAAACAACTCTACGTACGTGTATTGAAGAAATTATTATGACCGCCGATGACTTGACATTGATAAATTTGGTTTTGGTTTGCCATTGCTTTTTTAGTCAATGAAAGTTGCCCGACGAGGTGACGTCATGAGACATCAATTGAAATTCAAGTTTGATTTATGCTTTTTATTTATTTATAAACCCCATCTCATAGTTTACATAGTTTTAAACGTAACAATATTGTACAGAAATGTACTATTTCGAAATGGTTTTGGAATCAGTAAAGTTTTTTTTTCTTTACATACCGAATTGCATAGCGTTATGTGGTCTCTTTTTTGTCATAGGACTACAAATAAAAGTTATTGCCATACTGACAGCGCTGTTGGGTCATTGGTAGTATGTTTGCTTCGAGAGCTAAGGGGCGTGGGTTCGATTCCCACACAGGACTAACATTTGTGTGACTAAGATCGATGTTTGTTCTGTGTCTCTGTGTACTGTATGTATTTACAAAAAAAAAACTGTTGAAGTATTCTGTTAGCTGTCATGTTAGGTTCCCATAGTACAAGCTTTGCTTAGTTTGGGGCTAGACGCTGTGTTAAATGTCTTCCAATATTTATTTATTGAGCCTAAATCTTTCTCTTATACCTTTTTTAATATTAAATGCGCTAATTAGCACATCATAAATATGTGCGAGCCGACCGCGCTAACCACTGAGCCGTCATCGCTACAATTTTTATTATTCACTAGCTGCGCCCCGCGGTGTTACCACTACATGTTACGCGCTACATGTTTTTGGGATAAAAAGTAGCCTATGTGTTAATTCAGGATCTCGGCTACCTCGGCTTTGCTTAGTTTGGGGTCAGATGGCGATGTGTGTAATGTCTTATGATACCTACCTACCTGTCAACCATAAAAAAACGGAGAGAGGAGTCTTAGTAATAAGGTCCCGTTCCACCCTTTGGGTACGGAACCCTAAAAACAAACGAATCATCTTTGTATCTTCAAACGTAGAACATCGACCAGTTGTAAATAATTCAATACTAGTTAAATCAATCATTTCAACCGCGACAAACATACAATTTAACTGGGACGTATAACTGGGACGTGCCTGGGACAATAAGTAGGACATATCCGGGACATTACCGGGACATGGCATGATAGGGTGACTGACATCGGGGAGATAGCAACGATTCTACACAGGGTGGAGAGATGGATCAGTGGATGAATGAGGAGCTCTCAGCTATTCCATATTTATCCTACGTATATTATAAACTAGCAGACGCCTCACGGTTTCATCCGCGCAGTTCCCATTTTCATGGAAATACAGGGATAAAAAGTAGCATATGACACTTGGGAATAGTGAAGCTTCCCGACAGTGAAAGAATTTTTGAAATCAGTCCAGTAGTTTCGGAGCCTGTTCCATACAAACAAACAAACAATCAAATATTTCCTCTTTATACTATAATATTACTAGCCGATGCCTCGCGGTTTCACCCGCATAGTTCCCATTCCCGTGGGAATACAGGGATAAAAAAGTAGCCTATGCCACCCAGGGATAGTGTAGCTTCCCAACGGTGAAAGAGTTTTGAAACTTCAGCAGAAATGTTCCGCAGTAAAAACTAACAGTGTTATTTCTTTTTTTCAGGTAAGTTCCTCAGGAAAATTCGAAAACACTGAGTGAGTTTTGAGGAGATTTTATCAAACGTTTAGAGGAAGGAGGCTTCAGGTGACCAGAATGCTGGCATCTACTTTGGTCATGAGCTAAGCATTGCCATCCAGCGTGGCAATGCTGCCAGCATTCTGGCCATATATCCCTTCTCTGACGGACTTTTAGATTAAGTTTTCTGTATACATTTTGTAAATAGTATTAATTTAAGTTCTTTTTATTTTGTTTAATAAATAAACTATTTTTTTAATGAAAAAGTTATCTTTTTGGTATCGTCAACGGGTAAATGATTATTAAAATATATAAATAAATATCGTAGGACATTACACACAGCATCTGACCCCAAACTAAGCAAAGCTTGTACTATGAGAGTCAGGTAACTGATAGAATACTTAAATACTTTTTTGTTGTTGTAAATACATACTTATAATACATACTGTACAGTACACACAGATGTAAAAACAAACATTTGGTTTTACATCACAAAATGCTTGTCCTGGGTGGGAATTGAACCCACGCCCCACAGCTCTTGAAGCAGACATGCTACCAATGAGCCAACAGGGCTGTCATATTATTTAAGTGTCTTACTAGTTCAATTGGTAGCTCTATTTCTAGAGTTAAGCAGCGTGGGATCGATACCCATCCAGGACAAAATTTGTGTAACAACCTTTTTTTCTTTATACTGGCCAGGTTAGGTGTTTGACCACAGCTCACCTGATGTTTTTTTTTTAATGTAAATGTAATGAGACGAACGATGCGCTCTTCTGATGGTAAGAGATAACGCATGTCCATGACCATTGCAGCGATACACAGAACTTTGAGTAGCAAAACAAAGTCCGGGGCATCGCTGCTTTGGCGCTCATTAGTTCGAGACTTTCGATGGTTAGTCTCAAGAGCACAGTAATTTAGCTAGCTGCATTACCCTGCAAACCGGAAAACAGTAATGTTTACACACTACTGCTTGGTGGCAGAATAACTGGTACTGCGGTGGTACCTACCTAGATGACTTTCTGCTAAGGAGATCTACCACCAAGTAGGTAAAGAGTGCTACCACCAAGTAGTACTCGTACTAGAAAGTATCCTATTCGTACCACCATGCAGTTTTGATATGCATGCATTTGGTAATATATCTGTTTTAAAAGCGTGTAGTGTCTAAAATAAAAAACCGGCCAAGTGCGAGTCGGACTCACACACGGAGGGTTCCGTACCATTATCTATAATAAAACTAAATATTCTATGAATAGTTAAAGCATCCACCTGTCACCGTTATTAGTATCGAGAAAGAAACGGTAAAAAATCAAGTTTGTTGTATGGGAGCCTCCCTTAAATATTTATTTTATTTTATTTTTAGTATTTGTTGTTATAGCGGCAATAGAAATACATCATCTGAGAAAATTTCAACTGTCTAGCTATCACCGTTCTTGAGATACAGCCTGGTGACAGACGGACGGACGAACAGCGAAGTCTCAGTAATAGGGTCCCCTTTGGGTACGGAACCCTAAAAAGAATTATGAAAATCAATTCATTATTGGCGCAATGATCGCGTATCATACGTCCACGAAAAAAAAACATCTAGTCGAATTGAGAACCTTTTTGGAGTTTAAAAAAAAGGCGCGTGAATTTGTAGTTTTTCCTCTAAAATTAATTCCTTTAAAACTTTCAAATATCGAAGTCGAATTAACCGTAAGAACATTTTCCGCGCGAAAATAGGAATTAATAAAATTACTGGCCAATTGCTTGAGAAGGGAAGCGAAGGGAAAGTTTTCGCTTTAATATTGTCAGAAGTCGGTATTTTAACTACTCTACTGCCATTTTATAGC
Source organism: Biston betularia (assembly GCA_905404145.2). Lineage (NCBI taxonomy): Eukaryota > Metazoa > Arthropoda > Insecta > Lepidoptera > Geometridae > Biston > Biston betularia. Next base: position 2,976,851 of record FR989891.1, read on the forward strand.
GCCATTAAATTACCCTGAGAGGTCTTCGATATAAGGTTATATACGCTACATTCTAGCGAAGTTTTAAGATTTAATTTTTAATCGAACTGACTCAAAAATAAAAAAGGTTCTCAATTTGACTGTATGTAACGCGTTCATTCTACCAATTATGAATCAATTTTTATGATTATTTTTTGCTTGGTAAATCATACTACTTCATAATTATACTCAGTGGTAGATCTCCTTAGCAGGAGGTCGTCTAGGTAGGTACCACCGCAGTACCAGTTATTCTGCCGCTAAGCAGTAGTGTGTAAACATTACTGTGTTCCGGTTCGAAGGGTACTGCAGCTGTTGAGACTAACCATCGAAAGTCTCAAAGTAATGAGCACCAAAGCAGCGATGCCCTGGACTTTGTTTTATTAGGTACTCAAAGTTCTGTGTATCGCTGCAATGGTCATGGACAGGCGTTATCTCTTACCAACAGGAGAGCGTCTCGTTTCATAATTACTTACTAGTAATTCAATAATCTTTAAGTTTGAAATTCTCGTCATAAAATAGGATGTAGACTCGAGAAATTGTATTTTTAATATCCGAAATAAGTTTATAATGATACAAGCGAACGTTGTTTCTGATGGTAAGCAATCACCTGAAAGCTCTATCGTATACGAAGTCATTACCTAAAAGCTTTTTATAGTTTCAATTAATTTAATTACTGGGGCATAATTTCTCCGTAGCTATCAAAAGTGACCTCTAACGAGCGAACGAGCATTTCACAGTGGACCGACGCGGCGCGGGGAAATCGACCTAGAACTGGTTCACTTGATAGTATCACGGAGAAATAAAATAAAGCTTTTTATTAATTACTAACGGGCCGGGCCGGCTTCGCACGGGTAAACAAAACTCGATTAACAAATATAGCCTATGTTACTCAGTGATCAAATGATGAAAGAGTCATTCAGATAGGTCCAGTAGTTTCGGAGCCTATTCAATACAAACAAACAAACAATCAAATCTTTCCACTTTTTTTTTTTACTGTACACACAGCGCCATCTGGCTTTAAACTAAGCAGAGCTTGTGTGATGGAAGTCAGATAACTGATAGAATACATAAATACTTTTTTTTTTGTACTTATAATACATACAGAACACCCAGACACAGAACAAACAAACTCCTTATCTGACTTCCATCACACAAGCTTCGCTTAGTTTGGGGCCAGATGGCGCTGTGTGTAAAAAAAAAATGCTCAAAATGCGACGCCAAAACTAAATAAAAAATAACCAACAATAAAATCGTAAACAAAATTCATGGCGGCAATAATTGCCATTATCCTGAAAAAAAAAACAACACGCTCATAATGAATGTTGCCAGTTAGCATGAAATAATAGCAACTTTTCCTTATAAATTGGTTCCATAACGTTTATCGACGTACGCAGCACTCTTTATTACACCAACCGAGGTGGGCCATGGCAAGTTTATTATCTAAAGGGATGTGAACAGAACAGCACACGGGATTTATCTTTGCGTTGTGTCTATATAACTTACTAAACTGTTGTTGAAACTTTGTAGTATTCTGTACCTCAAGAGCCTCCAAAGCTTTTGTAGCGGTGAAAGCTCAGTGGTTAGCGCGGTCAGTTTACACGAAGGGCGTGACAAATTGCAACAATGAGCCTGAGGTTGAAGGGCCTATCGAGTGCATTTCTCTAGTCGATTTTAGGTATTCTGTGCGCTCCGTGTGTGAGTGCGCAAGGCACACGAGCGAACAGCTAGTACCGCGCGCCGCCGTCGGCGCCACGCGCTACAGGCATTGTCGATACACATACGGCGGCGAAATGAAAATCGGTTTGAGCTAAATACTTAAACGGCTAAGTAGACGAACTGGATCAACTATTTTGCCGCTTATATTAGTAGACTGGTGGCCGAGTGGTAACAAGCTGTATGAGTACGGCCACATAGTCACGGGATCGAAATCAACACCATATTAATACGGAATATTATTTTTGCACACAAATTTTGTTGATAGGTATTTTAAATAAATATAATACATAAATATTTCGTTTTTTTTTAAATACATTATAATACGATTATTTTTGTATACTTATTATTTTTATAATACGTTTTATTTTTATTTTATTTTTTTCTTATTAGTGTTACATCTCCCGTCTGTTTTTTATGTTCTCTATTGTATTTTTTCTTTTCTTGGTTGCTTGGAAGAGATCGCTGTTAGCGATAAGGCCGCCACTTGTGGCACTAGTTCATAAGGTTCTTTATTCTCTGTACTCTTTTCTATTTATGATGTCCACAATAAAGAGTTATATCTATCTATCTTATTTTTTTTAACCGACTCGATTTTAAATGGAGGAAGTTCTCAATTCGACAATTTTTTTTTATGTAAAAGTAATAAATCGATCGAGTCACTCTCCTGATGTTAAGAGATAACGCTTGTCCATGACCATTGTAGCGATACCCAGAACATTGAGTAACAAAACAAAGTCCAGGGCATCGCTGCTCTGGCACTCATTACTTTGAGACTAGATGGTTAGTCTCAACAGCCCAGTAATTTCGCTAGCTGCAATACCCTTCAAACCGGAACACAGTAATGTTTACACACTACTGCTTGGCGGCAGAATATCTAGTACTGCGGTGGTCTGTACCTACCTAGACGACCTCCTGCTAATTCCGCCAATTATGAATCGATTTTGATGATTCTTTTTTTTGCTTGGTTGATCCATACTTCAGAGATGGTCCCATATATTTTTTATCGAAATCGGTCGAGCAAGTAAAAAAAAATCAACACAAGTATTAAAAAACCTCGCTGTTTCATTGAAGCAGTGCGTTTAGTTGGCCTAAGGGTCATGGAGTAGGTTTTTTGTTTGTAAATTTGTGTATTTCTTTTTATGTAACTGAACATTTTTAATTCCCTATTTTATCTATTGAAAATAATTAATTTATTATAACACTATGGAACCTAAGAATATGACATACCGTAAGCAACTCCTACGATACACCTCACTTTTTTCCTTTCCACTGACGAATAATAAACGACGAAAAAGTATTATTATTTTGACTACCCAGTCAGCACGTTTGCGTCATGAGTTGTATGGCATGGGGTCGATTCCCACCGAGGGCAAATTTTGATGAGAAGAACATAGATGTTTGTTTTGTTTGGGTGTTTATGTATACTTTAGTATGTTCATAATTGATTGATTCAAAATAATGACGTGCATAATTATTAAAAAAAAATAGTTTATTACTTTACCCATGGCTTTACTCGCATATCCATTTTGGAGAAGTCATTTAAAAAATACTAAATTAAAATAAAATAATAATAAATATTTCTTTTTTAGTAGAATATAGCTTTATGGCATGGGTTCAATTCCCGAATTTTTTTGTGAAAAACATAGATGTGTGTTTTAATTTTTGTTGGCGGCCATATTGGATCAACTTTAAAGTATTCTCCATTCTACTAGTCAATCCCATTCATTTCATTTTGATACCTATATTGAGGTTGTAGTGAAAAAATATGTAATCTGCCATTTTGTTGGCGGCCATATTGGATTTGCTTTTTTTTATTATAATCTATTCTACTAATCAAGCCCTTTCATTTGATACCCATATTGATGGCATTGTGAAAAAATATGCAATCCGCCATTTTGTTAGCGGCCATATTGGATTTGCTTTTTTTAAAGTTTACTCTATTCTACTTGTCAAGCCCTTTTATTTGATACCCATATTATAGGAGTTGTGAAAAAATATGTAAGCATCTATTTTGATGGCGGCCATATTGGATTTGCTTTTTCATTTATTTTATTTATTTATGCTCTAATGAAACAGCGAGGTTTCGGAGTAAACGAAAATGTCATCGACGTATACAATTTTTATATTTATGTTGATTTTTAAAAATTGCTCGACCGATTTCGATAAAGTTTATATGAGACCACCTCAGAAGTATGGATCTATCAAGCAAAAAAAAAATTATCAAAATCGATTCATAATTAGCGGAATTATCGCGTAACAGACAGCCCCGTTGGCTCATTGGTAGTATATCTGCCTTGAGAGCTGTAAGGCGTGGGTTCGATTTCCATTCAGGGCAAACATTTTGTGAATAAACAAATGTTTGTTCTGTGTCTAGCTGTTCTGTATGTATTATAAGTATGTATTTACAAAAAAAAGTATTTATGTATTCTATCAGTAATCTGACTTCCATCACACAAGCTCTGCTTAGTTTGGGGCCAGATGGCGCTGTGTGTAATGTCCTACGATATTTATTTATTTATATTTATTTAACATACATATACATTTTTGTAGCGATGATAGCTCAGTGGTTGACGCGGTCGGTTCGCATGCCGAAGGGCGTGGGTTCAAACCTAACAATGAGCTCGAGCTGCCGGTGAAGGAAAACATCGTGAGGAAACCATAGCGTGGTGGTAGCGTACTCTCTAGTACTCGGCTGGCTAGCTACCACACGAGAGTTGAAAATATTATGTCCCCAAGCATCTAACCATGAGTTCTGGCAGCCTCACTTGAGAGCCAGTTCCATTCCAGGCTAGGTGTGCTTTACCATCTTCGACCACGCCTTCTCTTAACATCAGGTGAGCTGTGGTCAAACATAGCCTAGCACAGTGGTTCTCAAACTTTTTTGGTGTCGGAACCCTTTTGGGAAGCAAAATACTTGATAGAACCCTATAATAAAACAATACTTTTTAAAAGTGTGTTCTTTAATAAAGAATCTTTATTAATAAGCATAATAAAAGTACAATGTAACAGTTACTAATTATTACTTACTTTACCATATGGCAAGTACAATAATAGAAGATATTAAAAAAAAGTAACTAATGGGATTTGATAAACAAAAAGCAAAAATAAAATGAGAAATTTAAAAATTGCGTTGTAAACAATCTCGACTTTATTTTTTAAAGTTAGAGTCGAAAGTCGCTTGTTGACAACTATAGCGTCTAATTCAGAGGCGGCTTTTATCAAAGGGACAGCGCGCTCACAAGTATACAAGTATACATGTTGATTTGTAGCGATGATAGCTCAGTGGTTAGCACGGTAGGTTCGCATGACGAAGGGCGTGGGTTCAAACCCCAACAATGAGCTTGAGCTGCCGGTGAAGGAAAAACATCGTGAGGAAACCATAGCATGGTGGTAGGGTACTTTAGTACTCGGCTGGCTAGCTACCACCCTCAAGTTGAAAATCTGCCGCCAAGCATCTAACGGTGTGTTCCGGCAGCCTCACTTGAGAGCCAGTTCCATTCCAGGCTAGGTGTGATTTACCATCTTTGGCCACACCTTCACTTGACATCAGGTGAGCTGTGGTGAAACAACTAGCCTGTCAACCATTAAAAAAAAAAATACCAAACTTATGAGATATTGTACCAGCTATTGTAACACATGTTTATACAAATAAATAAATAAATAAACCTATGCGCGGCCGCGGAGTCAAAACGTTCGACCAGAGACAGGTGTTTTGATTTTTTTTTCTAAATTCTTGCGGAACCCCTACAGAGGTATCGCGGAACCCTAAGGTTCCGCGGAACACACTTACAGTATAGCAGACCTAGCATAACAAACCATTACAAAAAAAAATTGTCGAATTGAAAACCTCCTCCTTTTAAAATTGACAGCCCTGTATGTCTGCTCCAAGGCGTGGGTTCGATTCCCACCCAGGACAAGCATAAACAAATGTTTGTTCTGTATCTGGATGTACTGTATGTATTTACAAAAAAAGTATTGAAGTATTACCTATCAGTTATCTGACTTCCATAGCAATCACAAGCTTTGCTTAGTTAGGGGTCAGATGGCGCTGTGTGTAATGTCCTATGATAATTATATATTATTTAATTTTATTATAATTTATAAAATCGAGTCTGTTAAAAAAACAAAATAAAATACAACAAAATTTGTGTGCAAAAATAATCTTCGAGTGTTGGTTGGTTTCGATCCCGTGACTGCGGATTAGAATCGGGTACCGATACCACTCGGCCACCTGTCTATGTCTACAAGTGGCAAATTTGTTAATCCGGTTCGTTTACTTTGTGATCGTACGTAAAAGCAACCTCAACAGCGACACAACCTCCCCGTCCGACAGTCGAAGCGGTACTAAAGCGGATAGGGGAACAGCGTGGTAGCTCTGCTTAGAATGGACGAAACGCGCAAAAATTTAGGTATTTCCTTCGTTTGTTCAAGCAAAATCATATTTTGGTAATTTTTATGTAATAACTATTTAGAGAAAATGTAATTTTATTGTTATACAAAGCCTGATGACTTTCCGTGCAGTATTTACGCCGTATCGAGGTTTTCTATAGATTGTTTGGGGTTACTTTGGATTTTTTTTCTATCGAGGAAACTAAAAGTAATCGTGTTTCTAAATTAGATTACATATAGATTGGATCCTTAAATATCTTAAACATTAACCTCATAAATGATGTTTTAGTAATAACGAAAATACAACGAAACAAACAGTTCCAAATCCACTCGATACCGGCTGAAAGAAAACATCGTGAGGAAACCATGGTACTTACTTGGTGGTAGATCTCCTTAGCAGTAGGTCGTCTAGGTAGGTACCACCGCAGTACCAGTTATTCTGCCGCTAAGCAGTAGTGTGTAAATATTACTGTGTTCCGGTTTGAAGGGTACTGCAGCTAGCGAAATTACTGGGCTGTTGAGACTAACCATCGAAAGTCTCAAAGTAATGAGCGCCAAAGAAGTGATGCCCCGGACTTTGTTTTGCTACTCTGTGTATTGTTGCAATGTTCATGGGCATGCGTTATCTCTTACCATCAGGAGAGCGTCTCGTTCGTCTCATTACTTTGTTATATTAAAAAAAAAATGGTGGTAGGGTCTAGTCTGTACTCGGCTAGCTAGCTACCCTCAAGTTGAAAATCTGCCACTAAGCATCTAACAGCGTGTTACGGCAGCGGTATGCTTTATCCTCAATGACACTGTCACTTACCAATCAGGTGGTCAATGGTCAAACATCTAGCTCGTCAACCATTAAAAAAAAATAAAGAGATTGTCTAAAAGACCCGCTATGAAATAGAATATGCCTTTACTACAAAAAGGAACGAAAGGAACCAGAATGAGTTAGAATAAATGTCAAATACTGGCACGCATTTGACTTGACCAAGACTGGAATTTGACTTATGAAACTTGAAAATTTTAAAACACTTGACACTGGCAAATGCACACAATGCGACGCCAAAACCAAAAAAAAAAGAAGAATGACAAATGCCTGTCAAGGGTTTTTTATTTTTTTATTTTTGGCATCGCAAGTTTTGGCATTGGTGTCAAGTATTTGACAAGGATATACATTTATTGGCATAGACATAACTGTTTTTTTCGGTTGACAAGCTAGGTCTTTGACCACAGCTCACCTGATGTTGAGTGTGATTTTATAAAATACTAGCAACCCGCTCCGGCTTCGCATGGGTGCAATATATTGTTTACTAACATAGTACGTTATTTTGATCTATTTTGTAAGGTTTAGCTAGCGTTAAAAACATAATTATTCTTACGACATCACAATACAAATCTTTAAAATTCTCGAATTTTTTTACTATAATATGCATGTATTATACTTTTTAACCTTCCTCTTGAATCACTCTGTCTATTGATGGAAACCGCTTTAAAATCCGTCGCGTAGTTTAAAAGATCTAAGCGTACAGACGGCGGGACGCGACTTTGTTTTATACTATGTAGAGACTAGCGGCCCGCCCCGGCTTCGCACGGGTGCAATGTAGATACTTATGTAGTGCATATGCATGTATTATACATACAACACTTTCTCTTGAATCACTCTATCTATTGATTTAAACTGCATTAAAATCCGTTGCGTAGTTTAAAAGATCTAAGCGTACAGACGGCGGGAAGCGACTTTGTTATACTATGTAGAGATTGGGTATTTAAACTTTTTTCACTCGGACAAAAGATTTTTGATACAAGGGATAAAACCTTCATTATATCACGGCCCGCTTAACCTTTTTATGAATGCCTGCTCTTTACAGCGCTGTGTTCCGTAATGTTATGCGCGAAGATTACTATGAAATATCATTGGGCTTTTGGAAAATAAGCCTAGCTATTTTTTCCTCATAAGGTACTTACATACTTTTTTGCCGTTTTCTTTTTTCCTCTTGTACCACCACCGTCCCTTTTGTCCGTTCGTCTAAAGCAGGGGTCGCCAGCCTTTTGAGATGGAAGAGCCGAAAGTAACAATTTACAAATTTCAAAATTTTTTATGAGCCACTAAAATTTTACGTTTCAGTTTTGTAATATTTGTATACATTTGATTTTTTACTGTAAATCAGCGCATATAAAGACTTGAAGAACTGGAGAGCCGCAATTTTACATCGAAAGAGCCGCATGCGGCTCGCGAGCCGTAGCCGACCCCTGGTCAAAGGTCACAGGTTTGATAACAACCAGGACCGTTTTTCGAAAACGGCGTTCCGTTTTGAAGTTTATTTATGTATTTAATTCTTTATTGCACTCACTTACAAAATAATATGTACAAAAGGAGGACTTGATGCTAAAGAATTTTCTGCCACTCATACCTACAATATTAAAATGTAGTTTTAGGCGCGCATCAAAGCGAACATATTATGTATATATAATTGCATTATGTATAAATATATAACTATATAAATACAGTAAATAGATAAACATGATACTATTTAATATAAATAAATAATAAACTTTAGTAACATATACAAAAATCTAAATATGTACATATGAACGGTTTGTATAAATATTTGGTTTAGGTTTCTTTGCATCACAAAACACTCGACTACACAAGCGAAGCCGCGAGCGGTAGTTAGTTGCCTTATATAATTAAGTATATATATCTATATTTTTACAACTTTATTTTTTTCATTTACAAGACATTGGTTTCTGTAACCAAATAACAGACAAAAAAGTAGGCCTCTTAAGGTCCACTCCATTTTATAACCTCTTTGTAGATTAAATTGAATTGGAGAAATGTTCACCTGTACGCGCTTGGCGCAAATGAAAAGCCACGCCGTTGTGAAACTTTAAAAAAATTAAATAAGCCCGAGTATCTTGACTGAGCTCACGAGATAACCGCCATGTGTGATGTTGATTCAACTATCATTGTCTCGATTGTCGGCTCGATGAACAGTCTTATGGCGAAAAGCCTCTACAAACATCCTAAGAGGCTATTGCTAGGCGATTAGGTCAAGGATCAGATTCAAAAGGCAGTGATCCTTGACATGGCATGCATTGGTAGCAGATTGCCCACTCTGCAGCCCTAAAGCTTATTTATATTTATTTATTATTTGTTTTGTATAAATTTAATGTAAAAAAAAGAAAAGATATACACGTACTTACGTGGCGACAATAATATTTTTGTTTGACCTTACACAAACAAAAAGTACAAAAAAAGTAGTGTATATAGCCACAATTATTAATCAGGCTACAAATTCGGGAAATTATGTAGAAACCTACTTTATCCAAGTAAATTTAATTTTCAACATAATTATATTTAAGGGTAAATTAGAAACACAAATACTCCAGTTATAGATTAAATAGAATATTTAAAACAATTTTTTTTTTTATTTATCACAAATATTCAGAATATTATGTTCGCTCTATGTTATCTCCATATATTATGACTCTCTTATCTACTTACCTTCCAAATTGGTTCAGGCGTCTTCAAGTAATCGGTAACATAGACATAGAATAAAAACTAGTTTAAATTAAAAAATTAAAAACCTCCCGATAGGTGTATATCGATAGTGTATTCTACTAGTCAAGCCCTTTCATTTAATACCCATACTGAGGGAGTAGTGATTTTTTTTTTTTTTTTTAATAATTTGCCCTTTCGGGCAGGCTAAAGCTATAGAGCCATACTGCCTTGTCTTAAGTGTTATTTCTGCTGTATCTTAGCTATAGTTATCGTCAAAGTCGTCTTTGTCAAGTCCAGTTCGTGTCAGTCAATTCCAGTCATGCTTTAGTAAAGTAGTGGCAACTTTACTACAAAGCTTCGATGGAGTTTTGGAAGCAACACGAAAACTCATGTTTCACCACATTATATCATTTTCCCACACTCGCGCTTGTAATTCGGCACTTTATGAATAAAACACCACCATTTTTATGCACAAACACTCGACAAAACACTAGTTTTGGAAAAAAATACAACGGAGCGACACGACTCTTCCCGCGTTCCCGCCAAAACTCCGAGGGAGTAGTGAAAAAAATATGTAATCCGCCATTTTGTGGCGGCGGCCATCTTGGACCGATTTTCATCAAACATAGTTAAGAGCACTCGCGACTAATTCATAATTCAAACAAAAAAAACACAGACACTTCAAACTTTTAACACCCCGTCGTTTTTTCCTCGTTAACTTCCTCGTTATTAGGGTTCCGTACCCAAAGGGTAAAAACGGGACCCTATTACTGAGACTTCGCTGTTCGTCCGTCTGTCACCAGGAAGGCCGTATCTCAAGAACAGTGATAGCTAGACAGTTGAAATTTTTTCACAGATGATGTATTTCTATTGCCGCAATAACAAAAAATAATAAAAATAAAATAAAATAAATATTTAAGTGGGGCTCCCATACAACAAACTTGATTTTTTGCCGTTTCTTGCTCGATACTAATAACGGTGACAGATAGACGCTAATTAAACAATAAACAAACAATATAATTAGAGATAGTGGTACGGAATCCTTCGTGTGCGAGTCCGACACGCACTTGACCGGTTTTATTAAATACTTTGACTTGCTACATTTGAAACTGTTTGGTTCGGAAAATTGATTGGCGTCGGATCTAATCTGCGTCAGTTTCTGGCTGCGTTAAAATGTACTAACCTATTTTATTTGCGGAGCAATTTGTTTAAAGATTATTTAGGTAAGTGTGGCCACTTTTTGCAGATATTCGGTTCACTTTCAGTTATTTTTTTTACGAATTCCCGAGGGTTTTCCCTGATTTCGTTCGAGAGTCTGTACTTAAGATTTCTGGTAAAATTTTGTAACGGAATTTACTTAAATACCAAATGATTTCTTTTTATTTTGTACCTTTTTTGTTTTGTGAAAATTTCTTCATAATTAGGTAGAATTATTAGCTTTATTTTTATCCAAAACTATCCTCGTTTAGGTTATTTAGGTGGTTCGATTTCCATACAAATATTTTTTTGCCATTTATGGACAAATGGAGCATAAGTTTGCAGGTAAATGGCATTTATTTTGGTCTTTATTTGCGGTAAATCACAATTGCTTGAATAAAACAGTAGATCATTATCATAAAATCAGATTTATGAATTTATGATTTTTTTAATAAAACATTAGATGATGCTAAAAGAACGAAAGTTTGTTACTTTTTCACTCACAAACGGCTCAACCAATTTTGATGAAATTTAGTATGCAGGTAGCTGATACACTGGGTTAACACATAGGCTACTTTTTATCCTGAAAAACAGCGGGTAATACCGTGGGGTGCAGCTTGTCCCACAAATAATAAAAATGTGAAAGTTTGGATGGATGTTTGTTACTCTTTCACGCAAAAACGACTTAACGAATTTGCATGAAATTTGGTATGCAGGTAGCTAAGACCCTGGATTAATTCATAGGCTACTTTTTATCCCGAAAACATGTAGCGGGTAACATCGCAGGGCGCAGCTAGTGTAGTATTATGAATGTGAAAGTTTGGACGGATGGATGTTTGTTTGTTACTCTTTTACGCAAAAACTACTGAACGTATTTGAATGAAATTTGGTATGGAGGTAGCTGACACCCTGAATTAACACATAGACTACTTTTTATGCTGAACACAGCATAATACCGCGGGGCGCAGCTAGTAGAAAATAACAATGCATCGATGTGGTTCAATCGCGTTCCCCAATACTCTACAAAAGTAGTTGTTACGAATCTGCGATCAATGGTTGATTAATTAAAATTGACCCTGTATGTGAACAATTCTGTCCCAGTTTTATCGTACACCTAAAAAATCACACGAAACATTCGTAACAAAAGACAAATAGACACTGAAAACAGCGGAAACACAATTCCTTTGAGACGCGGTTGGATTTCCGCGCAGTGTGTTTTTTCATTAGTGGTAACGGAAACCCAGCTTTTATACACGTAAAAAATCGGAAGCAGAAAATTTTGGCAGTCCGGACATGTGGTTTTTAGGGTTCCGTACCCAAAGGGTAAAAACGGGACCCTATTACTGAGACTTCGCTGTCCGCCCGTCCGTCCGTCCGTCTGTCACCAGGCTGTATCTCAAGAACGGTGATAGCTAGACAGTTAAAATTTTCACAGATGATGTATTTCTATTGCCGCTATAACAACAAATACTAAAAATAAAATAAAATAAATATTTAAAGGGGGCTCCCATACAACAAACTTGATTTTTTTACCGTTTCTTGCTCGATACTAATAACTGTGACAGGTAGACGCTTTAACTGTTCACAGAATATTTTATAGATAATGGTATGGAACTCTTCGTGCGCGAGTCCGAGTCGCACTTGGGCGGTTTTTTTATCACTTGCTGTTTGACCCGAACTGTGGCCTCGCGACCCAATCTTCAAATACAAAAATATTTTATTGATAACACCAATGTCACTTCAAAAATTTAGATATGTCATTAAATTAGTTTTAAAACACTGATTTACATGTCAACACAGAAATGTCAAAATAAGGTATGTCAACATATATTTTACATGTTAATATAAAAAAATATTGTCAACATAAAATATGTCAATATAAAAAAAATATTGTCACTTTTTTTTATTTTTTTTTTGTGGTTGACAGGCTAGTTGTTTTGACCACAGCTCACCTGATGTTAAGTGATGGTGTGGTCGAAGATGGTAAAGCACACCTAGCCTGGAATGGAACTGGCTATCAAGTGAGGCTGCCGGAACACACCGTTAGATGCTTGGCGGCTTGTACCTTGAGGGTTGTAGCTAGCCAGCCGAGTTCTAGAAAGTACCCTACCACCATGCTTTGCTTTCGACAGCCCTTTTGTTTCATTGGTAGTATGTCTGCTTTGAGAGCTGAAGGGCGTGGCTTCGATTCCCACTCAGGACTAACATCGATGTTTGTTCTGTGTCTGGGTGTACTGTATGTATTATAAGTATGTATTTACAAAAAAAAAGGTATTGAAGTATTCTATCAGTTATCTGACTTCCATAGCACAAGCTTTGCTTAGTTTGGGGTCAGATGGCGCTGTGTGTAATGTCCTATGATATTTATTTATTTGGTTTCCTCACGATATTTTCCTTCACCGGCAGCTCAAGCTCATTGTTGGGGTTTGAACCCACGCCCTTCGGCATGCGAACCTACCGCGCTAACCACTGAGCTATCATCGCTTTGGTTTGATTCGAACTGTGGCCTCGCGACCCAATCTTCTTTTTAATATTTATTATTAATCTTTCTAATACAACTCCGTTATTCCGTGTCAAAATAATAAATTGGCTATAAGTAGTAAAATTTAATATTAATATGAACTTGGTATGGAGAATATAATTTTCATACTTTATCCTCTTTTAACAAGATTACATAATTTATTACCCCACTTTAACATCTCGTTATTTTATTTACGTTGGTAGGTACTGTTTATTTTCAAGCTCTGTTAAAATATTGCTAACAGCCCATTTTATATTTCGTGGATGCTACAGTAAATATATACAGTAAAAGCTCTTTAAACTCTTTAAAAGCTCTAAATTGGACCGTTACGTGTAGATATTGAGCCGAATGCATCGTGTAGCCACAACACAAGCCGCACTTAGTGCCTACCATGGTTATGTCTCGTCTTTGTTGCGTTATAGTTTAATTATATGGGGTAACTCAGTGGATCGACTTGAAGCTTTCAAAGCACAGAAAAGGTGCATCAGAGCATTATGTGGTGCAACATTTATTTAAAAAATTTAACATATTGCCCTTGCCTTCCCTTTACATATATGAGGTTTGTCGGTTTTCCGACGACATTGCTCTCTATTCCCACTGAATTGTGACGTTCCTGGAAGGGATCGACAGAAACGACATATACATAAGTTGGACGGAGAATAAATGTGTATAGTGGTAATGCATACTGTATGGCTATCACTATATTTAACAAATTGCCAAATTATTTTAAAGATTTAAATACTAGGAGCTTTAAATGTAATCTATTTAAATTTCTTATGGACAAGTATTACTATGGCATTAATGACTTTTTAAATGACACGCTTAAATAATTGTTTATATAATCTAATGCAACTAATAATACTTGTACACCCACGAAGGTACAATATTTGATACCTACAATTCTAATAATAAGACCTACAATGTAAGACAATATTCTCACAAATAAACTGATTTTGATTTTGATTTATTCGCGGGGTATACGTTCCATAAATATGCCGCGAATACAGACACCGTGGATCTGGAATGGTGATTAGTATGGAACCATAGGGGATACGTTCTAACGTTCCAAAATAGAACCAATATGTAGCAAAATAAAACCAGCTTTAACAACCAGGGTTTAAACATTATAGTTTTTTTTGTTTTGTCGTTTTTTTTATGCAAAAAGTAATGAGACGAACGAGACGCTCTCCTGATGGTAGAAATAACGCCTGTCCATGACCATTGCAGTGATACACAGAACTTTGAGTAACAAAACAAAAGTCGAGGGTATCACTGCTTTGGCGCTCATTACTTTGAGACTTTCGATGGTTAGTCTCAACAGCCCAGTAATTTCACTAGCTGCAGTACCGTTCAAACCGGAACACAGTAATGTTTACACACTACTGCTTAGCGGCAGAACCACTGGTAGATTGATATTGGACTGTAGCATTAATAAATAATTTGCCGTTTCAAAATAAAGCATTCGACAGTGGCCTTTATACAGTCAGTAAAGTTTGTTTTAGATTGAAATTAGTCCACTCAGTTACATCTTTTATAAAAGCCGCCTCGGTACGTACCGACAGTACATACATACTCAAAAGATGCCGATACGTTAACAAATGACACCCAATTATTTTCTGTTTACAGATTGCATCCGCGTATAATGAATTTTTTAGCCGCGAATACAGGAACAGGGTTCCAATTTTTTCACCCGCGAATAAGGAAACCGTGAATAAGGAGCTTTTACTGTAGAAAACAAGCTACTTGGTGGTAGATCTCCTTAGCAGGAAGTCGTCTAGGTAGGTACCACCGCAGTACCAGTTATTCTGCCGCTAAGCAGTAATGTATAAACATTTTTTTTTTTTTATCGTTTTACCCTACCACCATGCTATGGTTTCCTCACGATGTTTTCCTTCACCGGCAGCTCAAGTTCATTGTTGGGGTTTGAACCCACGCCCTTCGGCATGCGAACCTACCGCACTAACCACTGAGCTATCATCGCTACAAACATTACTGACAGCCCTGTTGGTTCATTGGTAGTATGTCTGCTCCAAGAGCCGAAGGGCGTGGATTTGATTCCCACCCAGAACAAGCATTTTGTGATACAAACAAATGTTTGTTCTGTGTTCCGAAACTACTGGACCGCTAAATTTATATTGTTAATCGAGTTAGGTTTTTCCGTGCGAAGATAGAATATCAAATTGAAATATTTTGAGTTGTCGTGTTGGCAAGTGGTTACTGCAGCGAGAAGAGGATAAAAAGACTTTCTTTTTTTTATGTAATAAGTAATGAGGCGAACGAGACGCTCTCCTGTTGGTAAGAGATAACGCCTATCCATGACCATTACAGCGATACACAGAACTTTGAGTAACAAAACAAAGCCCAGGGCATCACTGCTTTGGCGCTCATTACTTAATAGTAATTTCGCTAGCTGCAGTACCCTTCGAACCGGAACACAGTAATGCTTACACACTACTGCTTAGCGGCAGAATAACTGGTACTGCGGTGGTACCTACCTAGATGACCTCCTGCTAAGGAGTTCTACCACCAAGTGACTTGTAGAAGTCCTCATTACTGTTGTGACTGAAACTACTGTTAAATAAACTTTTTTTTTTTTAATGGTTGACATCAGGTAAGCTGTGGTCAAACAACTAGCCTAGTTGTTTGACCACAGCTGACCTGATGTTAAGTGAAGGTGTGGTCGAAGATGGTAAAGCACACTTAGCCTGGAATGGAACTGGCTCTCAAGTGAGGCTGCCGGAACACACCGTTAGATGCTTGGCGGCAGATTTTCAACTTGAGGGTGGTAGCTAGCCAGCCGAGTACTTAGAAAGTACCCTACCACCATGCTATGGTTTCCTCACGATGTTTTCCTTCACCGGCAGCTCAAGCTCATTGTTGGGGTTTGAACCCACGCCCTTCGGCATGCGAACCTACCGCGCTAACCACTGAGCTATCATCGCTACACACTACTAAGTATACACTTGAATATTCAGTTATACAAACTGAGTCAGTGTCAAGTCCTGTCATGTCAGTGATCAAGTACATAATTCCCAAAAGTCATAAGCTAAAACGCATTTAAAGCAATAACTTTAATGGCTGTTCGCTGTACTGAGGTTGATTAATGACGGAATATGTGTGACATGGGTAGAGCGGAGCTAAGATGTTTGTTTTAGGTTGCTAAGCACTTCGGGGTCATACGTTGCCATATTAGACAAACACTTGAAACTTACATAGAGGAGGCTTTTTTTTTATATAGTACATAGGCTTGCGTTTGACCGCCATCCCGCCAGATGTTAAGCGAAGATGCGGTCTACGGTGGAGCACGCTCGCCTAGAAGAAACCGATTCACTCGCGACTTGAAGGTACCCAGACTATATGCATTGGGGAACACCCACTCGGGCAGCTGATTCCAATGTCTAGCGGTACGCATGAAAAAGGTGGAATCAAACCGCTTAGTTCGAGCTTTTGGAACATCAACCATGAAGCGGTGACGCTTTTTAAAGCTCCTGGCTGCCCGATAGTAGAATGGGCAAGGTGGAATTAGGTCATGCAGATCTGAAGCGCACTCTCCAAAATGTATCCGGTAGAAAACCGACAGACAAGCAACTATCCGTCGATGTTCAAGGCTTTGGAGCCTTTTCTGAACTGCAAGCGAATCGTTGCTTATGAGCCTCTTAGCACGTTTCTCAAGGTGACCAGAATGCTGGTATCTAATCTGGTCAAAAGCTTAGCATTGCCACCCAGCGTGGCAATGCTGCCAGCATTCTGGCCACATATCCCTTTTTTTAATGTTTGACAGGCTAGGTGTGTTGACCACAGCTCACCTGATGTTAAGTAAAGGTGTGGTCGAAGATGGTAAAGCACACCTAGCCTGGAATGGTTTTGGCTCTCAAGTGAGGCTGCCAGAACACCGTTGATGCTTGGCCGCAGATTTTCAACTTGAGGGTGGTAGCTAGCCAGCCGAGTACTAGAAAGCACCCTACCACCATGCTATGGTTTCCTCACGATGTTTTCCTTCACCGGCAGCTCAAGCTCATTGTTGGGGTTTGAACTCACGCCCTTCGGCATGCGAACCTACTGCGCTAACCACTGAGCTATCATCGCTACAATCCCTCCTCTGACGGACTTTTAGATTAAATTTTGTAAACAGTATTAATTTTTTTTTTTTATTTTGTTCACCGTTTATCAAAGTAGATTCAACATAAAAATACAGCAAAACTTGCTGAGAACCCTTTCAATAAAATGGTGTTTTAAATTAACACCGGCCAAGTGCGAGTCGGACTCGAGCACGAAGGGTTCCGTAAAAACGCTAGTGTATTATAATTTTGTAGTTTATATTTTCGTGCTGATTCTTGTCCTAACTGTATATAATTTCTAGAACTAATTTGACATAAGATTAGGTTTTTAATTAATAAGCTGTGTCAAATTAGTTTAATTTAAGTCCTCATCACTGTTGGAACTGGAACGACTGTTAAGCGGAAATAAACTAGATATATACCTTGAACATTTGTTGTTTAAGTTCGCTTTTACGTTTGACAGTAAATAAAGTGATATCTGTGGTAAAAACTTAATGTTACTTAATATCTAGAACTAATTTGACATAAACTTAACATAAGCTTAAAATTATTGTTTGACAAAAATCTAATTAAAATAACCACAAATCTTAAAATCCTCCTCTATCTGCAGTACCAACTTGCCAAGATGGCAAGTGGTTACTCAGGTCACTCATCACTGTTGTAACTGGAACGACTGTTAAGCGGAAATAAACTAGTTATATACCTTGAATATTCAAAATGAATTTCCGCAAAGTAACGCCTGAATCAATCAATTTATTTTTAATCTTTACTTTTTTTTTATCGAATTGTTTTGTTATGTTTCAATAAAATACTATGACTGTAACTAAGTCCCGATGCATACGGCCATTTCTGATGCACCTATATCGCATTTGTATATAATCCTTAACATTTTAGATTCAAACCAGTCAAACTTATAACATCCCTAATTTTACTTACCCTACCTCAGAATCTCGTTATCCCAATGTATATTTCACTAAAACGTATTAACCTTGTCCCCATAGCCATAAATCTACCCTAAAAAAGCATTATCCTTATTAAACCGTCAAAACGTAAAGGTAGGACTAATTTAACGAAAGGGTCCCGTACATTTGTCTTTTGGGAGTTGATATAGAGGAAATTATACACGTTCCCAGCTTTTATGGGGATGTTTGTCTGGAAATGAATGGACGAGTTAGTTGGCATGCTAAATATATAACATTACTACGGAATCTGACGCCATTTTGATACATTTTTAAAATGCGTTTAAATTAATAACGCCTGTCTACGAGTATAACCATTGCAGCGATACACATAACTTTAAGTAGCAAAACAAAGTCCAGGGCATCGCTGCTTTGGCGCTCATTACTTTGAGACATTCGATGGTTAGTCTCAACAGCCCAGTGATACCGCTAGCTGCCCTTCAAACCGGAACACAGTAATGTTTACACACTACTGCTTGGCGGCAGAATATCTGGTACTGCGGTGGTACCTACCTAGACGACATCCTGCTAAGGAGATCTACCATCAAGTAAAGTAAGTTACTTTAATTCTAGGCTAGGTGTGTTAACTATTTTCGACTATACTGTCACTTAACATCAGATGAGCAGTGGTCACTCAGCAGGAAGTCGTCAAGGTAGGTACCATCTCAGTACCAAATATTCCGCCAACCAGTAGGGTACTGCAGCTAGCGTAATTACTAGGCTGTTGAGACTAACCATCGAAAGTCTCAAAGTAATGAGCGTCAAAGCAGCGATGCCCCGGACTCTGTTTTGCTACTCAAAGTTCTGTGTATTGCTGATCGTTCGTCTCATTACTTTTACATTAGAAAAAATCCTGTAAATACACTGGAGATTTAACTCTAGAATCATCTTCTCAACCGTAGGACTTCCAGTCGTCCAATGCTGGACATAGGCCTCCCCCATTGACTTCCACAAAGACCGGTTGCAAGCGGCTCGCATCCAGCGCGTTCCTGCGGTCTTTACTAGGTCGTCTGTCCACCTTGTGGGTGGACGTCCTACGCTGCGCTTGCCGGTCCGTGATCTCCACTCCAGAACTTTGCAGCCCCATCGGCCATCAGTTTTGCGTGCTATGTGCCCACTGCCACTTCAATTTGCTAATCCGTTGGGCTATGTCGGTAACTTTGGGGCGTCTACGGATCTCCTCATTTCTGAT
Organism: Biston betularia; assembly: GCA_905404145.2. Classification (NCBI taxonomy): domain Eukaryota; kingdom Metazoa; phylum Arthropoda; class Insecta; order Lepidoptera; family Geometridae; genus Biston; species Biston betularia. The sequence goes on from FR989891.1 coordinate 2,996,394, forward strand.
TCGCTCTCGTAGGGAATTCCTGCGGTCTTTATTAGGTCGTCTGACCATCTTGTGGGTGGACGTCCTAATGTCCAACATTGTAACTCTGGTGATGGTCAAAAAGTAATGAGAGAGTTTCCCCTATTTTGCATTTGACTAATTAGTAGACACTAACCAGCAATGTTACATTTGTAGTCCCAGCTCGTTAGCAAACCCAATTGTACTTTATTAGTTTTGTGAGTTCAGTTTAATTTAGCCATTCGACGGTTGTAATTTCTCGTTGGTAATTAAACGTGGTTTATCTACGTAATTAACTGTACTGTAATACTATTAAGCAAACTTTGTAGCGATGATAGCTCAGTGGTTAGCGTGGTAGGTTCGCATGCCGAAGGGCGTGGGTTCAAACCCCAACAATGAGCTTGAGCTGCCGGTGAAGGAAAACATCGTGAGGAAACCAAAGCATGGTGTTAGGGTACTTTAGTACTCGGCTGGCTAGCTACCACCCTCAAGTTGAAAATCTGCCGCCAAGCATCTAACGGTGTGTTCCGGCAGCCTCATTTGAGAGCCAGTTGCATTCCAGGCTAGGTGTGCTTTACCATCTTCGACCACACCTTCACTTGACATCAGGTGAGCTGTGGTCAAACACCTAGCCTGTCAACCATTAAAAAAAAAAAAAAAAAAACTAAAAAAGTTTAATGAAACAAGCTGCAATGTTTACATCTATACCACGACTGTGAATAAAATATTTTATTAACTAAAGAAAAAAACTGTGAACTGTAAGTGGGTGTTACATAATCCAGGTGCCTTCAAGAATTGATTTTTAGGGTTCCATACACACAGAGTAAAACGGGACCCTTATTACTAAGACTGCTCTGTCCGTTCATCTCTCATCAGGCTGTATCTCATGAACCGTGATAGTTAGACAGTTGAAATTTTCACAGATGATGTATTTCTGTTGCCGCTATAACAATAAATACTAAAAAATAGAATATTGGAGGCTTACTTATAACAAACGTGATTTTATTTGGCCGTTTTTACAGATAATTAGCTGCGCTCTGCGGTGTTACACGCTACAAGTTTTCGAGATAAAAAGTAGCCTGTGTATTAATCCAGGGTCTCAGCTATTTCCATACCAAATTTCATCCAAATCCGTTTTGTAGTTTTTGTGTGAAAGAGTAACAAACATCCATCCAGCATTATGCTGAGGTGAGCCCCTATTTTGTAACTTTTGTTTGTCTCTGTTTGTTTGTTTTTGTTTTATGCTTGTTACAAAATTAAACGTTATTCTTTCTTTCTTCATGGGATGGGATGGTACGGAACTCTTCATGCGCGAGTCCGACTCGCATTTGGCCGGTTTTTATACGCAAGCGTGCCGATCTTACGTTTAATTAACATTAGGCAAGAAAACAAGACATTTTTTACCTAGCACTAGCCTAGAATAAGAGACGTGACTACTGCCAATTGAGATAATAGAGAAATCTCAGAATATCTTCGCTCTACTTTTGAAATATCTAGAAGCAAAGTTTATATACAACTGCCCCATTTATTTTGCCCTACTTTGTCCATTGATACTTCGTCCCACCACATCCTGCGCTTTGTCCCTCCTTTGCCGCAACTGTTTGAAGACTGTTTCCGCTGTAGACTTGAACGTTTCAAAGTAACGTGGATGACGGCTTTTCAGAAGAAATGTCTTGCGTATTCCGGTCTAAAGAAATAATATAAGCCTAGGCTTATATTATTTCTTTAGACCGGATTTCTTTTCTTTATTTATTTACTTAGTGTAACCCTAGGGTTACACTAAGTAAATAAATAAATATCGTAGTACATTACACTCAGCGCCATCTTACACCAAACTAAGCATGCTTGTGTGATAGAAGTCAGGTAACTGATAGAATTACAAAGCATTTTGATTTTACATCTTTCATTCGCACAGCGAGGTTGTGGAACTCTCTGCCGGAATCTGTGTTCCCTGTTACGTAGAATATGGGTGTCTTCAAATCTAGAGTAAACAGGTTTCTTCTAGGTAAGCGTGCTCCATCTTAGACCACACGACAGCTTAACATCAGATAGTGTGGTCGAACGCGAACCTATCTACCTATCTATAATATTATAAAGAGGAAAGATTTGATTATTTGTTTGTTTGCAATGAATAGGCTCCGAAACTACTGGACCGATTTCAAAAATTCTTTCACCATTAGACAGCTACACTATCCCCGGGTGACATAGGCTACTTTTTATTCCTGTATTCCCACAGGAACGGGAACTACGCGGGTGAAACTGCGAGACGTCCGCTAGTAATTAATAAAAATAAAGAATACTTAAATACTTTTTTTCTGTAAACACATACTTATAATACATACAGAACACCCAGACACAGAACAAACATTTGTTTATACCATAACATGTTTTTTCTGGGGAATGGAGCCCACAACACCCAAGTAGAAATGGGGTACACATCAGCATCAGCTCAGCTCTGAAATCGTGAAAAAAATCAACTTAGAAGTGTCCGTTATTTTTGACAAAATGTATTATAATAATATTCAATTATTTTTTGTTTGAATTTTTAATTTCATTTGATCATATTTGTTGTTGGTAGTTTGTTGTTTGTTTTGTTTGACCGACAAGGGCTCACCGGAAGACCAGCGCTGGTCATACCACTTAGTGTGACCAGTATTATGCTGAATTGAGCCCCTATTTTGTAATTGTTTGTCTCTGTTTGTTGTTATTTTTGTGTTACAAAATAAAAAATCATTTTCTTCTGTTTCTTTTCTTCAATTAATAATATGGTGACCGTAATAAACAGTTGTCCATAGTGGTACTACAATTACCATTTTTCGGTATAGTGTACCGAAATTTTGATTGATTGATTGATTGATTGATTAACTCTTTATTGCACACAGTAAAAAAAACAATACAGAAGAAATAAAATTAATTAATTTGTGTAACAACTGGCGATCTTATCGCTAAAAGCGATCTCTTCCAGGCAACCGTAGGACGGACAGGATCAGAGGAAGAAAAATACGGGGTGTGTCAATAACGAGGATATGCACAAAGGATAATATATAACTATAACATAAATACTTATATCTACACTCTAATAATAATATATCCTAATACATAAAGTAGGTAACTAAAAGTACACTAATATATATAATATTAATTTATTATTTAGAAATAAAATAAATACTTGTATTCTGAGAATATATACACAAATAATTTTTAATAATAATTTAATTAAAATTTAATTTTTAATAATTTAATAATTTTGAGATTTTTAGGTAAAATATTTTGCGATCTCATTCTACGTTACATGCTGGTAGCTTAGCCCAGTCCACTCCAGGATGCCGTCTAGCCATTTCCGTCTGGATTCGCTTCTATTAGCTGCCATTATGTTCGGCTACCGAATTTCACGAACTTCTTCTTCTGGACATTTTCATAAAGGCACTAAGTGTAAGTTATGTTTATGTAAAAAGTTTTCTTAACGGTTGGACTCTTGATACAGATCAAGAGCGGATTAAGGATGAAAAGGAGGGAAAACTAATTTTTTAAAACGATTTTTTTTTATTCATGCCCCGCTCGTTCTTTGCACGGGTACAATGTAGATACTAATGTGGTGCATATGCATGTAACATGTAAACTTTCCTCTTGAATTACTCTGTCTATTAATGGAAACCGGAATAAAATCCGTTGCGTAGTTTCAAATATCTAAGCGTACAGACGGCGGGAAGAAACTTTGTTTTATACTATGTAGAGACTAGCGATCCGCCCCGGCTTCGTACGGGTGCAATGTAGGTGCTAATGTGGTGCATATGCATGTATTATACACATAAACTTTCCTCTTGAATCACTCTGTCTATTGATGGAAACCGCATTAAAATCCGTTGCACAGTTGAAACGATCTAAGCGTACAGATGGCGGGAGGTGACTTTGTTTTATACTATGTAGAGACTAGCGACCCGCCCCGGCTTTGCACGGGTGCAATGTAGGTACTAATGTGGTGCATATGCATGTATTATACACTTAAACTTTTCTCTTGAATCACTCTGTCTATTGATGGAAACCGCATTAAAGTCCGTTGCATAGTTTAAAAGATCTAAGCGTATAGACGGCGGGAAGCGACTTAGTTTTATACTATGTAGAGACCAGCGACCCACACCGGCTTCGCACGGGTGTAATGTAGTTACTAATGAAGCGCATATGCATGTATTATACATAAACACCTTTCTCTTGAATTATTCTATCTATTGATGGAAACCGCATTAAAGTCCGTTGCATAGTTTAAAAGATCTAAGCGTATAGACGGCGGGAAGCGACTTAGTTTTATACCATGTAGAGACTAGCGACCCGCACCGGCTTCGCACGGGTGCAATGTAGATACTAATGTGGTGCATATGCATGTTTTATACATATAAACCTTCCTCTTGAATTACTCTGTTTATTGATGGTAACTAGTACTAGTAACTGTGTAGAGATATGTTTGCGTTTGACCAAATCTTGAAGATACCCATATTGTTAGTTTTGGAAACAGATTTTGGCAAAGAATTTTTTCTACAACCTCGCTTAGCTATCGAGTAGAGGAATTACCTTCTGGATATAGATGATTGATATGTAACTCCAACACAAACAACGAATTGCTAAAAAAAGTTAAAACTAAAAAATCATTCTTCCTAAAAAAAGTAGCTTAAAAAATCGAAAAATCGTGTTGCAATTGAGTAACAAAAAATTCGCCCTTAAACAGTCTATTTACGGTCTCTTTATTAAACCTTAATCCGGCCCTGTATTCTGTCCATCACGGCTAAGTAGGGTCCCGTATATTATGTAAATTTCCAAGTGTTATGAAAAAATTTTCCCTCGTTTAAGTACAGGGATGTATTTTATACACAAGGGGCGGTTTGAAGGGATGAAATGAAACGGAACATGTTTATTTATTCACAATCTTTGTTTGAATTTTTCATTAAGGAAGTGCGTTTTTGTGTTAAACGAACCGAAACGGGAAGACATTTTCCTTATTTGACTAGAATTACTGTACTACAAGACATAACAATACATGTAAAAAGACTTGATTTATAAACAAACTAGTATCGGCCCGGCTTCGCACGGATAAACAAAACTCCATTAACAATATAGCTTATGTTACTCAGTGATCATGTAGCATTCTTGAAAGAATCATTCAGATCGATTCAGTAGTTTCGAAGCCTATTCAATACAAACAAACATCAAATCTTTCCTCTTGATAATAGTACAAGCGGACGCCTCGTGGTTTCACCCGCGTAGTACCCGTTCCCGTGGGAATACAGGGATAAAAAGTAGCTTATGTCACCCGGGGATAGTGTAACTTCCCAACGGTGAAAAAGTTTTTGAAATCGGTCCTATCATAAAGGAGAAAGATTTGATTATTTGTTTGTAATGAAAAGGCTCTTAAACTACTGGACCGATTTGAAAAAATCTTTCACCATTGGGAAGCTACACTATCCCCGGGTGGCATATGCCACTTTTTATCCCTGTATTCTCACGGGAAAGGGAACTGAGGCATCCGCTAGTAATATATATTTTTATTATTATTTGTGATACAAAAATATCTTAATTTTTTTCGTAACATTTTTTTTTGTCACTAAAAAATATGTTGGTACAATGTAATTATAAACTAATACTCAGGCAAACTCACAACTTAGATCATTACTTTCCTTTTACCTTCTAAAAAGGGTTTTGTCATAAATATTATGTTAACTCTGTAAGACCCTATCTTGCCCTTTTAAACTTGAAAGGTCTTTCGAAATGTAAATGTTTTTGTTACTAAATTAACTTGCAAAACTATCCCTTTACTGCAAATTAGAAGAACTAAATTCCAGTTTCGATTTATGTTAAGGATAGTCTGTGATCAGCCTTTTGTAGTCCAATGGTGGACATAATATATGCTTCGCTTAAGACTCGCCACTCAGCCAGGTGTCCTACGTATATCGTCACTCCATCGTATCTCAGGGCGTCCTACGCTACGTTTGCCAATTCGCGTTCTCCACTCTAGAACACGTCGAATTAGTGATGAGTTGATGTGAGCTCAGTGGTTAGTTCGCATGACGAAGGGCGTGGGTTCAAACCGTAACAGTGAGCTTGAGCTACCGGTGAAGGAAAACATCGTGATGGTAGGGTATTTTGTACTACTCGACTGGCTAATTACAGTAATTCTGCCGCCAAGCACCTAACAGTGTGTTACGGCAGCATCACTTGAAAGCCAGTTCCATTCCAGGCAAGGTGTGCCGCCATCTTCAACCACACCGTCACTTAACATCAAGTGAGCTGTGGTCAAACACCAATCTAATTGCGTGTTTATTCCTTAATAAAATTTGAAATTTTACATACTCATAAAATGTATCAATAGTATTCATAATTACAAAAATAATGATTTTAATCAGACGTAAATTGTTTGATATACATACTAGTGACCCGCCTCGGCTTCGCACGGGTACTGACACTAAATATACCTACTTACTACAGTATGTCCTTATAAACAACGTTTACAGCTTTTTTGTCATTAGACAATACAAACATATTCTGTTTAGAGGTTAATCTTGAAAGAGCGACATAAAATTGACCATGAGAAAAACACTCAACGCTCAAATCTAAGCCCGCAACGATGAAAGGTTGACCCTGCGATTTATTAATGGTCATTGTAAAAGATATCTTTACCAGAAATTGTAGGCGTTTAAATTGGAAGGTACCGCCGCACCGCTATGTCCCTGCATTTTAAATCTGTAATATCTTCGGAAATATTCATACAAACTACATACTGCATAATTATTGATCTATTAAATGGACAATGTATTTTGGATAAAAATTAATGCTGTATTGGTTAAAATCACTTCGTAAATAAGCCATTTTTCCCCGTAAAATGTAAAGGATAAAAAATGGTTATTGGATTATCTTTAAAAGATAAACATAGGTTAGTGGGTTATCTTTAAAAGAATGACATATATACCAGTGCGGACTCTTTTGTTGCCATTTTTAAGGTGTACAATACTGTTGTAGATTATTTAGATATATATAATAATATAACACGTTTAATACATTAGATAATTTTTAATCAAATCATTTGTAGTCGATAACCTAATCATTCTGACCGTTTCATTTAACTCCAAGGCTTTGTTACTACCTACTAATTTACTGTAGAAAACTTTGGTAAAATCGATACCGTACCGTTTCCGGAATACCAAATGAATGCGACTGTTATACTCCTAATCGTAACGAGTAAAGTTTTCCAGTTTACCAACTTTATCGATTACCAAATTAGAATGCACGTTTGTTATTTGGTAACCGTCTCTTTGTAACTGGCATACTTTAATTGAGCAGGTGTTTCGTTGAAGCGTTTTATCGAAGAGTGTCCAACAACGGGACCCTATTACTGAGACTATGCTGTCCGTCACCATCTGTCACCAGGCTGTATCTCATGAACCGTGATAGTTAGACAGTTGAAATTTTCACAGGTGATGTATTTCTGTTGCCGCTATAACAATTTTTGTAGCGATGATAGCTCAGTGGTTAGCGCGGTAGGTTCGTATGCCGAAGGGCGTGGGTTCAAACCCCAACAATGAGCTTGAGCTGCCGGTGAAGGAAAACACCGTGAGGAAACCATAGCATGGTGGTAGGGTGCTTTCTAGTACTCGGCTGGCTAGCTACCACCCTCAAGTTGAAAATCTGCCGCCAAGCACCTAACGGTGTGTTCCGGCAGCCTTACTTGAGAGCCAGTTCCATTCCAGGCTAGGTGTGCTTTACCATCTTCGACCACGCCTTCACTTAACATCAGGTGAGCTGTGGTCAAAAACCTAGCCTGTCATCCATAAAAAAAAAAATACTAGGGGGCTCCCAAACATGCAGCGGGTAACACCGCAGGGCGCAGTTAGTTTGTTAAATATTGTAAATGTGAAAGTATGTGAGTATGTTTGTTACTCTTTCACGCAAAAACTACTGAACGGATTTGGATGAAATTTTGTATGGAGGTAGCTGAGATCCTGTATTAACACATAGGCTACTTTTTATCCCGAAAACATGTAGCGCGTAACACCGCGAAGCGCAGCTAATTTGATAGACAGATAGATAGATACAACTCTTTATTGTGCACACCATAAATAGAAAAGAGTATAGAGAACAAAGAACCTTATGAACAGTGCCACAAGTGGCGGCCTTATCGCTAACAGCGATCTCTTCCAGGCAACCAAGAAAAGAAAAATACGATAGAAAACATAAGAAACAGACAGGAGATGCCATAATAAATATTGTAACACAGTATGCTAAAATATTGAGTGAAATAAGAACATTTTCATATCGCAGTCCCTTCCTGTCCCAGAAAACTTTCCACAGATTGTTATTGTCCATTTTGAAAATTGATTTTCCCAACTTATTCCGTTTTCCTTGTTCCGTGTAAAGCTTTTTGTTTTCGAACATTGAAAACGAGTCCGTATTTCAGGAAGTCAAAACGTTGACACGCTCGCTAAAAGCGCTGGAGTCGCAAGTACCGCACGCCCAACAATGAGCTTGAGCTGCCGGTGAAGGAAAACATCGTGAGGAAACCATAGCATGGTGGTAGGGTACTTTCTAGTACTCCGGTGGCTAGCTACCACCTTCAAGTTTAAAATCTTCCGCCAAGCATCTAACTGTGTGTTCCGACAGCCTCATTTTAGAGCAAGTTTCATTCCAGGCTAATTATAGTATATTTAATTGAAATGTTTTTTATATGGGTCATCATTTTCTCAGCCGTAAGCTTCCCCTAATAATGTAGAGACTAGCGACCTGCCTCGGCTTCGCACGGGTACAATGTAGATACTAATGTGATGCATATGCATGTGTTTTACATATAAATCTTCCTCTTGAATCACTCTGTCTATTGATGGAAACCGCATTAAAATCCGTTGCGTAGTTTCAAAGATCTAAGCGTACAGACGGCGGGAAGCGACTTTGTTTTATACTTTGTAGAGATTGTATTGTCTATTTTGTAAACCATGCAATAGTTACATTTCCATCAGTAAGACCCAAATGGCTATGAATATTCCCCACAACATTTTCTACGCGGGGTTTTCCATAACTTGTTTGCATAATAGTCGAGAAATATTAGGTTGAGGAAAATATTTCCACCTTTGACCACCTTTCTTCAAGGTGAAATAGCTTTTATGAAAGTTATCATATTCATCTTATTGTCCTCGTGTCCTATCTATACGGAAAATACCAGCGGTATATGTGTTTGTAAAGGTGTATTCACACTTAAATATAATAAAATATTTTTAATTTTGTACACGCCTGCCTGAAAAAAGAATTGTGTTCTTACATTTTCTTATTTAAGGTGGTTCGATTTCCATACAAATATTTTTTTGACATTTATGGACAAATGGAGCATAATTTTATAGTGAAATCGCAGCTACTGGCATTGGTTGATTATCACTGGTCGGCAACAAAATCCTCCTTTCGATAAAAATATGATAAATTTAGTTAAACATGCTGAATCTAGATCTGCTTTTTTATTTTTTGCCATCAGGTAAGATTTTTTTTAACGATTTTTTTTAATAATTTAAAATTCTGGATTTTTCAATTGTCGTTCTTAACTGAATACAACAGTGTTTTATTTTTTTATTTTATTTTTAATGGTTGACAGGCCAGGTGTTTGACCACAGCTCACCTGATATTAAGTGAAGGTGTGGTCGAAGATGGCAAAGCACACCTAGCCTGGAATGGAACTGGCTCTCAAGTGAGGCTGCCGGAACACACTGTTAGATGCTTGGCGGCAGATTTTCAACTTGAGGATGGTAGCTAGCCAGCCGAGTACTAGAAAGTACCCTACCACCATGCTATGATAGCTCAGTGGTTAGCGCGGTCGCTTCGCATGCCGAAGGGCGTGGGTTCAAACCCCAACAATGAGCTTGAGTTGCCGGTGAAGGAAAACATCGTGAGGAAACCATAGCATGGTGGTAGGGTACTTTCTAGTACTCGGCTGGCTAGCTACCACCCTCAAGTTGAAAATCTGTCGCCAAGCATCTAACGGTGTGTTCCGGCAGCCTCACTTGAGAGCCAGTTCCATTCCAGGCTAGATGTGCTTTACCATCTTCGACCACACCGTCACTTAACATCAGGTGAGCTGTGGTCAAAACACCTAGCCTGTCAGCTATAAAAAAAAGAAAAAAGAAAGTAAACCGCTGGATTAATATTTTGTTATAAGTTTGCATTTACAAAAAAAAATTGTATTCTATCAGTTATCTGGTTCCCACAACAAGCTTTGCTTAGCTTGGGGCTGGATGACGCTGTGGGGTCTGTCTTACGATATTTATTTATTTTATTTTCTCAATGTACCAGAACGCTCGACAGTGTGGATGCATCTTATAAGTCCCAGGCGTTCTACTGATCTCTATACCTTCAACCTACACAATACGTCATTGTTCGCCTGACGTCGTCGTACGGGGGAAATTAGACGCCGTGTTTTCATTGTGAACAGACCTTTAGATTCCTGTTTGGCTTGTATTATTTGTGATACCGGATCATCACAATTTTCATATATTTTTTTAGGGTTCCGTACCTCGAAATGAAAAAGAACTCTTACAGAATAATTTCGTTGTCTATCTGTCTGTCAAGACCCCCTTTTCTCGGCGTCAAGTTAAAATTAATATTTAAAAAAAAAACGTTGTACACTACACACAGCGCCATCTGACCCCAAACTAAACAAAGCTTGTACTATGGAAGTCAGATAACTGATAGAATACATAAATGCTAATATTTTTTTGTAAATACATACTTATAATAAATATAGAACACCCAGACACAGAACAAACATTTGTTTACATCACAAAATGCTTGTTCTGGGTGGGAATCGAACCCACGCCCTTCGGCTCTTGGAGTAGACATACCAATGAACCAACAGGGCTGTCTATACTTAGGTATGCAATTTCTTGATGAACAAATCAAACTTCTAAGTCAACGCGATCAAAAGATACGGTTTTTTAAATTTATTTTTATTTATTTATTTATTGAGGCTTCATATTAGCAACTACAATGATTTATTATTATAATTTTACATAACTCAAGTAATTGCCTAGCTAATTGCGTTGCTTATTTAAAGAAGTACAACATGCATTTAAATGTATCAATACAATTAATTAAATTTAAATCAAAAACAAAATCAATAAAATTAAAATCAAAATAAAAACCATAATCAAAATTAAATTAAATTAAAATCAAATTCATAATCAATTACAATTCAAAATTAAAATTATTCAAAATTAATTATTACATTTTACACAATGATTATTACGATTGTTCGTATCATATCCGTATTTTAAAAAAAATCTATAGGAATGTAACATTTCAAAATGGTTTTAAAATCAGTATTATTTTTCTTTACATGCCTTATTTATATAACACTAACAGACGTCCCGTGGTTTCTTCACCCACGTAGTTTCTGTTCCCTTGGGAATACAGGAATTAAAAGTCACTGTCACCCAGAGATAGTGTAGCTTCCTAACGGTGAAAGAACTTTTGAAATCGGTCCAGTAGTTTTTAAGTTTATTCGTTATATACAGAAATACAAATCTTTCCTCTTTATAATATAAGTTTAAATATAGAAAACACCTATATCGGGTCCCGAGAGTTTTGGCGGGAACGCAAAAAGAGACAGATTGTAATTTTTTTCAAAACCAATGTTTTTTAGAGTGTTTATGTATAGAAATATTATATATGGATATGGATTTATTCATAAAGTACCGAATTACAAGCGCGAGTGTGTGAAAGTGATATAATGTGGTGAAACATGACTTTTCGTGTTGCTACAAAAACTCCATCAAAGCTTATAGTAAAGTCGCCACTACTTTACTAAAGCATGACTGGATTTGACTGACACAGACTGTACTTGACTAAGACTGGACATTGACTGTTAACTTATTTAGTTATTATCTGTTTGCGCGTCCTATGGTTTCCCCGTTTTCTTACTATATGAAATTGAAAACTAAATTAAAGCCTTGAAATACATGGGTATTAAGATAAAGAAGTTGAAGACTGAATATTGTAGGTACATAAAATTAAGAAACATTGAAACTGGCAGAATGCACAGAGTGCGATGCCAAGAAGAAAGAGAAAAAAAACTTGGTTACCCTCGGTGATACTATAAGGGTTCCTTTTTTCCTTCCAAGGCACGGAACACTAAAAAAAGAGCTGGAAAAATTTCGATCTATTAGTGTCTATGGTTTCTTATTTTCCTATTACCATGTAACAAAGGAGTCATTATGTGAAAGAAAGGACACAAAAGCGTATTGTTCTATGACATGTATTGCCAGTGGAGAAAAAAAAGTGATGTGTTTGTTTACTTTAAAAATAGATATCACAACAGAGATCTCGAATTACATCTTATCTTATCTTATTTTTATTTTATTTCATTTTTATTTGTAATTTTTAATTTTAAGTTTGACATTTTTAGCATTAGTATTTTTATTTTTATTTTAATTTCTATGAGCTAATATGTAATATGGACATACGTGGTCTGAAATAAATGATTATTATTATTATTATTATTTATAGTTTTTCTTTTGAAAAATCTCTCGTTATCGAGGAAAAACTAATGTTCGCGGGCTTTTGGCCAAACGAACACCAGTGTGTATTTTTTTTTTTTTTTATCAATCTTACAATATGGTATACAATGTGTAGGAGAGGGTAAGTGTACAATAAGGCAAAGTGGGCAAAGTGGTTACTGCAGAGAGGAGGATTTTAAGATTTATGATTATTTTAATTAGATTTTTTATTATTTTAATTTAATTTTTGTCAAATTAAGTACATTTTAAGTTTAAGAGTTCTAGATTTTAAGTAAGATTAGATTTGTAATTAACAAGCTGTGTCAAATTAGTTTAATTTAAGTTCTCATCACTGTTGGAACTGGAATGACTGTTAAGCGGAAATAAACTAGATATATACCTTGAACATTCAAAATGAACTTCCGCAAAGTAACACCGTTATCAATCAATTACATAATTTTATTGGTTTTAGTTGAAAACGTCAAATTACGTGAACCTTATCGCTACCCCAGAAGTAGAATAAATGTTTGCTCTTCCATTGTGCCTAACTAACCTCGGCTTGAATTCACCAATGGTGCGCATGTGTTCGACTTATAATGACATCAGTGACAGTGTGGATGTTTTCTCTGGCTCCTTGGGACAATTCGGTCAATGTACAGAAAAAAAAACTTTACTGATTGCAAAACCATTCCGAAATAATACATTTCTTTACAATATTTTTTTAAAACTCTGTAAACTATGAGGTGGGGTTTATTTTAACATAAATCAAACTTGATTTTCAATTGATGTCTCATGACGTCACCTCGTCGGGCATCTTTCATAGACCAAAGAAGCGATGGCAAACCAAAACAAAATTTGCCAATGTCAAGTCAACGGCGGTCATAATAATCTTTTCAAAACATACACGTCGAGTTGATTTTCGCTTTATTGATACAAATAACTGAATTATTTTACTTTAAACGTTATTTGGACTCTGATATCGCTTTCATGGCATAAGATTTGTTTACTTGTAACTAAAAATTGTAAAAACCGAAGACGTGACAAAATGGCTTTACTGCTTTAGCCTGCCCGATGGGGCAAATTAAAAAAAACTTGTCAGTTCTGTTGTCAAAGTTAATGAAATGTGTCAAATATGTTGTACACTTTTTTGATTTATATGGCAAAGGCATATTGTTCTACATATTCAGCCGACCTCATGACGTCATAACTATAAAAGTTTGAAAATGTATTAGAATTAAACTACTGCATAGAAAGCCACAATACTCAAATTAGTTTCATAAAATAAAGTTTACTATCAGTAAAAATATATTTAAAAAAAAAACTTTACATAACGAATTCAAGAAACAAGTTTCAGAGGCGCAAGTAAATAAAAAAATGTGTTGAGGATAATTATAGATACCGAAATTTCTGGTTCCTATATTTACTATAGTTTGTGTATATAGTTAAAAAAAAATATTATCGTTATCTCTTATCAACAGTGATGTTTTGATTGTCAAGACATGCAATGATTTCTCAATAGTACTGTAATATAGCTGTAGGTACTGTTAAACCGGAACACAGTAATATTTACACACTACTGCTTGGCGGCATGACATAATACTGCTGTGGTACGTATATAGACGACCTCCTGCTAAAGGAAAAACGCAAAGTTTCGATTTATGACAACCCTTCGTTACAATAACAAGCAAAAGAACTTTGTTGAATAATTTTGTAAAAAAAGTCACAAAGCCACTTCACTGTGGAAAAAGGTGAAACGGAAATCTGGGGGAGAAAACCAAGAGCAGAAGCTTCAGATTGTTTTAACCAATTACCCAAAAAAGGGGTGGTTTTTTAAGGTTAACAAGCTAGGTGTGTTGACCGCAACTCATCTGATGATAAGTGTAGTTGGTATAGCACATCTAAACTGGAAAAGTTTCAAGTGAGGCTGCCGGAACACGCCGCTGGCTTGGCGGCAGATTTTTAACTAGAGGGTGGTAGCTACCAGTAATTCTGACACCAAGCAGTAGTGTGAAAAAAATACTGTATTCCGGTTTGAAAGGTACTACAGCTAGCGAAATACAAGATCGCAAGTCTTAAATTAATGAGCACTAAAGCAGCGATGCCCTGGACTTTGTTTTGTTACTCAAAGTTCTGTGTATAGCTGCGATGGTCATGGACATGCGTTGTCTCTTACCATCAGGAGAGTATCTCGTTCTTTCTCATTACTATGACATGCAGCGATACCCTGGACTTTGTTTTGCTACTCAAACTTCTGTGTATCGCTGCAATGGTCATGTACAGACGTTATCACTTACCATCAAGAGAAAGTCGCATTACGTCTTATAACATAATATCAAAAACCCTTTCCACAAAAAAAAACGAAACCTGTTCAGCACAGCTTGACAGCTGACACGTCAAGCTTTTAACACTCGCTTTATTTGCGTCAAGGGTTAAAAAAATGTTGATACTTTCCCCTCTGTATTCTTTTCATATTCTGTAACACAGAGAGCTGGCGTTTGCAATCAATATCGTAAAATAAAATTGTGTACAAAGCAAAACGGGATGTAAAACGTAACAGTAAGGCATAAAGTTGTTTTCAAGCTACGTTTTAATGGAAACCCTTTGAGGAAACTTGATTATTTTATAATTTTAATTAATTGTTAGTTACGACGTTTTAACTTTATTTATGGGGAAGGATGTACATGAATACGTGGAGAATTTTAGTATAAAAAATATTTTTCTTTTATCTTGCAATATATTTATTTATTATGTATGTGCCCACTATATCTGTAACACCATGTTTGTTCAGGTGGAATCTTGCAAGTCAAGAGCGCGCCTAATCCCAGAAAAAAAATCAGATTCCATCCGCTTTAGTGCGAAGATAGAGATTGAGAATTGCATAATTTTAAAATCCGAAGTACTCTGACCGAATTTTATTTAATTACTCAAAACTTTTATCAACATATATCATCATTATTTCAGCCGTAGGACGTCTACTGCTGGACATAGGCCTCCCCCATTGACTTCCATAAAGACAGGTTGGAAGCGGCTCGCATCCAGCGCGTTCCTGCGGTCTTTACTAGGTCGTCTGTCCACCTTGTGGGTGGACGTCCTACGCTGCGCTTGCCGATCCGTGGTCTCCACTCCAGAACTTTGCAGCCCCATCGGCCATCAGTTCTGCGTGCTATGTGCCCTGCCCACTGCCACTTCAACTTGCCGATTCTCTGGTCTAAGTCGGTAACTTTGGTTCGTCTACGGATCTCCTCATTTCTGATTCGATCTCGCCGGGAAACTCCGAGCATAGCCCTCTCCATGGCGCGTTGTGCTACTTTGAGCTTTCCAAGAAGGCACACAGTCAGAGACCATGTTTCAGCGCCATAAGTCAAAAACTTATATATCAAATTAAAAACTATTAAAAAAATAATGTGGGGTTATCGCTGACAGTTTCGAATATGTAATTTAAAATAAAAATATAAATATGACAGCCCTGTTGGTTCATTGGTAGTATGTCTCCTCCAAGAGCTAAACGGCGTGGGTTCGATTCCCACCCAGGGCAAGCAATTTGTGATATAAACACATGTTTGTTCTGTGTCTGGGACACAGAACAAACATGTGTTTAAATAATGTTACATTAGTGGTAGTGTAACATTATAGTTGGCATAGTATTCTCTGTACTTTTTCTTCTTTTTATGGTGTGCACAATAAAACGTATCTATCTATCTACTTTGAGATTTTCGATGGTTAGTCTCAACAGACCAGTAATTTCGCTAAATATACCCTTCAAACCGGAACACAGTTTCACTAATGCTGAGCATTAATCCCTTTACGCAATCTTTACTTACTAACTCAATATTACCTTGTCGTTATAACAAACAAAAGTCCACCCCGAAATGAACAGCTGGCTGACCTCAAACCACGAGCTTCTTATCAACTCAATGGATTCTAAATTAATTTGCGCTAATAAATCTACATTGTCCCAAACTCTCTTCACTGGCAACAGCTTAATTTATAACAATGTCAACTTAGTTGAGCTACAACCGTAGATTTAATTATAACGGATTAATTCTGATGTGAAGAGTCCCACGCCCAACTGTGGGAAAGTTTATAACAAGTATACATTTAAAAAACTTCCAATATTCCACCCAACTCACTGGAGGTACTATGCCAGCGGCCCAGAGCCTCGCTCCGGTACTTCTCCCGTCTGTTTCTTATGTGTTCTATCGTTGCCTGGAAGAGATCGCTGTTAGCGATAAGGCCGCCACATGTGGCACTCGTTAATAAGGTTTTTTGTTATCTGTACTCTTTTCTATTTATGATGTGCACAATAAAGAGTTGTATCTACCTATCTATCTATCTTCAAGGAGCTGGGTTGGCTCGGGTAGACGCTGGCAGGGGGAAATGCACAATACACCCCAAGTGGGACGTCAGTGCAGGACTCATCGCTCCCACTTTGAATAAGTATAACAACCAGCGGTCGTTCAAGAAAAACGTTTAAAGGTATTTCCTAGCCTTGTTTTAATACGATTTAGACTTAACGTGACTTATAGAAACATTTTCTCAGGCGCTATATTATAATTTAACTGTAGACAGGTAAAGATAGACTATTCCAGTTATTTTACGGTAATATTTTAGCACGTTTCTCTGTACGAATCGAAAAACGCTCTGAGGCGTGAAATCGGTTTCCTCTCCCGTTTGTTAGGGATTCGTCAACTCCGGCCATAAAATTATCCGGAAAGGTGTAAGTTTTCACATAAATTAAAATCTGTTCTGAAACGACATGAATCTTTTTAAAAGCCTTTATTTAACTTACAATAAATAAATAAATATAATAAATATCGTAGGACTATACACAGTACACACAGCGCCATCTGGCCCCAAACTTTAGACATACTTTCAGAGTATTTAAACAGTGCCATCTGGCCCCAAACTTCAGATATACTTTCAGAGTATTAAGTATTTTGTAGCGATGATAGCTGAGTGGTTAGCGCATTCGATTCGCATGCCGAAGGGCGTGGGTTCAAACCCCAACAATCAGCTTGAGCTGCCGGTGAAGGAAAACATCGTAAGGAAACCATAGCATGGTGGTAGGGTACTTTCTAGTACTCGGCTGGCTAGCTACCATCCTCAAGTTGAAAATCTGTCGCCAAGAACCTAACGGTGTGTTCCGGCAGCCTCGCTTGAGAGCCAGTTCCATTCCAGGCTAGGTGTGTTTATCATCTTCGACCGCACCGTCACTTAATATCAGGTGAGCTGTGGTCAAATACCTAGCCTGTGAAACATAAAAACAAAAAAATGTGTTAAATTTTTTTTCAGCCGACCAGAAAAATCCAACATAAAAAACATTTCCCCCTCTCTATCGTACCTACTTCGGAAGTAATCTCAGTTCAAGTTCGACGATGTAACTTTTTTTTTTACTTTTCCAAAAACTTTACCGATTTACTGAAACGAGCGAGGGGTAGTTTTGTAAATTGTGTTATATTACTTCAAATCAAATGGTTGTAACAACTTAGCTTTCACTAGAGATGGCTTGAATAGGCCCCTGATTCTCTAACTCGCGTGAGATTCTTTGCCGAAAGCGATAAGGACACAACACACATAACTATAACATACAACATTTTTTGATTTTTTATAATAGAGGCTTGCGTTTGACCGCCATCCCGCCTGATGTTAAGCGAAGATGCGGTCTACGGTGGAGTACGCTCGCCTAGAAGAAACCGATTCACTCGCGGCTTGAAGGTACCCAGACTATACTCATCGGGGAACACCCACTCGGGCAGCAGATTCCAATGTCTAGCGGTACGTATGAAGAAGGTGGAATCAAACCGCTTAGTTCGAGCTTTTGGTGCATCAACCATAAAGCGGTGTCGCTTTTTAGAGTTCTTGGCTGCCCGATAGTAGAATGGGCAGGGGGGGAATTAGGTCATGCAGATCTGAAGCGCACTCCCCAAAATGTATCCGGTAAAAAACCGACAGATAGACAGCTGCCGGAACACACTGTTAAGTGCTTGGCGACAGATTTTCAACTTGAGGGTGGGTGGTCATGCTATAGTTTTCTTAGGATATTTTTCTTTGCCGGTAGCTCAAGCACGTTATTAAAGTTTGTACCCACACCCTTCGGCATGTAAACCGACCGCACTAACCACGGATCTATCATCGTTTTACAACACAATATTTAGCAATGATACCTACAAAGTAGGCACGGTATAAAACCTTCTAAGCTTCTCAAAAAAAAAAAACCTGCAATGAAGAGATCACATCTCTACAGCTTTTCTAGTCTTACAGTCTTTGTAATTTTATAAAATGCGACCGCGTTCCGCCCTGACAATAAATTCCCATTACATTTTACTGTTATCAAATGAAATGTTCCATTTTTCCACACAAACGATAATAAAAGGGGCATACATTGAGATAACAAGAAAAGATGAACTATAATGTCTAAGTGATGAAACTAACAATTTGCTTGACTTGCTAGCGAAATTTTAGGGCTGTTCAGACTCACCATCGAATGTGTCAAGTAATGAGCGACAGAGCAGCGATGCTTTGGACTTTGTTTTGCAACTCAAAGTTCTGTGTATACTCAAATACAAATACAAATACAAATCATTTATTAATAACACCAAAGTTACAGATCATTCTTCCATTCATATTTAAAAACATCTAAATCATAACATATCATATAATGAAAATGAAAATGTCAATGAAGTTATATGTCACATATAAAATAATTATGTCAATTATATCAATTATGTCAATACAGTTAAATGTCCATAAAAACAAACATATAATTACTTACTAGTAATTTAATAATCTCTTAATTTTAAATAATCGTCAAAGTCATAGAACAAGGTCTCTTGAAGCCAAGATCTAAGTTTGCTTCTGAAGCACGCGATGGAAGGTGCATCCCGAATGGAAGCGGGTACGCGGCTGCAGACCGCGGGCCCCAGAATGTATACCGACCTCTCCGACTTGACGAGCCGATGCGACGGCGTTACTAGTTGCTCTTTCTTTTTATTACTGCGAAGATCCAACGTGCTGTGGACGCCCCGGCGTTGATCATCTTATGTTACGGCTTACGGCATCTTATGTGCATTACGGGATGTGTCCACAGGTGGGCCACGCTGTACAACAAACGAAAGCTGCTAGAGCACTTCTCCGTCCAGTTCTCAATTCCAAATTGCCACTGCGAACTAAGATTGGAATACACAAAACCTATATCCTTACTAGATTTATGTACGCGGCACCAGCGTGGTATGCGCTGTGCTCGGAAACAAAGAGGACGCGACTGCAGGTCGTCCAAAATGTCTCCCTACGTATTTGCACGGGAGCCATGTGATTGCCAGAGATGTAGGGATTGAAACAGTAAGGGAGTTTGTGACCCGGCTGGCGCGCCGTATGTACGACCGCACCGATAACGCGATCACCCACAATGATCTAAGTTTTTTATGCGGTATAGTAACCTTACGCCTAGTATGCTGCACTTTATCGCTCGTTGACAAACCGCGCGTGTGGACCTTTGCTCGATTGTCAAACACCAAGTTTGAGCGCCGTATGTGAGGATGGAAAGAATGCACATGTCCATATAGCACTATGTAATGAGAAAAAAAAGGGGTAGTTGATAAATATTTTTTGTACACTCGTCAGTTTTGTTTACTTTTTTTTTGTATTTTGTTATTTTCTGTACAATTGTAATTGTTAAAAGGAAGAGCCTGGATCCCACGACACAGGTCACCCTAGTGTGGGATCCAGGACGTACCGTTATATCAAATTATATGTATAGTATTTCCTTTTGTGTTTCTCCGTATTTTTGTGTACCTACCTACATGTTTTATGTTTTTGAACAAATAAATTTCATTTTTAAATTGTGTAGATTTTTTACTAATATATTCTTTATCTTTGTTTCATGTGCTGCCATCGTGTCTTCGTTATATCCAGAGCACAACTCGAGTAAGTATGCCGCAGTTATAATAACAAAACTTCTTTAGGACCTGAACTCACCACGCTCACAAAGTATTCTTGTTGCTTCCTTCGTGTTTGGCGTGTATTCATTTCCCACCCAGGACACATTTTTTGTCCTATGTCTGTATATTCAGTATGAAACAGTAGACTATTAGCATAATCTACTGTTTTATTTAAGCAATTGTGATTTACAGCAAATAAAGACCAAAATAAATGACAGTAGTTGTGAGTTCACTGTAAAATTATGCTCCATTTGTCCATAAATGGTAAAAAATTGTTTGTATGGAAATCAAACCACCTTAACGTTAACTTTCCATTCCAACGTTCGATTTCCATACAAATAATTTTTTGCCATTTATGGACAAATAGAGCATAACTTTACAGTGAAATCACAGCTGCTGGCATTTATTTTGGTCTTTATTTGCTGTAAATCACAATTGCTTAAATAAAACAGTAGAGTATTAGCATAAAATCAAATTTATGAATTTATGATTTTTGAATAAGACAGTAGATTATTAGCATAATCTACTGTCTGTACTGTCTTTGTTTTTAAAAATAGAAATTTGGTCGATTTTGGCTATACCTTTCGGCAGGTGAAATTCTTGAAACTAAATCTTTCTGTGTGACTAAGAAGAGACTGAAAGCGTGATGAGTTTCGACCTTAAGTCATTATAAGTTGTACACACGCGCCTAGGCTATTAACCTACCAGAATAATGTATCAAAGTACTGTTAGTTAGTAGTTTCTGCAAATTCCAGATATATAGGACTATAGGTATTCTCCACAGAGATAAACGGTTCTGAGTTTGGGGTGTCCTAAAGAAGAAGAGAAAGGAGGTTATTGTGCTTTTGATTACTAAAAACTTTCACTATTCTGAAATCACAAAATAAAATTAGCTTTTTTCATGAAAATACATAATTACTAGCTGCGCCCCGCGGTGTCACCTACACATGACATGTATGACGGTGTGACATGTATTCAGGATCGGGAAAATGTGCCATGTACCTAACAATGTGTTGCGGCCGTTTCACTTGAGGTGCAGTTCCATTCCACGCGTGTTTACCATCTTCGACTACACCGCCCACCTACCCCGTCGTTATCCTACAAATATCCTCCTACTAATATTATAAATATGAAAGTTTGGATGGATGGATGTTTGTTACTCTTTCACGCAAAAACTACTGAACGGATTTGAATGAAATTTGGTATAGAGGTAGCTGAGACCCTGGATTAACACATATGCTACTTTTTATCCCGAAAACATGTAAATAAATATAAGGGCATTACACATAGCGCCATCTGACCCCAAACTAAGCAAAGCTTGTACTATGGAAGTCAGATAACTGACAGAATACTTTTTTTTTTGTAAATAGTTACTTATGATAAATACAGAACACAGACACAGAACAAACATCACAAACACAACATGAACCCAAAGCGCAAACCACTGAACTGTCATCGTTATATTATACTCTTTCTCCAGGACAACATCTACAAGTTCCCCCCAGGCGAAGTCCCCAGCTGGCAGCAGCGCTGGAGCTGTGGCCAGTGCCTCTACAGCCAACCCTGGAGAGCGTACCCCCACCGCCCACAACAAGCAGCTGCAGAATGTCAAGGGACAAGAGGGGCACCCGCCCCACCCATCTGTAAGTACGATCACACACAGAAGCGTAAAATAAGCGAGATAAATCCCGCGTAGACCGCCAAATACAGAAGTGCAGAAACTGCCGCGGCTTTTGGTGACGGTCGCGGCAATATCCAAATTATGTCTATGTAAAAGCATAAAAACATAGTCAAAGGATAGTTAATTATATAAGGGGATAATTTAAGGAAGAAAGATACAGATGATGATGTCGAGGGAATAGTTAATTAGGAATATTAATCTATGATTAAGTTAAGTAAAAATTAATGTGCCATAAATTATTTCTCATGCAACACTATCAAAAATAATATATAACAGAAATGTTTCGAGACATTTTCTTATTTTTTCAGATATATGTAATGTATACATAATATAGAACACAACAGTATATATAAATTAAAAGCTAGCGAAATTACTGGGTTGTTGAGACTAACCATCGAAAGTCTCAAAGTAATGAGCGCCAAAGCAGCGATGCCCCGGACTTTGTTTTGCTACTCAAAGTTCTGTGTACTGCCGCAATGGTCATGGGCATGCGTTATCTCTTACCATCAGGAGAGCGAATCGTTCGTCTCATTACTTTTACATTAACAAAAAATATTATACCTATGTATAAAAGAGATTAAGGGGGTTATATGTTACCTAATCTATTTTAAAATTGAACACCTTTATATTTTTATACGTACATATAACGACAATAATATATATATATCCAAGCCGCACTTAGCCAGCGTCTTACCTTTCTCACAATGAGAAGAGAGCCACGCCCAGCAGTGGAACAATTTAAAAAAACAAGGCTGATTTCGATTCGGAATAATATACAGCATGACTGGTGAGACACCTACGATACTGAAGAATAGTACTTGGTACTCGATCCTCGTTATAATTATGTAATGAAATTATGTAAGTAATTTTTGGTCCCAATTTCCCTGTAAATAAATGAAGCGTGGATACACTCCCAACAACGATGTTTTGATCACGCGACAAGTACGTACTTGTCCCCCGGCGTCGGCGCGAGCGTCCTCACAACGTCCAGCTCGTGCGTCCGCGCGGTGTCCATGCGTTGTGTAATTAATTACATAACTTTCGGTTAAGTTTACCTCGTAGTCAGTTATCATATTTATTTTTAATGTTATTTTTTTTCTTATATGGTCCCTAAATATCACATCCTCGGATATCGTAGGTGTCTCATCAGTCATACTGTATATACCCCTAAACTAGATATATACCTTGAAAATTCAAAATGAACTTCCGCAAAGTAACGCCTGAATCAATCAATTATTATAAATCCCTATCATTAAGAAAAGATGTTTGAAAAGATTGTTTTGTAAATGATTGTTAATCGTTTGTTAATGTCGTTCGATGTTATTTGTTCAAGTAGATCGAGGTAACGCGAGTGCATCCTTGGAAATGTATGACTGTTATTACGTAGTTAGTTGTTCTTTAGATCGTCAAGTTTATTAACCTTCCTTTAGAATATATATAAGGTCCAGAAATTGGCATATATGACCATTTTGAGGGTATAGAAGGACAGTTTTAGTTAACCACACATCAATCCAGGCTAGGTGTGCTTTACCATCTTCGACCACACCATCACTTAGCATCAGGTGAGCTAACAAACAACTAGCCTGTTGAGCATTAAAAAAAAAAGTCGCAAGCAGTGATTAGTTACCTTGTAAATATCTAGCTTTATGACTTTTTTGATTCGGAATTATTTGTCTTTTATTTATTTTTTACAAGCTTTTTTTTCTTGGTAGATTTCCTTAGCAGGTCGTCTAGGTGCCACCGCAGTACCAGATATTCTGCCGCCAAGCAGTGGTGCGTAAACATTACTGTGTTCTGGTTTGAAGGGTACTGCAGCTAGCGAAATTACTGTGTTGAGACTAACCATCGAAAGTCTCAAAGTAATGAGCGCCAAAGCAGTGATGCCTTGAACTTTCGTTTTACTGTACAAATTTCTATGTATTGCTGCAATGGTTATAGACAGGCGTTATCTCTCACCATCAGGAGAGTGTATCGTTCGGCTCATTACTATTACATAAAAAAGAAAGCTAGGTGATTGACCATAGCTCACCTGATGTTAAATGACTGTTTGTTCGAAGTTCGAGTGAGGCTGCTGGTAATCGCCGGATAGGCCTTATATATCTCTTGCCATTTTACTTTTTACGTAAATAAAAAAAACTTTATTTATTTATTTAATTTATTGGCCTGATAGTACATTCAGTTACACTGGGAAAGTCACAACTAATGAGAAAAAAGAGTTAAAAAAAGAGGAAAAAAATAGAAAGAGTTGTATCTATCTATCTAACTACATAATTACAATTACAAAAAAGTATACTATAAAATAATATGTCAATATAATATTCGTAGGTATAACGTTTCAAACGTTTAGAGGAGGCTTCATGTGACCAGAATGCTGGTATCTACTTTGGTCAAAAGCTAAGCATTGCCATCCAGCGTGGCAATGCTGCCAGCATTATGGCCACATATCCCTCCTCTGACGGATTTTTAGACTATGTTTTTTGTATACATTTTATAAATAGTATAATTTTTGCAATAGTAGTTTTTATCTCAATAAATCTGCATATTCGTAGATATTATACATTTCGGATTTTAATTGTAGATATTAAATTTATTTCGATTAATTTATTAAATTAATTTAATTATTGTTGTGACCAAAATGACCTAAAAGTGGAAATACACTAAAAATATTATCTCCAAAGCTTATAACAGATAGATAGATATAACTGTTTATTGTGCACATCATAAATAGAAAAGAATACAGAGAACAAAGAACCTTATGAACTAGTGCCACAAGTGGCGGCCTTATCGCTAACAGTGATCGCTTCTTCTCTTCTTAAGTTCACTTGTCAGTAAATGTACCTATTGAATATTGATATTTATTTAAAAAAAGTCATAAAACAAAGTTTTTTCGTATGTTTTTGTTTGTTTTTTTTTATCTTGAGTTTGCCTGTCTGTTGCTGTTTAACTAAAAACATGTTCATTAGCTATTATTTACAATTTGACCTTCGTAACTATTGTCTGTTTAATTTATTTTTTAAGAAAATTTCGATCTTTTATCCAAAAATATGTTAAAGAACCATAATAAACTTGACGATCTAAATTGTTTACAAAGTTGCTTAGGGCTGGTGTTTATTGGTGTTTCGATGTTCATCACCATTTATCATCAATTGTAATAAATATTTAAGTCCGAAATAAGGCAGATTTCAGTTTAGGGCGTCTAGGTAACATAGTAGAAAGAAGAGGATAAGTAGAAATTGAGTAAAATATTCTACTATAAATATTTTTTTTTTTTAATGTGCCAAAATTGAGTACAATACAAGGTTACAAGGTTAGGGTGTGCAAAGCTAAAAAGAGGTCATTGTACTCATTATTCTACGCAACTTTTTACTAAAGAACCGTTTCAAATCGTAAAATCAGCTGGTCCATAGAAAAATGTTATTGATTCTTTAATAAATTCATTTATTTATTTTTTAAATGAGAAAGTTTGGATGGATGCCTGTTTGTTACACTTTCACGAAAAAACTACTGAACGGATTTGGGTGAAATTTGGTGCGGAGGTAGCTAAGACCCTGGTACTTTTTATCCTGAAAACACGTTATACATAAAAACTAGCCATTATGTATAATAGCGATTTAATTACTATGACTGTAACAGATATACATAAATATAGCGATATCAAGATTGCTTCTATAGTTAAAGTGAAAACGCAATGATTAATATAATGAGTCCCTTACAGCGTTCACGCTACGCTTATAACCCTGTTTTTTCATTCATTAAAAGCAACGTCATAGTTATGTGTCTATTTACTTTTTTTGTAACTAAGTCGTATTTCGTATGAGTCTACTTACTTTTTTTTGTAGACAAACTAAAGACTAAAAAGTACAAAACTTTTTGAGTTAGTGTAGTAATGTCAGTGCAGTGAGTACTACGTATTATAGAACACATGAACAAAGTGTCTTCCCCTTAATAGAGACAGTAATAAAAGCGTCGATGGACGCATTCTTCGATTATACTCTACTTAGCAATTTAAGCTATATTAAAATTACTTATTAGTCTCAACTAGGCTAGATTGTAATAACAATGAGGTATCTAACAACAAACAGATACATCATTAGAAGGAAAAAAAAACTTTTTTTTGTTACTATTTCTTATGAAACTATATTAATTAAACTAGCTGAACAGACAGAGGTCTTAGCTTCGTCAAACGCGCGAAGTTAAATTAGTAGTTAAATGTACTAAAAAAATCCAATTTTCCGTAAGAACCTTCTACAAAGTGTTAGAAAACTTGTGAAAAAAAAGTATAAATGTAATCGGTAAAGTCGTCGTAAAATTTTTTCGTTTCATTTCTGCAAAATGACTTTTAAATGTACGCATATTTTATTAATAAAATACTTTGAGTTTGTCTATAAAGCCAGCGTTTTGGTGACGAGTGGCTTAGAGAATTCATTTTACTCACATAACTATTTTAGTACGTACCTACTTTAGTTCATTTATTAATCTAAGTAAATAAATAAATAAATATCGCAGGACATTACACACAGCGCCATCTGGCCCCAAAAAAACAAAGCAAAGCTTGTACTATGGAAGTCAGCTAACTGATAGAATACTTAAATACTATTTTTTAATAAGTGACTTTTTTTTAAAATAAATACTGGACCGATCTTAATCATTCTTAAGCAACAACACTTCTAACAACACTTTCCGGGTGGCCATGTCCTTAAGATTAGGAGCAGTATGCTAGGTCCCTCATCGCTGTTCGTGCAGGGAAATAGCGGATCGCCTCAGCCACCACGCGCTTTCATGCAGCAAGAGTGCTGGGCGTTCGCGGCACGCCAGCTTAAACGACGTCATCCGTCGGGCTTTTGTCAGTGCCGGCGACAGATCAGTTTTAGAACCAAACGGACTGATGCGTGACGACGGCAAGAGACCCGACGGGATGACCCTTATCCCTTGGAAGATGGGACGGCCTCTTGTGTGGGACGCCACTTGTGTCGACACCTTGGCGCCGTCTCATCTTCCTGTGACTTCGGGACAAGCTGGTGCTGCCGCATCTAAAGCTGAAAACCTCAAACGGCACAAATATAGTTATTTGGATAGAATGTATCATTTTGTGCCGTTTGGGGTTGAAACTTTAGGTCCGTGGGGACCGGCCGCTCTCGAACTGTATCGGGACCTGGCCAAACGTCTAGAGGAGGCTTCAGGTGAGCAGAATGCTGGTATCTACTTTGGTCAAAAGCTAAGCATTGCCATCCAGCGTGGCAATGCTGCCAGCATTCTGGCCACATATCCCTCCTCTGACGGTTTTTTAGACTAAGTTTTTTGTATACATTTTGTAAATAGGTAGTATAATTTAAGGTATTTTTTATTTTGTTTAATAAAACTTTATTCATCATTCTTTCATTATTAAAATGCTAAATTATCTGTGATGGACATAGGACATACATTAAAAAACAATTAAGAATCCGTATGGAAAATTCAATAATGTACCCAAGCTGTGAAAAATTTGAAAAACCCCTTAGCATGCGCAGCGAAAACTATTGACAATAGAACAAAGTGACGTTTTATAGAGCAAATTGACAGCTACAAATAAGTCCGCAATATCATACCATATGTCATTCATAAATTTGATTTTATGCTATTCTACTATTTTATTCAAACTATTGCGATTTACCGCAAATAAAGACCAAAATAAATGCTAGTAGCTGTGATTTCACTGTAAAATTATGCTCCATTCCATAAATGAAAAAAAAAATATTTGTATGGAAATCGAACCACCTTAGAGCTGTCAATAGAAAATACCCTACCACCATGCCATGGTTTCCTCACGATGTTTTTCTTCACCGGCAACTCAAGCTCATTGTTGGGGCGTCATACCTACGCACACTATACCCGCAGTATAAATAAAATACGCAATCTTTTTCTTACGGTAACTCCTATACTACCGAAATACTTCAACGTCGTCGATTTTCCGAGCAAAAAGGCTAAAACAGGCAACATTTTTCCTACGCCCATGTAATTATCTTTGTAAACGCGTACGTAGAATACTAATACGACATATACGAATATAACAGTACCTCAACTTTTGCTCTGATTTCAAATACGAAAATACAATAGTTATGTCCATCGCCTCATCTCGGAAAGAGTATTTTTGCTCTTCGATAAAAAAAAAAGTTCAAAAGTCGTTTTTATCCGCTAGAGTATAAAGTAAATTTGGATTTAGAAAATCGTGTGCACAAAGTTTGTGAATTCAAAACATCATTAAACCTATTTACTTCTACCTCCATGGTGCCGAATTTATCATACAACTTTTTTTAATTTGTTAAAAACTCAGACTCGGAACCTCCTTGGTGTACTTTTTTTTTTGCATTTAGTCATTTCCTCGCTGAGGTGGGATGACAAGTTACGTGTTGCACTAGAGTGGAAAGATTTTTCACCTTGTGCTCTTTTGATTCCCTCGCTAACGCTCAGGATTCAGAAATATTTGGCGTCCAGTGCCAATTTGATAAATCTGAGCAGGTTTGATTATTTATTATTGTTTGTGCCGAATTAGCTGTAGAAATTTAAATCCATAATTATTATGGTGAAATCCGTTTATTTTATGTTACTTTCAAAACTGCGTCATTGCTTGTAGTAAAGTCACTGCCACTTTATTGAGCCATGACTTGACCTTGACTAACTTCACTTAATTTATTATAAAACACTTGACACTGGCAAAATGTACAAATCGGAACGCCAAAAACAAAGCAAAAAAATCAAAAAGCTTTCATAAGATTCAAAATAAAATAAATAAATATCGTAGGACTATACACGCAGCGCCATCTGGCCTCAAACTAAGCAAAGCTTGTGTGATGGAAGTCAGATAACTGATACATACAGAACACCCAGACACAGAACAAACATTTTTATTCACAAAATGTTTTGCCCTGAGTGGGAATCGAAGCCACACCCTACAGCTCTCAAGGCAGATATACTACCAATGTGCCAACGGGGCTGTCAAAATCTCATGTACTGAGTTATATTACATAGAACTAATCACAACCGCAGATGTTCCCGACATAAAAGGAGATGGCACGAATCTTGAATCTTACGTACTGTATTTTTATAATACATTACTTTATATAGGAAGATTGGTTTAGAAAATGGTTTAATAAGATTTTACGATATTCTAGGAATCGGCCGTATTAGGGCCTTGTTTATAGTAAACGGAGAATTTTTATTAGCAGTATAACGTTTCATAGATATTTTGTGGATTTTCGTAGCCATCTGTAACTTTTACACGGAACAAGTAGTTATTGAAACAATAACCACTTGTTCCTTGTAAAAGTTAAACCTAAATCAATATTGGAGGGCATTTGTCACAGCGCCATCTATCCGCAAATTAAGGAAAGCATGTATTATGGGAACGATAAGATTACTTGTACTTTCTTGGTGGTAGATCTCCTTAGCAGGTCGCCTACAACCGGTAGATACAACCGCAGGAACAGATGTTCTGCCGCCAAGCAGTAGTAAACAATACTGTGTTCCGGTTTAAAAAAAAATGTATGGTTAACAATGCAATTGGTTAGAGAATCCAGGCCTTAAAATGATTGTTTGTATGTAATAAATGTTTTTTTTGTCGTGACATTTTATTTTATTGACAATGTTTTTTGTATTGACATATTTTGTATTGACATGTTTTACATACTTTATTAACATTTTTTTTTTAATTTATATTTGTTAACTGACAGTATTTTTATATTGGCATGTTTATATATTGACATACCTTATTTTGATATTTGTTTTTTATTCATTTACATAATTATATAATCAGCGTTTTAAAACTCTTTTAATGATAATTATAAAAGTTTTATTAAACAAAATAAAAAATACCTTAAATTATACTACCTATTTACAAAATGTATACAAAAAACTTAGTCTAAAAAACCGTCAGAGGAGGGATATGTGGCCAGAATGCTGGCAACATTGCCACGCTGGATGGCAATGCTTAGCTTTTGACCAAAGTAGATACCAGCATTCTGGTCACCTGAAGCCTCCTCTAGACGTTTGGCCAGATCCCGATACAGTTCGAGAGCGGCCGGCCCCCACGGACCTAAAGTTTCAACCCCAAACGGCACAAAAAGATACATTTTATCCAAATAACTATATTTGTGCCGTTTGAGGTTTTCAGCTTTAGATGCGGCAGCACCAGCTTGTCCCGAAGTCACAGGAAGATGAGACGGCGCCAAGGTGTCGACACAAGTGGCGTCCCACACAAGAGGCCGTCCCATCTTCCAAGGGATAAGGGTCATCCCGTCGAGTCTCTTGCCGTCGTCACGCATCAGTCCGTTTGGCTCTAAAACTGATGGGACGCCGGCACTGACAAAAGCCCGACGGATGACGTCGTTTAAGCTGGCGTGCCGCGATATACGCCCAGCACTCTTGCTGCATGAAAGCGCGTGGTGGCCGAAGCGATCCGCTATTTCCCTGCACGAACAGCGATGAGGGACCTGGCATACTGCTCCTAATCTTAAGGACATGGCCACCATTATGACACCATGGCCATAATTATAATATTTGTAATGATGCTACGGAATTGACTTGTAACATTGGTGTTGTAAATAAAACATTGGTATTTGATTGATCTGGTGACCTTATCGCTAAAATCTGCATATCTGCGGCAGCCCCGTTGGCTTATTGGTAGCATATCTGCCTTAAGAGCTGAAGGGCGTGGGTTCCATTCCCGCTCAGGACAAACATTTTATGTATCAACATATGTTTGTTCTGTGTCTGGGTGTTCTGTATGTATTAAAAGTATGCATTTACAAAAAATATGCATTTATAAATATATATATATATATGTTTATATGTATTCTATCAGTTATCTGACTTCCATCACACAGGCTCTGCTTAGTTTGGGGCCAGATGGCGCTGTGTGTAATGTCCAACGACAACATTTATTTAAAAGCGATCTCTTCCAGACAACCTTAGTATGGAAAGGATTAGAGGAAGAAAGAGACGGGTATGTGTCTAATAACAAGGATATAAATATAGATTGGTATCCAAGAACATTGTACATACCGTAGTGCTATTAAGCGATAAATAAAATAGAATGTTTCGTCAGATTGGCCCGACGCGTTCCATAAATTTTCTATCCCAATACAAATAGGCAAATTATGACATTGGAAGGTTGGGTTGAATATATATTTTACGCGATTCTCGTATACCATTTCATTTCGTTTTATATCTATAAAACAAAAAAGTATACAAATATATTTGACACATTTGATTAACTTTGACAACAGAACTGACAAGTTTCTTTTTTAATTTGCCCCATCGGGTAGGCTAATGCTGTAAAGCCACTCTGTCACGTTTTTGTCAATTCATGACATGAGGTAAACAAATCTTGTGCCATGAAAGCAATATCAGAGTACAAATAACGTTTTAAGTAAAATAATCCAGATATTTGTATCAATATAGCGAGAAACAACTCTACGTACGTGTATTGAAGAGATTGTTATGACCGCCGTTGTCTTGACATTGATAAATTTTGTTTTGGTTTGCCATTGCTTTTTTAGTCTATGAAAGTTGCCTGACGAGGTGATTGAAAGTCAAGTTTGATTTATGTTTTTTATTAAAATAAACCCCACCTCATAGTTTACAGAGTTTTAAACGTAAAATATTGTACAGAAATATACTATTTCGAAATGGTTTTGGAATCAGTAAAGTTTTTTTTTCTTTACATACCGAATTGCATAGCGTTATGTGGTCTCTTTTTTGTCATAGGACAACAAATAAAAGTTATTGCCATACTGACAGCCCTGTTGGTTCATTGGTAGTATGTCTGCCTTGATACCTGTAGAGCGTGGGTTCGATTCCCACTCAGGGCAAACATTTTGTGAATAAACAAATGTTTGTTCTGTGTCTGGGTGTTCTGTATGTATTTACAAAAAAAAGTATTTATGTATTCTATCAGTTATCTGACTTCCATCACACAAGCTCTGCTTAGTTTGGGGCCAGATGGCGCTGTGTGTAATGTCCTACGATATTTATTTATTAGTATAACATAATTTGTTCGTCTATCACTTAAACCCCAACCTTTATCACGAGCGCTTGACTATTCTAAACGAGTATGAATAATTCAGACAGCAGAACCCTCTGCCGCCGATTTATGAATTGTACACGAAACCTCGACTCATTCCTAACGAACCCTAAAAGTTAAACATAAACCGAGCCATAAATTTTACGTGGCTGATGGGAAAATCCCAAATTTTGCGTATCTGTCGGGAAAATTTCTGACTCGGCCTATCCGTCGGGTAGAATTGGAACAATTCTAATTTCGAATCGGGAAATGAGGATATTGTCAGTGATGACAACGCATAATTCATAAGTTGAATATCTAGGGTTTTCGAGCCAGGAGTTACATTTTATTTTTTTGCGAACCTAAATTAAATTTTAGAAGGCAACGCTTACCACCTGACGTGACAAATTGAGTTTTCTTAGACTTTTTTTTCTATATTTTCGTGTAACATTCTCTAAATGAAATATTAATAACAAGCGTCCCGCCCCGGCTTCGCACGGCAATATAAATAATAATAATACATGATGCATATTATGCACGTACTATACAGATAAATCTTTCTCTGGAATCACTCTGTCTATTGATGGAAACCGCATTAAAATCCGTTGCGTTGTTTAAAATTTTTAAACTTACAGGCGACGGGAAGTGTCTTTGTTTTATACTATGTAGAGACTAGCGACCCGCCCCAGCTTATGAATGCATGTATTATACATATAAATCTTCCTCTTGAATAACTTTGCCTATTGTCTTTGTTTTGCTACTCAAAGTTCAGTGTATTACTGCAATGGTCATGGACATGCGTTATCTCTTACCATCAGGAGAGCGTATCGTTCGACTCAATAGTGTGTAAAAATAATAATAAGTATATTTAAACGTAACGTAACATTTAAAAGTCTTAAAACGATAAAAAGCAAGAGACTAAAAGTTTTGTCTCTTAACAGAATTGTTTCAAAAAATCAAGCTCCAAAGAGAAATCTGGCTCTCAAAGAGTTTCAATTTCAATCCATTTAACCTTTCAGTGATGTCGTCCTCTGAATTATTTATGCCACCGCGGACGGAATCCGTTGAATCCGATCGAGCGATGAAAGGTTACAGAATCCGCAGCAGGAAAACAATCTGTCGCAGAATAACAACTCACAAGGATTCCTTACCTCAAAAGGAAAAAAACTGTAGCCTTATAGGATCACTTTGTTGTCACATTGTTGTCCGTCTGTCCAGACTTTCTATCTCAGGAACGCCTGGGGTATCGAATTAAAATTAAAACCATATACGCGAGATCTGTATTGAAGCTGTAAAAAAATCAAACTTCTCAGTTACCGTTAAAAAAAGATACAGCCCTTTATGTCGCAAAAAAACTGCATATTTTGACACTTGCTAAAGAATCAAAACCTGTAGGGTACTTCCCGTTGACATAGAACTATGAAATTTGGCAAGAAGCATTGTCTTATAGTACACGAAAAGGGAAAAATCCTAAAACTGTAACATTTTTAATTTTTATCACAAACAATAGGGTCAAGACAACATGAATTCACAACTAAATAAAACCAACTCCATGACCTTTAGACCAACTAAACGCACTGCTCCAAAGAAAAAAAAAAGGTTTCGGAGTAAACGTGTTGTGTTGTGTTTTATTTTTTAAAAACCGCTAGACTGATTTCTATTCAATTTAAATGAGATCACACCCTTTGCAATAAAAATAATTTTCCAAATCGGTTGAGGCCTCTTCGAGTAATCGGTGAACATACATTAAAAAAAGTTTCCGACGAATTGAGAACCTCCTTTTCTAGTTTCCGACGAATTGAGAAACTTCTGACTTCAGTCAGAAGTCAGAAACATTACCGTGTTTCAGTTTGAAAGGTACTGCAGCCAAATTACTGGGCTGTTGAGACTAACCATCAAATTTGTAAAAGTAATGAGCGCCAAAGCAGTAATGCCCTGGACTTTGTTTTGCTACTCAAAGTTCAGTGTAACACTACAATGGTCATGAACAGGCGTTATCTCTTACTATCAGGGAAGCGTCTCGTTCATCTCATTACTCTTTACACTTAAAAAAATATATTACAAAACAAATATTTCTTTATGTGTAACATGAATTGTGTTAAAATTGAAACAAATAAGTGTAAATATTAACTTTGATCAAAACAAACCAGTTCCTTACATGTTTGTAAGATCAAGTTATTGTTCAGTCACGTTAAATCCATACGCTGACGATAATCTTACATCAAATAATTACAATCATGATGAATACCACACGATCTCATGTAATATCCGTCTATCTAAAAGAAAAATGTTGCCATAAAGCAGAAATACCCCTAAATATATGGAAACTGCTATAGAAATAACCGTACCATTTATACTGTTGCGGTAGACGTATTCTGGAGTGAAAACCGCGTATTGGCAAACGTAACGTAGAATGCTTTGATACCCGGTGTAGTGACGATATATGTAAGGTTGTGGGTAGTTACTGGAAACATAAAGCGGAAGATCGGGCTAGGTTGCGTGCATTAGGAGAAGCCTATGTCCAGTTGTGGACTAAAGTGGGCTGATTATAGTGATGTTGGTGATGATAGAAATATTAAACTATGAAGTGTTGAGCTCTGTGAACGATGCTGCAGCTAGCGTAATTACAAGGCTGTTGAGACTAACCATCGAAAGTCTCAAAGTAATGAGCGTCAAAGCAGCGATGCCCAGGATTTTGTTTTAATACTCAAAGTTCTGTATATCACTGCAATGGTCATGGACAGGCGCTTTCTCTTACCATCATGAAAGCGTATCGTGGCCTGAAATATTTTATCGAAGCTTTATATGTTGAAACTTTATGTATCTGTTATAATAAAGTTATTAATTTTCTTATTCTAGTGAGTTTTGTTCTTATCATGGAAAGATTGTCTGTGGTAAACAGACGTATGACGTTGCTTTTAGTTTGGAAGACCATTCATTATTACAAGATATTGATCAAATCATTAGCAATGAACACAGTACTTAAGCACTTTAATTGTTTAAGTCAGTCAGTTGCGTTAAAATAAAAACAACTTGCTAAATATGTTAAATTAAATATGTATTTAAATCAGTAATAAATAAATAATATTATTGAAATTCTAAAACGTTCTTTTATGTAGCTACGATTATTTGAAACAAATGAGGTAGGTAGTTATGCAAATCATTCTAGCAACACTAAATTTCCTCTGCCGTAATCCCTACGAAATTGTATAGAGTTGAGTGTTTAATGAAGTAGTGTAGTGTTAGATATTTTCATCTGTCCTTTTGTTCTACTGTGTTATTTTGGTTCTGTGTACATTTCTAAACTATGGATTCTCTTTCCATGCTTTCTCCTTCAAAAATGGTAGGTAGAGGAGGTTGTATAAGAAAATAATAGATGAAAAATAACTAATAGAAATTTTGCTTTTCAGAATTACGCTTTTTTTACAAAATAAGTCGCTTGGGAGAGAGACCGCTTCAGGAAAAAATACGCAAACAATTTTAGATTTTACAATAATAGAAGCGCAACGTTCGAGCTTTGGAAAATATTTTTTTCTAGATTTTCTCTGCCTTTTTTTCAATCGCCAATTGCAGCTGGAGAGATTTTATTTCTTAGATTTAACGAAGCAAAGATCAAATAAACAAATTTTTAATTTAGAAATTTCTAGATTAGCTATTAGGTTAGTAGAGTTAGCACATAAATAACACTTATAAATTGCGTTTAAAAATTAAATTGTGACAACACTGATATTTTTTGACGAAACATAGCGCGAGGCAAAATAAAATGCTTCATTCAAATAAATTCTTCGGAGAAAATGTATTTATATTTTTATGAAAATATGGAGAGAGAAGGTTGTGTGTTTTTTGTCGCGCTCTGTGTTATTTAAGGATATAGTCTGCTAGACTAGAAAACATCACTTCTTCCAGTAATTTTGCTTCTTCTGCTAAACAAAATAAAAATCTCAAATTAGTTCTGTTCACAACATAAATTGAATAACATTATAAATATTCATAAGAAGCAAAATTGTGTATCTTTTTGTTTATTTAATATCTAAATTATTATTACATTGTTCAGCATCATAAATGTAATTTATCGGAGTTCATTTCAAATCATTTAAAAGAAATTATTAATAAATTTATTAATATTTACTTTGAAAATATATTTTATGATGCTGAGCGTATACAAATTTAGTTATTACATCACTAGATATTGATCACTTCTTCACAGCGTGTCAATTAACAAAAATATCACCAAAATTTAATTAGAGTGTACATTTTTATTTACATACACTTTATAAGTGCACGACTTTACCCACGAGTGCAATTTTGCCAACTGCAATTTTTTCAAGTGTTTTCAGTGAATAAGGGTGAAAACAGGCAAACTTGCATGTTAAAGTTTTGCTTAATAAACTCCAAAATCCTCATAGATCTCTTGCATGAAAATTTTACTCATTGTAATCAATGCCCGCCTTAAATAAATACCGTAGAATACCCGAACCTATTTTTTCTCGAAAATTTACAATATTCATGTGATACTGGGTATTCGATCAAGATAATATTTATTACTTATCTCTTATAATTTTGTAAATACAAACTAGCTATTTTTATATTTGTAATTTAATTTCCCAATCACGCGTAGTTGTCGGGAAAATTATAAGAATTCCGTTATGTTATTTATTAATCAACCAAACGATAGTCATATTAACTTAAGTGACTTTTTGACTATGCTAACAGTTTATGTAAAATTTAGTCTAATTTATTTATTTAATAAAAGAGTAAAATTTTTTATTTTGGATGTAAACAATTTTTTTACAAAATTAGCAAAATTTATTAAAAATTCCCGACGACTACGCCACGGCGTGAAAACAGCCGCTAATCGAGGCACCACTTTAAAGTGTTTCCCGGTTTCGGCTAACAGATGGCGTTCCTCCAGAACCGGTCCATCTCGCTCGTGGACATGTATATCGACAATTCCGAGCCTTCGGAGAACGTGGGGCAGATCCACTTCTCGCTCGAGTACGACTTCCAGAACACTACTCTGATTCTTAGGATCATTCAGGTGAGTGCTAATTTAAATTAATAATCTTTAATATAATAATATTATGTTTTCAAAAACAAAGTAAAGCTGCATTACTTGTCATATCAATGCTGAGTCGTCATTGCTGCGGCAGCTCAAGCTCATTGTTGGGGTTTGAACCCACGCCCTTCGGCATGCGAACCTACCGCGCTAACCACTGAGCTATCATCGCTACAAACGTTACATAACATGGATGGATGGAAGCGAAAAGCCGAAGATCGGGCTGAGTGGCGTGTCTTGGGAGAGGCCTATGTCCAGCAGTGGACTACTGATGATGATGGTGTTGATGAATCGGTCTGTATTGCCCATTAAAAAATTTCTAGTAATTAAAAAATAGTGGTGCATAATGTACTGTAGAGGAAAGATTTGGTCTCATTTTCTTCATGAGTACATGGATGCTAAACCGGGGCGGGCATCTAGTCATAGATATATATGGAAACTAGGACAACCTTACTTCTGGCTGGCATATAAGAATTCCCCTAACTTATACCAATTTCTTCCATTGTATTGAAGACAATAGATAAATAAGTATGTATTTATAAAAAAGCATTAACGTTCTTGAATCGTGACTGTACAATAATCACAAGATAATAGAGTTTACTTAGTTACTTAGCTAAACAACGCATCGTTTATTTATTTGTGATCTCATTACGTAGTTTCGATAAAATTATTTCGGTAAATAACTTTATTTTGTTTATTTATGGAATGAATAGGATTACGTTTATTTTTGTACTATGATCCTATCTCGGTTTATTATTACTATTTCTCTAGCCTGGATTAGCATTGGCTATCAATTGTAGCTGCTGGAACCTTCAACTTAAAGATAGTAGCTAGCCAACTGAGTGTTTTTTTTACTGGTGATAGGCTAGGTGTTTGACCACAGCATACATTTTTAATGTAAAGGTAATGAGACGAATGAGACGTTCTCCTGATGGTAAGAGATAACGCCTGTCCATGGCCATTGCAGCGATACATAGAACTTTGAGTACCAAAACGACGTCCAGGGCATCGCTGCTTTGGCGCTCATGACTTTGAGACTTTGATGGTTGGTCTCGACAGCACTGTTCTTTCGGTAGCTGCAGTACCCTTTAAACCAGAAGACAATACTGCTTGGCGGCAGAATATCTGGTACTGCGAAGGTACCTACTTAGACGACCTCCTCATAAGGAAATCTACCACCAAGTCAAAGATGTAAAGTGAAGATGTAGTCGAAGATGGTAAACACACCTAGCCTGGTGTGGAATGGCTCTCAAATGAGGCAACCGGAATACACAGTAAGGTGCTGGACGACATATTTTCTTTTGAGGGTTACCTAGCCATTCGAGTACCATATAGTATAAACCACTACGCTATACTACCCTAAGCAAGGTTATCTAGCAATACGGAAATAACTTAGAAAAAACTACGTGTCTTGGAATTGGAACCCAGATCTTCGGATCGGAAGCCAGACGGTATTCCAATTAGGCTGCCGTAACTGGCCATGTGACTGCCGTAATATTGAAATGGAATCATATTCTTTCAGGGTAAAGAGCTACCAGCGAAGGATCTAAGCGGGACTTCAGACCCGTACGTACGCGTCACTCTGCTGCCAGACAAGAAGCATCGTTTGGAGACGAAGATCAAGCGACGCACCCTGAATCCAAGGTGGAACGAGACCTTTTACTTCGAAGGATTTCCTATTCAGAAACTACAGAGCAGAGTAAGTCTTATATTTAAACACGATAGATTTCTTTCATCCTTTTAAAAAATACTGTGTTCCGGTTCCTTATCCGGTGGCTTTCTTCAAGGAGTCCAAGTACAGTATGACGCGTGCGCATCGGCGTTTTGTTGTGCACTACAGGACGCTACGCGCGTCACACTTTGTTTTAACTCTTTCAAGAAAGCCACCCGATGTTGTCGAAAGCATAGTCAAAGTCTCCGACATAATAATACGTGAGTAATCTCACAGAAGTAAAACAGAAACGTGTCAAGACCACGTCAGTTTCCTTAGTAAAACTTTTACTTACACGACTCTGAAATCATAAAAGCGACTTTGTGTTGTACTGTTTAAAACAAGGTTTCCCTTGTAGCTCCATGTAGCCCTGTTAGACATTCAAGACAACAGCGAACCCGTTTAGAAAAATATAGCTATAGATAAGGAAATGTAAAAGAGCATAGCTATAGTGTTTTTATTTTCATGAGTTGGTTTGTTTTTATTGCAAATGAAATTGAATCAATCAATGAGAATTTTCAGACTCCAAGTTTAGCTGATTTCTGTAATTCATTATCATTTTCATCATTTCAGCCGTAGGACGTTCACTACTGGATATAGGCCTCCCCCATTGACTTCCGTAAAGACAGGTTGGAAGCGGCTCGCATCCAGCGCGTTCCTGCGGTCTTTTGCTAGGTCGTCTGTCCACCTTGTAGGTGGACGTCATAGGCTGCACTTGCCGGTCTGTTGCCTCCACTCCAGAACTTTGCAGCCCCATCGGCCATCAGTTCTGCGTGCTATGTGCCCTGCCCACTGCCACTTCAACTTGGTAATCCGTTGGGCTATGTCGGTAACTTTGGTTCGTCTACGGATCTCCTCATCTCTGATTCGATCTCGTAGGGAAATTCCGAGCATAGCCCTTTCCATAGCTCGTTGTGCCACTTTGTCCTTTCCAAGAAGGCACATAGTCAGAGACCACGTTTCGGCGCTATAAGTCATCACTGGTAACACACACTGGTCGAAAACTTTCGACTTGTGTAATTAGTTGTGTATGAAATCAGCTATGCTTTTGCCATTATGTAAAATTCGTCGCGCGCACAAATGTGTAATTCCGTACACCCCGCTTTAAGAAATTCTGATTTAAAGCTTAATAGCTCTACTTTTACATCTGTCTGCTATATAAATGAAACTAGATTCAGAATGGATAAGAATTTCTGCACGTGGTAAATCCCTTGATAAAAGCGTAGTTTTAAAATTGTATGCACGAAGAACTTACATAGTAAACATCGCTCTGTCAACAAGGGTCTTAGGGCTGAATAATGTATTAAAGTTTACAGAGCGGAATTCAGACTCTAGGGATCTAGGGTTGCATACAAAACGAAACGCGTTCTGTGAGATTCATGAAAAGGTTCTAAAAGTGGTATTCTTTAAAATCTACATACACTGATACAATAGGTTACTGTTATTTTGTATATTGAGATGCATTTTATTCTTTTATATTACGATTAACATACTGTATGAGATTAATATCTACGTTATTATTCACTAATTTATACGTTTTAGAGTCGTCCATGAATAATTTATAATTGCAATATTTAGTATGCTTAGTAGTATCTAAAATAAATATCAGAAAGGGAATGGGACCCAAACGGGATCCTTGCAGAACACCTGATTTTACAAGATATCTTTCTGATTCAAATCGATTGGAAAAAACAACCATCGGAAGTTATGAGCGCCAAAGCAGCGATGCCCTGGACTTTGTTCTGTTACTCAAAGTTCTGTGTATCGCTGCAATGGTCATGAACAGGCGTTATCTTTAACCATCAGGAGAGCGTCTCGTTCGTCTCATTACTTTTTACATTAAAAATAAGACAATACACAAATAAACTGATTTTGTTTTGATTCCTTTCAGGTCCTTCATCTCCATGTGTTTGACTACGATCGATTCTCCAGGGATGACTCCATCGGTGAAGTGTTCCTGCCGCTCTGTCAGGTGAGTACTGGAAGAAAGGGAGGCGATTAAAACAATAAGTGCAACAAACAATCATACTAGCCTGCAATCGAGCAGATGAGAATATAAACAAGAGCATACGAGCAAGATAAAGATCATTTTATTAACCGGTTGAAATTAATCTTGGCAGCCAATGTAGCGATGATAGCTCAGTGGTTAGCGCGGTAGGTTCGCATGCCGAAGGACGCGGGTTCAAACCCCAACAATGAGCTTGAGCTGCCGGTGAAGGAAAACATCGTGAGGAAGTCATATCATGGTGGTAGGGTACTTTAGTACTTGGTTGGGTAGCTACCACCTTCGAGTTGAAAATTTGCCGCCAAGCATCTAACGGTGTGTTAACGGCAGCCTAACTTGAGAGCCACTTCCATTCCAGGCTAGGTGTGCTTTACCATCTTCGACCACACCTTCACTTAACATCAGGTGAGCTGTGGTCAAAACACCTAGCCTGTCAAACATAAAAAAAGCCAAATGTTATAACACTCTTGACGAATTTTTTAATGACCACGCCAGATCACGCCTGTTCAAAACAAAGCGACGTCTAGGGCATCGCTGCTTTGTCGCTCATTACTTTGAGACTTTCGATGGTTAGCCTCAACAGCTCAGTAATTTCGCTAGCTGCAGTACCCTTCAAACCGGAACACAGTAATGTTTACACACTACATCTTGGCGGCAGAATATCTGGTACTGCGGTGGTACCTGACTAGACGACCTCCTGCTAAGATCTACCCCCAAGGATACCTATATCTATAGATAGAGCGTCAATATAATATTTTTTTGATATATTTTGTTTCATTATTTTGTACAAGACAGGGTAGGCTTCATCCATTATAATGTACATGGATAGAATATAAATCATCTTCTAAAGAAAGTAGATAAACCTTACTTAATCGTCTGAAGTTCTCAAACACAGTTTAAGTACGTGAGTAGGAACAGTGAAAAAATATTATACAATATTCAAGCTACCAAACCCCGAAAGGAATTGTAGTTTTTTTTCTTTGGTGTTGGCGTCGCATTTTGAGCATTTACATTTATATTTTCAAGTGTCATAAGTTAGATAAGTTGTCTCGTAGCTTTACTTATAGTCAAAGTCCAGTCTTGGTCAAGTACAGTCCGTGTCAGTCAAGTCCAGTCATGCTTTAGTGAAGTAGTGGCGACTTTACTATAAGCTTCTATGGAATTTTGGCAGCAACACGAAAAGTCATGTTTCACCACATCATATCATTTTCCCACACTCACGTTTGTGATTTAAAACTTTATGAATAAAACACCGCCATTATTATGCATAAACTCGACAAAATAGTTTTGGACAAAAAATACAATGGGGCGATACGACTCTTTCCGTGTTCCCGCTAAAACTCACTTTATATTATACAAAATCAAGTGTCACAGTTGAATATCATATAAAGTAAATTAAAGTCGAGCCCAGTGCAGAGTCGAGTCAATGAAGGGAGTCCTACTGTTTTGCGTATACTATGACCTGTCTAGGTAAATGTCTTTACAATAAATTATAGCAGGTTTGTTTCGCGGAATATAAATTACGTAATCATATTTTCGACCTTGGAAATAAGGTTCGAAAATTCTACTGCCAGTGAGTCTACTCTCGACGGTGGGTTTCGAACCAATTAAATGTGTTACACAAAATCAACGTTTTACTTGGTGGTAGATCTCCTTAGCAGGAGGTCGTCTAGGTAGGTACCACCGCAGTACCAGTTATTCTGCCGCTAAGCAGTAGTGTGTGTACATTACTGTGTTCCGGTTCGAAGGGTACAGCAGCTAGCGAAATTACTGGGCTGTTGAGACTAACCATCAAAGTCTCAAAGTAATGATCGCCAAAGCAGCGATGCCCTGGACGTTGTTTTATTACTCAATGTTCTGTGTATCTCTGCAATGGTCATGGACAGGCGTTATCTCATACCATGAGGAGAGTGTCTTGTTCGTCTTATTACTTTTTACAATAAAAAAAATTTTGACATCGTCACCGTCGCAGGTCGAACCTGCACCAGATTGGCACAGGACCGACGCAGATGACATAACAAGAGTAAGAGGCCTATACCTAGCAGTAGGATAAAGTAAGATTGAGTCAAAGTCAAGTCCGGCCATGCCCTAATAAAGTTGTGGCAGCAGTATCGGAAGCGACACGAAAACAGATTTCACAGCATAATCACTTGCTCATAATTCTGCACTTTATAAATTAAACACTATTCAAAAATTATGTTATATAAAATTATATGAACAAACATTATTAGAACAATCGTACCTTGCTCAAAATGTGAATAAAGATTTATTATTATCTATTTCGGGTATTTATTTTTTCTCTTATTTTTTTAATTTTTTACATTAAATATTTAAAAACATAACTAATATAAAAAACATAAAAACTAGGGTGCCGCCGGCAGCGGGGCAGGGCCGGTGGTTAGGGCTGCATAGTGAGGAACCTCCTCACAATGCGCGCCGTGTCAAGGATCACTGCCTTTTGAAGCTGACCCTTGACCCAACCGTCTAGCGAGAGTCTCTTGAGATGTTGGTCGAGGCTCTTCGCTATAAGACCGTTTACCGTGACAACTATCGGGACAATGATCGTCGAATCAACATCCTACATGGCGGTTATCTGGTGAGCCAAGTCAAGGTAATTGCTGAGCTTGTCTTTCACGAGATTCTCGTCATATGGGATGGTGATGTCGACGAGCACTGCCCGGCATTGGGCTCGGTCGACCACCACGATATCAGGCTTATTGGCGACAATAGTCCTATCCGTGATGATAGACCGGCCCCAATAGAGCAAAGCACGACCATTTTCGAGAACTGGCGCTGGTGCGTACTTATAGTACGGCACCTCAGGCTCGACAAGGCCGTATTGAAGAGCAAGCTGCTGATGGACGATCCTGGCTACTTGGTTGTGCCTGTGCAAATACTCGCCGTTAGCAAGATGCGAACAACCGGAAATAATATGTCGGAGCGATTCTCCGGGGCGGTGGCATGCCCGACAAATGTCGACCGTACCGTCCTAAAACTT
Organism: Biston betularia; assembly: GCA_905404145.2. NCBI lineage: Eukaryota > Metazoa > Arthropoda > Insecta > Lepidoptera > Geometridae > Biston > Biston betularia. Next base: position 3,040,330 of record FR989891.1, read on the forward strand.
GTTATCTATTATTATTATTATAATTCATAAACTGTTCTTTATTACACAAACAATTAGGGTAAAACCGTGTGCCGCAGCTACCTTAAAGTTAAGTCTATTATTTACAGTTCCGAACACAAAATTCCGCCCAAAGTGTTTTAACCTAATTTCATAGACCCCTGCCCAAACGGTGCCCAAACTAGACAAGTTGCGCCTGATGAATTTAGTTTAGCTCAAAGTTTTGACTAAATTAGTCTATAGATAAATAGTAAAGTTACATTGTCTTAGATGCGAAAAGTAATGTACTCGTAAAAAATCAATCATTTTGGTTCTAATAGTAAAAGCTTTAATTAGTTTGCGGCTAGGTGTCGCTGTGTGATAATTTTTTAATATTTACTTTATAAAGATTTTTTTTATGGTTGACAGGTTAGGTGTTTGTCCACAGCTCACGTGGTGCTTAGTGACGGTGTGGTCGAACATGGTAAAGCACAGCTAGCCTAGACTGAAACTAGCTCTCAACTGAGATTGCCGGAACACACCGTTAGAAGCTACGCGGCAGATTTTCAACTTGATGGTGGTAGCTAGTCAGCCGAGTACTAGAAAGTTTCCTCACGATGTTTCCCTTCACCGGCAACTCATAATCGTATAATTTTATTCTGTTTAAATGAACTAATAAAATATCTTAGGGCATTGCACACAGCGCCATCTGACCCCAAACTAAGCAAAGCATGGAAGTCAAATAACTGATAGAATATTTTTTTGTAAATACATACTTATAATACATACAGAACACCCAGAAACAGAAAAAACATTTGTGTAATCATAAAATGTTTGTCCTGGGCGGGAATTGAAACCACGCCCTACAGCTCTTAAGGCTCATACCAATGAACCAACAGAGCTGTCAAAATATAAATTTGGTTAGCATAAATTCTTTTTGATAATAAAGCAATGTACATTACAAAAGAAATATTTTTTTATTTGGTGGTAGATCACCTTAAGGATTCTGTAAATAGGTTGTAGTGTGTAAACATTACTGTGTTCTGATTTGAAGGGTACTGCAGCTAGCGAAATTACTGGGCTGTTGGGGCTAACCATCGAAAGTCTCAAAGTAGTGAGCGCCAAAGCAGCGATGCCCTGGACTTTGTTTTGGTACTCAAAGTTCTGTGTATCGCTGCAATGGTCATGGACAGGCGTTATCGCTTACCATCACTGGACAAGTATTAAAAGTAAAATGTATTCCATCATAACTTTTAAATTCTTGAACAGATTCAGATGTATCGTTAGAATCTTTACATCATTTCAAGTGACACAAACTTTAAAATGGGCATGCGTGTTTATTTCAATTTTCTAATTAAGCTTATCAAAGAAAACCAATTTTCCCTGTAAAAAATGGTAATAATAATTCCCTTTTGCGTGCTTAATCAGGTAAGATGTGATCAAATACGAACTTAACAATACTTATAAAGAGAGAAAGAAAGAATAACTAGGCGATACTATAAAGAACGGCTTTTCAAATTCCAGGTGGACTTGAGCGAGAAACCATCCTTCTGGAAAGCTTTGAAGCCTCCAGCTAAAGATAAGTGCGGAGAGTTGCTGACGTCACTGTGCTACCATCCGAGCAATAGCGTTCTTACTCTCACACTGCTTAAGGCGAGAAACCTAAAAGCGAAGGACATTAATGGAAAATCAGGTGAGTTTCTAACGTAAACCTAAAAATAAAATATCGATTATTACAACAACAAACAAACAACAACAATCTAAGCAACAACAAACATTGACAGTCTAGCGTAATTCGTTTGAGCAACAGTATTTTAACACTCACATACAACTTATCAAGGTAAGAAACCTCAAGGTGAAGGACATTAATAGAAAATTAGATAACTCAAAATTGTAACTTCTACGTTCTGATAGAATATGATTTTGGCGTTTGTTTTTAGTCCACTAATAACATTTTCACTTTAACACTTCTCAAAGTAAAGGGAAATGAGGGCAGATTGCTAAATGAACCTCATTAGTCTAGTACTAAGGAACAATTTAGCTAATTACTACCCATAGAGCCTTTTAGCTTTTACAATTCTCAAGGCACGTTTTTCACCTCCTGGTGGAGTGTGGCCGGACCAAGACTGTGAGAAGAAATATGTCGCTGAAATATGGTGTTAACCCCCGAGATGTTGGCATGTCTCAAGGTATCCTGGCCGCATCCACATGTGATGCAGCGTTGGCCTTATATGCCGGCATCTCGGAAGTACTAGCCAATCGAAGTACAGATGGCATATTATAAATAAATAAATAAAAAAATAAAAAAGCCATTTATTCCATATTTCCAGTACATTTAAAATTGATATTGCTTGATCTTACTTAATTTTTTCCTAAAATATGGATCCCTTTTTGGGTAAAGGCCTCCTCCAGTTTTTCCCACATATTGATTATACAGATGGCATATTATAAATATGTAATTATGATTTGTTTTGTAATACGGGGCTGGCATAATCGCATTGCGATAAAAGCCCATAATAAAAATAAGAATTAAAAAAAAAACTCTCAAGGCGAAAACCGCAAGACGATAAAAGTACAAAAGAAATCACCTGTTCCATACATTTTGTTGAGTGCAACTTATTTGTTACAATGTAAGGGTTATTCTTATAGCCGTCGTTCATATCAATGAGTATAATAACCTCCTTTAAACATTTTTCCTGCCCGCGTCAACTCGTATAATCCTAAAAAATTGTATTCATGTATTGTGACCTTTACTAGATTATTCTAAAGCTTAAAGAAAGTGGCTGGAGCATAAAGAGCAGGAAAATTTCTTAACAATATTGGAGGGTGTGAAAGAAAATATTTCTATACCAATAACACTACCAACTTATCTACACGGTGTTCTTTACGAAAAATATGCGGTTTTATGTATTTTTGCGCTTAAAATATCTTTTATTATCCTTCTTGTTACAGTTACAAGAAATAGTTTTGTGAAGAAAACAATTTTGCGTGTGTTTATTCCTACACAATTTTTTGATGACTGAACGGATTTGAAAAAAATTGCTATGGCATTACCTACTTTAATTTTGTGCGGATTATTTTGGGGTGCTTCTTTTCATCCCAGAAATACAATTAAGGGAAGAATCGCTGTGAGCTTCTATGAAAAATCTTAAATTATGTTTCTTAAGTAAACCTGAGAAGAATGTGGAAGCGTCCTTGAAATCACAGAATTAGTTTAAAATATTTTTATAGTAGCGATGATACCTCACTGGTTAGCGCGGTTGGTTTAAATGCCAAAGGGTTTGAGTTCAACCCCTAACGATGAGCTTGAGCTGCCAGGGAAGGAAAACATTATGACAAAACCGTAGCGTGGTAGTAGGGTGCTTTCTAGTACTCGGCTAGCTAGCTACCACCCTCAAGTTGAAAATCTGCCGCCAAGCATCTAACAGTATGTTCCGACAGCTACACTTGAGAGTCAGTTCCATTCCAGGCCTGGTATGCTTTACCATCTTCGACCAAACTGTTAATTATAGCTGGGCTGTGGCCAGCCACCTAACTTGCCAACCATAGAGAAAAGAGTATTAGCTACATTTAATGTTTAGGCGTAAATTTTTGCTCTAAATCAATCCACCCTATAGATTGAGTCTATACAATAAAAGGGATTGAAAAATCTTGTGTAGAGACGTGAAGTCATTGATATTTTATACAGCTACTCACGTATTTTACTAGTTTAGTAGTTTGCTAGTGTCATCGTGTAGCTCATATAAATGGATTTCAAGAGACCTGTAAAAAATATTAGCTTCTTAAATATCTTATAAAAAATAAAGTAATAAAGGTGAAGTTAATTTAAGGAGAGCGAAGTTGACAGTGATTAATTTAAAAAAGATCACAAACTTTTAAGGCAACTCCTCAAAATTACTGGATTTGTCGAAAGCAGTTTACACTATTTATGGAGTTTTGGCGGGAACGCGGGACGAGTCGTGTCGCTCCGTTGTATTTTTTTCCAAAACTAGTGTTTTGTCGAGTGTTTTTGCATAAAAATAGTGGTGTTTTATTCATAAAGTGCCGAATCACAAGCGGGAGTGTGGGAAAATGATACAATGTGGTGAAACATGACTTTTCGTGTTGCTTCCAAAACTCCATCGAAGCTTTATAGTAAAGTCACCACTACTTTACTAAACATGACTGGACTTGACTGAAACGGACTGTGCTTGACCTAGACTGGACTATAACTTTAGCTACGAGGACAATTATTTAACTTTTGAAACATGAAAATATATAAATACTTGACACTGGCAAATGCTAAAACGCGACGCCAAAACCAAAGAAAAAAATATATTTATATCCGCTCTTATCTCAAAATGAAGATAAATAATTAAGAGACATTTTTGTTATACCTATAAATTTAGAATAATCTAACAAATAATAAATGAGATGGTAAAAATTAATAAGTATGTCAGCTATTAAAATACCTACGTCTAAGGAGTACCTCAAGGTAGTCAAGTCGGCCTTGATTTTCGCCCAATTTTATAAAACGTGATATATTTTTTTAAACAATATGACAAACTCTAATTCCATAAAACTTTTTATCGCTATAACCGTTGGTGGTCAAACGCGGACTTATCCGTATTAAAAAAAAAAAAAAAAAACAAATTTCAGTATGAGATAATAAATTAAATTCTTACTTAAGGGAGCCTTACCAATTAAAGGCGGGTATTGAGGTACATTTAACTCAATTCAGTGTTATCTAAATTATATAAAATTTAATTACGTTTTCCGTATCTCTCGTTCTTGCTTCATCATCATCATCATTCACAGCCTTCTTTATCCCACTGATGGGTATAGGCCTCTCTCTTTGCATGCCATCTGCCTCGGTCCTGTGCCAATCTGATCCAGGTTTGACCCGCGACGGTGACGATATCGTGACGTGACGTTCTTGCTTAGTTCTTCTAAATGACAGCTCTTGGCACAGTTTTCACTGTCATTAATTTAGAGTGTTTTACCCGAAAGATTTATGATGTCCATGCGAAGCTGGAGCGGGTTGTTGGTTAATGCATAATTTGGTTTTGCTGAATACAGTATTTACAATAAGCTGTCACGGGAGATAAGGAACTTGAGACCGAATTTGTTTAAGAGTGCCCTGAAGAAAATTCTGATTGAGGAATGTTGTTATAAAATCAATGATTATCTGTCATTTTTGACATATTTGCTTGACATTGTTTATTATTATTATTTTTTTTTTTTTTTGACATCCATCATTGTACATTGATTATTATTATTATTTCTTTACATTATTTTAATTGACTTGTACATTTTATTATCTAATTTGAGTTTTTTATTTTACATGACATGCCATCGCTCATATTTGTACGCCTAAACGGCAAAACACGATCACAGGACATAATTAAATAATCTATCCATGTATTACAATTTATATTACTCGTGTTTTAACAAATAAATTATCTTTATCTTTATCTTTATCTTTATCTTTATCTTTATCTTTATCTTTATCTTTATCTTTATCTTTATCTTTATCTTTATCTTTATCTTTATCTTTATCTTTATCTTTATCTTTATCTTTATCTTTATCTTTATCTTTATCTTTATCTTTATCTTTATCTTTATCTTTATCTTTATCTTTATCTTTATCTTTATCTTTATCTTTATCTTTATCTTTATCTTTATCTTTATCTTTATCTTTATCTTTATCTTTATCTTTATCTTTATCTTTATCTTTATCTTTATCTTTATCTTTATCTTTATCTTTATCTTTATCTTTATCTTTATCTTTATCTTTATCTTTATCTTTATCTTTATCTTTATCTTTATCTTTATCTTTATCTTTATCTTTATCTTTATCTTTATCTTTATCTTTATCTTTATCTTTATCTTTATCTTTATCTTTATCTTTATCTTTATCTTTATCTTTATCTTTATCTTTATCTTTATCTTTATCTTTATCTTTATCTTTATCTTTATCTTTATCTTTATCTTTATCTTTATCTTTATCTTTATCTTTATCTTTATCTTTATCTTTATCTTTATCTTTATCTTTATCTTTATCTTTATCTTTATCTTTATCTTTATCTTTATCTTTATCTTTATCTTTATCTTTATCTTTATCTTTATCTTTATCTTTATCTTTATCTTTATCTTTATCTTTATCTTTATCTTTATCTTTATCTTTATCTTTATCTTTATCTTTATCTTTATCTTTATCTTTATCTTTATCTTTATCTTTATCTTTATCTTTATCTTTATCTTTATCTTTATCTTTATCTTTATCTTTATCTTTATCTTTATCTTTATCTTTATCTTTATCTTTATCTTTATCTTTATCTTTATCTTTATCTTTATCTTTATCTTTATCTTTATCTTTATCTTTATCTTTATCTTTATCTTTATCTTTATCTTTATCTTTATCTTTATCTTTATCTTTATCTTTATCTTTATCTTTATCTTTATCTTTATCTTTATCTTTATCTTTATCTTTATCTTTATCTTTATCTTTATCTTTATCTTTATCTTTATCTTTATCTTTATCTTTATCTTTATCTTTATCTTTATCTTTATCTTTATCTTTATCTTTATCTTTATCTTTATCTTTATCTTTATCTTTATCTTTATCTTTATCTTTATCTTTATCTTTATCTTTATCTTTATCTTTATCTTTATCTTTATCTTTATCTTTATCTTTATCTTTATCTTTATCTTTATCTTTATCTTTATCTTTATCTTTATCTTTATCTTTATCTTTATCTTTATCTTTATCTTTATCTTTATCTTTATCTTTATCTTTATCTTTATCTTTATCTTTATCTTTATCTTTATCTTTATCTTTATCTTTATCTTTATCTTTATCTTTATCTTTATCTTTATCTTTATCTTTATCTTTATCTTTATCTTTATCTTTATCTTTATCTTTATCTTTATCTTTATCTTTATCTTTATCTTTATCTTTATCTTTATCTTTATCTTTATCTTTATCTTTATCTTTATCTTTATCTTTATCTTTATCTTTATCTTTATCTTTATCTTTATCTTTATCTTTATCTTTATCTTTATCTTTATCTTTATCTTTATCTTTATCTTTATCTTTATCTTTATCTTTATCTTTATCTTTATCTTTATCTTTATCTTTATCTTTATCTTTATCTTTATCTTTATCTTTATCTTTATCTTTATCTTTATCTTTATCTTTATCTTTATCTTTATCTTTATCTTTATCTTTATCTTTATCTTTATCTTTATCTTTATCTTTATCTTTATCTTTATCTTTATCTTTATCTTTATCTTTATCTTTATCTTTATCTTTATCTTTATCTTTATCTTTATCTTTATCTTTATCTTTATCTTTATCTTTATCTTTATCTTTATCTTTATCTTTATCTTTATCTTTATCTTTATCTTTATCTTTATCTTTATCTTTATCTTTATCTTTATCTTTATCTTTATCTTTATCTTTATCTTTATCTTTATCTTTATCTTTATCTTTATCTTTATCTTTATCTTTATCTTTATCTTTATCTTTATCTTTATCTTTATCTTTATCTTTATCTTTACAGTAGTCAGTACAATAAACGATTGATTTGTAGTACGAAGAAACACGTCAAAGAAAAGTGAAGGAAAACAACACGCGAGTGAGAGTTCCCATTTTTTTTTTAATGTAAAAATTAATGAGACGAACGAGATGCTCTCCTGATGGTAAGAGATAACGCCTGTCCATGACCATTGCAGCGATAAACAGAACTCTGAGTAACAAAACAAAGTCCAGGGCATCGCTGCTTTGGCGCTCTTTACTTTGGAGACTATCGATGATTAGTCTCAACAGCCCAGTAAATAATGTGCCAACTCGCATTTAGCTAGCGTGCTTTATCCTTCTCGCGATGAGAAGCGACCCAACAGTGGAGCAGTTTTTTTAAATCTGTGCTTATCTGGAAGATGAATGGACAACTTATAAGCTTTGTATGAAGATGGAGTAAAATTCGCATCAATATCCCCCGTCCCTTGTTAAGATAGATTTGAACCCTTCGGCAAACATTTCCCATCTGAAAGGTGATTTGAAATTACACTATCGATCAGGACTGACCCTCCTGATCGAGTGTCTAGATATAAATCTTTTTGAAATCACTTTCTATGTAGGTACAGCTACCTACTTGTAGGTTGCATTATATCGTACTCAAGTCTTTATTTATAGACTTTTTAAGAGAGTTTTATTTGTACCACTTTTACGTTTTTTTTTTTTAAATACTTTTATCATGCGATCAGCCTTTTCAGCTATGAGCAGATGTGGTGTAGGATAATGGCCGGGTACAGATATATCCCATCAGAAATATCTTCTAGGTGTTAGGATGGCTTAGTTAGAGCTGCCGAGTTCTAAGATCCTGCGTCTCTTCAGTCGATTTAGGTAGTCCGGTAATGTGAGCTGGGCAGCTAGCTGGTTAGGATGCTTTTCCAGTCTGATTTTAAATCATATTAAATAATTATTTATTTATCTAATTTATCATTTATCTAATTTCATTGATGTATTTATAATTAGATTAATGAAACATCCTCTCGGTGTTTTATTCAATACAACCGAAGCATTATCTAGGGGTATTATTCTATATAATCACCAATTAACTATAAAGCTCGTTAACTATGTCATAGATGTGAATGAGAGAGACGAACGAGACGCTCTCTTGATGGTAAGAGATAACGCCTGTCCATGACCTTTGCGGCGATACACAGAACTTTGAGTAGCAAAACACAGTCCAGGGCATCGCTGCTTTGGCGCTCATTGCCTTGAGACTTTTCATGGTTAGTCTCAACAGCTCTGTAATTTCACTAGCAGAACCCTTCATACATAGTATTGTTTACACACTACTGCTTCGCCTTTCACACAACATTAATTAGGGTTTTTATCATAGCAATAAGTCCCAAATTCATTGCTATAACTATTTGTTACGCGTTAAGCTAAACGATCATTAAGAAATTCATGCCGAAACAGAATCTGCATTGCAGATTATAAATTTTAATTATTTCTCGTTTCTTGAGGGTGATATTTCTTTTAGGGGCGTGAAATATTGCGCCTATTTTTATATAAGTAGGTCCGTTCTTTATAACGCCTAATGAAAGTCTTTGTCATGGCAGTATTTTCCTTATTACAACTTTTACGATAGACAGAACTCTGATATTGTGTTTTATAAGATAGTCTAACTTCGTAAATAAACTGGAAGACTTTTCTGAGTTTGACTTGTTTAATACTAGTGTTAATTTGATTAGATTAAATCTACACTGTTTGTTTGTATTGAATAGGCTCCGAAACTACTAGATCGATCTTAATAATTCTTTCATTATTAGAATGCTACATTATCCGTGATGGACATAGGCTATATTTTATTTAAAAACAGTCAGGGATCCGTATGGAAACTTCAATAATGTAACCCAAGCTGTGAAAATTTTACCGAGAAAACCCTTACTTAGCATGCGCTGTGAAAACTATTGACTATTGAATAAAGTGACGTTTTATAGAGCAAATCACATGTCTGACTATTACGGTTGTCATCGACATCTACACTAATTTATAAAGAGGAAAGATTTGATTTTTGTTTGTTTGTATTAAACAGGCTCCGAAACTACTGGACCGATCTGAATAATTCTTTCATCATTAGAATGCTACATTATCATTGAGTGACATAGGCTATATTTACATTATTAATCGAGTTTTGTTTTCCCGTGCGAAGCCGGGGCGAGCTTTTAGTATTACTATAAACTGGTTTGGTGGTGTCCTCCTGTCTGACTTTTACTTGATAATACAACCTATACTACATAGGTTCTTTTCGCATCTCTATTGGCAAACAAGCTTAGCTTCAATATGCGAACATTGTCAAATGGTGTTAAGATAGTATTCATCATCCACAGCCTTCTTTATCCCACTGCTGGGATAGGCCTCTCTCTTTACATGCCATCTGCCTCGGTCCTGTGCCAATCTGGTCCAGGTTCGACCCGCGACGGTGACGATATCGTCGACCCATCTTGCGGCTGGACGACCGACGCTCCGCTTCCCTTGCCTAGGCCACCAAGATAGTATTATTGTTTAGTAATTAAGATATTTATCACTGTATGTTTTCCACATAAAATATTATAGTAAAAAATAAGGAATACTTTAAAAAAAAGTCGTTACCTTTTTTCGTACAAAAACAAATATTTACATTTGTTTAATTGACTATTTATGTTGTACATAATGTAGTTGTCGGAGCGTCGGTCGTCCAGCCGCAAGATGGGTCGACGATATCGTCACCGTCGCGGGTCGAACCTGGACCAGATTGGCACAGGACCGAGGCAGATGGCATGTAAAGAGAGAGGCCTATTCCCAGCAGTGGGATAAAGAAGGCTGTGGATGATGATGATGAATGTAGTTGTAGGTAGTTATTTTTTACTCGCAAAACTAGAATGGTTTCTTTACAAAATATTGTTACTGTTTACTGTCTGTCTGTAGCATCGTAGCTCCCGAGCGGATGAACCGACTTTGATTATTGTTTTTTCTTTAAAAGGTAAATTAGTCGGGAGTGTTCTTAGCTTGATGGTAGATCTCCTTAGCAGGAGGTCATCTAGGTAGGTACCACCGCAGTACCAGTTATTCTGCCGCTAAGCAGTTGTGTGTAAACATTACTGTGTTCCGGTTCGAAGGGCACTGCAGCTAGCGAAATTACTGGGCTGTTGAGACTAACCATCGAAAGTTTCAAAGTAACGAGCACCAAAGCAGTGATGCCCTAGACTTTGTTTTGATACTCAAAGTTCTGTGTATCGCTGCAATGGGCATGGGCAGGCGTTATCTCTTACTATCAGGAGAGCGTCTCGTTCGTCTCATTATTTTACACATAAAAAAAATGGCCGATTACATACATACACAATCATGTCGAGGGATTTTTATAGATCTTCAGTAAATCAGTAAATCAGTAATATTTATTGGCCATAAATAACAATAATGTTAAAGGCAAGTCACATGTACAAAAAAAACCTTACGATTACACTTTCATGAATGAAAGTGTAACCTATACCTATACGAGTAATTAACAACGAACATACTACAGCGGAGGCTCCGTTTATGTACTACACATAAATGAGGATTCTGAGAACCTCATTGACATTTATATTCACCTAATTTGTAAAATGGATTGTTTTCCAAAAAAAATTTAATTTAATGGTTTTTTTAAATTCTTTAATAAATTATTAATTATAAATTCTTTAATTTAACCTCGTAAATTTTATTTAATTCCAGATCCTTACGTCAAAGTGTGGCTTCAGTTCGGAGATAAACGTATCGAGAAACGTAAGACGGCTATTTTCAAATGCACCTTGAACCCCGTGTTCAACGACAGCTTCTCTTTCAACGTGCCGTGGGAGAAGATCCGAGAGTGCTCCCTGGACGTCCAGGTCATGGACTTTGACAATATCGGAAGGAACGAGCTTATTGGACGGATATTACTGGCTGGTAAGTTTTTTTTTGTCACAAACTAATGAGGTTGTTTTTTTTTCTTTGGTTTTGGCATCGTGTTTTGAGCATTTGCCAGTGTCAAGTGTATTTTCAAGTTTCAAAAGTTAAATAAGTGTCCTCGTAGCTAAAGTTATAGTCAAAGTCCAGTCTTGGTCAAGTACAGTCCGTGTCAGTCAAGTCCAGTCATGCTTTAGTAAAGTAGTGGTGACTTTACTATAAAGCTTCGATAGAGTTTTGGAAGCAACACGAAAAGTTTTTCACCGTTTTTTCAATGGTTTCACCGCATTATATAATTTTCCCACACTTGCGCTTGTGTTTCGGCACTTTATGAATAAAACACCACCATTTTATGCATAAACACTCGACAAAACACTAGTTTTGGAAAAAATACAACGGGGGACACGACTCTTTCCGCGTTCCCGCCAAAACTCAACTAATGAGGATCTTGGTGTCCCTCTCTCTTTTTTTTTTCTTATTCCTCCGAGGAGGACTTGGCGTCGCACTTTCTGTGCATTTGCCAGTGGCAAGTGTTTTACATTATACATACATTTAACATTCAAATCGTTATAATAAAAAACCGGTAAATTTAATCTTTCTATTTCTATTTTTCAGGCAAAAATGGGTCGGGAGCTACCGAAACCAAACACTGGCAAGATATGATCACGAAACCTCGGCAAACCATCGTTCAGTGGCATCGCTTGAAGCCGGAGTAAATTAGAGAAAAAAAAAGTTGTTAAAAAAAGAAGTTACAAAAAACGTCATAAGACTGAGCGGTTAACAAAAAAAGTAAAATGCCACTGAAAAAAAAAATAAGACTCTATTCTGGAACTGTCATTCTACAGCGTCGTCGTGCAATTTTGAAAAAAAATATTTTTTTTTATCTGTGTTTTATTGTGTAACAATATACATTGTTTTAAGTCGTTAGCTTTATATCTTGAGTAGAATTTCTGAATTATTTTTTTATTATGTAGAGGTACTTATTATTCAGTAATTACACATCGAACTTTTAAATCGACACATTAAATAAATGGTTTTATAGTTTAAAAGCACAGCGCTAAATCTTAACTTGACATGACTTTTAACTTTTAAATCTATTGGGAGAAAAAAACGTATCTTCATCTCTTTGATATTCAAATTCTTAATTCGGACGAAACTACATTAAATATTTCATATGTTAAATTAAAATTGATAAAGTATTTATTTATTAATTTTAATTTAATCTAAGCTGAATTCCAATTTCCTTGAGCTGTCACAATTGACGTTTTTATTGTTAAGAATTTTAATAAAAAAAAAACAATTGTTAGAGATGTAAAATTAATTGTTAAATGTAGTGGATATATGAAAAAGTCGAGTTCGCGTCGCACAAAAATGAGTAGTAAAATTATTATAAGTTGAAAAAAAAATTACGTTCTAATAAAATTGATTGTCAATATTTTCAATTATTTTTGTCAATTTGCTCAAAGTTTAATTTTCAATTAAACCATCCCGAGTATTTTTACTCTATAAAATAGCACGTTAATAAATTTAAAAAAAAAATACTTCAACAGAATATTATACAACAAAAAAAACACTAGAAAAATGAAATTTGAAGAAACACAAAAGAACAAACTGCCAAAAATGAAAAAAGTCACCATAATGGGCGTGAAATATTAAAATGTGTCAAAAATCATTAAAAATTATATTTTGCACGGGGGGTTACTTATGGAATAAGTGAAGGACATTCTAAATTAATTGTTAAAAATTAAATAGGTGTGCAAAATATAATGGTGGGTCAATTTTAGAAGGGAACTTAAAAAAATAACTTTTTTTTAAATTAATTAATTAACTGGCAAAACACTACAAACCTTTGATATTAGGGTATTATATTAACTAAACAATTCAGCGTTTGATTATTATTAATAAATGATTTATATTTATTAAAAGTTCAATTTAAAATTGACGTCACTTAAATTAATATTACTCAGAATGCAATAACTGATTCATATTTTAACAGAACTTGTTTTCACCAAATTATCTTTCGAACATAATTACTAATCTGTAGTGAATTATTTCTGCAAATAAACATAAATCATTTAAAAGTGTATTAAGGAAAAAAGAGCCAGTGTTTTGTCAGAAAATTAAAAAAACCCATATTTACTTTAGCAACATTGCAAAGTATGTTTATTATAGTTTTACTCACGTTTAATTATATAGGTAATTCGACTATAGTTTCGGCCACATTTAATATAGACATTAAGCTAAATTCAACGCGCGCGCGTTTTCAATTTCTCAATTTCAATTCAATTTCAATTAATTTTGTTAAAATATAGGTACAATCATGTACACTTATTCATGTCAAACGAAATAATAAATATAAAATGTCATAATAATAATACATGTCAAGCTTTCGATGTGGCCGAAACTATAGTCGGAGTACCTATATAATCAAACGTGAGTAATTCCGACGTGTTAAAACCACGTCAGTTTCCATAGTACATACATTTTATTTACGTCTTATAAAATTATATAAAATAGTAAGATATTGCTTGTTGTTACATGTTATGAAAGCTTACCATTCCGTAATCATGTCGATGTTATAATATCATCAGAATTATATTGTATACATTTATAAAAAGACATTTTTATAGATATGTAGCTATATTTTATAGATGTACAATGTAGATTGTTGTTATAGATGTTAGGCAGTTGTTGTAAAGAAGTTTAGTTGCAACGAATAGAAACTGTTTTATGGGAACAAGAGAACACTGTAATGAGGCGATATTACGACCTTTATTTTGAAGCTTTAGCTGACAGATCTGTTTATTAAAAATGCGGTCCTTGTCTAATTGACTGTAATGAAAGAGACAGCAACTAATGCTATCAAAGTTGTTCTTCAACTTTTATCAATTTTAGTTTGCGATTTTATCTACTACAGAGAGCACTGTAATAAGGCGATATTACGAACTTTTTTGGAGCTCTATCTGACAGATCTTTGTTTTTTTAATGCATTCCTTGTCTAATTAACTGCAATGAAAGAGACAGCAACTAACGCCGTTAAAGTTTTTCTTCAATTTCAACTTTTATCAATTTTAATTTGCGTTTTTTCTACTGACTAATTTTTGGGCTTAAATAAATTGATGTAGATATATATCAATTTATTACAATTGATCATATCTTCAAGAACTTCGTAAAAATAGAAAATTAAAAAAACGTTTTGTTCGATAGAAATTTAAAATATGTACAATATATTTTTTCAAACTGGAGAAATCTGCATGAATTTCTAAATATTATTTAAATCTTTTCAGCAATCAGTACCATACATTTTTGTATGTATCCATTATAATTATGATAAAGATGTATACTGAAGTTTTTTAATATTATTAATATATATAAACCCAATGCTAAAGCACGAAGCGGTGAAAATAGAATAAATATTACAACTAACGTACTAATTATGATTTGTAGGCAATGTATTCCTATATAACAGCTTCTATTATAAAATCGTAGAACTTGTTCCGTAAAGTTTTTTTTTCTATATTCCTCTGTGAGCTTCAGAAAACCGATTTTAGAGTGATGGCACGAAAGTATCCGGTATATTTGTAAGGTAATAAAATATATAAATGAAGTTCTGAATCTCAGCTGCTTTGTGCAAATCAAATTTAACATCGTAAACCGCATGGTAGGTACTTACCAGTATTTGGCTGGTTAGCTCTCTCAAGTTTAAAATCTGACTCAATTGAGAGCCATTAGGCTAGGCTAGGACGGCCTGGTCGGACGGAAGAGCCAAAAAGTATGATTTACAAAATTTTCCAGTTTAAAAAAATTTGTACTAGTTGCGGCCCGCTACATGTTTTTGGGATAAAAATGTTTATACATTAACAAATAAGTAGTTTCGCTTGGTGGTAGATTTCCTTAGCAGGAGGTCGTTTAGGTAGGTATCACTGCATTAGCGAAATTACAGGGCTGTTGAGACTAATCATCGAAATTCACGCCGAGTCCAAAGTTCGCCAATCTACGGCTCGCGAGCCGCATGCGTTTGGTATGGAGGTAGCCGATACCTTGAATTAACACATGGGCTACCTTTATCCCGAAAAACAGCTGGTAACACCGCGGGGCGCAGCTAGTAGTTTTATATTATATTTAGAATTGCAAACTCATTGTTAACAAATTTCAAAAGATCACGTTTCCACAAAACTTTCCACGATTCGGACATGATAGTGTAAAAATCTCGTTGCGTCAGTGAAAAAGCACATGCGCATATAAATACCTGTTTTTACGAACTGACCATAAGTTATTCTTGTAAATCGGACGGATTAACGCAATGCATGCGCACCTACTTTCGTAAGAGCCTTGCGTAACTGACAGTTGCCTACAGATATGGAAACACTTTGATGAATAAATACTATAAAAACATCGTGGGGAAACCATAGCATGGTGGTAGGGTACTTTCTAGTATTCGGCTGGCTAGCTACCCTCAAGTTGAAAATCTGTCGCCATGCACCTTTTTTTTGTTCAGGGAAAATACTTTGTGTATACCACCGGCCCTGGGGCGGGCACGGTGGTTATGTGGGACTCTCCGTCCTAATCACGGCCTATCCACTAAAATCCCTGGACTGTTCCACCTCGCCGCTTTGTGTCGAGGCTGCGGGCACGCTTTCGCACTCTACCGCGGCCTCAACAGCGCTTGTCCTCGCGGACCCGCCTCGGGGAGCCCAAGCTCACTTCGCAACGATGACGATGTGTCCGAACACCAGACACATTGTGATCCACCTCGGAGAGCAAACCAGCAAATGGGCGTCGAACAGCCCCATGTCCGTACGCCCCTGGTCTCCATGCGAGGGGCCGATAAGTGGCTCCGCCGCCTGCCACTTTGGTTGCTTGGAATGGGGGTCGCCAGACCGGCACTCACACATCCCGCAACCCCCTCCTACTCGGCTCCTCCACTGTGCCCTCAGCTTAACAGAGGGGCACGTAGAGAGCCCGTCGCCAGACCACCGTCGCCATGCACCTAATTTTACCACCATTATAGGCGTTTTAACCATCTTCAACCACACCATCATTTAACATCAGGTAAGCTGTGGTCAAACCTAGCTTGTCAACAATAACAAAGAAAATCTTTTTTTTATAGTAAGAAAAAAATAAGTTGACAATTGATTTATTCAGGCGTTACTTTGCGGAAGTTCAGAAGAAGAGGATTCTCAGACTTGTGGTTATTTTAATTAGATTTTTGTCAAATTATATCTTTAAAGTTTATGTCAAATTAGTTCTTGATATTAAATAAGATTAGGTTTTCAATTAATAAGTTGTTGTCAAATTAGTTAAATTTAAGTCCTCATCACTGTTGTAACTGGAACGACTGTTAAGCGGAAATAAACTAAATACATACCTTGAATATTCATAATAAGTTGAATTAAACATAAATTCTGATGGTAGGTGACATGACGCCATTTTGTTTCTAGTAATGAAAAAATAGTGGTGTATATGATAGAAAATATTAACAAGTAGTTGAGATTCAGAACGTTTATTCTAATACTTAATTAAAAATAAATATTTCTTAAAAAAATAATATTGAGGAATATATTTTTGACTCTCGTGTTTGAATAGGGTTTCGTGAAAGAGAAACTCTTCCAAAATGCTTTTCAATTATTTTTGCTATGCATTTTAAACTTCTTTAGGCTAGAGCGTTGTTAGGGTGTGAAACTTTGGGGTATAACTGTTGAAATATCTAAAGCCAGCAATATAATTATGTTGACCCTAGCTCGCCTTCAATCAACACAAGTCATCATCATCATTTCAGCCGTAGGACGTCCACTGCTGGGCATAGGCTCCCCCATTGACTTCCATAAAGACCGGTCGGAAGCGGCCCACATCCAGCGCGTTCCTGCGGTCTTCACTAGGTCGTCTGTCCACCTTGTGGGTCTCCACTCCAGAACTTTGCAGCACCATCGGCCATCAGTTCTGCGTGCTATGTGTCCTGCCACTTCAAGTTGCTGATTCTCTGGGCTATGTCGGTTACTTTAGTTCGTCTACGGATCTCCTCATTCATGCTCCTCATTAACACAAGTACACAAATTTAATACCAAGCGAACAACGACTCACATCGCGTGCGAAATCATAGAATAAGTAAAATTATATACAGAAGGGTCGGATTACAAAAAATTACCTACTTCTACTTGAAATTGAAACTTATCATCTGGCACGAGTGTTTATATTTCATCGGGTATCACCGATTTTAGGCCAGCTTAGCTGCAGAAACAGGGTTTCCACGCTAAACTCGCCGATAAATATATGTTAACAAATTAATTTCGTGCGTATTCAATACTACCATCAAGTGTCTAACTACTGCACAGATTACATTGTTTGGTAACAGTTTTTGTATAGTTGCAACAACATACATACAGCGAACAATAGATACAGAGTGCGAGCCGAGTAGCCAGCGTCAGCCTGATGTCATATGCCTCACGGTGAGGAAAGGCGGCCGATCTTACCAAACTGTGAAGTTACAGCCAAGAAGCTGAGTGTAAACGCACGCTTTTTATTTGTGAAATATGATTGATTCAAGCGTTGCTTTTCCGAAGTTCATCTTGTGGAGTTAAATCTTTATTTCCGAATAAAACCAATGTATCTACAATTAAATACCTGTACCAATTTATCTGAAATACACCTAAAATCAGAAACAAAAATATTAATATGATAAATAAAAAGAAATCTATTTTGTAAATGAATTAAAATAACTATCAATAATTATATCCCCTTATTGTTGTAGTAACCGGTTGCTGATACGCATGTCGCCTCTACACGAGGCATCCTAAGAACGTGTTGACTCTTCGAGCGCTCAGCCTAGAATGAGCATAAATAATCAACTGATTCAAAGAGTAGCATGTACCGAATCCGTAGTCTAAAGAAAACCAATAACCAATTTCTACCGTGAGGAACATGGTCTTAGGTTGTCACGCTCCGCTCGACTTGCACGCTTGTCGAGTTGAGAATATTTATTGTATCTGGTCTGAATTTATTGCAGCTGGCAAATCTGAGCACAACCTGTAACGTGTCTCGCCACTCGACGAATTAAGGTCAACATTGTATTGCCCGCTTAATAAGATATGTCGCAAAATAAAACAGGTGCAATGATACCATAAAACAATATTTATGATAATTCATATTTTATTACAAACAGGAATAACGAGTGACATCTAATTTGATGTTTCTTGTTACCTATTAATAAAATCACTTCAAGGTTAACATAATTTATACTAAAATAAATAAAATTCAATCTAGTTTTCACGTTAAATATCTACTAATATTTAATGTAAAAACTGTGTAGGTATCAGTGATTTGCATTTTGTGTTATTTTGCGGCTTTTAAAAATTAATATATGTATTTGAGATTATGACACGCCTTAATTTATGATAATTTTTGACAACTGACCTTGAAAATGTCACAGGATGTGATTATAGTCGGAGTATCTAACTAGTTATCTGTCTACCTAAATTAAATGTATCTACTATATAGTAACAGCCACTTATACTAGGTTCATTGGAGAGCTAAGCTTCGTAGACTTCAGAGGTATAAAAATTTTTATCGAGATCGATCGAGCGGTTTTTAATAACTAAACAAAAATTTAAAATTGTACAAATTGTGTACATCGATTATATTTTCGTTTACTCCAAAATCTCGCTGTTTCATTGGAGCAGTGCGTTTAGTTGGCCTAAAGGTCATGGAGTCATCATGGGTTGAGTTCGTTTTTTTTTAATTGTAAATTAAGGCATGTCGTTTTCAGCCAGCGCTTTTTCCATTTCTGAACTTTAAGCGGATTCTAATCAAAGAAAGCATATCCAGGTTACGGTAGAAATGTTATTAATATTAATATAAGTGAAAAAGAAAGGTCAAAATGAGAGGAATTATTCTATAAATGTACATAATAGAAATTAATAACATGCTATGTTTACCTAGTGTCAGATTGAAAAAAAATTATATTTGAATTTTAATTCTTCCATTTACTACCTCTTCTTTAATTGATTGATTATAATAATAATATAATTAAATGTTATTAAATATAATATTATTAATTAAATATATTTTCCGGCGTTACTTTGTTGGGAGTTCATTTTGAGTGTTCAAGGTATAATTTAGTGTATTTCCGCTTAAAAGTTGTTTTGATTACAACAGTAATGAAAAATTAATTTAATATTTATGTAACTTGACAACAATTTTTTAATAACTATCTGTAGTAAAAAACTAAAATCCAACATACGCTTAAAATCTAAATTAATAATGAGCATTGCTTCATCGCTTTGCATTCATCGCTTGCTCATTCTTGGCCAAACGCTCGAAGAGTCAACACGTCTTGAGCATGCTTCGTATAGGGGCGACACACGTGTCGGCAAGTGACTACTGCAGCGAGATGATAATATAAAGACTTGTTGTTATTTTAATTAGTTATTTGTAATTTATTCAGGTGTTAAGTTAATGTCGAATTTTAATTTTTAAATATTATGTAATATTTCGGTAAGATATTTAAAAATTGTCATTAAGTTAGATGTATTTTAAATTAAATACACTAAATATATACCTTGAACGCCTCTACTTTTTATATTTGTGATTTTTAGAGTTGATTTGTTAAGTTATCTTTTGCAAATTTTGTTCGTCTTTATAAAAGACTAAAGGTTGGTCCAAAGGTTGTCTAGAAGATATCGTTCTAGACGATAAGGCCGCCGTTGTACTACCATAAATTAATCTTTTTGTTGTTTTATCTTTGTCTTTTTTTTTAAATAATTATGTATTTTATATTATGTACGTCAATTGTTGGTGTACACCTAAAGTTATATTCTATTCTATTATTACTATACATATAACATAATTAATCTGTTGTTTTAAGTTTGGCTTCTCTAATTGTGATGTTTAACATTTTAACATATCAAAATATTTATTTTGGAAACCTCGAAGGAAAATAATATTTTCATGGTAATAATAAATACATATTTTAATACAAATATATTTTCACAGGTGAAAAATTATTTTTAAAAACTCTATTTGTGTAGAAATTTAGACAATTTTACTTGCAAATTTTTCTATAAATATATGTAAAACTTTTTTTTTTTTTTACTTTTTGAACTATAGCAGTTTCTTGTATTGTGCCATTTCTCAAGTTTTCGTAAATATCTCGTAAGGTATCGTTTCTATTTGCTGTGAGAAATTGTATGCAGATTTTATCAAAATATTTAAAATCCGTTAAAATAAATACTGCAATAATGTTTTTTTTTCTCTATTCTGAGTGTGGCTTGTTGATTTATGATTTTATGAAAACTTTCTTGTATTGCCATATTCATGTTTTCATAAGCTTTGAAATAAATCAAAAGCTCAAAAATATATAAGCCATCGGTGTCTATTTCGTGCAATATTGTAATAAATGTTATGAACTAGGCAAATTGTGATTTTAACAGTATGGTGTACTTAGTCGATTATTTTATCGTATAGTATAATAATGAGATTTTAAAATGTGTAATATCAAATAATAAATCTAAGATCTGTGTTAGAATTAGAAGTTAAAACATGTATTTATAGAATGTTATTTTAAAAAAACATGTATAACGTCGCTTACCATTGTACAAGTACACTGATTTTAGGGCATTTTCTAATAGCGTCTTAGTTGCTCTTTATTATTTTACGTTTTTGTGACAAATTTTTATGTTACAACACTTTTTTATTTGTTTTTGGCACCTTTGTGCATGCTTTCAAAGTCAGACTGACTTTGACTTTAGAATTGGGTTTAGAGAGAAATTAAACATGTAAATGACAAAAAAGCAATAGTTTCATCCGCCGTGACGTATGCACTATCAAGACACCAACCACCAACCAAATACCAATACAAAAATATCTAATTTATTCAAAATTCAAGGAATTCGACCCCAACAATGAGTTTGAGCTGCCGGTGAAGGAAAACATCGTGAGAAAACCATAGCATGGTGGTAGCGTACTCTCTAGTACTCGGCTGGCTAGCTACTACCCTCAAGTCGAAAATCTGCCGCCAAGCATCTAACAGCGTGTTCCAACAGCTTTATTAGAAGCCAGTTTCATTTCAAGCTAGTTGTGTTTACCATCTACTACTATCTAGTGCAGTGACTGTCTGAAATCTGTAACACACTTTATGAAATAAATTATTTTCTATTTGTATTTTGCTATGTTTTTGTTTGGGGTCTAAGTCAAAGGTATTATTTGCATGACGACACAGATCGCGCTGTGTGTAATGTCTTGTGATATTTATTTATTTATTTTCTTTTTTGCCGTATTGTGTTAAAAACCTTCAGATTTTGTCATAAATAACGTAAAAAATATGAGCAACTGTAGACGCGAACAAATGCCCTTAGCATTTTTTTTAACGTGTATAATTGTGAAACAAATTTCTTCGTATTATTTTAGCTTAAATTTAAGTATTATAGTTCCATGTTAATTATCATAATAATTAATTAATTAAACACGTATTATTATTGGAGTGTTGGCAGGCATCACTTATTGTATTGTGTACTTATCATCGCGATTAATTATTCCCAAATAAATAACTGAGTTAATAAAATTTGTAGTATTTTTTTAACATGAATAAGTCCGCGTTTAAATACCAACTCACCTCATCCTAAGCGATGGTCGAAGGGGAAGCGCTCAGACTTAGAAGATACCTATTCACTCTGTCCTTGAAACCCCCCTAATTTTAAGATTTTTTTTCTACGCATAAGTCTGCGTTTCAAACTTAATAGGCTGCCGAAACTTACTAGGCTGCCAAAACTAACTAGACTGTCAAAACTTACTAGGCTGCTGGAACTTACTAGGCTGCCAAAACTTCCTAGGCTGCCGAAACTTAATAGGCTGTCGAAACTTACTAGGCTGTCAAAACTTACTAGGCTGCTGGAACTTACTAGGCTGCCAAAACTTCCTAGGCTGCCGAAACTTAATAGGCTGTCGAAACTTACTAGACTGTCGTAACTTACTAAGCTGCCGAAACTAGCTAGACTGCCCCGAAACTTCCTAGGCTGACTTACTAGGCTGCCGAAACTTCCTAGGCTGCCGAAACTTGCTAGGCTGTCGAAACTTGCTAGGCTGTCGAAATTCCTAGGCTACCGAAATTTGATTTTTTTAAAACCGCTCGATCAATATCGATAAAACCACCTCTGAAGTATGATCCACCAAGCAAAAAAAGATTCATTATAATCGATTCATAATAATTGGCGAAAAGATTGCGTAACATACCTTACCATACAAAAAAACATTCGGTCGAATTGAAAACCTTCTCCTTTTTGAGTCAGTTAAAAAAAGAATTACTCTGCGTAATCCGGGAACATACATTAAAAACACCGGCCAAGTTCGAGTGGGACTCACGCACGAAGGGTTCCGTCCGTTCCGTACAAAGGGGACCGTTGTATGGGAGCCGCCCTTAAATATTCATTTTATTTTATTTTTAGTATTTGTTGTTATAGCGGCAATAGAAATACATTATCTGTGAAAATTTCAACTGTCTAGCTATCACTGTACAGCCTGGTGACAGACGGACGGACGGACGGACGGACAGCGAAGTCTCAGTAATAGTCCCGTTTTTACCCTTTGGGTATGGAACCCTAAAAAGATATCGAAATTGACAACCTTTTATTGTAGTCTGTTAAAAAGGATGTGTATTACCAAATACATTATAAGGCCTAACATTAACAATTAAAATAAAAATCCAGGTTAGAAATTTTGTATTTTTTATTGAATAGCTTTTCTACACATTTATTATCACAAACATTAAAATTAGTTAGATATTCAAGTAAAAAAAAGCTGTTAAACTTCTAAAAAATTAAAAAGTATAATAATCACAATTATTTTTTTCTGCACATTCTATTGTGACAGCCCAACAGATTTTAGACAATACTTCGCAACAGTTATCTGACACTATTATGAACAAAACACCGGAAATATGGAATGGCTTTAGAAATCAGTCATCGAAACACATTGTTAGCAATCAAAATCGAAAGTTATAGTAAAAAAAAATCACAATGAATAGAAATAAAATTTTGGTATTGATTTTGAGACCAATCTTTTCCCGCTTTTGCCGAAAGTGTGCGCCGAACTGTCATTGTCAATGTCACGGCGCACTGTCATCGGTTTTTTTTTTAATTTTGTTTTTTTTTAAGCCTTGGGCTTGGCGGCGTCCTTCGCGTCTTCTGGGGGAGGGGTGGGGAGCTCAGGGTATTCAAGTTTCACTCCATCTTCGCAGGTAAAGATCGGACAGCAGCCGGGGAAGGGCGCATTCTTGTCGGTCTTGTCTGTTGAAGAAAAAAAATATTATCATATCTGGCCGTTACCATCACAATTGGTTCGATTTCCATCCAAATACATTTTGCCATTTATGGACAAATGGAGCATAATTTTTCAGTGAAATCACAGCTACTGGCATTCATTTTGGTCTTGATTTGCGGTAAATCACAGAGAGCCATTTACGTTCCAGGCGAGTTGTGGTCAAACACCTCGCCTGTCAAATCGAATATTATAAAATAGGTAAATATTACATACCATTGTCAAGCTTGCATTTGGGGTTGGCGATGGGCAGAGGTCCACAGTCTTCGACCAGCTCGAGAAGCTTGGGGGGCGTGTCCTCGCTGAGAACGCAGGTGCTGCGGCCGCAGAAGGGAGACAAGTCCCAGGTGCTGTTAGGCTCTACCGTAGCGCAACGAGTGGAAGCGAAGCACAGTCCGGGGAAATCTGGAAAGAAGAATAGATAAACATAAATACAAGTAGCTACAACTACTACTATACAATCTACTACTACTAGTGGTAGTAGTGGTAGATTTCCTTAGCGGGAAGTTTTCTATATTCTGCCGTCAAGCTAACATTACTGTGTTCTGGTTTGAAGTGTACCTATTGCAGCGATGTTGCTGGGCTGTTAAGACTAACCATCGAATGTCTCTAAAGTAATGAGAGTCAAAGCAGCGATGACTTGGACTTCGATTTGTCATTATACTTCTATAAAAATTTGACCGCGTCTGCTAGTACTATTATAAAGAGGAAAGATTTGTTTGTTTGTATCGAATAGGTTCCGAAACTACTAAACCGATTTCAAAAATTCTTTCACCGTTGGGAAGCTACACTATCCCCGGGTGACATAGGCTACTTTTTATCCCTGTATTCCCACGCGAATGGGAACTACGCGGATGAAACCGCCAAGCGTCCGCTAGTACTATTATAAAGAGGAAAGATTTGTTTGTATTGAATAGGTTCCGAGACTACTGGACCGATTTCAAAAATTCTTTCACCGTTGGGAAGCTACACTGTCCCCGTGACATAGGCTACTTTTTATCCCTGTGTTCCCACGGGAACGATAACTACGTGGGTGAAACCGCGAGGCGTCCGCTAGTTATTTCATACAGGTAAATAATCAGCACGGATCTGCGGTAATCTAGATCAGGGTTGGCCGATTGACGCGATGTGAATGGCAAATTAAACAATGAGTTTATTGCCTAACCCATTGCAATACACAAAGGATTATTGTGTGAATAACGGATTAGTTCTCTCGCTTTTTAAACCTATTGTGTATGACTCATGAAACTCATGTTTCGTAGACATAAAAGTATCATAAAATTTGAGAGCTTGTGCAATGTAAAACAAAGTCGCTTCTCGCCGTCTGTACGCTTAGATCTCTTAAACTACGCAACAAATTCTAATGCAGTTTCCATCAATAGACAGAGTGATTCATGAGGAAAAATTATATGTATAATACATGCTATGCACCACATTAGTATCTACATTGCACCCGTGCGAAGCCGGGGCGGGTCGCCAGTCTCTACATAGTATAGAACAGAGTCGCTTACCGCCGTCTGTACGCTTAGATCTTTTAAACAACGCAACGGATTTTAATGTGGTTTCCATCAATAGACAGAGTAATTCAAGAGGAAAGTTTTTATGTATAATACAAATATATTCATTTCTTTGAATATGTTGTTTCGGGGCGGGTCGCAAGTTTTTGTATATTAGAGACCTTGCAAACGTTGTTAAAAGTTAATGATCAAAAAAAAATGTTGACTATCGTTTGGATTTTTTTTTTGGTGGGATATTAAACAAGGTTCTTACACTGCTCTGCAGTTGAGTGGAACAAAGCGAATGTTCGAACGTCATCAAGTGTACAACGCAGGCGCAAAAACTAGCACGCTAGTAGCTACGTGCGTTCACGCTTCGCCAAGAATGAAAGCGAAGAGGAAACGACGCGGCAATTTCGTAAAAGAACATCAGAGCCTCGATCACGACAGACTTGCGAAAAAGTATTCGTAGCGACATCGATAAAAAAAAATTATGAGATTTGTACAGCTTTGTATGCTATCGAGGACTCGATTTACGTTAACGAATTCGATAAATTTTCGTGATCGAGGCTCGGATAGCTACTTGCGACCTTTTTTTTTTTGCCCAGGGAAATCCTTAATGGATACCACCGGTGGTTATGTGGGACTCTCCGCCAAAGTGGCGGCCTACCCACTAAACCCTGGGGTGTTTCTGCCTGACACCTATGTGCCGGGGCTACGGGAACGCTTTCGCACTCATCCGTGGCAGCTACTTGCGACCCGCCCCAGCTTCGCATAGACAATATGCGAAAAACGCCCCGAAACCATTTAAAACCCTCTAAACTGTTTTAAAATCTACATTGAAAGAGCTAAGTGAACAAACTGACACAAGTAATCACACACTATATGCTATCTTATAAAATACAAGCAGACACCTCGCGGTTTCACCTGCATAGTTCCCGCTCCCGTAGGAATACAGGGGTAAAAAGTGGCCTATGTCACTCGCGGATAGTGTAGCTTCCTTTACTTGGTGGTAGATTTCCTTAGCAGGAGATCTACCACCAAGTAAAGGAAGCTATTAGCCGCTAAGCAGTAGTGTGTAGACTGTGTTCCGGTTTGAAGGGCACTGCAGCTAGCGAAATTACTGGGCTGTTGAGACTAACCATCGAAAGTTTCAAAGTAATGAGCGCCAAAGCAGCGATGCCCTGGACTTTGTTCTGTTACTCAATGTTCTGTGTATCGCTGCAGTGGTCGTGGACAGACTTTATCTCTTACCACCAGGAGAGCGTCTCGTTCGTCTCATTACTTTTTACATTAAAAAAAAAAAAAGCTTCCCAACGGTGAAAGAATTTTTGAAATCGGTTCAGTAGTTTTTGAGTATATTCGTTATACAAAAATACAAATCTTTCCTATTTATTAGTAGAGATTACCCACCTGATTCTCAATTTATCTGAACGGCTTTGCACGGCAAATACTAAACCGTTAAAAAGAAAAAAAACGTTAAGAACACATTTTATCGATTTCAATCCAATCTCCTTTCTAAGTTTTGCAATTGGGCACGCCTAACTAGGAAGGCAGGTTATAGCCTAGAGATAGGTATCTAAATTGTACCTAGGTATACTTTCACTCGACCCAGACTGCAGTTTGAATAGCTAGGTATACAATGCACTCAGACTGTCATACTGTACCTAAAATGTTTCTTTTTTTTCTTCTTTATTTTCTATTGAGTTATTATTATGGCTGCGAGTTTTGGCGGGAACGCGGGAAGAGTTGTGTCGCTCTGTTGTATTTTTTCCAAAACTAGTGTTTTGTCGAGTGTTTATGCATAAAAATGGTGGTGTTTTATTCATAAAGTGCCGAATTACAAGCGCGAGTGTGAGGAAAATGATATAATGTGGTGAAACATGACTTTTCGTGTTGCTTCCAAAACTCCATCGAAGCTTTATAGTAAAGTCGCCACTACTTTACTAAAGCATGACTGGACTTGACTGAACGGACTGGACTTGACTAAGACTGGACTTTGACCATAACTATGGCTAAGAGACAGCAGGAATAACACTTAAGACAAGGCAGTATGGCTTTAGCCTGCCCGATGGGGCAAATTAACAAAAAAAAAAAAATTATGGCTGCCGTTGACTTGACATTGACAGATTTTGTTTTGGTTTGCATTGCTTCTTTTAGGCGCTGAACGTAGCCAGCCCTATATAGTATATAGTCTACTATATGACGTCAATAAATAATTAGAGGTCAATTGAAATTCAAGTTTATTTTATGTATTTATTAAAAATAAACGCCATCTCATAGTTTAAAGAGTTTTAAACGTAAAAATAATGATCAGGAATAAAATGTTTCGAAATGGTTTTGGAATCAGTAAAGTATTTTTTTTTTTGTATACCGAATTGGATTCTACTATAAAAGCAAATAGTCTTTATTCACGTCAAAAGTTAATCGCGTCATATTGTTTGCCATTGAGTTAGTAATTTATTGACAGTTAATAAAAGTGTCACCCACTTAAACAAGTTATAAATCGACCGTCAAACTTAGTTTTATTGAGCAGACATTTGACATTTCGACACTCATTAAGTTTGACATTTGGAAACTGAAATAATTTATTAACACTGAACGGAAAGTTTTATTTTGATGATGCAACAATAATAAATTTAAAAAAAAAACATCTGACATTTACGAAACCAGATTTCGAATTGATTATATCTGTGAAAGATTTTTTTTCTGTGAAAGTAATGAGACGAACGAGACGCTTTCCTGATGGTAAGAGAGAACGCCTATCCATGACTAATGCAGCGATAAACAGAACTTTGAGTAACAAAACAAAGTCCGGAGCATCGCTGCTTTGGCGCTCATTACTTTGAGACTTTCGATAGTTAGTCTCAACAGCCCAGTAATTTTACTAGATGCATTACCATTCAAACCGGAACACAGTAATGTTTACACACTACTACTTAGCGGCAGAATATCCGGTACTGCGGTGGCAGCTAGCGAAATTACTGGCCTGTTGAGACTAACTATCGAAACTCAAAGTAATGAGCGCCAAAGCGGCGATACCCTGGACGTCGTTTTGGTACTCAAAGTTCTGTGTATCGCTGCAATGGTCATGGGCAGGCGTCGTTACCAATAGGAGAGCGTCTCGTTCGTCTCAATAGTTTTGCACATAAAAAAGACGAATTGAAATCTTTTCACGTTTGCTTTTAAAAGGTTAAAATAATACATTGCAATAAATGTTGTCGTTCTCCTGTTACTATGTAATTTGAAATCAAAACGCTACAAGGCCAACTATAAAATTTAAAATTTAAATGAGGCTTCATGAACTGGGTCAGAATCTAGTTTACTTTTTAGTGGGTAATTTCAAGTGATATAATTTTGTAAAATGAGGTGATCATTTAGTAAAGTTATGTAAAATGATGTGAGTTGTGTTTAGAACATCTTAGCAACAATTTCATTTATTCATAATAGAATTAACTAGCGGACGCCTCGCGGTTTCACCCGCGTAGTTTTCGTTCCCGTGGGAATACAGAGATAAAAAGTAGCCAATATCACCAGGGGATAGTGTAGCTTCCCAACGGTATAATTTTTGAAATCGGTCCAGTAGTTTTTAAGTTTATACATTACATGTAAAAATACAAATCTTTCCTCTTATAATATTTGTATAGATTAAGTAAAGAAATGTACTAGAAAGAAAGAAAGAAAGAAAGAAAGAAAACAATTTTTATTTTGTAACAGAACAAAATTGACAACAAATCGAGACAAACAGTTACAAAATAGGGGCTCCCCTCAGTACTATTTTATTAAATTAAATTAAATTAAATTAAATCCTAACAAACTAATATTTTAACTGGACTTTTAACCTCTGCCGCTAAGCACCTAAAGGTATGTTCTGATAGCCTCACTTGAGAAGAAGTCCTATTACTTAGTTGTATTCACCATCTTCGAAAACATCGTCATTGAGCATCAGATGAGGTGTCAAAAACCTAGCATAAATGACAAACACAGTCAAATATAGAACCTCCTCCTTATCGGTTTAACACATATTTTTCTGTTTAAAAAGTTTCGGAACGTTGGAGCTATAAAAAAAGCAAATATTTATTGATGATCCGTATGTAAAGCTTATTCAATATTTGGACAAGACAAAGGCCAAGGGCAAAAAAAAAATTGGGCATTTTTTTAAACAGTCGGCACGGCACATTCGATTATTCTTTCATTTATGTTATCCGTTCTGGAGTTTTGGCGGGAACGCGGGAAGAGTCGTGTCGCTTCGTTGTATTTTTTTCCAAAACTAGTGTTTTGTCGAGTGTTTATGCATAAAAATGGTGGTGTTTTATTCATAAAGTGCCGAATTACAAGCGCGAGTGTGGGAAAATGATATAATGTGGTGAAACATGAGTTTTCGTGTTGCTTCCAAAACTCCATCGAAGCTTTATAGTAAAGTTGCTACTACTTTACTAAAGCATGACTGACACGAACTGACACGAACTGGACTTGACTAAGACGACTTTGACGATAACCATAGTTAAGATACAGCAGAAATAACACTGAAGACGAGGCAGTATGGCTTTATAGCTTTAGCCTACCCGAAAGGGCAAATTAACGAAAAAAAAAAAAAAAATTATCCGTTCTGGAAATGAGCAGTTTCAACCACCCAAAAAAAAAGAAGAAGATCGAATGAAATCCAATTCTTAATATTATGAATTATTTAAAAGAAAAGGTTTCGTATTATTGAGTACGATCCCAAGTGTTTGATGGAGAAATTCTAATTTTAAATTAGTTTGTTTTTTATCTGATTTCGGCATCACAGTTTATTTCTTTTTTCTTATAATACTGTTAGCCCTAATTTTGTACACCATTAAAATTAAAAAAAATTACATTTAGCTAAGTAACAAACGTTTAGGGAAGGCTGCAGGTGACCAGAATGCTGGCAACTACTTTGGTCAAAAGCTTAGCATTGCCATCCAGCGTGGCAATGCTGCCCGCATTCTGGTCACATATCTCTCTGACGGACTATATAAATTTGTAAATAGTATTAAAGATATTTTGTATTAATATGGTTAGTGTATACCACTAACAAATGTGATTATGGCAATTTATAAATAATCGCATCACAATTATGACAAATTATAAATATATTATGCGGAATAACTTTATGACCAATAAAATTATGCGAGCGAACTGGTCACCCAAAAAGTTTCTCTATGCTTTTGTTTTTTTTTTTCGAAACTGGCTCATCGCGTGATCCGATTATCAATTTTTTTAGTCCAATCGTTTGTCATTCACGTCAGACTGTCATAATCCGACGTAACGGCGGCAAGCACTTTCGGTTTCAACCCACGTGGTTTCTAGAACGATCCAAGGTGACCGCTCACTTTTGCTCTGAGTCAGAGTTTTTCTGCACCTTTTACTCCAAAGGACACCAGGAAATTAATTAAAAGTTTATTCGTAGCACTTATTAAGATATAATCGCTTTATTTCCTAGAATGTTTGTTTCCTACAAAGTTATTTTTTTCATAAAATTCGCGCACGAAAGGTTCCGTACCATCCTACTAATATTATAAAAGTTTGTGAGTATGTTTGTTGCTTTTTCACGCAAAAACTACTGAACGGATTTGGATGAAATTTAGTATGGGGTAGCTGAGACCCTGGATTAACACAGGCTACTTTTTATCCCGAAAAAATATAGCGGGTAACACCGCGGGGCGCAGCTAGTAATATATAAGTTTACAATTTGAAAAAACCGACTCTGACCCTTGGCCAACTAAACGCGCTGCTCCAATTAAACAGCTAGGTTTCAAACGAAAATATCATCGATGTATACAATTTATAGATAGATAAATCTTTCGTTCTTCTCTTTATTGTGCACACCATAAACATAAAAAAATACAGATAACAAAAGAACCTTATGAACCTTATTAGAAAAAACTTGAGAATTGGCATAATGCACGAGTGTGCCATGGCCGAAAAAAAAAGAAAAAAAACCTTATTAGAACCTTATTTTTGTTGATTTTTCAATGAATCATAATTCGAACGCGTTTAATTATTATAATCGTTATGTTAATACGTAAAAAAAACAAACAGTCGAATTGAAAACCTCTTTTATAACGGTTAAAAACATATTGTAAGATAATTTTTTTTCGTCTTTACCTTGTAACTTGAGTTTTATCTGATTCACGATTTTATTGCATCACTGCCTTTTTCGGTCACCGGGCATGAAAATAACTAGTTCTTTAATACATCCTTTTTATGCGAGGGCAAGGCCGTTTTTACTTGACCGATTATGGGTGTAAAACGCCGCCACCATCGCAATTTGTGAACAACATTTGAAGGATGAAGTCTCAAATTTTTAGTTCCTTTATTTCTCAACTTTAGTTTACAATTTGGTTGTTTAATAGGCGAAGTTATATCTACCCACATATTTTAAAGTGAAAGTTTGTATGTTTGGATGTTCGTTACTCAATCACGTGAAAAGGTTTTTGATTTGATTTAGATGAAATTGTTGAATTAGTACAAAAATCTATGTTAAAAGTAGATTAATTGATTTTGGACTACCAACCGCCATCTTAGATTTTCTCTCAAACACTTGTTCGCCTCAAGGAATCAATTGCATAGCTTCCAAATATAATAAGTACCTAATCTATTCTAATATGAAGAGGAAACTTTTGATTGTTTGTTTGTATTGAATAGGCTCCGAAACTATTGGACTGATTTCAAAAATTCTTTCACTGTTGGGAAACTTTCACCGGTGTCAAGTGTTTTATATTTTCAAGTTTTAAATAAGTTGTCTCGTAGCTATAGTTATAGTCAAAGTCCAGTCCGCGTCAGTCAAGTCCAGTCATGCTTTAGTAAAGTAGTGGCGACTTATGAGTTAAGAGTACGACGATGGAGTTTTAGAAGCAACACGAAAAGTCATGTTTCACCACTTTATATCATTTTCCCACACTCGCGCTTGTGATTCGACACTTTATGAATAAAACACCACCAGTTTTATGCATAAACACTCGACAAAATACTGGAAAAAAATACCATGGGGCGACACGACTCTTTCCGCGTTCCCGCCAAAACTCCTTTTGTTACTTAATTATGTTTTATTTCTCTCTGAACTCAATTCTTAACGCAACGCGGACGAAGTCGCGGGCGCAAGATAGTGGGACGTAATTGAAGGAAACTAGAGTTGTTCTTTTAATAGTAGCTATTATTATGAATTGTGACATAAGTGGTCGTTGTTCTTGATGACAGATAAACTTTTTTTATTATCTGCTTTAAGGCCAAGCGATTTATTTTTAAATTTGCATAAGGAAAAGTGTTATTATTATAAAAAAACAGAACAATACTAGGTTTTTTCGTGTTGAATATGCCGTTTAATTAAGTCATTTAATTTAGTGAAACAAAAAGTTAAGGTCAAGCCCAATCCATGGCCATAAATAAACAAGCGTCTATAGAAATTCTTTAGACGCTTGTTCATTTATAGCCACGGATTGGACTTGACCGTGACTCTTTTATGTGAAAGTAATGAAACGATTGAAACGCTCTCCTGACGGTTAGAGGTAACGCCTGTCCATGACCATTGCAACTTTAAGTAGCAAAACTAAGTCCAAGGCATTTGTAGCGATGATAGCTTAGTTGTTAGCACGGTCGATTCACACGCCAAAAGGCGTCGGTTCAAACTTGAGTTGCCGGTGAAGGAAAACATCGTGAGGAAACCATAGCATGGTGGTAGGGTACTAGTACTCGGCTGGCTAGCTACCACCCTCAAGTTGAATATCTGACCCAAGCCTCATCCAGCAGCCTCACTTGAGACCCATTTTCATTCCAGGCTAATTGTGCTTACCATCTTCGACTAAACCGTCGCGTGAGCCACCCAGCTGTCAAAAAAATACATCGCTGCACGCGGAGCATCACTAACAATCGATTACGCATTCGATTATACAGCTAATCGATTAAATTGCGAAAGTATACATTATCCTGCAGTCGTGGCGTAATGAGCGAACTGTTATTGCCGACATTTCCTCTCGGTTGCTACAATAACAGCCCTACTATATTACTTAGTAACTGGGTAGTAATTGTCCCGTAAAAGTGACGAAAGTGACCGTTGTTACTCTTTTTATGGGCTACTAGCTGCGCCACGCGGTGTTACCCGCTACATGTTTTCAGGATAAAAAGTAGCATATGTGTCTCAGCTACCTCCATACCAAGTTTCATTCAAATCCGTTCAGTAGTTTTTGCGTGAAAGAGTAACAAACATCCATCCATCCAAACTTTAACATTGGCTTTTTATTTACATTAACCTTTTACTAAGACTCCGCTGTCTGTCCGTCTGTCAGCTGTATCTCATGAACCGTGATAGTTAGACAGTTGAAATTTTCACAGATGATGTATTTCTGAATTTTCTTATTAATACAAAAAAAAGTATTTAACGAGGCTCCCATACAACGAACGTGATTTTTTTTTTTGCCGTGTTTACAAAATTAAATAATACGGTAATGGTATGGAACCTTTCGTGCGCGAGTCCGACTCGCACTTGGCCGCTTTCTTGTTAACATATTCTCTTCTTGCACACACGCATGAGTGCCTTGCTCTAATTTTTTTTTTTATTATTGGCTAAGCAAATTTAAGACATTTAGCCAACGACATTGGTCATCCAACCGATCTCTCGAAACAATGGGAACTGGTAGGCGTATAACCACAAATTGTTACGAAATTACAAACGGTACCAAGTTATCCGCGACGTCGATTACCGAGCTACCATCGCGATTTCAAAGCATAAGTAACAGTCATCCGTAGAAAGCGCTTAGTTTTGTCATTTGTACATATGTAATGTTCAATTTGCCAACAGTAAAAGCATGACGGATTGCCATTTCGTGAAAGTGCAATAAATTTGCGAGCAAATCTTGAAAGGTAACAAATAACAAAGCACTAATGCATTATTCATAAATATCGACCTGGATAACTTGACACTGGCAAATGCACAGAAAGTGCGACGCCAAGTCCTCCTCGGAGGAATAAGAAAAATGAAAAGAAGAAAGAGAAAAAAAAGAAAAGAAAAATGAAAAAAAACATCGACCTGACTTTTTGCCCATATGTTTTTTTTAATGGTTGACTGACTAAGTGCTGATCACAGCTCACCTTTTGTTAATATTATGGTTAAGTGAAGGTGTGGTCGAAGATGGTAAAGCACACCTAGCCTGGAATGGAACTGGCTCAAGTGAGGCTGTCGGAATACACCGTTAGATGATTGGCGGCAGATTTTCAACTTGAGGCTGGTAGCTAGCCAGCAGAGTACTAAAAAGTATACCACCATGCAAAATTCAAACTATATTTCGTAAATTATTATTGAAGTAACATGACCAAACGCAATGTCAAACTAAAAAAAAACTGTAGGTAATACAATTTACATTTCAATAGGTAATAATGAGCGCGAAAATGGAACACGTAATAGTTAAAAATTAAACCAAAAGCCGGATCTCCAAAATGGCGAATCTAAAAGCCGTAGAACACGTTTGGAGCCGTTTCATTGTTTTTATAATTAAAATGCAAGCGACAACTAGGCCGGATTGCATCATTGTTTGCATAACACTGGCCATTCGTAAAGGGATTAACAATAATCGCTATTGGCTGAATGCACACAACGTGCAGGGCCAATGGGTCAAAAAACAGAAATGTACATTTTTGCAAATGGCGTTTTGTTTTTTGGCGGGACTGCGGAAAGAGTCGTGTCGCTTTTTTTTTGTTGTATTTTTTCCAAAACTTGTGTTTTGTCGAGTGTTTATGTATAAAAATGGTTGTGTTTTATTCATAAAGTGCCGAATCATAAGCGTGAGAGTGGGAAAATGATATAATGTGGTGAAACATAACTTTTCGTGTTGCTTCCAAAACACCATTGAAGCTCTAATAAAGTCACCACTACTTTACTAAAGCATGACTGGACTTGACCGAGACTTTTGACTATAACTATAGCTACGAGTCAACTTATTTAACTTATGAAACTTGAAAATGTAAAACACTTGACACTGGCAAATACTCAAAATGACGCCAAAGCCAAAAAAAAATGGGTTTTTGACGGGCATGCGAAACGAAACCGCATCATATTTCGCATTGTGTTCTGTTTTGTGTGTTCATATTATATAGAGTAGGTACCTAGTTTCATAAAAGTGTCGAATTATGCGAGTATGGTAAAGTTGTTTTCAAAACTCCATCGAAGTCACCACTGCTTTATTAGGGTATGACCGGACTCGACCATGACTTTGACTGTGACTTGAAAACTTTATTTGTCATAAGATACTTGAAAATATTGAAATTTTTGACACTGGCAAATGCACAAAGTGTGACGCCGAATACAAAAAAAAGAAGCAAGAAAGAATGATTTTTCATTTTTTATCCCCAATAGGTAGAAAGTTATTTTCAGTTAACGTTTGTATTGGTGTGTTTATTTGTAAAATCGAAGCTCGCATTCTACCTACTTAAGCTTAACGACTTTCAAAATACTAATTGTAATTTGGGTTCTTTCAGTGATAAAGTCGTATTAAATTAAATAAATAAATCCTACTAATAAAAATGCTATATATACTAACACTAAGACATTTTCGACAACTAGATGGTCTAAAATCCAGCTAGTGATGAAGAAAGGGCTGGCTCCGATGGGGGCAGCGTCCTAA
Source organism: Biston betularia (assembly GCA_905404145.2). NCBI lineage: Eukaryota > Metazoa > Arthropoda > Insecta > Lepidoptera > Geometridae > Biston > Biston betularia. The sequence continues at coordinate 3,076,200 of FR989891.1, forward strand.
ACGACTAAGCAAAACTTCACCTCATCTGCTTATAGTTTATAAGACTGATTGCAAATTATAAACAACAAAATACTATAGGTATATATATACTATATATATATACTAACACTATAAGGATATTATATAATGAAAAATTGACAGGCAAATGTTGTTAAGGGGGTTCGATTTCCATACAAATAAATATTTGCTATTTATGGACAAATGGAGCATAATTTTAAAGTGAAATCGCATAGCATAAAATCAAATTTATGAATGATTTATGAATTTATGATTTTTGACTAAAACAGTAGATTATGCTAATAATCAACTGTTTTATTCAAGCAATTGTGATTTACCGCAAATAAAGACCAAAATAAATGCCAGTAGATATCTGTGATTTCACTGTAAAATTATGCTCCATTTGTCCATAAATGGCAAAAATTTCTTTGTATGGAACTCGAGCCACCTTAAGGAAATATTTTTTAGTAATAATTATATGCCAATAACACATATACATTTTCAATGATATTTAACAAAATTAATCCGAAAGTAAAATTACAGTTCAACTTTTTCCGAAATCACATCTAAACAAGAATTATTAAGAAAAGTATTGAACAAAAGAACTTTCTTTTCATATTTGAAAACGGAGTACGAACGGACGCCATATTGCTTACTTTAAAAAAAACACAGCCAGTTTCATTCGAAAGGATAACAAGGATTCTAACGATACAACCAACAACAAACAAATCTGTACAAGCATTTAATAATTACATAATTAAAAACAGTACCTACACTTTTTGACATTTCAATTTTATGAAATCAGCTAAGTGGTACCTACCTACTCTGTAAATTTGCCATTTCACATCAAAGAAACATTGTACCTATAGATAATTAGCATAATAATAGATATTGACAAATCTATTAACAAAGCTTGTTTACCTTATATATTAAATCAAAGAACAAAGAACAGTCATTAGTTAAAAGTATTTTAATTGTAACAATAGCATCCCTATTTGTATTGTTTTTATGAATACAAAATAAAGGCAAACGATTTGCAAGTCTCAAAGTAATGAGCGACAAAACAGCGACGCCGTGGGTTTGGTTTTTTATTCGTTATCTTTTACCATCAAGAAAGCGTTTCGTTCATCTCATTACCTTAATATTTTTTTAAGTAATTTGCACCGCCGGGCATGCTAAAGCTGTAAAGCCATACTGCCTCCTGCATGATTACTTTAATAATAAAAAATGTACATGTATGAAAGCACTGCAATCCTTTCATCTCTTCACAGCTTTTTTAAAAAAAAACACTTATTGGCACTGACCTCTTAACACGTCAGCTGGGATCAGCCTTCTGAAGGTCTTCGTTTTGTCTTCTTCTTTGGCCTCTTCCGCGGCATAAGCCAGCGCAATAACGGCGAAAAGCACCAGGTATTTCATATTGCCAACTTTGCTAACTAAAAATTAAAATAAAACCAAAAATAAGGCGCGGTCTTGTTTTCCCCACCGAGTCAGTTTGCGCGGCACGACTGAGTTATAAATTCGATTTTCGCGCGGTTTTATTTCGTTTGGCAGACGGGGAGTGAGCGGCTCCAAGATGGCCGATATGTGAGCGCGGGAACGGTGTTACCAGTTACTACAAGGGAACGCATTTGGCACTTTTTATTTCGTATATAAAATGTTCTTGTTATTCTTTACTAAAAAATTCTTCAATATTGAATTATTATTTTTGCTATTTTCTTATTTATAATTCATAGTCTGTAAGTTTTCATCTCTATCAAAAAGAAAATTGTTAATTCTCAAAAATTTCTCTAACATAATAATTATATTTTATGTATCACTATTTATTATAATTATTGACAATTTCACCATTAACTTAAGTTTGTTTTTATGTAGTTTGTATATTGACATTATATTATATTCTGAATATTTATCGGACATCTTAGGCAAGTGCCCTGAACATAATTATTTTCTATGCATTTTTTTAATGATTAACATGTAGAAAAAAGTGTATAATCATGATTAGTATAACAGAATGTTTGTATTATGAATCAATCAATAGATTAGATAGTTATATAAATAAAGTAATTGAAACTAATAAATTACATCAAATTACTATTCCCATTGATAGCGGCCTTTTAGATTAGTTATTATTTTAAATGTTGCATGTCTTAATTACTTTACTTATTTATACTATTATATATGTCAAATTTCAAATATGTGGTTAAGTAATAAAACACTGAATTACATGTCAATTAATGTACATAAAAATACAATTCATATAAAAAATACTAATAATAATAAAACAAATAAATAAATTATCAAACTAAAACAACCCGCCCCTGACCGTTCCCGGCGCAAAGGTGCCCATCACACTCGCCGCATTTCCGCGCTGAATGGCAATGGCCAACCTCTGCACCAGGAACGAACCGGAGCGGGAGTCGCCTGTCCTATCCCTAAGCCTGTGACCTATTTCATTTATAAACTTTTTCGCCTCGGTCTCCCAGCAACCCAGAGTCTCCACTGCGACCGGTACGAAAAAGTACATCGGTTCGATAGAGGCGTACTTGAGCCTCTTTCTATTAGCTGCGTCTTCCGCGGCAGCTGACGGGGAGTGGACGGTGCGACTCAGGTGGCTGGCAGCAACGGTGTCGACGCATGTAGCGTCCCAGACAAGGCACTTGCCGTTCTTCCAGGGCACCAGAGTCATCCCATCCGGCCTCTTACCATCAGATCTGCTCAGACCCGGAGGCTCCAGCACGCAGGGCATGTTTGCCGAGACAAGGGCTCTACGGACAATGTCGTTGAGAGCATGATGACGCGGAAACCTACCTGTGCAACGACGACAACTCAGCGCATGATGGCCATCGGCCTCCACCATAGAACCGCACGTGCACCTGTGAGGTTCAGAAACCCTGCAGCCCAGGCGGAGAGCTACTGCCACGCGCAGAGAGTCGTCGTCAAGCAAGGTGCCCAGGTGGGGCGAAGGCAGCGCATGTAACCACGCCCCAGATTCAGGTTGCGACACAGCCCGTAGTCTGGCCAAAGTGACTCCCGTGGCGCCCTCGAATAGACGCTTCTGGAACCGTTCTGCCCCCGCATCGTCCCACACCCGTTGAACATGCGCCTACTATTATATATTAGTAATAATGTTTAAATTTAAGTAGAATGCTTGCATTATTAACTCTTCTGTGGTATAAATTACATACATACAAGATAGGTTTCCTCAAAAAGCGTGTTTACATAACCATCACTTTAACACGGTACTATTACTAAGGTGATACTTACAGAGACAAGCTCCTTAGCAGGAGGTCGTCTATGTCAGTACCACCGCAGTATCAGATATGCTGCTGCCAAGTAGTAGTATGTAAACATAACTTTGGTCGGCTAGCGAAATTACAGAGCTATTGTGACTAACTATCGAAAGTCTCAAAATTATGAACACCAAGTAGCGACGCCTTGAACTTCGTTTTTTACTGAAAGTTCTGTGCGTTGCTGCAATGGTCATGGACACGCGTTATCTCTTTCTATCAAGAGAGCGTCTTGTTCGTCTCATTACTTTAAGATTCTTTTTGACTCTAGATATCGTGTATTGTTGTGTGAATCCGTCTCCTACCATATTCTTCTGTTTTACCTGTAAACACTTTTAATCGGCTTAATTGTAATTGCCTGTGTACCTAGCTGTAAATGATCCCATAAAAATAAAAATTAAATAAAACATAAAAAAAGTAATAAGATTTTTTACAATAAAATTGCCGTTTTTGCAAAACTGCTACTGGCAACACAGCGGGACATCTTTTTCAACATTCAGGGTTGTCCGTTGCAAAATCTTCCGATTGTTATCGAAAATTATGAAATTAATGCTTTCAGAGCTTTCAGTTTCGTTTTTGGTAGATTTCATTGGTACTAGACATTTTAGAACATAGAACTATCTACACTTCTAGAATGTCTAGACATCAAGGTTAGATAACAGAGCTTTGCAAATCTTTATCTACCTAGATTTATCAACTGAACTAATACTTTACTTACATTTATTAATATGAGTCACCGCGCCGCCCTGTTACGTCATTTGGTAGCTGCGGAGTGTCATGAGCTGTCGGCCGAGGATTCGATTCTCACCCAGGACAAACGTTTAATTTAAACATTGACACTAACTCAATTTTTTTACGTAAAAAGTCAAACTATTGTAACGCTCTCCTGGCTCTTGATTCTGTAAAGTGAGATTCCTTGACGAAAACGCGTGTAGCGTTTGCCACGTTTTTTTACATAAAGTTTATTTTGACAGTTCAAAATTAGCGCGTGACTCACTTAACATCAGGTGAGCTGTCAAACACCTAGCTCAATCTGTCGCAAAGAGGGTGATAACGCCCCCCTGCGGGCGGTGGAGGCCTAGTAGAGGTCGAATGTCAGACTGACAGACTGACTGACTGACAGACTGGCAGACTGGCAGACTGACAGGCAGACAGACTGACAGACTCGTTTGTACCTTGGACAACTGCTACCAGAAATACTTCCCTGCTTCCAGACTGGCTGGGCTTGGGATTTAGTGGTTTAGTTACTGTCGTGACAGTTTAGCACGTCAAACAAACATCGCCTGCGATCGCTTAATTTTGGAATCCAATCTGTCATGACCTTTACGAAGCTGTCGTTCGGTATGCGACAAACGTGTCTCGTCCAATCCCATTTCAGTTGTCCATTCACTTTATGACTGACGACGAATTTGTTTTTGGACTGAATTATCGTTTTTCTTTTTGGGTCTGTTAATTTGACTCTAAAAATACTATGCTGGCAAACTCCTATTAGGGGGGGTAATATTCTAAGAAAAGAAAACGATTATGATCAGTTTCAGGATTGTATATCAATAAAATAATCAATTCCCGCTATTTACACAGCACTAGGCAGTGGTGGCCTTAGGGGGTGGCAAGCAGGACAACCGGCCGGGGCCTCGCTCTTGCAGTGGCCTCGCGTCCTCGTAGGAAAGTCTTTACCCTATATGTATGTGTATCTCGCGCCTCGCACTTAACAAAACCCGCCCTGGACGCACGGTTTCATTATTAGTGCAAGCATGTTACGGTTTTACGAATTTTTTTTTATTAATTTGCCCCATCAGGCAGGCTAAAGCTGTAAAGCCATACTGCCTTGTCTTAAGTGTTATTTCTGCTGTCTCTTAGCTATAGTTATGGTCAAAGTCCAGTCTTAGTCAAGTCCAGTCCGTATCAGTCAAGTCCAGTCATGCTTTAGTAAAGTAGTGGCGACTTTACTATAAAGCTTCGATGGAGTTTTCGAAGCAACACGAAAAGTCATGTTTCACCACATTATATCATTTCCCCACACTCGCGCTTGTGATTCGGCACTTTATGAATAAAACACCACCATTTTTATGCATGAACACTCGACAAAACACTAGTTTTGGAAAAAAATACAACGGAGCGACACGAGTCTTCCCGCGTTCCCGCCAAAACTCCCTGACGGAACGAGTTCTTGTAGTTTTATGTCGTTTTAGAAATAGGGTTACCCTTTTAAGGGTTTCAGTTTACCCTTTGGGTATGGAACCCTAGGAATGGATAGAGCAGTTTGTAAATCCATCGTCAAGCTCATAAAGTTTGACATTTGAAAACTTAAATTTACTTAAATTTATTTGTAAATATTATTTCTGTGTTATAAATAAACAGAGACGAATTCGATTTTCTTTTTACCTTCAAAATAAGTATTCATCGGAACATTTTTTCCGTTGTTGTTACCATGTTATGTAAAATTTTAAAATCTTAGAAGGTCAACTAGTAAATCTGAAATTTAAATGAGGACTTGTAAACATAATTATATTAAATAGTACCTATCAATAATATTGAATACCTACTATGAACCATAGACAAAATAAATGGTTTGAGACTACTATCTCAAAGTAATGAGCGCCAAAGCAGCGATGCTTCTGTGTATCGCTGCAATGGTCATGAGCATCCGTTACCTCTTACCATTATGAGCTTGAGCTGCCGGTGAGTAGCGATGATAGCTCGGTGGTTAGCGCGGTAGGTTCGCATGCCGAAAGGCGTAGGTTCTATCTTCTTCTTCTTCTTTCCCTGTTCCCACGTTAGGTGGGGTCGGGTCTCCTAATAAGCCTGCGCCAGGACGCTCTGTCCTGGGTTGTCAGTGGGGCAAATTGGGCCTTGTACATAGTTTGGAGCATGCTCGTCCACCAGGTGGCTGGAGGGCGCCCTCTTCCCCTCTTCCCCGCTTCCCTGTAGGGCGTAGGTTCAATATATTTTGAAATTTATGAAATTGGATATAAAATAGTATATATATTTTGAAAAAATGTGATGTCACAAAATTTGAGACCCCTTCCCGCCCCTGGTCACACAATGTCACACTTCGTCGACCCCCCTCCCTCCCCCTTAACGTGTGACGTAAGTTATGGATGGTCCCTAAGAGATAACGCATGCCCATCACCATTGCAGTACCCAGAATCATAGTTTTTTTTTTTTTTAATGATTGACAGGCCAGGTGTTTGACCACAGCTCACCTGATGTTAAGTGAAGGTGTGGTCGAAGATGGTAAAGCACACCTAGCCTGGAATGGAACTGGCTCTCAAGTGAGGCTGCCGGAACACACCGTTAGATGCTTGGCGGCAGATTTTCAACTTGAGGGTGGTAGCTAGCCAGCCGAGTACTAGAAAGTACCCTACCACCATGCTATGGTTTCCTCACGATGTTTTCCTTCACCGGCAGCTCAAACTCATTGTTGGGGTTTGAACCCACGCCCTTCGGCATGCGAACCTACCGCGCTAACCACTGAGCTATCATCGCTACAAAATTTAACAAATTTACAAAATTATAATCCTCACGCCTCACAGATCTTAAACCCCAACCAAAACCATCTGAAAACCAACTTATTCTATGATATCATTGGACATCAGACGTACGGATGAGAAACGTCATTGCTACAAAACTACTTTTACATACTTTTACTTACATAGTTCAGAGTATCGCTGCTTTAGCGGTCTTTTTTTAAATTGCAAACTGGATTGCCTTTGACCGCCAAGTAGTCTGATGTTAAGTGAAACTCGCGCGACTTGAAGGCACCCAGATTCTATTTATCAAGGAACTCCCACTCGGGCAGCAAATTCCATTGTTTAGCGGTTCGTTCAATGGAGGTAGATTCATATATCCTGTACTAAAGTAGTGGCAACTTTACTATAACCTTCGATGAAGTTTTGAAAGTAACACGAAAAGTCATGTTTCACCATATTATTTATCATTTTCCCACACTCGCGCTTGTGATTCGGCACTTTATGAATAAAACACCACCATTTTTATGCATTTATAAACACTCGAAAAAACACTAGTTTTTTATTTGCGTGTGTTGTCTGTACTTATTTGTCGTTGTGTCTAATGTTTTATAAGGAAAAATAAATGTTTTTCTTTCTTTCTTTTACAAAAAATACAACGGGGCGACACGACATTTTCCGCGTTCCCGCTAAAACTCTGCTAGGCCATAGCTACTTAGGTATTTAATTTTAATGCTAAAAAAGTACGTTTTTTTTCGAAGCGTTCGTGTCTAAATTTGTTACAAGACATGCAATATTCTAAGAAAAATCTTACGATAAACGCAATTCGTAACAATAAATATTTCTGGTATAATTAAAGTGTTACAATCTAGTTTATTACTATTTCGTAAATATAGTAAGTAATTTTATTTTTTACTAGCGGACGCCTCGCGGTTACATCCGCTTAGTTCCCGTTCCCGTGGGAATACAGGGATAAAAAGTAGCATATGTCACCCGGGGATAGTGTAGCTTCCCAACGGTGAAAGAATCTTTGAAATCGGTCCAGTAGTTTTGGAGCCTATTTAATACGAACAAACAAGCAATCAAATATTTCCTCTTTATAATACTATAAGAGAGATAGATATTTAGATGGTAAAAGCTTCATCATCATCATCATTTCAGCCGTAGGACGTCCACTGCTGGACATAGGCCTCCCCCATTGACTTCCACAAAGACCGGTTGGAAGCGGCTCGCATCCAGCGCGTTCCTGCAGTCTTTACTAGGTCGTCTGTCCACCTTTGTGGGGGGTCGTGCTACGCTGCGCTTGCCGGTCCGTGGTCTCCACTCCAGAACTTTGCAGCCCCATCGGCCATCAGTTCTGCGTGCTATGTGCCCTGCCCATTGCCATACAACTCGCTAATCTAAAAGCTTATAAGACAAAACATAAGCTTCGTAGTAAGAAATCGCAGCGATGATAGCTGAGTGGTTAGCGCGGTCGATTCGCATGCCGAAGGGCGTGGGTTCAAACCCCAACAATCAGCTTGAGCTGCCGGTGAAGGAAAACATCGTGAGGAAACCATAGCATGGTGGTAGCGTACTCTCTAGTACTCAGCTAGCTAGCTACCACCCTCAAGTTGAAAATCTGTCGCCAAGCATCTAACGGTGTATTCCGGCAGCCTTACTTGAGAGCCAGTTCCATTCCAGGCTAGGTGTGTTTACCATCTTCGACCACACCGTCACTTAACGTGACAGTGAACCATAAAAAAAAAAATGTTTGTCCATGACCATTTCATGCATAGTAGAAGTTTTTTATAGATAGGTATGATAGCACAGTGATTGGTGCGGTCAGTTGACACACCGACGCGAGTGGGTTCCATCCCAACAATGAGCTTGAGCTGCTGATAAAAGTAAACATCGTGACGAAACCATAGCGACGTGGTAAATAAAAAAAAGAAAAGTGGGAACACCGTGAGAAGTGGGAAGTGGGACTTGGGAAGTGGGAAATGGGAATTGGAAATTGGGCAGTGGGCATTGGGAATTGGAAAGTGGGAAGTGGGCATTGAGAAGTAGAAAGTGGGAATTAGGAAGTGGGAAGTGGGAATTGGGAATGGCGAAGTGGGAAGTGGGAAGTGGGGCATAGGAAGTGGGAAGTAGGAATTGAAAAGTGGGCAGTGGGCATTGGGAATTGAGAAGTGGGAAGTGGGACTTGAGAAGTGGGAAGTGGAAGTTGGGAATTGGAATGTGGCAAGTGGGAAGTGGGAATTGGGAATTTGAAGTGGGAGTGAATTGGGAATTGGGAAGTGGGCATTGGGAATTGAGAAGTGGGAAGTGGGAAGTGGGAAGTGGGAAGTGGTAATTGGAAAGTGCGCAGTGGGCATTGGGAAGTGGTAAGTAGTAAGTGGTAAGTGGGAAGTGGGAAGTGGGAAGTGGGACGTGGGAAGTGGGACGTGGGAAGTGGGAAGTGGTAAGCGGGAAGTGGGAAGTGGGAAGTGGGAAGTGGGAAGTGGGAAGTGGGACTTGGGAAATGGGAATTGGAAAGTGGGCATTGAGACGTGGAAAGTGGGAAGTGGGAAGTGGGGCTTGAGAAATGGGAATTGGAAAGTGGGCATTGAGACGTGGAAAGTGGGAAGTGGGAAGTGGGAAGTGGGAAGTGGGAAGTGGGAAGTGGGAAGTGGGACTTGGGAAATGGGAATTGGAAAGTGGGCATTGAGACGTGGAAAGTGGGAAGTAGGAATTGGAAAATTGCCAAGTGGGAATTGAGAAGTGGGAAGTGGGCTTTGGGAATTGGAAAGTGGGAAGTGGGCATTGGGAATTGGGAAGTGGTAAGTGGGCATTGTGAAGTAGGAAGTGGGAATTAGGAAGTGGGAAGTGGAATGGAAAAGTAGGCAGTGGGCATTGGGAATTGAGTGGGAAAAGTGGTGGTGAATATAAAAAAATACTTGGAAAGTTACGAGTACCACGCTCAAGTTGAAATTTCGATGATAGTTTAGTGGTTAGCGCGGTAGGTTCGCATGCCGAAGGGCGTGGGTTCAAACCCCAACAATGAGCTTGAGCTGCTGGTGAAGGAAAACATCGTGAGGAAACCATAGCATGGTAGTAGGGTACTTTAGTACTCAGCTGGCTAGCTACCACCCTCAAGTTAAAAATCTGCCGCCAAGCATCTAACGGTGTGTTCCGGCAGCCTCACTTGAGAGCCAGTTGCATTCCAGGCTATGTGTGTTTTACCATCTTCGACCACACCTTCACTTGACATCAGGTGAGCTGTACTCAAACACCTAGCCTATCAACCATTAAAAAAAAAAAGAAAATCGGCCGCCAAGCATCTAACACTTAAGAGGCAGTTTAATTCCAGACCAAAGCAGCCATGCTACAGACTTTGTTTTGCTACACAAAGTTCTGTGTATCGCTGCAATGGACATGGGCATGCGTTATCTATTACCAAAAGGAGAGCGTCTCGTTCGTCTCATTAAAAAATATAATCATGATATAACATTAGAACTAGATCCATAAATAATCAAATCCAGTTCTATATCTAATCTCTGGTTAATAATAAATTGACATTGACATTTCGAGAACGCCGCTGGCATTTCAATTAACATTTTGGTTGATTTTGTTGACAATTCATCAATTTGACATTTAGTTTTACTGTCGCAGGAATAAAATATGGTTGTCTCTTAATTATAGACCGAAAAGTTTTGCCATGTATCTAAAAAAAAATATTTTTTTTTGTTAATTTGTCCCATCGGGCAGGCTAAAGCTGTAAAGCCATACTGCCTTGTCTTAAGTGTTATTTCTGCTGTCTCTTAGCTATAGTTATGGTCAAAGTCCAGTCTTAGTCAAGTCCAGTCCGTGTCAGTCAAGTCCAGTCATGCTTTAGTAAAGTAGTGGCGACTTTACTTCAAGCTTCACTGGAGTTTTGGAAGCAACACGAAAAGTCATGTATTACCACATTATATCATTTTCCCACACTCGCGCTTGTAATTCAGCACTTTATGAATAAAACACCACAATTTTTATGCATAAACACTCGACAAAACACTAGTTTTGGAAAAAAATACAACGGAGCGACACGACTCTTCCCGCGTTCCCGCCAAAATTCTCCTAAAAAATTAATAAAAATATAGTGAAACCCAATGAGGTTTTACCTCAGTATAAATAGTACATCATTGGTGAAACCTGATTAAGTGAGACCTGAAGGGACCTGCAAATTTGTCTCACTTATAAAGGTATTCCACTTACCCAGTGTCTCAGATATCCAAGTATAAATAAATATCTGTCTCATTTACAGAGGGCTCCATTGATAGAGGTAGCCTGTATTCTGTAAACAAAAAAAACGACAGTTATAGAGGTAACTATCACGAGAAAATCGAAAGAACGAATCCCAGATATAGAGGTTTGCTTCGTCCCACTAACAGAGGTAGTTCAGTGCCAAAGTGGTGGGACCTCAGCATCAGTTCCAGTTATGGAGGTTTCTCGCTTATCCAGGTCCCACTTAATCAAGTTTATTGTTCCACTGTATTATTAACTAGCGGACACCTCGCGGCTTAGCCCGTGTAGTTCCCGTTCCCGTGGGAATACAGAGATAAAAAGTAGCCTATGTCACCCGGGGATAGCGTAGCTTCCTAATGGTGAAAGAATTTTTAAAATCGGTCCAGTAGTTTCGAAGCCTATTCAATACAAACCAACAAACAATCAAATCTTTCCTTTTTAAAATAGTACTAGCAGCCGGCTTCGCACGGGAAAACAAAACTCGATTAACAATATAAATATATCGATTCAATAGTTTCCGAGCCTGTTCAATACAAACAAACAAAAAATTAAATCTTTCCTCTTCATAAGATGTAGATGACAACTGTAATAGTTAGACATATGATATCGCGGGCTTATTTGCAGCTGGCAATTTGCTCTACGAAACGTCACTTTATTCTATTGTCAATAGTTTTCGCTGCGCATGCTAAGTAAGGATTTTTCAAATTTTTCGCAGCTTGGGTTACATTTTAGAATTTTCCATACGGATCCCTAATTGTTTTTTAAATAAAATATAGCCTATGCCCATCACGAATAATGTAGAATAATAATTTTAATAATGAAAGAATTATTAAGATCGGCCCAGGAGTTTCCGAACCTATTCAATACAAACAACCAAATCTTTCCTTTTTTATGGTTGACAGGCTAGGTGTTTGACCACAGCTCACCTGATGTTAAGTGACGGTGTGGTCGAAGATGGTAAAGCACACCTAGCCTGGAATAGAACTGGCTCTCAAGCGAGGCTGCCACCGTTAGATGCTTGGCGGCAGATTTTCAACTTGAGGGTGGTAGCTAGCCAGTCGAGTACTAGAAAGTACCCTACCACCATGCTAAGGTTTCCTCACGATGTTTTCCTTCACCGGCAGCTCAAGCTCATTGTTGGGGTTTGAACCCACGCCCTTCGGCATGCGAACCGATCGCGCTAACCACTGAGCTATCATCGCTACAAAATAAATATTAAAGAAAGAAAAACTTTCTAATAGTTTTTCCAAGCCTCCTTAGTCAAATTTTTTATTCAATACAAACAAACAGTCAAATCTTTTCTCTTTATAACAGTATAGATAGATGGATACCAGACTTTTACGCGACATGATATAAGTACACCCAGTAGATAAATTCTTCCAACAATAAAACCCATAATTGACCAAAACAATTTCCCAATATTGACCCGAAAGTGAACTGTACCGTAAAATTCATTCATTAGTTCATTCAGTGCACATCAGTGACGTCATAATACAGTTCGTTCAACCGTGGCTTTAGTTTTTCCTAAACAATCGTTTTTTTTTACGCGACTGTTAAAAAAGGTAGGCCCTCCGTGACAGGCATAAACAATTCTTGTTTCAGCACTACATGAAAATGAAAATTAAAATTAAAATTGTTTATTACAGTTTGCTGTAAGGCCTAAGTATTCTATCAGTTATCTGACTTCCATAGTACAAGCTTTGCTTAGTTTGGGGTCAGATGGCGCTGTGTGTAATATCCTATGATATTTATTTATTGAATTAAGAGAAAAAGTGGTCCGAGATTCAAACCTAAGACCTCCAAATTGCAAAGCAGACAATCTCAACTAGGCTACCGTATAGCTTCAAATTGAAGGTAGGTAAAGTAAATTAGAACGGTCATGCTAATTGCATCGAAGGTATATTGCGTTAGCTGTTTCCACTATCTATTTCTTGGTCAGTGGTTATCATTTACTACAACCATGAAAGGAAATTAAAAAAATAATTAGGCAAGACCACAGATTTAAAATAGTTGTAGATATAGAGTTAAGTACAAATAGAGACTCCTTGGTCATACGAAAAGTACTTGGAACTTATTCATGCGAATGCTTTGATATATTAGTTATATTATACAGGCTCCGTCCCGCGGTGTTACCCGCTACATATTTTCGCGATAAAAAGTAGCCCATGTGGTAATCTAGGATCTCGGCTACCTCCATACCAAATTTCATCCAAATCCGTTCAGTATTTTTTGCGTGAAAGAGTAACAAACATACTCACAAACTTTCGCATTTATAATATTAGTAGAACTAGATGCGCCTCGCGGTGTTACCCGCTACATGTTTTCGGGATAAAAAGTAGCCCATGTGTTAATCGAGGACTCAACTACCTCTATACCAAATTTCATCTAAATCCGTTCAGTAGTCTTTGCGTGAAATAATAACAAACATCCATCTTAACTTTCACATTTATAATATTAGTAGGATTTTATTTTATTTTTTTACTGTACAAATTACCAATAATTATTTTATTCAATTTATAATTATAGTCTTAATTAATCAATGACTTAATTATCATTCAAACATATTATCTGGTAACTTTTTAAATGTAATTATAATGCACTTAAACATACATAGTTTTGGAATGTGATACAGTTCTGAAAAATTTGAAAGTTAGAAAACGTATTAAAAATCAATTATTTATATACATAATTTTTTTTTTTTTTTTTTTTTTTTTTTTTTTATGCTTGACAGGCTAGGTGTTTGACCACAGCTCACCTGATGTTAAGTGAAGGTGTGGTCGAAGATGGTAAAGCACACCTAGCCTGGAATGGAACTCAATTATAAATCAATTATTTATATACATAAAATAAAGTTAACTAACAGAATAAAGTATAAAATAGATACAAAAAAGTATACATACTTTTTTGTATTCATTTAATATTTTTTTGTGGGTAAGGTTTTTTTAATACAAATCATATAAAATAACAAACAATCAATTTAAAACAAATCTATTTAATCATAAATTGGTAGCATCATATTTTGGTCAGGTGTTCGTACTAAAAATAATCATTTTTATATACAAAAGCTGAATAATAAAGTTTAATTTATGATTTTGAGATGAATCACCTGGTATTCGTTGCTAGTCTAACCTTTGTAAGTGGACCATTTTAATGCCAAACAGGTATGACCTCGAACCCGTCGCAAATTACAAGCAACTTAGCTTAAATAATAAGTACCTAATTAGACTACGCGTACTATTAAGACATTTTTGTTTCTTACTTTTGAAATAGACAATACTTTATTTGTGACACAAAACAATACATATATGTACTAACAATACATACAAAAATAAACAATAAACATAAAAAAAAGGAAAAACATATAGGTACATAATATTTTATAAATTAAACATTAAAAAAACACACACACACACACTTTATGCAATCCACCAGTGTGCCATGTATTTTGAGTTTTTTAAAGTAGTTTATGGTAAACTAGCTGCACCCCACAGTGTTACCCGCTACACGTTTTCGGGATAAAAAGTAGCCTATGTGTTAATCTAGGGTCTAAGCTACCTGCATACCAAATTTTATCCAAATCCGTTCAGTAGTTTTTGCGTGAAAGAGTAACAAACATCCATCCATCCAAACTTTCACATTTATAATATTAGTGGCTTGTCCCGGCTTCGCACGGGTGGACATTTATTTTTTAATAGAATTCTGGTAATATTACTTAGGGTGAATGTAGCATTATAATGGTAAAAGAATTTTTGAAATAGGTCCAATAGTCTTTTGAGTTTATTTTTTACAAACATACAAAAATACAAATCTTTCCTATTTATAATATTAGTGTAGATAAATGTAGCGTTATTTAGGGAGAATGTAGCATTTTAATGGTGAAAAAATTTTTGAAATCGGTCCAGTAGTGAATTTATTCGTTATAAACATACAAAAATACAAATCTTTCCTATTTATAATATTAGTGTAGATAAATATAGCATATGTTACTATGGGGGGAATGTAGCATTCTAATGGTGGAAGAATCTTTGAAATAGGTCCAATAGTTTTTGAGTTTATTTTTTACAAACATACAAAAATTCAAAAATACGAATCTTTCCTCTTTATAATATTAGTGCAGATATAGATATAGATGTAGATATACCTTTATATCCACGCGAACGAAGCCGCGAGTAACAAATAGTGTATTACAACTCTCATGGCCCCGTTTCTACAGCAAGTTATATTGTTTCCGTCCCCTTCACTCTTATATATTCGACCGAGAGAGAAATAGTAGACTAGGACCAAAAACTAGATCTAAGGTGTTACGCCTAAACTTGTTCTAGCTTAGTCTGTACAACGAATGCCCTTTGAATACTAAACTTGGGTACATAAGCTACTTACTTAAATAACGTAACTTGAGTATTTATTGAGAACAAGATTTTTTTTTAATTGTTGACATGCTAGGTGTTTGACCACATCTCACCTGATGTTAAGCGATTGATTGATTGATTAACTCTATATTGCACACACTAAAAATAATACAATACAGAAGAAATAAACTTAATTAATAGGTGTAACAACTGGCGACCTTATCGCTAAAAGCGATCTCTTCCAGGCAATCTTAGGACGGACAGGATCAGAGGAAGAAAATTACGGGGTGTGTCAATAAAGAGGATATGCACAAAGGATAATACATAATTATAACATAAATATATCTACATTCTAATAATAATATAAATAGGTAACTAAAAATACACTAATAATTATGTATAAAAATAATTTATTGTTTAAAAATAAAATAAATACTTGTATACTGAGAATATATACACAAATAAGCGAGAAATAACAACATTTAGATATTATAACTGCGAAAGATACATTAGTTCGACTTGTTCTTTAAAAACAGCGATCGATGGAGGTAACGTGTTCCACAGTAAGTGAAGGTGTGGTCGTAGATAGTAAAGCACACCTAGCCTGGAATGGAACTGGCTCTCAAGTGAGGCTGCCGGAACACACCGTTAGATGCTTGGCGGCAGATTTTCAACTTGAGGGTGGTAGCTAGCCAGACGAGTACTAGAAAGTACGATGTTTTCCTTCACAAATAATTGTTTTAAATTTATGGACAAATGGAGCATAATTTTATAGTGAAATCACAGACAGCTACTGTCATTTATTTTGGTCTTAATTTTTCAATCACAATCACAATTATTCAAGCAATTACAATATACCTATGTATTTACAAAAAAAAAAGTATTTATGTATTCTATCAGTTATTTGACTTCCATCACACAAACTCTGCTTAGTTTGGGGCCAGATGGTGCTGTGTGTATGGTCCTACGATTTTTTTTTTTTTTGTGATTTACCGCGAATATTGATCAAAATAAATGCCAGTAGATGTGATTTCACTATAAAATTATGTTCCATTTGTCCATAAATGGCAAAAATTTATTTGTATGGAAATCGAACCACCATATCTGGTACTGCGGTGGTACCTACTTAGACGACTTCCTGCGAAGGACATCTACCACCAAGTGACAAAAATACATACTTTCATTATAATATTAGTAGGATACCGGTCTTATTGTATTTATTTCACAATCCGGTATCACGGAGAACAATAAGTATTATTACAATAAGCTTTGTACTACGAATTGCGTTTGTGGCTAAATTTGGACAATGGATAAGGGGCAAAGACTTTGTACGTTTTATACTGGAACCACAGAAAGTATTTTTATAGAGATGCTCAAAAAATTACTGCTGGAATCATTTGTTTGCTCAATCAATCACTGTTCGCGAATTGACGCGATTTTGATTATTTATCGTACTAATTCTACTTTCAACTAATATTATAAATGCGAAATTTGTGCGTATGTTTGTTATACTTTCACGCAAAAACTACTGAACGGATTTAAATGAAATTTGGTGTGGAGGTAGCTGTATCCCTGGATTATAACATAGGCTACTTTCCAAAAACATGTAGCGGATAACGCCGCGGGGCGCAGATAGTCTTTACAATCCTACTGATATTATAAATGTGAAAGTTTGGATCGATGGATGGATGTTAGTTACTTTTTCACGCAAAAACTACTGAACGGATTTGGATGAAATTTGGTATAGAGGTAGCCGAGACTCTGGATTAACACATAGGTTACTTTTATCCCGAAAACATGTAGCGGGCAACACCGCGGGGCGCAGCTAGTCTTTACAATCCCACTGATATTATAAATGTGAAAGTTTGGATGGATGTTAGTTTCTCTTACACGCAAAAACTACTGCACGGATTTGGATGAAATTTGGTATGGAGGTAGCTGAGACCCTTTTTTTTTTTTTTTTTTTTTTTGTCCAGGGAAAATACTTTGTGTATACCACCGGCCCTGGGGCGGGCACGGTGGTTATGTGGGACTCTCCGTCCTAATGACGGCCTACCCACTAAAAACCCTGGAGTGTTCCACCTCGGCGCTTTGTGTCGAGGCTGCGGGCACGCTTTCGCACTCTACCGCGGCCTCGACAGCGCTGGTCCTCCCGGACCCGCCTCGGGGAGCCCGAGCTCACCCCGCAACAATGACGATGTGTCCGAACACCAGACACATCGTCATCCACCTCGGAGACCAATCCAGCAAATGGGCGTTGGACAGCCCCATGTCCGTACGCCCCTGGTCTCCATGCGACGGGTCAGATAAGTGGCCCCGCCGCCTGCCACTTTGGTTGCATTGAAATGGGGATCGCCAGACCGGCACTCCCCCCATCCCGCAACCCCCTCCCGCTCGGCTCCTCCACTGTGCCCTCTGCTTATCAGAGGGACACGTAGAGAGCCCATCGCCAGACCACCTCCTGGGGTCGGGTCCCTCTTCTTGCCGTCGCGACCATGCCATAGCATGGCTTGTCGCGACCCACCTCGAGGACCTATAACAACTGGCGCCAGACGACCCCATGTCTGAACGCCAGTGGTCCTCATGCGACGGGTCAGGTGAGTGGCCCCGCCGCCTGCCACTACGGCTGCAGAGGACAGGGAGAGCGGCACAACGCAACACCGACACTCCTCTTCCCCTGCAGCCCCACCGCGTCCGCCATCAAACGGTGGCGGCCCCGTTAAGGCCGCGGAAGGTAGGGAAAGCGGCAACGATACACCGACAGTCCTCTCCCGCCGCGGCCTCCAGCCCTCAGCCGCAGTGTCTCCCATTCGACACTGCAGCCCGCCTCAGTTGCGATACCGCCCACACAGTCCGCAACCTACTTGGCCGCTTCTACCAGGCCCGGGGGAACACCCGTAGAAGCAGCCCCACCTCGGGTTCCGCTTAGTTTCACCGTGGTGACCAGTCACGGTTACTCAGCCCCCCCGCCACGACAAGGCGGGAACCCACGGGGGGGTAGGTAGCTGAGACCCTGGATTAACACATAGGCTACTTTTTATCTCGAAAACATGTAGCGGGCAACACCGCGGGGCGCAGCTAGTCTTTACAATACCACTGATATTATAAATGTGAAAGTTTGGATGGATGTTAGTTTCTCTTACACGCAAAAACTACAGCACGGATTTGGATGAAATTTGGTATGGAGGTAGCTGAGACCCTGGATTAACACATAGGTTATTTTTTATCACGAAAAACTGTAGTGGGTTATACCACAGGGCGCAGCTAGTCATTACAATAAATCGAATAGATTTCTTCAGGTAGGTCTTTAATAAGGAAGGAAACAAAACATTAATTTTAACAATGCAGTGCTTAACTTTTAAATTCGTGTTAAATAGGAAGGATTACTAACCGTATCTGACTAACTGTTCATAATTACATGGTACAACGTTATCTGGTAACAAGGTTTTAATTGTGACGCAAATTTGAAACGACGTAGACTAGAGCAATTTGTAGCAGTCTCTGCCGGATGGATTATTCTTTTCGCCCGACTGCGGCGAAGCTAAAATGGAAAGGTTATGAATTTGACCTGTATGTATGTACACAACTAGATACATACATATGTCCGTTTCTATAATAATAACAATTCTATTTTTTTTTAATGTAAATGTAACGGGGCGAACGATGTGCTCTCCTGATGGTAAGAGATAACGCATGTCCATGAACATTGCAGCGATACACAGAACTTTGAGTAGCAAAACAAAGTCCGGGGCATCGCTGCTTTGGCGCTCATTACTTTGAGACTTTCGATGGTTAGTCTCAACAGCCCAGTATTTTCGCTAGCTGCAGTACCCTTCACACCGGAACACAGTAATGTTTACACACAACTGCTTGGTGGCAGAATATCTGATAATGCGGTGGTACCTACCTAAACGACTTCTTACTAAAAAATCTACCACCAAGTCAACTAAACTTGAAAATAAACCAATCACGAAATTGCAAGATTTTGTCGATTCGACATGTCGATTAGCGAACTGAAATGTTTTTTAAAATATATCCGCACTGCCCATAGTAATTCGCGCCACTCTAATTTTCGACCACAAAGGCTCACTATCTTAGCGGAACTGTCGAAAAATAACAAAGAAATGACCTTACACCTAGGGTCATACTCGGAAGCAAGCATGCGTGCTAACTAGCGCGCTCCACGGACTCCTGTCATTGTGTTTTTACTGCAAAAATAGTTTTTATTCAACAAAAATATATAACTACTAGCAGCTCGCTCCGGCTTCGCACGGGTAAACAGAACTCTATTAACAATATAAATTCATCGATCCAGTAGTTTCGGAGCCTATTCAATACAAACAAACCAAAAAATTAAATCTTTCCTCTTTATAAGATGTAGATGACAACTGTAATAGTTAGACATATGATATTGCGGGGGGTTTTGGCGGGAACGCGGGAAGAGTCGTGTCGCTCCGTTGTATTTTTTTCCAAAACTAGTGTTTTGTCAAGTGTTTATGCATAAAAATGGTGGTGTTTTATTCATAAAGTGCCGAATTACAAGCACGAGTGTGGGAAAATGATATAATGTGGTGAAACATGAGTTTTCGTGTTGCTTCCAAAACTCCATCGAAGCTTTGTAGTAAAGTTGCCACTACTTTACTAAAGCATGACTGGAATTAACTGACACGAACTGGACTTGACAAAGACGACTTTGACTAAAACTAGCTACGATGGCACTTATTTAACTTGAAAATATATAATTACTTGACACTGGCAAATGCTAAAACGCGACGCCAAAACCAAAGAAAAAAAAAAATGATATTGCGGACTTATTAAATTTGTAGCTGTCAATTTGCTCTATAAAACGTCACTTTATTCTATTGTCAATAGTTTTCGCTGCGCATGCTAAGTAAGGATTTTTTCAAACTTTTCACAGCTTGAGTTACATTATTGAATTTTCCATACAGATCCCTAACTGTTTTTTAAATCAAATATAGCCTATGTCCATCACGGATAATGGATATATAGATAACGACTGATGTTTCGGCAACCTCACTTAAGAGACCGTTCCATTCCAGGCTAGGTGTGCTTTACCATCTCCGACCACACCGTCACAAGTGAGGCTGCCGGAACACATCGTTAGGTGCTTGGTGATAGATGGGTGGTAGCTAGCCAGCCGATTACTAGAAAGTACCCTACCACCATGCTGCCATTTACCATGCAACATTTTAGTAAAAAAACAAATACTTGTTTATAACGTAATATTTAAATTAATAGTTAAATATTTTTTTATTGATATTAGCTAATGCCAAAATGTGTATTAGCACGATAATAAATGTTTTGAATATGCATGAGTATTATGTCATGCAACCAAATCAGACATCGCACCGTCTACAACGAAAATAAGAACTAGAGCATTGTTGTTTATAAGTAAGGAAATAACATTTCATTTTGTTTGGATTTAAGAGTGTTTTTTTCTTGTTCTCCTTTCCTACACTCGCGCTTGTGATTCGGCACTTTACAACTAAACACTTATAGTTTTGGAAAAAAGTACAACGGGGCAACACGACTCTTTCCGCGTTCCCGCCAAAACATTTTTTTTTTCTTATTCCTCCGAGGAGGACTTGGCGTCGCACTTTCTGTGTCAAGTGTCAAGTTTTCTAACATTTTTTTTTTTTCTTTGGTTTTGGCGTCGCGTTTTAGCTTTTGCCAGTGTCAAGTAATTATATATTTTCAAGTTTCAAAAGTTAAATAAGTGCCATCGTAGCTAGTTTTAGTCAAAGTCGTCTTTGTCAAGTCCAGTTCGTGTCAGTTAATTCCAGTCATGCTTTAGTAAAGTAGTGGCAACTTTACTACAAAGCTTCGATGGAGTTTTGGAAGCAACACGAAAACTCATGTTTCACCACATTATATCAGTTTCCCACACTCGCGCTTGTAATTCGGCACTTTATGAATAAAACACCACCATTTTTATGCATAAACACTCGACAAAACACTAGTTTTGGAAAAAAAATACAACGGAGCGACACGACTCTTCCTGCGTTCCCGCCAAAACTTCCAAACTTTGACTTTTTTTTTTTTTTTTTTCTTTGGTTTTGGCGTCGCGTTTTAGCATTTGCCAGTGTCAAGTAATTATATATTTTCAAGTTTCAAAAGTTAAATAAGCGCCATCGTAGCTAGTTTTAGTCAAAGTCGTCTTTGTCAAGTCCAGTTCGTGTCAGTTAATTCCAGTCATGCTTTAGTAAAGTAGTGGCAACTTTACTACAAAGCTTCGATGGAGTTTTGGAAGCAACACGAAAACTCATGTTTCACCACATTATATCATTTTCCCACACTCGCGCTTGTAATTCGGCACTTTATGAATAAAACACCACCATTTTTATGCATAAACACTCGACAAAACACTAGTTTTGGAAAAAAATACAACGGAGCGACACGACTCTTCCCGCGTTCCCGCCAAAAAAAACCAACTTTGACTTATTATTTATGAACGACCGCCTGGCTTAGCACTATGTAATTTATTCAGCCGACTTGAATACAAAACATTGAATTTCTTTTTTTTTTTACTGTCAAAGTATTGAGTAGAACGAGACGCTCTCCTGATTGTAAGAGATAACGCCTGTCCATGACCATTGCAGCGATACACAGAAATTTGAGTAACGAAACAAGGTCCGGGGTATCGGTGCTATGGCGCTCATGACTTTGAGACTTTCGATGGTTAGTCTAGACAGCCCTGTAATTTCTCTAGCTGCAGTACCCTGCAAACTACTACACAAAAACTACTGAACGGATTTGGATGAAATTTGGTAAGATAAAGAAAGATGAAGATATATTCATTTGGATAAACATGAGTGGTAGCATAGTACAGATCTTAGATTACCGAAGTCTCATCATTTTCTTGCCTCAATGGGCGTACAAATGTCGTCACAGCTTTTTTAAAATAATTCAAATTTCATAATTTAATGTCAAAATAATAATAGCAAATCTAATCGATGTCAAAGTAATAATCACTACATAATACTTTAATCGATACAAGCGCGATCACTCATTCGAAAAATGACTGGACTCGGCCGTTTGTTACATGACTGTTGCTAAGATATCTCTAACTAGTCCACATTAGCCATGCACTATGATTTCTGACTCACATGCATCACAAAGGTTATGTAACGATCGTCAAACAGAACAACTGTTCTATGTCGTTATGCAAAAACGGGTTTTGCAATATTTTTCTGTGCGATTGAATTATTCATGTCATTGGAAGTTATAAGTATCGATACGATTGAGGATAAAAGTACCGATGTTCCTTTTTTTAAGCGAATCTGTGGGCACGGTAGTGTCCCCGCCAAGACGAGCCAAGCGAAGCGCAAGGGCACTTACCGATACCTACATAAATAGTTTTCTTTACACTCAATTTCTTCATTATATTACTTTTTTTTTTTTTTAATGGTTGACAGGCTAGTTGTTTGAACACAGCTCACCTGATGTTAAGTGAAGGTGTGGTCGAAGATGGTAAAGCACACCTAGCCTGGAATGGAACTGGCTCTCAAGTGAGGCTGCCGGAACACACCGTTAGATGCTTGGCGGCAGATTTTCAACTTGAGGGTGGTAGCTAGCCAGCCGAGTACTAGAAAGTACCCTACCACCATGCTATGGTTTCCTCACGATGTTTTCCTTCACCGGCAGCTCAAGCTCATTGTTGGGGTTTTAACCCACGCCCTTCGGCATGCGAACCTACCGCGCTAACCACTGAGCTATCATCGCTACAAAGAATCATATCATCGCATCGCTAGCTGCGCCCCGCGGCGTTACCCGCTACATTTTTTCGGGATAAAAAGTAGCCTGTGTTAATCCAGGGTCTCGTCTACCTCCATACCATTATTTATTACTAACGACCGGCCCCGGCTTCGCACGGGTGCAATGTACATACTAATGTGGTGCATATGCAAGTATTATACATACTTATAAGCCTTCCTATTGAATCACTCTTATATATTAAAAAAACGCATCAAAATGTGTTGCGTAGTTTTGAATATCTAAGCATACAGAGGGACAGAGGGAAGCGACTTTGTTTTATACTATGTAGAGGCTAGCGACCCGCTCCGGCTTCGCACGGGTGAAATGTAGATACTAATGTAGTGCATATGCATGTATTATACATATAAACCTTTTTCTTGAATCACTCTGTCTATTGATGGAATTTAAAATCCGTTGCCTAGTTTCAAAGATCTAAGCGTACAGACGGCGGGAAGCGACTTTGTTTTAAATAAATAAAAAAATCGTAGGACGATACACACAGCGCCATCTGGCCCCAAACTAAGCAGAGCTTGTGTGATGGAAGTCAGATAACTGATAGAATACATAAATACTTTTTTTTTTGTAAATGAGCATTGATTGAATGGCTGTTTTAAATATTATGAAGAGATAATTTTCCGTAAAACACATCTATACCAAATTTCGAGTGGATACATCCTGTACTTATAACCTCTTATATTATCATGAAAGTTCACCGGCAAGTATTGTACAATAATACTTACTATGTACTTGTAGTTTTGGTATATTTTACGCAAACTGGTCCCGATGCCGTCATCGCTTTCTCCACTCGCTGCTGGACTCGAACGTGACTCACATCGGCGTGGGCTGTAAAAAACAGCGTCAAAAGTTCTAGAGATTTTTTTTAACACCCGATGCAAAAACGACGGGGTGTTTTTTTATGTTAAGGTGGTTCGATTTCCATACAAACATTTTTTCCCCATTTATGGACAAATAGAACATAATTTTACAGTGAAATCACAGCTACTGGCATTAATTTTGTTCTTTATTTGCGGTAAATCACAATTGTTTTAATAAAACAGTAGATTATTAGCATGGAAATTGAACCACCAGTAATAAAAAGAACAAGACACTCTCCTAGTGGTAAGAGATAACGCTTGTCCATAACCATTGCGGCAATGCACCGAACTTTGAGTAGTAAAACAAAGTCCAGGGTATCGCCGCTTTGGCGCTCATTGCTTTGAGACTGTCGATGGTTAGTCTCAACAGCCCAGTAATTTCGCTAGCTGCAGTACCTATCAAACCGGAACACAGTAATGTTTACACACTACTGCTTGTCGGCAGAGTAACTGGTACTGCGGTGGTACCTACCTAGACGACCTCCTGCTAAGGAGATCTACCACCAAGTAAAAGTTTTAAGTTTGACGTGTCTGTGTGTGTGTCTGTCCGTGGCATCGTAGCTCCCGAACGGACAAACCGACTTTTATTTGTTTGAAAGATAAATTAGTCGGAAGTGTTCTTAGGTCTTAGCTATGTTTGTAGAAGATCGGTCCAAGATGGCCGCCGCCACAAAATGGCAGATTACATATTTTTTTACAACTCCTTCAATATGGGTATCAAAAAATAAAAATACATTTCAAATCCAAGATGGCCGCCACCACAATATGGCGAATCATAATTATTGTTACTATGTGACTTGACCGAAAGTGATCTTATCTCTATGATTCAAGAAAGTATGTTCAGCTGTTTGAAGGTAAGCAACTATTATGATTGTGTATTACTGGTGTTGGGAGTTTTAAATTTTAGATTTTTATGCAAAATTTAAGTCCAAGACAATTGCAGCGATACACAGAAGTTTCAGTGACAAAACAAGATCTAGGGCATCGCTGCTTTGGCGCTCATTACTTTGAGACTTTCGATGGTTAGTCTCACTCAAGTAACTATCAACCAATCCAATATTTTACTTACCGCCAGTTTCGTGGCTTCACAGCGTTCTAGTGTCGTCTGCAAATGTTCCGCCAGTCGTACCAATCTCGCAAGACTGCATTCAACCGAACGTGGGCGATGTTTATTGCAGATTTTACTAAATAAGGCATGAAATATGGTTATACATAACATTTTGGTTTTGTAAAATTAAATAACATAATCATTGTATGAAATTAGCATCTATTCTTTAGGTACCTACTAATGTAATTTATAGAAGAAAATATATTTCTATGTAAATTGTATAATTGATTTGTCATGCTTTCTGTTTTAAAGATAAGAAATTTTGTTGGACGTGTCTTGTTTTGTGTAATATGATTTGTGAATAAGATAATTATGAAAGTATATAATAATGTTGTCAAATACTTTTTCTTTTTTGTACACATCACATTTTGTACATTTGCTAGAATAAAGTATTTCGTTACTTCCGTGGTGACTTTTCGACGGCGTTTCCAGAAACAGCACGTAAAAACATGTTTCAATGTAATTGTGCACTTTATTCGGCATTTTATTAATAAAACACTATTAATTTTATACATAACCACTCGAAAAGCTTTGGAAAACTATATAATAGTACACCAGTTATTGAAAATAAAGAAAGAAAGGCATATTTTATGCATAGGTGAATAGGTGATATCAGACTGCACCGTTAGTAACTTCTTTAAGCGCCATCTAGTTAAGCAAACCAGAATCGCAAAAGCAAATTCGAAACATCGCGTGTTGGTGCACTGCACATATTTTCCAACACGTTAACTTGGTTCGACTCGGTTCAGCAGCGTCATCTAGCGATAAAAGAGAACAACGTCAAATAACTGCAAACATTAAAAAAAAATTCGTTCAAAAATACCAAGATAATGCCATTCAAAGAAGTATGACTTTTTATAACATCATTACGTGTATCTGTACTAAATGTTGAGAAGGGAAAAATACCGTTTGATATTGTTAGCTTTGAAATATTTGTGTTAAATTTGTGAAATAGTATTTTTTTATTGCGAATAATTTTTAAACGATTACGGCAAATCGAAAACGAACGACAATGATTGTAGTGCTGGTTTTTTCTATTTCATAGAAACAAAGCGAGATAGCAATAAATTTGTAGACTTCGGTACTCAACGTAAAAAAAGCCGTTCGGTTCGCTTGAATGGCTTGACAATGTTGGCATTACTGTGCGATTGCTAAACGCAGGTTGTGCTCGTGTTTGTCATCCGTATAAAATTAGATAAAATTTTACAAAATCCGTTCACGGATTCTCATGCAATAAATCTTTGCACAATACATAGTGAGAAAGCCGTCGATACCAAATCAGTGAAACATAAAGTGATTTTGTGTCATAACCTGTGAAAATCTCGAATGTTTTTGTTATAAAGTGAAGTGACATCAAAATGAGTAATTTCACGAAAATTATCAAAACTACGCCAATTACCGACGACTATGATATCTCAAACACGGTCCTCGGCCTTGGTATCAACGGAAAGGTGAATATTTTGCTCTAAATTCGCTGCATCTTGGAAATATTTCGCTTTTTTCGTGTCACTGGAGGTTGTTGTTTACAATAATGACGTAAAAATGTAAATTTAGCTCTTGACCGTTCTGTTTTATCATCTGCAAGACATGAATGGGACAAAGTAACGTGGGGAGTCTCATCTTAGTCATTATCTTTACTATAAAATTGTTATTGTTGTCGACGAAAATTCCAATAATTAATGATATCCAAGAATTCCTACATGATGATTTCATACATATTCCTAACGGAACTGAGTAACGTAGTGTGGCATTTGCTACTTTTTACGCGTTTTAATTACCTACCGTACATATAATTTTTATTACTATCCAAATCCTGTCTCATTTTAAGTGCCTATGTACTTACCTTGATTTATTTTTAGTTTCCTGTGTTTTTTGGTACAAAAAGTGATTTATGCACCTTTCCTAACCAATACCAATTTATGGATTATATCATTTAATTATATAATTATCTACATCTAAATTATTTGAAATCTACACTGAAGAAATATGCAGCAATAACATAATAATAAATTTGAAATTATGATGAAATATTGCACAGTTTTTTGTTTGTTTATGAAAGTATATTTGTCAACCAAACAGAGGCTAGCGTCACCAACTGTCCTGATACATTATAACACATTATTATCATGTGTGCTCGGAATTAATCAATTAGTATTGGTTCCTCAGAACAACTGTTCTAAACTAACAAGCAAACAAACAACATGACTCTTATGTTTTTTTATTGTTGACAGGCTAGGTGTTTGACAGCCGAGTACTAGAAAGTACCCTACCACCATGCTATGGTTTCCTCACGATGTTTTCCTTCACCAGCAGCTCAAGCTCATTGTTGGGTTTTTTTTTTTTTTTTTTTAATTTTTCTTAACTACTGCTTGAATTAATCTTGTTGTTTACACATATGTAAGGGATGTAGTTCGGATCAAAACCTAAATCTGTTCACCTCTGTTAATTATTGTGACTATATCCTGTTTTGTGTAATATGATTAAATAAATAAATAAATAAAGAAACTCCTAGACAAATGTTAAATGAATCCTGAAAGCATTACACTCCTTTTTTGAGCAGTTGTGTGAAAGGATCACTTCATTGTCTGTGATTAAGACACTTTTACTTGGTGGTAGATCTCCTTAGCAGGAGGTCGTCTAGGTAGGTACCACCGCAGTACCAGATATTCTGCCGCCAAGCAGTAGTGTGCAAACATTACTGTGTTCCGGTTTGAAGGGTACTGCAGCTAGCGAAATTACTGGGCTGTTGAGACTAACCATCTAGTCTCAAAGTAGTGAGTGCCAAAGCAGCGATGCCCTGGACGTTGTTTTGCTACTCAAAGTTCTGTGTATCGCTGCAATGGTCATGGACAGGCGTTATCTCTTAACATCAGGAGAGCGCCTCGATCGTCTCATTACTTTTACATTAAAAAAAAAAAAAAAACTTTTTTGTCAGGAAAACGTGGATGTATCTAGTTGAAATCAAAATTATAATAATATAGCTCTCTATTGTTAACACTAATTATAAACATATTAACAATACAATTATTATACAAACAAAACAATAACAATAGTATAGTGTATGTGTGTATAGTCTGTTTTAATATTAACAATATGATTATAATATTATTAGCAATCCCTTCGAGCTATGAAAAGATCAATATTCTATGTCAACACAATCTGAAATTCTCATTACTTTTTACATTAAAAAAAAAACTTTTATTTTTTAAACGACTCAAAATAGGAGAAGGTTCGACTGTTTTTTTTTTGTTACGCGATAATTCCGCCAATTATGTATCGATTTTGTTGATTATTTTTTGCTTGGTAGATCATATGTCAGAGGTGGTCCCATGTAAATATTATCGAAATCGACCGAGCGGTTTTTAAAAAAATCGACAAAAATCTATACATCGATGATATTTTCGTTTACTCGGAAACCTCGCTGTTTCATTGGAGCAGTGCGTTTAGTTGGCCTGGCGCGCGGTGTTTCCGCGCGCCCCTCAAGGAAAGAGGGGTGGAGGCTCTCCAGCTCCACCCCTACAAGGGAAGGGTCCCAGGGGACCAACGCCGTCGGGGCCGCGGATGAGTGCGAAAGCGTTCCCGTAGCCCCGGCACATAGGTGTCAGGTAGAAACACCCCAGGGTTTTTAGTGGGTAGGCCGCCACTTTGGCGGAGAGTCCCACATAACCACCGGGCTTCCCCCGGAGCTGGTGGTATTATAAAAAAAAAGGGTCATGGAGTCGGTTTTTTTTTTGTGTATATTTTATCTTGGCGGGGTTTTTTTTTATTAGTCACTTTAAGAGTTAAATCTCTCCGAACATTAACTTGATTATCAAGACGTAAAAGCCAATGTACATGAGTCATGCGGATATATAGTCTATTTGTCACCTGCCATTTTATGTACTTTTATTTTAGTAGCTAATCTGTTATGTATCGTGATAAAAACGTGATCGCGAACCTTAGTATCCACTTCGATAAACACCGACCAAGTGCGAGTCGGTCTCGCGCACGAAGGGTTCCGTACCATTAACTATAAAAATGCCAAAAAGGTCACGTTTGTTGTATGGGAGCCCCCCTTAAATATTTATTTTATTCTGTTTTTTAGTATTTTTTGTTATAGCGGCAACAGAAATGCATCATCTGTGAAAATGTCAACTGTCTATCACGGTTCATTCATGAGATACAGCCTGCTGACAGACGGTCAGACAGACAAACAGATGGACGGACAAATATTGAAAATGTATAAACAAAATTGAAATTGTAATAGTTGTTTCTGGATTACTTTAAGTTGGCCTGCATCTATTTTCATTAAATTCTAATAAATCTTTCATTGCATAAATTTCTAAATTTATACAATGAAAGATATATTTCTAACTCAACTTTTCAGACGGTTAAATGATCGTATATAAATACGATCATTTAACCGTCTGAAAAGTTGAGTTAGAAATTTTCCGTCCGTCTGTAACCAGGCTGTACCTATCTCATGAGCCGTGATAGTTAGACAGTTGAAATTTTCACAGATGATGTATTTCTGTTGCCGCTATAACAACAAATACTAAAAATCGGAATGAAAGAAATATTTAAGGGGGGCTCTCCCATACAACACTCGTGATTTTTTTGCTCGATATTGATAACGTTTGAAATATTCAAAGAATATTTAGTTATATATTCACTTTAAAAATAAATAATTAATATAAAATTAAGTAAGTAAGGTCACATGCAACAGACGTGATTTTTTTCGCCGTTTTTTATAGATAATGTTACGGAACCCTTCGTGCGCGAGTCCGACTCGCACTTGGCCAGTTCCTTTCGTTTGATGTCACGTGTAATAGCGCAGTTGCTAGAGGCTAGACGCGTTCCTAAATCTATAGACTTATGACGTCATCCGTGTACAAATTCTGCGGATAGATGACCTTACAAGAAGGCACGGCTCCACAGATTCATATCTAGACAGATATAACTTTTAGTTTACTTTACCAACATCGGTTGTTTAGTCGCTTACTTTTTATATTTTATGTTGCGATGATAACTCGGTGGTTAGAGTTCTACCGATGATGGAAAACATCGTGAGGAAACCATAGCATAGTAGGTTATTTTTAACATACTCAAAAAGGAGGAGGTTCTTAATGCGACTGTATGTTTTTTTTTATTTTTATCGTTGATAGGCTAGATATTTGACCACAGCTCACCTGATGTTAAGTGAAGGTGTGGTCGGAGATGGTAAAGCGCACCTAGCCTGGAATGGAACTGGCTCTCAAGTGAAGCAGCCGGAACACACCGTTAGATGCTTGGCGGCAGATTTTCAACTTGAGGGTGGTAGCTAGCCAGCCGAGTACTAAAGTACCCTACCACCATGCTATGGTTTCCTCACGATGTTTTCCTTCACCGGCAGCTCAAGCTCATTGTTGACGTGATATTTTGACGTGATTTCCACCAACGACAAAAATGTAATATTGAAGCATCCTTTAATCATAAAATATAAACACACACACTCACGCACGCACACAAAACACACCCACACACTCATTCACACACACTTTGGTTTTCAACGAAGACCAGCGCTGGTCATACTTGGTATGACCAGCATTATGCTGAGGCGAGCCCTTATTTTGTAACTGTTTGTCTTTGTTTGTTCGTTTTTGTTCTTTGTGTCTTTATAGATAGGTAGATAGATATAACTTTTTATCGTGCACATCATAAATAGTAAAGAGTACAGAGAACAAAAAACCTTATTAACTAGTGCCACAAGTGGCGGCCTTGTCTTTATGTTAGTTACAGAATAAAATATTTTTCTTTCTTTCACCAATTTATTAATGAATCCATTTTGATGATTCTTTTCTTGCTTGATAAATCATACTTTAGACGTGGTCCCATAAAAAAAATACTAATTGTTTACTTCGTTTTTGTGGTGGTTCAGTTAGCGGGAAATGCCTCCTTAGTTCTTTCCACAAGGTTATGTGACGAAGGGTAGTAAAATTCTCCCTTTCAGTAGTAAAACGTAAATTACTTTTAATCAAAGGCTTAAAATGTTTGTAACACCTGAACTGTCATTTTGAAATCGACATAAAATGACATTTCTTTGTTTACATTTTTCCCGTGAATTGAATAACTGGAGTAGGGAGTTTTGGCGGGAACGCGGGAAGAGTCGTGTAGCTCCGTTGTATTTTTTTCCAAAACTAGTGTTTTGTCGAGTGCTCATGCATAAAAATGGTGGTGTTTTATTCATAAAGTGCCGAATTACAAGCGCGAGTGTGGGAAAATGATATAATGGGGTGAAACACGACTTTTCGTGTTGCTTCCAAAACTCCATCGAAGCTTTATAGTAAAGTCGCCACTACTTTACTAAAGCATGACTGGACTTGACTGACACAGACTGGACTTTGACTATAACTAGCTACGAGGACGCTTGTTAAATTTTTGAAACTTAAAAATATATAAATACTTGACACTGGCAAATGCTAAAACGCGACGCCAAAACTAAAGAAAAAAAAAAAAAAAAAACTGGAGTAGGTACTAAATTGTTTTGTGTATTGTTTCTTTTACAATGGAAAGTATGGCAAAGGTTGCCGCTTTTTTTCATAATTTCAAATTACGTTGAAACATGAACATTGTGAAAGCAGACAGACTTGCAAATCGAAAGTTACATTTGAATGTTTTTGTCACGCAGTCAAGTAACAAAATTACATTTTTCTATGTTGCAGCATAGTATCTAAGGTTAGCCTTACACGTGTCAATCGACAGTCACAAAATACTGCAACAAGATTTCATTTCCTACATATTTCATATAGCAACCCGCCCTGGCTTCGCATGGGTGAAATATAGATACTAATGTAGTGCATATGCATGTATTATACATTTATTTATTTATTTATTCCTTAATTTCACACCATCCTTACAGGGTTTCCCTAATGCGATGGTGCTAGTCAATATACAATTATAAAAATTCAAAATGTCAAAAAGTTATAAAGAAAAATGTCAATATACAATTATAAAAATTAAAAATGTCAAAATATTAAATTAAAATGTCAAACAATAAAAAATAAAAATCATATATCAAAACCTTAAATTACTATGTCAAATTATAGCATGCGTCATGATTAACCGCCATTCTAAATTCTTGTACCGAACATACACAAACATCAATTTTCTGGGCAACCCGATTCAGTGCATGCAACGTCCGAACCAACGGCGTCTTAGCCAATAAGTTGGTTCTAGCCTGAGGCACCGAGAACAGCTGCGGCCGCCGGCGGCGCGTCACGTACCCGTCTGGCACGCTCAGTCCCATCATCGCTAGTATGTCCGGATTTGACAGAAAGCCCCGGAATACACGCATCATGTAATATGCGAGCGCCCAGTACATACAAACCTTCCTCTTGAATCACTCTGTCTATTGCTGGAAATCGCATTAAAATCCGTTGCGTAGTTTAAAAGATCTAAGCGTACAGACGACGAGAAGCTACTTTGTTTTATAAATACTATGTAGAGACTAGCGACCCGCCCTGGCTTCGCACGGGTGCAATGTAGATACTAATATGGTGCATATGCATGTTTTATACGTATAAACCTTCCTCTTGAATCACTCTGTCTATTGATGGAAACCGCATTAAAATCCGTTGCGTAGTTTAAAAGACCTAAGCGTACAGACGGCGGGAACTGACTTTGTTTTATACTATGTAGAGACCAGCGACCCGCCCTGGCTTCGCACGGGTGGACATATATTTTTTAAATAAATTCTTGTAATAACATATAGCCTATGTTACTCAGGGAAAACGTTGCATTCTAATGGTGAAAGAGTGCTAGGAAGCTCATTAAAAATGACTTAAAAGCTCCAAAGCCTTGAACATCATCGCAAAGTGGCTTGTCTGTCAGTTTTCTACCGGATACACATTGGTTAGTGCGCTTCAGATCTACATGAGCTAATTCCCACCTGCCCTTCTACTATCGGATAGCCAGGAGCTCCGAGAAGCGACACCGCTTCATGCTCGATATTCCAAAGACTGGAACTACTTACTACTTTACTTGGTGGTAGATCTCCTTAGCAGGAGGTCGTCTAGGTAGGTACCACCGCAGTACCAGATATTCTGCCGCTAAGCAAAAGTGTGTAAACATTACTGTGTTCCGGTTTGAAGGGTACTGCAGCTAGCGAAATTACTGGGCTGTTGAGACTAACCATCGAAAGTCTCAAAGTAATGAGCGCCAAAGCAGCAATGCCCTGGACTTTGTTTTGTTACTCAAAGTTCTGTATATCGCTGCAATAGTCATGGACAGGCGTTATCTCTTACCATCAGGAGAGCGTCTCGTTCGTCTCATTACTTTTTTACATTAAAAAAAAAACAACTGTTCGAGTCTACCTTCATTGTACGAACCGCTAAACAATGGAATTTGCTGCCCGAGTGGGTGTTCCCTGATAGATACAATCTGGGTTCCTTCAAGTCGCGAGTGAATCGGTTTCTTCTAGGCGAGCGTGCTCCATCGTAGACCGCAGCTTCGCTTTACATCAGGCGAGTTGGCGGTCAAACGCAAGCCTATAAGTAATAAAAAACCGGCCAAGTTCGGGTCGGACTCGCGCACGAAGGGTTCCGTACCATCTATAAAAACTGCAAAAAAGTATGTTTGTTGTGTGGGAGCCACCCTTAAATATATATTTTATTTTATTTTTAGTATTTGTTGTTATAGCGGCAATAGAAATACATCATCTGTGAAAATGTCAACTGTGTAGCTATCACCGTTCTTGAGATACAGCCTGGTGACAGACGGACGGACGGACAGCGAAGTCTCAGTGATAGGGTCCCGTTTTTACCCTTTGGGTACGGAACCCTAAAAAACAGAATGTTTGGAATCGGTCCTGTAATTTTTGAGTTTATTCGTTACAAACATACAAAAATACAAATCTTATCTCTTTGTAATATTAGCGTAGAAGTGTAGATTTAAAACCAAAAGGTGTTTTATTTAGAGGTTTCCGAGGTTTCGGGTCAGTGGGCATTCCACTCGAGATCTCATCTCCTATTACCGAACTCGGTTACGCCGTATTTGCACGAAAATAAATGCGATGTCCACGCCTCTGATCTTTTTAAAGGTCACGTAACATATTTTTAATACAAGAATTTGGAAGTTTGTTATCACGAGCATGTACGATGGAGACAGGTACGTGTTCGACCAACGCCTGATGTTGAGCGAAGATGCGGTCTACGATGGAGCACGCTCGCCTAGAAGAAACCGATTCACTCACGACTTGAAGACACCCCAGATTGTATCTTCGGGGAACACCCACTCGGGCAGCAATCCATTGTTTAGCTGTTCGTACAATGAAGCATGTTTTCAAGTGATTACGTCTTTCATTGGTAGTGCAAGCAACAAAAACGATGTGTTTTTAATAAAACAGTCATGTGCAATAAGTTGCCAGTTGCTTTAAGAAATTTACCAATGCCTGACTTTAGTCGAAAAATTAAAAGCATACGCATTTTGTAATCTTAAGGTGGTACGATTTCCACACAAATATTTTTTTGCCATTTATGGACAAATGGAGCATAATTTTACAGTGAAATCACAGCTACTGGCATTCATTTTGGTCTTTATTTGCGGTAAATCACAATTGCTTGAATAAAACAATAGATTATTAGCACAATCTACTGTTTTATTAAAAAATCATATAAATCATTCATAAATTTGATTTTCTTTCATCATTAGAATGCAACATTATCAGTGAATAACATAGACTATATTTATATTGTTAGTCTAGTCTTGTTTTCTCGTGCGATGCCGGGACGAGCTGCTAGTCCTAAATACAATTACACCACTCGATAGCTAAAGGATCAAAGAATTCGTTACGATGAGTGAGAACTCGAAATATGGAAAGAAGGACTTCTTAGTGTTAAAAAATGTACGCGTCTTTTTTGTTTGAATGTTGGTACAAATTACATTCATAAACGTCATATCTCGTTCTTGGCAATGGCGACCTCCTTCGTACACACATGATTGTGTATAGAGTAAATCTACTTTAACGCAATTCACAGATCGCTGTTATAACTGATAAGGTTATCAGTATAGGCAAACATTGTAGACGATATGCACGTGAAAGGAAATGAGACTACTACCATAGTATGGTTTTGTATTGAGCTGTATTTTTCAGACTACAGTATGGTTTCCTCTTTATTCATGGGGTATACGTTCCATAAATATGCCGCGAATACGGAAACCGTGGATATGGAATGATAATTAGTATGGAATCATAGGGGATACGTTCTAACGTTCTAAAATAGAACCAATATACATCAAAATAATACCAGGTTTAAAATTAGTTGCAATATTTTATGTGTCAATATTTAACTATCTTGTAGCGATGATAGCTCAGCGCGGTAGGTTCGCATGCCGAAGGGCCTGGGTTCAAATCCCAACAACGAGCTTGAGCTGCCGGTGAAGGAAAACATCGTGAGGAAACCATAGCATGGTGGTAGGGTGCTTTCTAGTACTCGTCAGGCTAGCTACCACCCTCAAGTTGAAAATCTGCTGATCTGACTTGAGAGCTAGTTCCATTACAGACTAGATGTGCCTTACCATCTTCGACCACACCTTCACTTAATATTAGGTGAGCTGTCGTTAAACAACTAGCCTGTCAACCATAAAAAAAAAAAAAGATTTACATTGGCCCGTGATCATTCTTGTATCTGGTTTGGATAACTCCGATTCAGGGCATAGAAATATATTATACGATGTTAGTTCCAGCCACCGAATCGCCATTCGTAGAACTGTTTTGTAAACACAACCTCCGCGCTCATTGCGAAAATTCGTTCCTTGAATATAATATATCAAACATGTTTTCCTGTATGGGATTCTAATAATTTTAAGGCTATAAATATAACACACAAGCGGACGCCTCGTGGTTTCAACCGCGTAGTTCCCGTTCCCGTGGGAATACAGGGATAAAAAGCAGCCTATGTCACCCGGGGATAGCGTAGCTTCCCAACGGTGAAAGAATTTTTGAAATAGGTCCAGTAGTTTCGGAGCCTGTTCAATACAAACAATCAAATCTTTCCTCTTAAATAATACTATTGTAGTGATAAATACTTTCCTTATACCATGACTAAGAATAAACAAATGTTCACATAAAAGGATTGTAGGGGTTAGTAACAACAAAGTAAAAATTTAAATATATATGCAACAGAAAGAGATGTGTCTAATGGAACACCCGATTAGAACAGAGTTCCTTTGAAGGCATTTAAAACTATAAAATACTAGCAGCTCGCCCCGGCATCGCACGGGAAAAAAAAAATTTTCGGAGCCTATTCAATACAAACAAACTAAAAATTAAATCTTTCCTCTTTATAAGATGCAGATGACAACTGTAATAGTTAGACATATGATATTGCGGACTTATTTGTAGCAAGCGCGAGTGTGGGGAAAATGATATAATGTGGTGAAACATGACTTTTCGTGTTGCTTCCAAAACTCCATCGAAGCTTTATAGTAAAGTCGCCACTACTTTACTCAAACATGACTGGACATGACGAAGACTGGACTTTAACGATAACTATAGCTAAGAGACAGCAGAAATAACACTTAAGACAAGGCAGTATGGCTTTACAGCTTTAGCCTGTCAGAAGGGGCAAATTAATAAAAAAAAAAAATTGTAGCTGTCAATTTGCTCTATAAAACGTCACTTTATTCTATTGTCAATAGTTTCCGCTGCGCATGCTAAGTAAGGGTTTTTTCAAATTTTTCACAGCTTGGGTTACATTATTGAATTTTCCATACGGATCCCTAATTGTTTTTTTAAATAAAATATAGCCTATGTCCATCACGGATAATGTAGCATTCTAATAATGAAAGAATTATTAAGATCGGTCCAGTAGTTTCGAAGCCTATTCAATACAAACAAACAATCAAATCTTTCCTCTTTATAATATTATAGATCACACGCTGTTACATTCCAGGTTAAGTATACATCTTTTTACTGTTGACACCAAAGATGGTGGTAGATCTCCTTAGCAGGAGGTCGTCTAGGTAGGTACCACCGCAGTACCAGTTATTCTACCGCCAAGCAGTGGTGTTTTTTTTTTGGTTCACAGGCTAGGTGTTCGACCACAGCTCATCCGTAGCCTGGAATGTGACTGGCTCTCAAGTGAGGCTGCCGGAATACTCCGTTACTTGCTTGGCAGATTTTCAACTAGCCTATAGTGGTAGCTAGCCAGTCGAGTATTAGAAAGTACCCACCATGCAATGTTTTCTTTCATAGGCAGCCCAAGCTGATTATTGGGACTTGAATCAATGCCCGTAAAACGTATAAATAATTAATCAGTTAGCTATCAGCTTTCGCTACAACTGATAAGAAGTACCTAATGACACAATCGAAACACTCTCCTGATGGTAAGAGATATCGCATGTCCTTGAACGTCGTAGCGGTACTTAAAACTTTGAGTAACAAAACAAAGTTCAGGGCATCGCATTCCATTCCAGGCTAGGTGTGCTTTACCATCTTCGACCACATCTTTACTTAACAACAGGCGAGCTGTGGTCAAACACCTAGCCTGTCAACGATAAAAAAAAAGAAAAAAATCGCCGCGCTTATTAGTCGCATTATTTTTTTTTTTTACTTTTTTTTATAACGGACCTAGAGCCGTATCTATAGTTACATGAAAAAACCGGCCAAATGCGAGTCGGACTAGCGCACGAAAGGTTCCGTTCCATCTATACTAATATTACAAACAGGAAAGATTTGTGCGTATTTTAGTATGTTTGTAACGAATAAACTCAAAAACTACTGGACCGATTTCGAAAATTCTTTCACCATTAGAATGCTACATTCTCCCTGAGTAACATAGGCTATATTAATAACTAGAATTTAGTTAAAAAATAAATGTCCACCCGTGCGAAGCCGCGACAGGCCGCTAGTTATCTGTAAAAATGGCAAAAATCACTTTTATTGTATGGGTTGTATATATAATATAATATTTATTTTATTCTGTTTTTTTTTAGTATTTGTTGTTATAGCGGGAACAGAAAAACATCACCTGTGCAAATTTCAACTGTCTTAACTATTACGGTTCATGAGATACAGACGGACAGACAGACAGACGGACGGACAGCGGACTCTTAGTAATAGTGCCCCGTTTTATCCTTTGTGGGTACGGAACTCTAAAAAATATCGGTAAACATTTGTGAAAAGCAAAAAATAGTATGAACAACCTCGAAGTGAACACTGCATGCATATGAATACTTGGTGGTAGATCTCCTTAGCAGGAGGTCGTCTAGGTAGGTACCACCGCAGTACCAGATATTCTGCCGCTAAGCAAAAGTGTGTAAACATTACTGTGTTCCGGTTTGAAAGGTACTGCAGCTAGCGAAATTACTGGGCTGTTGAGACTAACCATCGAAAGTCTCAAAGTAGTGGGTGCCAAAGCAGCGATGTCCCGTACTTTGTTTTGCTACTGAAAGTTCTTTGTATCGCTGTAATGGTCGTGGACATGCGTCATCTCTTACCATCAGGAGAGCGTATCGTTCGTCTCACTACTTTTACAAAAAAAAAAAAAAAAAGAATCCGCGAAGAGCTTACCGGCTTCGCACGGGTGCAATGTAGATACTTATGTGCAAAAATTACGAAGTTTCATATAAATTTCAACCCCTATTTTGCACCCTTAGGGGAGGAATTTGAAAAAAGTCATTTCATAAAGCACATCTACGTCACCCAAGGAGAATTTATGCAAAATTTCAGGCGTATTTAAGTAATCATGAAACATAATAAAATAATATTTAAACAAACAAATTGAGAACCTCCTCCTTTTTTGAAGTCCGTAAAAATGTATTGTCCGGAACTATTGCAAAACAGGCTCTTTTTCTGACTAACCCCAAATAACCAAAATGACCCGTTGAAACCGTATGTAAAAAAAATTAGCCTTCGAAATTGGCCTCAATAAAATACCAGGTTTTAGTCAATTGAATCATCAACCAAATTTACCTTAATATATCTAGAGCCTACTTTAGTACTTGGCTACCTAAACACACTACATTAAAATTACAATAGGTTTTTGTAAATAAACGAATTTTGTATTATCATTGCCCACCATTATTTATTGTGGGTTCGTGATATATAATGAAAATGCTATATCATTGCCTATCACTTAGTCTTTTACTAAGTCATCGATGTTTCCTTGAGATATTGGCTTCATACCAAAGTTATGAATTTGATTTTAATTTAATGTAATTTTGATTATGGTTTTTATTAATTTAATTTTGTTTATGGTTTTTATTTTGATTTTAATTTTATTGATTTTAATTTAATTAATAGTTTTTTTTTTTTTTAATGATTGACAGGCTAGGTGTTTGACCACAGCTCACCTGATGTTAAGTGAAGATGTGGTCGAAGATGGTAAAGCACACCTAGCCTGGAATGGAACTGGCTCTCAAGTGAGGCTGCCGGAACACACCTTTAGATGCTTGGCGGCAGATTTTCAACTTGAGGGTGGTAGCTAGCCAGCCGAGTACTAGAAAGTACCCTACCACCATGCTATGGTTTCCTCACGATGTTTTCCTTTACCGGCAGCTCAAGCTCATTGTTGGGGTTTGAACCCACGCCCTTCGGCATGCGAATCTACCGCGCTATCTATTGTATATCTATTGTATGGATACATTTAAATGCATGTTGTGCTCCTTTAAATAAGCAACGCAATTAGCTAGGCAATTACTTGAGTTATGTAAAATTATAATAATAATCATTGTAGTTGCTAATATGAAGCCTCAATAAATAAATAAATTAAAAAAATTTTTTTTTTTGGAGCGATGATAGCCTTGTCAAAAAATCTTTTTCTTTCTTTCTTTCTAGTGGTTAGTGTGAGTTCGTGATATAACGAAAATGCTATATCATTGCCTACCACTTAGACTTTCACACAGTCATCGATGTTTCCTTGCTATATTGGCTTCATACCAAAGCTTTTTTTGGAGCGATGATGGCATAGTCAAAAAATCTTTTGCTTTCTTTTATTTATTTCTTTCTAGTGGTTAGTGTGAGTTCGTGATATAATGAAAAGGCTATGTCATTGCCTATCGCTTAGTCTTTCACTAAGTCACCGATGTATCCTTGCGATATTGTCTTCATACCAAAGTTTTTATTGGAGCGTTGATAGCCTAGACAAAAAATCATTTTCTTTCTTTCTTTCGTTCTAATGGTGAAAGGCGTGGGTTCAAATCCCAACAATAAGCTTGAGCTGCTTGTGATGCAAAACATCGCGAGGAAACCTTAGCGTGGTAGTATTTAGCATAGTACTAAAAAATTATTATTTTCTAGTACTAACCACTAACTACTACTGACTAGTGTAGAGACTTAGATACCTCGACCTATTTCCGTAAACATTGTCAACCAATTTCTGGTTGGATTCATTCCGCAATCAATTTCTTTCAAATCGGCTAAGGAATAGTTAACTCATGCATAACGTGGCCATACGTTCTGTTTTAAACGGGACTGTCCTTCTTAATTGGTTGTAGATCGTCTAGGTAGGTACCACCGTAGTACTAGATATTCTGCCGCCAAGCAGTAGTGTGTAAACATTACCGTGTTCCGGTTTGAAGGGAACTACTGCTAGCGAAATTACTGGGCTGTTGAGACTAACCATCGAAAGTCTCATAGTAATGAGCGTCAAAGCAGCGATGCCCGGACTTTGTTTCGTTACTCAAAGTTATGTGTATCGATGCAATCGTCATGGACATGCGTTATCTCTTACCATTAAAAGAGCGTCTTGTTCGTCTCGTTGCTTTAACATTTAAAAAAAATCCGGAGCTGTATCACGGGTTTACCTAGTACAGCTGCCAACTAGAATCTAAATTGATTTTATTTGTAAACTAGCGGTCCGTCCCGGCTTCGCACGGATAGACATTTATTTTTTATTAAACTTTAGTAGTAAATATAGCCTATGTTACTCAGGGAGAATGTATCATTCTAATGGTGAAAGAATTTTTGAAATCGATCCAGTAGTTTTTGAGTTTATTCATTACACACTTCCAAAAATCCAAAAATACAAATCTTTCCTCTTTATAATATTAGCGTAGAGCCTATGTTACTCAAGAAGAATTTAGAATTCTAATGGTGAAAGAATTTTTGAAATCAGTCCAGTAGTTTTTGAGTTTATTCAATACGAACATACAAAAATACAAATCTTCCCTCTTTATAATATTCACAGAATAATATTAATGTAGGTGTAGATTAAAATAAATTTGATGCTATTTGTAATGTTACTTATTATGCAATTGAATTTAATTTAATCCTCAATTGGTTTCCGTTCGGCTAACTACTAAACAAAAATTTTCCTCGTAGTTTGCCGTCTTAAGATAATGTAAACGAGATTGTCTGTCAGGTACTTTATAAATGAGAATTTCCTGTGATCAATCTAGTGTTCAACTCAAAATAGCTCCGATTTATCTACTACGCTTCAAGTTCGAGTGAGTCCCAAGCGATCGTAGTCCAAATCTTTCTGTACTGTGGGGATGGCTGGCAGAAAATGATTTAGCATTAAGTCCTGCTTTTGTAGGTACATGTTATTTTATAAATGTGCAATAAAGCCCTCGACCTGTATGATTGGTTCATTGGTAGTGTGTCTGCTCCAAGAGCTTAAGGGTTCGGGTTCGATTCCCACCCAGGACAAGCATTTTGTGATATTAAAAATAAAAATGTTTGTTCTGTGTCTGGGTGTACTGTATGTATTTATTTACAACAAAAAAACTAGGTATTTTAGTATTCTATCAGTTATCTGTCTTCCATAGTACAAGCTTTGCTTAGTTTGGTGTCAGATGGCGCTGTGTGTAATGTCCTATGATATTTATTTTATTTTATTGAGAGGCTCCTCCTTTTTGGAATCTGTTAAAAATGGACTGTCTCGTCCAAAACAGGACGTATGGTCACTTTAAGTATACGTATAGGTCGTATAGTATAAATAAATATGTACCTCGCAGGGAAATAACATTTTCTTCGAGTTACAAAGCCTAATAAAATTCGAGATACTGAGTATTTAGGGGTTTCAACATAAGGGAATCGTATTTTATTTCGACTTACTAAGGATTACGGCTTAACGAGGTTCGAGTTATCGAGATTCCACTGTATTTTGTTACACGTGTAAAGCCGGCTACACACGTAACGATATATCGTAGCGATTTCAGATTGTGCAGATGAATCGATCGTTCCTAGTGTCTCCACACGCCTACGATATCGGCGTCAGTTCTCCGCAGAAGCTTACGCAGGAAACATGGTCATCCAAGATGGAAAATGATGACGCACTTCCGATATTAGTTCGTTAGTTGTTAATAAATGTTAAGGTTAGTTCTGCTGCTGAGAAATCGGCAGCACTAATGCTGAGAACTAACCTTTTTTGTCGCACTGGACACTACAGCGACAACTTTCTGCATATTATTATTTTATTAGTACTTAATTGGATAACAATTGTTATCCAATTAAGTAAAGCAATACAGCATTAATTGCAATTAATGCTGTATTGCTTAAAATCACTTCGTAAATAAGCCATTTTTCCCCCGTAAAATGTAAAGAATAAAAAATGGTTATTGTGGATTATCCTTAAGAGATAAGACATATACCATCGCGGACTTTTTTATTGACCTTTTTAAGGTGTACAATACTGTAGTACATTATTTTGATTTATCTCGTGGGGTTCAGACAGCGTTTGCAATGTAAGCGCAAAAAAAATGTGTTTATTTACGACATCACATTAGAAACCTCTAAATTTATTAGTGTTTCTCTACAATATTATGCATGTATTATACATATAAACCTTCCTCTTGAATCACTCTATCTATTAAAAAACCCCGCTTCAAAATCCGTTGCGTAGTTTTAAAGATGTCAGCATACATAGGGACGGACAGACAGCGACAGCGACTTTGTTTTATACTATGTAGTGATAATAGATAATAACAACCTAAAATTTTTAAGATTTAGGCACTATAGTAAAGCAGTATTGAGACGCTAGACTGTCAGGTGACAGTGTGCTGCATCTGTAGCAAGTCTAAGTCGCTACGATATATCGTTACGTGTGTCACCGGCTTAACGAATGCCGTACGCCGTCTAATCCAATTTGCACAGTTCCGAGTTCTCCAATATCTACAAAGGAAAATGCCACACGGCCAACAGCCATACAAATATAAACCTTAAACGTGTTGAATAAACCTTAGTTTCGTGTAACTTGGTAACTTTCTACAAGCGAAGGTTGGAACTACAAAAACAAGTCGGGATATGAACCTTGACTTCGTGACATTCGACCTTATTTTGTTGTGCACTTGGTCCAATTTTCCAGGAAGATTTTCAAGCTAGTTTAAGGTTAATCTTAATCACTCAATTTGCGTTTTATTACGTATAAAATAATGAAACGAAACGCTCTCCTGATGGTAATAACGCATGTCCATGACCATTGCAGTGGTAACTAAAACTTAAAATAAATGTAAATACGAAAAGTTGTTTGTTTATTTAATAAAACGTGTTAAACCTTGAAAGTAAGTATTGTAATAATGTTGTAAATTATGTATTACTAGCTGCACCCCGCGGTGTTACCCGCTACAGGTTTTCGGAATTAAAAGTTGCCTATGTGTTAAACCAGGGTCTCGGTTACCTTCATACCAAATTTCATTCAAATCCGTTCAGTGGTTTTTGTGTGAAAGAGTAATTAACATACATCCATACTCACAAACTTTCGCATTTA
Source organism: Biston betularia (assembly GCA_905404145.2). Taxonomy (NCBI): domain Eukaryota; kingdom Metazoa; phylum Arthropoda; class Insecta; order Lepidoptera; family Geometridae; genus Biston; species Biston betularia. The sequence continues at coordinate 3,119,978 of FR989891.1, forward strand.
TAATATTACTAGCTGCGCCCCGCGGTGTTACCCGCTTCATGTTTTCGGGATGAAAAATAGCTTATGTGTTAATCCAGGATCTCGGCTACCTCCATACCAAATTACATACAAATCCGTTCAGTGGGTTTTGTGTGAAAGAGTAACAAACATCCATCCATCCAAACTTTCACATTTATAATATTAGTAGGATAGGATAGTAGATTCTAATAAATCCTACACTAGGAGATACCTACCAAGTTGATATGTTTACTAAATTATACAATACTAGCGAACGCCTCGCGGTTTCACCTGCGTAGTTCCCGTTCCCGTAGGAATACAGGGATAAAAAGTCGCCTATGTCACCCGGGGATAGCGTAGCTACCCAACGGTGAAATAATTTCCTCAGCATCAGTTCCAGTTATGGAGGTTTCTCGCCTATCCAGGTCCCACTTAATCAAGTTTATTGTTCCACTGTATTATTAACTAGCGGACACCTCGCGGCTTAGCCCGCGTAGTTCTCGTTCCCGTGGGAATACAGAGATAAAAAGTAGCCTATGTCACCCGGGGATAGCGTAGCTTCCTAATGGTGAAAGAATTTTTAAAATCGGTCCAGTAGTTTCGGAGCCTATTCAATACAAACAAACAAACAATCAAATCTATCCTCTTTATAATATTACTAGCGGACACCTCGCGGTTTCATCCGCGTAGTTCCCGTTCCCGTAGGAATACAGGGATGAAAAGTAGCGTATGTCACCCGGTCACAGTGTAGTTTCCCAAAAGTGAAAGAATTTTTGAAATTTGTCCAGTAGTTTCGGAGCCTATTCATTACAAACAAACAATCAAATCTTTCCTCTGCTGACTTGCTGATCTGCGAAACTTCACTAGGTCCGGTAATAAATCAATAGTTAGCTCACATTTCTGCAGGGTTCGTCTCTATGATAGATTTATTTTGTCCTATGAATCTTATACAACTACGTGTAGGGTTACCATGATATTGAAAAAAATTGGGGAAAGTCCCACAGTGCCGAACACTTAAGCATTAAAAAAACCGGCCAAGTGCGAGTAGGACTCGCGCACGAAAGGTTCCGTATCATCCCACTAATATTATAAATGTGAAAGTTCGGATGGATGGTTGGATTTTTGTTACTCTTTCACGCAGAAACTTTTGAACAGATTTGGATAAAATTTGGTATGGAGGTAGCTGAGACCCTGGATTAGCACATAGGCTACCTTTTATCCCGAAAACATATAGCGGGCAACACCGCGGGACGCACCTATTATTATCTATAAAAACGGCAAAAAAATCACGTTTGTTGTATGGGAGCCCCCTTAAAGATTTATTTTATTCTGTTTTTTTTTTGTATTTGTTGTTATAGCTGCAACAGAAATACATAATCTATGATCATTTCAACTGTCTAACTGTCATTATTCATGAGATACAGCCTGGTGACAAACGGACAGCGGCGTCTTAGTAATAGGGTTCCGTTTTACCCTTTGGGTACGGAACCCTAAAAACGAACGATGATACTTTGTCGTGCCATGGCAGGCAGACAAAAGTTATCAAAATAGGGGCTCACCTCAGCATAATACTGGTCATACTAACCGGTATGACCAGCGCTGGTCTTCCGGTGGGCCCTTGCCTTGCCTTTGGTTTTTGACAGATGAAAGAGCAAAATTTCGGACGCTGTCCGCAGAAATACGAACGATTGGTTATGCTAGTTGTATGCCTACATACATTGCCTATAACTAGGACAGGTGTTTTGGGAGCTAGCCAGCCGACAAGGTCCTCAGACTAAACAATGAAGCTGAGAGTTTTGTTTTTAGCCAATCGTTATAACGTTTAAACGTACCTCGATTCGCAGAAAATTATCTGGATTCCTTAGATTTTTAGTATTTATATATATATATCTATCACCTCAGCTACGACTATGTTCTCTCGAACCATGGTGGTGGGTTTTATTTGGTGGTAGATCTAGTGTTTTTTTTAATGTAAAAGTAATGAGACGAACGATACGCTCTCCTGATGTTAAGAGATAACGCCTGTCATCATCGCTCATTACTTATACACTTTCGAAGGTCTTAACAGCCCAGTCATTTCGCTAGCTGCAGTACCCTTCAGACCGGAACACAGTAATGTTTACACACTACTGTTTGGCGGCAGAATATCTGGTACTGCGGTGGTACCTACCAAGATGACTTCCTGCTAAGGAGATCTACCACCAAGTCGGAAACCTTTGTTAACTGCTACAACATCATGATGAATCTTCTTCTTCTTCTCAATCGGACACTCTTGGCAGAGTGGTCGTGGCTGCAGATGGACAAGGTTGCGTCCCGTCGTCCCCGTTAGTTCCTAAGGCAGCTGCACGTCGCGCGATGTCTCTCCAGTTGTGGCGATCCTCCGCATTGCGAGCACACTGTACTGCAGTGGACTTCGTTATCGACTTGACAAGGTCAATCCAACGAGTTGGAGACCGACCACGATGTCTCCATGTCATGATGAATCTGGACACTCTTTATTTCTTACTAGCTGTGCCCCGCGGTGTTACCCGCTACAGGTTTTCGGGATGAAAAGCGTAGCCTAACCTATATTCTAATCCAGGGTCTCAGCTGCCTCCATACCAAATGTCATCCAAATCCATTCTGTAGTTTTTGCGTGAAAGAGTAACAAACGTCCACCCATCCAAACTTTAACATTTATAATATTAGTGGGATTAGCAGCTACGACTATGTTCTCTGGAACCGTGGTGGTGATATCAATGTATGCTCCTTTCAGGTGTTAGAATGCAAAGACAAGAAGACCAATGCGAAGCGCGCGCTGAAAGTCCTCCACGACAGCATGAAGGCAAGGAGAGAGGTGGAACTGCACTGGCGAGCTCGTGGCTGTGTACACATAGTTGAGGTAATCCGCTTTACTTGGAGGTATATCCATGTATTTTGTAGCTATGATAGGTCAATGCTAATAAATCTACTGTTTTATTCAATCAATTGTGATTTACCGCAAATTAAATACCAAAATAAATGCCAGTAGCTGTGATTTCACTGTAAAATTATGCTCCATTTGCCCATAAATGGCAAAAAAATATTTGTAAGGAAATCGTACCCTTAAATAAAAATTATGTTGTGGGTGGGTTCGATTCCCACCCAGGATAAACATTTTGTATTATAAACAAATGTTTGTTCTGTGTCTGGGTGTTCTGTATGTATTATAAGTATGCATTTACAACAACAAAAAAGTATTGTAAGTATTCTATCAGTTATCTGACTTCCATCACACAAGCTATGCTTAGTTTGGGGTCAGATGGCGCTGTGTGTAATGTCCTACGATATTTGTTTATTTATTTAAAACGACATATAATATCCGCTAACCATGAAGATTGATTTCGAATAATGACTCGCTCGATGCTTAGAACAATAGCGTATTCAATCAGTCAAGATTAAGTTAAGGTGTGCTTCTAAAATGTAATCATTATCGTGTTGTTTCTATGGAACTGTAAAAATACACTACTGGAATGGTTATTCTAACATTATAAAAGCAACAGTAACTCCCGTCTGTAATGTCTGTTTTGCCTCTTCACGGCCTAAAGCGCGTCACACACGGTGAAGATGCTATAACATTTCATCTTGGTGGTTCGATTTCCATACAAATAATTGTTTGCCATTTATGGACAAATGGAGCATAATTTTACAGCGAAATCACAGCTACTGGCATTTATTTTGGTCTTTATTTGCGGTAAATCACAAATCAAATTTATGATTTTTGAATAAAACAGTACATTATTCTAATAATCAACTGTTTTATTCGAGCAATTGTGATTTACCGCAAATAAAGACCAAAATGAATGCCAGTAGCTGTGATTTCACTGTAAAATTATGCTCCATTTGTCCATAAATGGAAAAGTTTATTTGTATGGGAATCGAACCACCTTAAGATACTTTACGATAAAATATTATAGCATGCTAAGGTATCACACACTGTTAAGATACCATAACATATATTACTAGCAGACGCCACGCGGTTTCGCCCGCGTAGTTCCCGTTCCCGTGGGAATACAGGGGTAAAAAGAAGCCTATGTCACCCGGGGATAGTGTAGCTTCCCAACGGTGAAAGAATGTTTAAAATCAGTTTTTGAGTTAATTCGTTACAAATTCGTTCGCACCCCGCGGTGTTACCCGCTTCATGTTTTCGCGATAAAAAATAGTCTATGTTCTAATCCGGGGTCTCGGCTACCTCCATACCAAATTTCATCCAAATCCATTCAGTAGTTTTTGCGTGAAAGAGTAACAAACATCCATCCAAACTTTCACATTTATAATATTAGTGGGATTGCATCCTCTGACAATGGCACGCTAAGCCCAAAAAAGGACTAACAACATTTTTGTAGCGATGATAGCTGAGTGGTTAGCGCGGTAGGTTCGCATGCCGAAGGGCGTGGGTTCAAACCCCAACAATGAGCTTGAGCTGCCGGTGAAGGAAAACATCGTGAGGAAACCATAGCATGGTGGTAAGCGTACTCTCTAGTACTCGGCTGACTAGCTACCACCCTCAAGTTGAAAATCTGCCGCCAAGCATCTTACGGTGTGTTCCGGCAGCCTCACTTGAGAGCCAGTTGCATTCCAGGCTAGGTGTGCTTTTCCATCTTCGACCACACCGTCACTTAACATCAAGTGAGCTGTGGTCAAACGCTTAGCCAACCATAAAAAAAAAAAAACATGTATGTTTCAGGTGATTGACGTATACGAGAACACGTATGGCGGTCGAGGATGTCTTCTTGTCGTGATGGAGTGCATGGATGGTGGAGAGCTGTTCCAACGGATACAGGACAACAGAGAAGGAGCTTTCACTGAACGGCAAGCTGCGGAGGTGAGTACATCACGAAATTGTATATTTTTTTAGGGTTCCGTACCCAAAGGGTAAAACGAGACCCTATTACTAAGACTCCGCTGTCTATCTGCCACCCGGCTGTATCTCATGAACCGTGATAGTTAGACAGTTGAAATTTTCACAGATGATGTATTTCTGTTGCCGCTATAACAGCAAATACTAAAAAAACAGAATAAAATAAATATTTTTAAAGGGGCTCCCATACAACAAACGTTTTTTTTTTGCCGTTTTTATAGATAATGGCACGACACGCTTCGTGCGCGAGTCTGGTTTAGACTTGGCCGGTTTTTTTATAGATTACTTAAATATAATTTAACTTTGATGTGAATACGTCTTTAAATTTGACAGCCATTTGATCCACTCAGGACTAACATCGATGTTTGTTCTGTGTCTGGGTATACTGTATATCTATTATAAGTATGTATTTACAAAAAAAAAAAGTATTAAAGTATTCTGTCAGCTGTCTGGTTTCCATAGTACAAGCTTTGCTTAGTTTGGGGCTAAATGGCGCTGTGTTAAATGTCCTTATTTACATTTTAAAACCCCGTTTTTAATCAATAAGAATTTATTCTCATATGTATATATACATTTATTGTATTGTTCTTTTATTTATTTAATTCAAACCTTATATTTATTTACTCTTATTTCCATCCAAATGTTGTTTTTAAACCCAGCTTTTTAAAGCTGATTTTATTTTGCTACATATTGGTTCTATTTTGGAACGTTAGAACGTATCCCCTATGATTCCATACTAATCACCATTCCATATCCACGGTTTCTGTATTCGCGGCATATTTACGGAACGTACACCCCGCGAATAAAAGAGCTTTTGCTGTATGTACTTTTTCTTTGTAAATATATAAAGAATACCCAGACACAGAATAAACATTTGTTTATACCACAAAACGTTTGTCTTGGGTGGGAGTCGAACCCAGATATTGTACTACCAATGCGCCAACAGGGATGTGTAGCTTGGCTCGATTCGAGTAATGTCAATTTAATTCGATTTAAAAAGCATAGAGATAAGATAGGCTCCGATCCGTTGATAAAAAAAAGATAAGAATTGGAACTGTGAAGCGTGACTTACGCATTTTTAAATATCTTACTGCGGATCAAATGATTATTTCATAATAAACTGCAATTGTTACATAATACGTTTTCATAATAACATCTCTATTTTCACGGCTATTTTTTCTATTTTCTTTGATTTTATAGTCATCATCATCATCATCCACAGCCTTCTTTATCCCAGTGCTGGGTATAGGCCTATCTCTTTGCATGCCATCCGCCTCGGTCCTGTGATTTTATAGTAATACCAACAAATCAGCAATCTTATCTTAGCAATACTTTTTATTCCGAGAACATGTTGCGGGTAACACCGCAGGGCGCAGCTAGTATTAAAAATGTGAAAGAAGGATGGATGGATGAAATTGGGACGGAGGTAGCTGCAGCGGCGGCCTTAGCTGTTACGAGCCCCGGGGCGAAAATTAGTTCGAGTGCTCGAGTGGCCATAACATGCTTGCACTAATAATGAAACCGTGCGTCCAGGGGGGGGGTTTTATTAAATGCGAGGCGCGAGATACACGTACATAATTATATGGTAAAGACTTTCCTACGAGGACGCGAGGCACCGGCCGGTTGCCCTGCTTGCCTCCTAAGGCCGCCACTGGGTAGCCGAGACCCTGGTTTAACACATAGGCTACTTTTTATCCCGAAAACATGTAGCAGGTAGCACAGCGGGGCGGATCTAGTTAATAAATATAGATAATAAATATCGTAGGGCATTACACAGCGCCATCTGACCCCAAACTAAGCAAAGCTTTGGAGGACAGATAACTGATAGAAAACTTAAATACTTTTTTTCGTTAATAATACGTACAGTACACCCAGACACAGAACAAACATTTGTTTTTATATCACAAAATGCTTGTCCTGGGTGGGAATCGAACTCACGCCCTTCAGCTCTAATTAAATGATAACTTGTCTTAACTTGCAGATAATGCATTCAATCTGCGTTGCTGTACGCCACCTACACGACTCCAATATAGCCCATCGCGACATCAAACCAGAGAACTTGTTGTACACAAGCGCTGAACCAAACGCCGCGCTCAAACTGACGGACTTTGGTTTCGCTAAGGAAACTCTGTCGCCCGCTGATACACTGCAAACGCCCTGCTATACGCCTTACTACGTCGCTCCTGAGGTAAGATACAAGCTAATATTTTTTTTTTAAATTTTTCACATTAAATATTTACAAAACATATTATATAATATAAAAAACTTAAAAACTAGGGTGCCACCGGCAGCGGGGCCGGGCTCAAGCTGCCGGTGGTTGGGGCTGCAGAGTGAGGAACCTCCTCACAATGCGCGCCGTGTCAAGGATCACTGCCTTTTAAAGCTGACCCTTGACCCAACCGTCTAGCGAGAGTCTCTTGAGATGTTGGTCGAGACTCTTCGCTATAGGACCGTTTACCGTGACAACTGTCGGGACAATGATTAATTAATTATTATTATCATAGGTATTTATTTTAATTATTATATACTTATAATACATGCAGAACACCCAGACACAGAACAAACATTTGTTTATTCACAAAATGTTTGCCCTGAGTGGGAATCGAACACACGCCCTACAGCTCTCTAGGCAGGTATACTACTAATGAGCCAACGGGGCTGTCGGTAACGGGTACCTTGATTATAAGTGTGAGTTTAATACGATTTTATGCTAAATTCCAGGTGTTAGGGCCCGAGAAATATGACAAATCGTGCGATATCTGGTCGTTGGGCGTGGTAATGTACATCTTGCTTTGTGGCTTCCCGCCATTCTACTCCAACCACGGCCTCGCTATATCGCCCGGCATGAAAAAGGTAAATTTACCTGGGTAATTCTCTACTTTAATCCGCTTTTTAAATTCACGCAAAAAAATGTAAACAAAGAACTGTCACTTTATGTCAATGTCAATGTGACAGTTCAGGTGTACTTTTTTTTTCTTTGGTCTTGGTGTCGCATTTTGAGCATTTGCCATTGTCAAGTGTTTTATATTTTCAAGTGTCATAGGTTAAATAAGTTGCCTCGTAGCTGTAGTTATAGTCAAAGTCCAGTCTTGGTCAAGTAAAGTCTATGTTAGTCAAGTCCGGTCATTTAGTAAAGTAGTGGCGACTTTACTATAAAGCTTCGATGGAGTTTTGGAAGCAACACGAAAAGTCGTGTTTCCTCGCATTATATCATTTTCCCACACTCGCGCTTGTGATTCGGCACTTAATGAATAATACACCACCATTTTTATGCATAAACACACGACAGAACACTAGTTTTGGAAAAAAAATACAACTGAGCGACACGACTCTTCCCGCGTTCCCTCCAAAATTACTAAACGTACTTTTTCATTATTTTGGCATAAAACTTTGTGCATTTGCCAGTGTCGAGTGTTACCATGTTTTCATGTTATATTTTAAGATAAATGTAGTAAAATAAGTCTTAATCACAGCTAAAGCAACACAAAGTAAGTCAAGGTCAAATCTGGTCATGCCCTAGTAAAGTAGTGTATTTATTAAATTTAAATAATGTTATATTTCAGCGGATACGGCTCGGACAGTACGACTTTCCGGAACCGGAGTGGTCAAACGTATCGTCGGACGCTAAAAATCTCATCCGAGGCATGCTCTCAGTGGATCCCGCTAAACGGCTCAGCATAAATCAAGTTAGTAATGATATACATACAACTAGCTTTTACCTACTTCGCTCGCGTGACCAATACTTGGCACTTTTAGGAAAAGCAGTATTAGCTTTTTTATAAGACTCAGATGAATGTTTAAGGTTTATTTTTTAATTTCCAAATGAAAAAAAGCTGTTCTTAGAGTAAAAAATGTTTATAATGATAAAAAAAAATCTCTCTTTCTGCTTAGTAACCGAAACCCCTGTATATTTACTCGGTACTTTATTTTTCAGGTGATGTCATCTCCCTGGATTCGTCAGTTTACTCGCGTGCCACAGACTCCTCTTTATACTAATACATTGCTCCGGGAGGGTGGCGAAGCTTGGGCCGACGTCCAGGACGAGATGACGCGCTCGCTAGCCACCATGCGGGTCGACTACGATCAGGTGACAACTTGCGTGCGTCTTGTCACACTAATATCACGCTAATGAGACGCTAATATTACACTATAGCAGTAACATCACGCTGATATAACGCTACTGTTACAGTAACATCACGCTGATATAACGCTACTGTTACAGTAACATCACGCTGATATAACGCTACTGTTACAGTAACATCACGCTGATATAACGCTACTGTTACAGTAATATCACGCTGACATAACGCTACTGTTACAGTAACATCACGCTGATATAACGCTACTGTTACAGTAACATCACGCTGATATAACGCTACTGTTACAGTAACATCACGCTGATATAACGCTACTGTTACAGTAACATCACGCTGATATAACGCTACTGTTACAGTAATATCACGCTGACATAACGCTACTGTTACAGTAACATCACGCTGATATAACGCTACTGTTACAGTAACATCACGCTGATATAACGCTACTGTTACAGTAACATCACGCTGATATAACGCTACTGTTACAGTAACATCACGCTGATATAACGCTACTGTTACAGTAACATCACGCTGATATAACGCTACTGTTACAGTAACATCACGCTGATATAACGCTACTGTTACAGTAATATCACGCTGACATAACGCTACTGTTACAGTAACATCACGCTGATATAACGCTACTGTTACAGTAACATCACGCTGATATAACGCTACTGTTACAGTAACATCACGCTGATATAACGCTACTGTTACAGTAATATGACGCTGATATAACGCTACTGTTACAGTAACATCACGCTGATATAACGCTACTGTTACAGTAACATCACGCTGATATAACGCTACTGTTACAGTAATATGACGCTGACACGACGCTATTACAGTCATATCACGCTAACATTATGCCTAAATTACACTATAGCAGTAACATCACGCTGATATAACGCTACTGTTACAGTAACATCACGCTGATATAACGCTACTGTTACAGTAATATGACGCTGACACGACGCTATTACAGTCATATCACGCTAACATTATGCCTAAATTACACTATAGCAGTAACATCACGCTGATATAACGCTACTGTTACAGTAACATCACGCTGATATAACGCTACTGTTACAGTAATATGACGCTGACACGACGCTATTACAGTCATATCACGCTAACATTATGCCTAAATTACACTATAGCAGTAACATCACGCTGATATAACGCTACTGTTACAGTAACATCACGCTGATATAACGCTACTGTTACAGTAATATGACGCTGACACGACGCTATTACAGTCATATCACGCTAACATTATGCCTAAATTACACTATAGCAGTAACATCACGCTGATATAACGCTACTGTTACAGTAACATCACGCTGATATAACGCTACTGTTACAGTAATATGACGCTGACACGACGCTATTACAGTCATATCACGCTAACATTATGCCTAAATTACACTATAGCAGTAACATCACGCTGATATAACGCTACTGTTACAGTAACATCACGCTGATATAACGCTACTGTTACAGTAATATGACGCTGACACGACGCTATTACAGTCATATCACGCTAACATTATGCCTAAATTACACTATAGCAGTAACATCACGCTGATATAACGCTACTGTTACAGTAATATCACGCTGATATAACGCTATTATTACACTATTACAGTAATATCACGCTAACATTATGCTTAAATTACACTATAGCAGTAACATCACGCTGATATAACGCTACTGTTACAGTAATATCACGCTGACATAATGCTATTATTACACTATTACAGTCATATCACGCTAACATTATGCTTAAATTACACTATAGCAGTAACATCACGCTGATATGACGCTACTGTTACAGTAATATCACGCTGACATAACGCTATTATTACACTATTACAGTCATATCACGCTAACATTATGCTTAAATTACACTATAGCAGTAACATCACGCTGATATAACGCTACTGTTACAGTAATATCACGCTGACATAATGCTATTATTACACTATTACAGTCATATCACGCTAACATTATGCTTAAATTACACTATAGCAGTAACATCACGCTGATATGACGCTACTGTTACAGTAATATCACGCTGACATAACGCTATTATTACACTATTACAGTCATATCACGCTAACATTATGCTTAAATTACACTATAGCAGTAACATCACGCTGATATGACGCTACTGTTACAGTAATATCACGCTGACATAACGCTATTATTACACTATTACAGTCATATCACGCTAACATTATGCTTAAATTACACTATAGCAGTAACATCACGCTGATATGGGGCCGTTCAAGTATTACGTAAGCACCAAGGGGGGGTGGGGGGGTCTCTGTTTTGCTTATTTTGGATGACATGGGGGGTGGGGGGGTCTAGATGATGATTACGTCATCGTTAGTTATTTAAGTTTTTTCGGGGATTCCCGCAAATAATACATATGCGTAGGCACTCGCTTTGAGAACTGATTAGGGGAATTACCGCGCATTAGGGAAATTACCGTGCGCTATTCACTTGTCTAATAATTCACTCTCGTGCCGGCCGGCTGCAAGTGCGCATCTATCAGTATTGTTTTGTTTGGATTCTAAACGTATTGTAAGCATTGAAAGTTATCATTTGTGTTTATGTTGATGCAATTAGCCAAAGTTTAACGTTTTAATTATTTAAATTTAAATATCTTATTAGAATGTCATATCATATAGACAAATCCAAGTTATACCAAAAACTGTTCGAAAGTTTTAAAAAATCTCATACTGGGACGAAAGTGCAAAATGTACAAAAGTTAGTTAACGAAGTTTGGCGAAATTATAAATTACAAGCAAAGTCAGATAAGGAACTAGATATTATTGTATCTAAGAGAATTGAAGAAGAATTGCAAGCGGCGACTAAAAATAAATCCAATCTGCTTCATTTTTTTTCCAAGGTGAGTAAATATAAGTACAAAGTTTCTCTTTACGTTCTGTAACAATTAAAACGATTTATGAGTAAAAAATATGATGGCCTATCTCAAAGTAAAAAGGTAAATGATTGATATTTTATTTCTTAAGATCGACTCCGGCAATTGGTCACAAAATACACGGTGTTTTCAATATCTGTATGTGAAGGGTTTCTGTGGGGAAAAGCTTTCAATAATATTTAAACGCTGGTTTTATTAAATACGGTGAATTTATGTAGCTTAATAAGAGAATATCCAGCAGAACTCTTAGAAATTTTTCATTTTTAGGCAACGTCTTCTACCAGTAAACCTGCAGAAAAAACACAAATTATACAGCCATTTTCTAACATTGAAAAACAGAAAGAAGATAAAATTAAAACCGGCAATGAATCACAAGAGCAATGCGAAAATAATAATAATGCAGATAAACAAAGAGCAAAACCTTCTCAAGAAGCTTTGAAAAATAAGATTACTCTACTCGAAAAAAATCTGAACGCTTTGTATTCTGCCAGAGATACTATGCCAAATTTCGCTGAAGTTGATAAACAGATCATTAAGTTGCGCGAGGAACTAAAAACAGCAAAAAATACTTTAAACAGGAAGATTCAAAACGCAGTTGCCCAGAAGAAACACAGGGATGGTATGAAAAGAAAGTTAGAAGATATTTGTCAGGAAAATCCTGAAATAAAAAGAAGACTATCTCTGAGGGATTCAGTAGGACATCCTAAACTTGAAAGCGATCAACCATTACTATTGAAAACAATTGCGGATATAGCTTTATTTGGGAGTGCATGTGATGACAGGAGACGAACGGAATCTATTCGCAGCGTAAAAACTCTTGACGAACTCACACAAGAACTGCGTAAACTAGGATTTGACATTAGTCGCAGTGCGACATATCTTCGTTTGATTCCCAGAAAATCGAATTCTACAGAGGGACGAAGACATGTATCGACAGTCCCTGTTAGGCTCATTCGTGCTCAAACTGATCACCACAAGAGCCACTTAGATAGCAAGTTCGCTGAAACATCAATCCATTATTTAGAGAACATAGCATCCATACTTGGACTAGATCAAGTATTTTTCTTATCTCAAGATGACAAAGCTCGAGTCCCTATTGGCGTCACTGCGGCAAATAAGCAAGCACCTCTTTTAATGCATATGGAATATAGAATCAAATTACCTGACCACGATTGGGTAATCGCTGAGCGTCATAAATTAATACCATCTGTTTATGCTGGTATCAAAGTTACTTCCAATATCCTAGGACAACCGCAAGCCGTCGGATATTCTGGGCCAACATTCATCGCTATTCGAAGTGGAAAGCATAGTTCATCTACTGCTAATACTCATGCTCAGGATTTCGAGACGCTTCTCGAACTTGAAGAGTTTCGACCATTAGCAAAAACTGACCATGGACTAGTAAAACCAGTAGTAATTATGACGGTTGATGGAGGGCCAGATGAAAATCCGCGTTATCAAAAAGTCATAGGGTTTGCTATACAACATTTTAAACGACATGATCTCGATGCATTGTTTATAGCTACCAATGCTCCTGGAAGGAGTGCGTATAACAGAGTAGAGCGAAGAATGGCTCCTCTGAGTCGGGAACTGGCTGGTTTTTAATACTGCCTCATGACCATTTTGGGTCTCATTTGGATGAACGTGGCATTACAATTGATGAACAATTAGAAAGATATAGTTTCGAATTTGCAGGAAATGTATTAGCTGAAGTATGGAGTTCAATGGAAATTGATGGCTATAATGTTACTGCAAAATATGTTGAGGCTGATGAACAAGATGTTCCTGAATTTCCAGACATTAAATGGTACTCAGAACATGTGCGTGAAAGCCAATACTTGCTTCAAATTGTAAAATGTAAAAATACAGAATGCTGTCGTCCAAGAAGTGGCCTATTCAGATTACTAGACAACAGGTTTCTTCTACCACCTGCAAAAGTAAAACAAACAGTTGATGACTTGGTTTTGGATGAAGGAGGACAATTTCTTGATCTTCCAGTCAATTTAGCTCTACGCTTGAGTACTACCCTCAAAGATTTTTTGCAAATGCCCTACGATTATTTTTGTCCGACGGTAAAATTGAGGCTCTCAAGCCGAACATGCAAAACGTGTGGTCTTTATCATGCTTCCGTCAAATCATTAAATCGTCACATCGAGAAGATCCATAAAAAAGTAAACACGCCCACAGAGGGAAAAGTTAGACCTGTAAGAGTCGCTGCTCGTCGTGCTAATGAACTGATGTGCATTATTCAAAATTTAGAGCACCAAGATGTTGAATGGCTCGATGAGAGTGACGTAGACATTCCAAAATCGGATGAAAGTGAGCAGACTCACAACACTGAGCAGCAATCCAATGTCATCGATAACTTAGAATCATGGATTCAGGTTTCATGGACTGAAGACTGTTAATGTGTTCCGAAAATATTCTTTATGTTAGTTATGTTCTTTATTTCTGATTATATTTTTTTGTCATTTACTCTATGTGTATCAGTTAAACCTAATATTTTCATGAATTTTCCTATTTTAAAAATAACAATATAAAAAAACATTTATTACTAAAAATGTTTACGTAAGCATAGGGGGAGGGGGTAAGTGCTTTGCTTACTTTTGATGACAAGGGGGGCGGGGGGGTAAAAAATGGTAAGAAATCTGCTCACGTAATACTTGAACGGCCCCTATGACGCTACTGTTACAGTAATATCACGCTGACATAACGCTATTATTACACTATTACAGTCATATCACGCTAACATTATGCTTAAATTACACTATAGCAGTAACATCACGCTGATATGACGCTACTGTTACAGTAATATCACGCTGACATAATGCTATTATTACACTATTACAGTCATATCACGCTAACATTATGCTTAAATTACACTATAGCAGTAACATCACGCTGATATGACGCTACTGTTACAGTAATATCACGCTGACATAACGCTATTATTACACTATTACAGTCATATCACGCTAACATTATGCTTAAATTACACTATAGCAGTAACATCACGCTGATATGACGCTACTGTTACAGTAATATCACGCTGACATAACGCTATTATTACACTATTACAGTCATATCACGCTAACATTATGCTTAAATTACACTATAGCAGTAACATCACGCTGATATGACGCTACTGTTACAGTAATATCACGCTGACATAACGCTATTATTACACTATTACAGTCATATCACGCTAACATTATGCTTAAATTACACTATAGCAGTAACATCACGCTGATATGACGCTACTGTTACAGTAATATCACGCTGACATAACGCTATTATTACACTATTACAGTCATATCACGCTAACATTATGCTTAAATTACACTATAGCAGTAACATCACGCTGATATGACGCTACTGTTACAGTAATATCACGCTGACATAACGCTATTATTACACTATTACAGTCATATCACGCTAACATTATGCTTAAATTACACTATAGCAGTAATATCACGCTGATATGACGCTACTGTTACAGTAATATCACGCTGACATAATGTTATTATTACACTATTACAGTCATATCACGCTAACATTATGCTTAAATTACACTATAGCAGTAACATCACGCTGATATGACGCTACTGTTACAGTAATATCACGCTGACATAACGCTATTATTACACTATTACAGTCATATCACGCTAACATTATGCTTAAATTACACTATAGCAGTAATATCACGCTGATATGACGCTACTGTTACAGTAATATCACGCTGACATAATGCTATTATTACACTATTACAGTCATATCACGCTAACATTATGCTTAAATTACACTATAGCAGTAACATCACGCTGATATGACGCTACTGTTACAGTAATATCACGCTGACATAACGCTATTATTACACTATTACAGTCATATCACGCTAACATTATGCTTAAATTACACTATAGCAGTAACATCACGCTGATATGACGCTACTGTTACAGTAATATCACGCTGACATAACGCTATTATTACACTATTACAGTCATATCACGCTAACATTATGCTTAAATTACACTATAGCAGTAACATCACGCTGATATGACGCTACTGTTACAGTAATATCACGCTGACATAACGCTATTATTACACTATTACAGTCATATCACGCTAACATTATGCTTAAATTACACTATAGCAGTAACATCACGCTGATATAACGCTACTGTTACAGTAATATCACGCTGACATAACGCTATTATTACACTATTACAGTCATATCACGCTAACATTATGCTTAAATTACACTATAGCAGTAACATCACGCTGATATGACGCTACTGTTACAGTAATATCACGCTGACATAACGCTATTATTACACTATTACAGTCATATCACGCTAACATTATGCTTAAATTACACTATAGCAGTAACATCACGCTGATATAACGCTACTGTTACAGTAATATCACGCTGACATAACGCTATTATTACACTATTACAGTCATATCACGCTAACATTATGCTTAAATTACACTATAGCAGTAACATCACGCTGATATGACGCTACTGTTACAGTAATATCACGCTGACATAACGCTATTATTACACTATTACAGTCATATCACGCTAACATTATGCTTAAATTACACTATAGCAGTAACATCACGCTGATATGACGCTACTGTTACAGTAATATCACGCTGACATAACGCTATTATTACACTATTACAGTCATATCACGCTAACATTATGCTTAAATTACACTATAGCAGTAACATCACGCTGATATGACGCTACTGTTACAGTAATATCACGCTGACATAACGCTATTATTACACTATTACAGTCATATCACGCTAACATTATGCTTAAATTACACTATAGCAGTAACATCACGCTGATATGACGCTACTGTTACAGTAATATCACGCTGACATAACGCTATTATTACACTATTACAGTCATATCACGCTAACATTATGCTTAAATTACACTATAGCAGTAACATCACGCTGATATGACGCTACTGTTACAGTAATATCACGCTGACATAACGCTATTATTACACTATTACAGTCATATCACGCTAACATTATGCTTAAATTACACTATAGCAGTAACATCACGCTGATATGACGCTACTGTTACAGTAATATCACGCTGACATAACGCTATTATTACACTATTACAGTCATATCACGCTAACATTATGCTTAAATTACACTATAGCAGTAACATCACGCTGATATGACGCTACTGTTACAGTAATATCACGCTGACATAACGCTATTATTACACTATTACAGTCATATCACGCTAACATTATGCTTAAATTACACTATAGCAGTAACATCACGCTGATATGACGCTACTGTTACAGTAATATCACGCTGACATAACGCTATTATTACACTATTACAGTCATATCACGCTAACATTATGCTTAAATTACACTATAGCAGTAACATCACGCTGATATGACGCTACTGTTACAGTAATATCACGATGACATAACGCTATTATTACACTATTACAGTAATATCACGCTAACATTATGCTTAAATTACACTATAGCAGTAATATCACGCTGATATAACGCTACTGTTACAGTAATATGACGCTGACACGACGCTATTACAGTAATATCATGCTAACATTATGCCTAAATTACACTATAGCAGTAACATCACGCTGATATAACGCTACTGTTACAGTAATATCACGCTGACATAACGCTATTATTACACTATTACAGTCATATCACGCTAACATTATGCTTAAATTACACTATAGCAGTAACATCACGCTGATATGACGCTACTGTTACAGTAATATCACGCTGACATAACGCTATTATTACACTATTACAGTCATATCACGCTAACATTATGCTTAAATTACACTATAGCAGTAACATCACGCTGATATGACGCTACTGTTACAGTAATATCACGCTGACATAACGCTATTATTACACTATTACAGTCATATCACGCTAACATTATGCTTAAATTACACTATAGCAGTAACATCACGCTGATATGACGCTACTGTTACAGTAATATCACGCTGACATAACGCTATTATTACACTATTACAGTCATATCACGCTAACATTATGCTTAAATTACACTATAGCAGTAACATCACGCTGATATGACGCTACTGTTACAGTAATATCACGCTGACATAACGCTATTATTACACTATTACAGTCATATCACGCTAACATTATGCTTAAATTACACTATAGCAGTAACATCACGCTGATATGACGCTACTGTTACAGTAATATCACGCTGACATAACGCTATTATTACACTATTACAGTCATATCACGCTAACATTATGCTTAAATTACACTATAGCAGTAACATCACGCTGATATGACGCTACTGTTACAGTAATATCACGCTGACATAACGCTATTATTACACTATTACAGTCATATCACGCTAACATTATGCTTAAATTACACTATAGCAGTAATATCACGCTGATATGACGCTACTGTTACAGTAATATCACGCTGACATAACGCTATTATTACACTATTACAGTCATATCACGCTAACATTATGCTTAAATTACACTATAGCAGTAATATCACGCTGATATGACGCTACTGTTACAGTAATATCACGCTGACATAACGCTATTATTACACTATTACAGTCATATCACGCTAACATTATGCTTAAATTACACTATAGCAGTAACATCACGCTGATATGACGCTACTGTTACAGTAATATCACGCTGACATAACGCTATTATTACACTATTACAGTCATATCACGCTAACATTATGCTTAAATTACACTATAGCAGTAACATCACGCTGATATGACGCTACTGTTACAGTAATATCACGCTGACATAACGCTATTATTACACTATTACAGTCATATCACGCTAACATTATGCTTAAATTACACTATAGCAGTAACATCACGCTGATATGACGCTACTGTTACAGTAATATCACGATGACATAACGCTATTATTACACTATTACAGTAATATCACGCTAACATTATGCTTAAATTACACTATAGCAGTAATATCACGCTGATATAACGCTACTGTTACAGTAATATCACGCTGACATAACGCTATCATTACACTATTACAGTAATATCATGCTAACATTATGCTTAAATTACACTATAGCAGTAACATCACGCTGATATAACGCTACTGTTACAGTAATATGACGCTGACACGACGCTATTACAGTAATATCATGCTAACATTATGCCTAAATTACACTATAGCAGTAACATCACGCTGATATAACGCTACTGTTACAGTAATATCACGCTGATATAACGCTATTATTACACTATTACAGTAATATCACGCTAACATTATGCTTAAATTACACTATAGCAGTAACATCACGCTGATATGACGCTACTGTTACAGTAATATCACGCTGACATAACGCTATTATTACACTATTACAGTCATATCACGCTAACATTATGCTTAAATTACACTATAGCAGTAACATCACGCTGATATATCGCTACTGTTACAGTAATATCACGCTGACATAACGCTATTATTACACTATTACAGTCATATCACGCTAACATTATGCTTAAATTACACTATAGCAGTAACATCACGCTGATATGACGCTACTGTTAAAGTAATATCACGCTGACATAACGCTATTATTACACTATTACAGTCATATCACGCTAACATTATGCTTAAATTACACTATAGCAGTAACATCACGCTGATATGACGCTACTGTTACAGTAATATCACGCTGACATAACGCTATTATTACACTATTACAGTCATATCACGCTAACATTATGCTTAAATTACACTATAGCAGTAATATCACGCTGATATGACGCTACTGTTACAGTAATATCACGCTGACATAACGCTATTATTACACTATTACAGTAATATCACGCTAACATTATGCTTAAATTACACTATAGCAGTAATATCACGCTGATATGACGCTACTGTTAAAGTAATATCACGCTGACATAACGCTATTATTACACTATTACAGTCATATCACGCTAACATTATGCTTAAATTACACTATAGCAGTAATATCACGCTGATATGACGCTACTGTTACAGTAATATCACGCTGACATAACGCTATTATTACACTATTACAGTCATATCACGCTAACATTATGCTTAAATTACACTATAGCAGTAATATCACGCTGATATGACGCTACTGTTACAGTAATATCACGCTGACATAACGCTATTATTACACTATTACAGTCATATCACGCTAACATTATGCTTAAATTACACTATAGCAGTAATATCACGCTGATATGACGCTACTGTTACAGTAATATCACGCTGACATAACGCTATTATTACACTATTACAGTAATATCATGCTAACATTATGCTTAAATTACACTATAGCAGTAATATCACGCTGATATGACGCTACTGTTACAGTAATATCACGCTGACATAACGCTATTATTACACTATTACAGTCATATCACGCTAACATTATGCTTAAATTACACTATAGCAGTAACATCACGCTGATATGACGCTACTGTTACAGTAATATCACGCTGACATAACGCTATTATTACACTATTACAGTCATATCACGCTAACATTATGCTTAAATTACACTATAGCAGTAACATCACGCTGATATGACGCTACTGTTACAGTAATATCACGCTGACATAACGCTATTATTACACTATTACAGTCAGTTCTAACGATGATAGCTCAGTGGTTAGCGCAGTCGGTTCGCATGCCGAAGAGCCTGGGTTCAAACCCCAACAATGATCTTGAGCTGCCTGTGAAGGAAAACATCGTGAGGAAACCATGGCATGGTGGTAGCATACTTTCTAGTACTCGGCTGGCTAGCTACCACACTCAAGTTGAAAATCTACCGCCAAGTATCTAACGGTGTGTTCCGGCAGCCTCACTTGAGAGCCAGTTCCATTCCAGGCTATGGGTGAGCTGTGGTCAAACACCTAGCCTGTGAACCAAAAAAAAACACCACTGCTTGGCGGTAGAATAACTGGTACTGCGGTGGTACCTACCTAGACGACCTCCTGCTAAGGAGATCTACCACCATCTTTGGTGTCAACAGTAAAAAGTTTATCTATTTACCTAAAATTTTATTTTACAGGTACAAATCAAAGCTTTGGAGCAAAGCAACAATTCACTGTTAAATAAGAGACGAAACAAAGTCGGAGCTTAAAATGTAAGATGTACGAGAAAATATTTCATAAAGTATTGTAGACAAATATATAAGTACATATATGTATAGAATCTGGATATAAAGACTGGTAACTTTTTTTGTAAGTGCATGATTTATGGCATAATAATCTTGCTTTATAAAAATAAAGTATTTACAGGACGCTCTCCTAATGGTAAAAGACAACGCCTGTCCATGACCATGGGTAGCGGTACACAAAACTTTGAGTAATTTAAAATTGTGCATCGCTGAAATTTATAAATGTCACAGGACTATACACACAGCGCCATCTGGCCCCAAACTAAGCAGAGCTTGTGTGATGGAAGTCAGATAACTGATAGAATACATAAATACTTTTTTTTTTGTAAATACATACAGAACACCCAGACACAGAATAAACATTTATTTTGTTTATTAACAAAATTTTTGCCCTGAGTGGGAATCGAACCCACGCCCTACAGCTCTCAAGGCAAATATTACCAATGAGCCAGCGGGGCTGTCTATTTAAATTCATAAATAAAATAAAATATCGTAGGACTATACACACATCGTCTTGCCTCAAACTAAGCAGAGCTTGTGTGATGGAAGTCTTGCCCCAAACTAAGCAGAGCTTGTGTGATGGAAGTCAGATTACTGATAGAATACATTTTTTTTTTGTAAATACATAGAACACCCAGACACAAAAAGCATAAAAGTTTTATTTGAAAAAAATCATAAATTTTTGCAAAAATATACAAAAAGTGCAAAAAAAAATTAATACTTTTGTTGTAAATTACAATTTCGTTTTTTGCAGTCAGTTATAAAGTTCATTTAACCGACTTCAAAAACGAAGCGTTCTTCGAAGTTTTCAAGTCGTTATAGCCAGATTCTGTTGTACTACAAAAAGTTGCATAACTATAAATATTAATTATGTAAAAAAATTTAGAAAAAAAGTAACAATTAGCTTTTAGTACAAGAAAATACTTGAAAATATCGCTTGCAATTTGATATAAGTACCTTATAAGATATATTTTTAATGCACCACAGACTCTACAAAGAGAAAGGAATATAAGATTCTGCATGATTTGAAAAGAGTAGGAGATTTCGTGCTCTAAAAACTGCGACTTGCAAATAATTTTTTAGCGTTTGTTAAGAGACTTCCGGCAGCCGTTTCTGTGAGTGTGGCCATGCTACAAAATCACAAAAAGTTATGTGTTGTGACTAAAATTTCTACCATTTTGGTAGTTCCTTATACAAATGTTACTTAATTTCTTTCTTATTAATAAATTAATGTATATAGGCTTAGGTATTTTAAATTAAATATAACTCAAATGCATGGCTATTGTATATGTAAATTATGAAAATGGTAAGTTACATTATGTCATAAACGAAGTGTTTAATCAATACTTAAGGTGCTGATCTATTCTTTAAAGTGAACGTTTATTACATGAAATCGCGTAAAAATTTGCAGTTACAAAAATATTGATAAAAAAAATCGTTATTCATGATTTCAAAAAAAAATTACAAGAAAGACTAGAAAAAAAGAGTTGTTTCCTTTAGATAGAAACTCTTTTTTTTGTGGAGAAATAAAAATATACAAAAAACAAAAGAGCCTCATGAGCTAGCACCACAAGTGGTGGCCTTATCGCTGCAAGCGATCTCTTTAGCCAAGCACTAATGAGTAGATCAGCACTATCAATATTTTTCATGATTGATCTTTCCTGGGACATTTGTTAGATATTCTAAACTAATTTTTCACGTCAATTCTAAGAAAACTAATGAGTGCTTCGTCTGAAAAAAAAGTATTAGCATTTTGCTCAAAGAACAAAAACATAATATGTACATAGGATATTGTCGTAGGTATTTTTCTAATACATATTTCTAAATTGTATTTTTCTATAACGACAACATAATCAAATGTTATTGGCTTAAAGTTGTATTAAAACTTTGAATTTGCTTCGCTCTATCTACTCTAGAACTAATGACACAACGCTGTGCAGTGAACTTTTAAGTTCATTAAACCATCAAAAATAACCCGTTCTATATATAAGAATTAATGTCAGATTTATGTAAAAGAGATACGACGTTTTTGTTAGTTCTAACCAGGTTTGTGTACGAGAAAAAAACGATGCTTATGTTAGTTTTAGCCACGTTTGTGTTAGAGAAAAAATGACGTTTGTTACTTTTAGCCAGAATTATGTAAGAAAAAAACGACGTTTATGTTAGTTTTAGCCAGGATTGTGTAAAAGAAAAAACGAAGTGTATGTTAGTTTTAGCCACGTTTGTGCAAGAGAAAAAAAACGACGTTAATGTTAGTTTTAGCCACGTTTGTGTAAGAGACAAAACGACGTTTATATTATAGCTATAACCAAGTTTGCGTAAGAGACAAAAGATAATAATCTTTCTTTTTTTATGGTTTTTTTTTCGTTTTATAGAATGAAAATCTTGTGTCAGGTTTTCTCATATTTTCGTTCCTATTACAGGTCAGTCAAATAGATATTTTCTTAACGTCCCTATAATTAGGGATGATGAAAATTTAAGTTTTGAACGATTAAAATAATGGTTAAGTTTCAATGTATGTATATACGTACCGTTCTCCAATCTGTAACAGACTAGTTTATAACAATAACGCTATCAGGCAAGCGATTGGCTCATCTTGTAAGGCAATCGCATAAAATAAATCATTAGTTGTATACAACAGGTGAGACACCTACAATACTGAAGGAGTGTACTTGGTACTCGATTCTCGTTATAAAATTAAGTGCTTAATTTTTGGCCAAATTAAATAAATAAATAAATAAATATCGTAGGACTATACACACAGCGTCATCTGACACCAAACTAAGCAGAGCTTGTGTGATGGAAGTCAGATAACTGATAAAATACATACATACTTTTTTTTTGTAAATACATACTTATAATACATACAGAACACCCAGACACAGAACAAACATTTGTTTATTCACAAAATGTTTGCCCTGAGTGGGAATCGAACCCACGCCCTACAGCTCTCAAGGCAGATATACTACCAATGAGCCAACGGGGCTGTCAACACTTATACACTTCCATAGCTGATAACGATGTTTTAATCACGCGACAAGTACGTGCTTGTCCCCCCGTCGTCGGCGCGAGCGTCCTCACAACGTCCAGCTCTTGCGTCCGCGCGGTGTCCATGCTTTGCGTAATTAATTACGTAACTTTCGATTAGGTTTACCTCGTAGTCAGTTAATATTTATTTTTAGTGTTTTTTTTTCTTTGTATCATTATCATCATCCACAGCCTTCTTTAACCCACTGCTGGGATAAGCGTCTCTCTTTACATGCCATCTGCCTCGGTCCTGTGCCAATCTGGTCCAGGTTCGACCCGCGACGGTGACAATATCTTTGACCCATTTTCGACATAATTTCTTTGTATATGATCGCCAAATATCACGTCCTCGAGTATCATAGGTGTCTCACCAGTCATGTTGTATAAGTTCAATGATCATGTTCATTAATAAAAAACTTTGTCAGTGTCAGTTTGTCAGTAACAAAAACTCAGATACGTCAAGTTTAAAAAAAATTTAAATCTAAGAATAACAAAGTTTTAAATATTGTCATATTGATAAAAAAAAAGTTAATTCATTTATCATTGAATTTTAATTTATTAATATGTGTATGGAATTCACGTAATTATGGAATATTAAACTAATAATTTGTTAGTATAAAATATACCTATTTTTGTTTTACAAAAATGAAATAAAAATTGGTCGGCGGATATAAATGTATTTCGCTGGTAAATGTAAAAAAAATATATGTTATTGTTGTTATGAGGTAATCTGCAATTCTTTACCAAAACTACACAAAAAGAAAAACGTTAGCAATGCAGGTTGTCGTAACAGGGTTACAAGCTTTGTGTATACTTATTAAAATGGGGACTTTTGTAACTAATCATTATGAATATCTTGTACTATGGGTACGAATCTAAAAGAAATGAACTTTTGTAAGGGCAAAACATTTTTATACTGTTTTTTTTTTCGTTGACACTTGACTAAATTGAAAAAGCTGTTTTTCTTTCGCGATGTTACCGAGTTGTGCCAATAATAAAAGTCGTTCATAATGGTGTGTACTAACACCCTTTCAGCTTGTACAATCAAAACGTATAGGCCAATATACATATATAGGTATTTTCTTACGGAAAAAAATGAAAATATAAAATGTGCGTACATAGATTATGTACAATGTTATGATAGAAATCTTAGATGAGCATCTATTTTTCTACAAATTTAATCTTTGTTTTTAACTATACTTTACGTATTAAATATATTTACTAAGTATTATTAATGTTTTACGAAAAACAATCTTTTAAAATCTTTCGTTATGCTAAATCGCTTAAATATATAAAATGTATTTACACTCATTAAAAATATAATTTTAAGTTTGTTTCAAGACGACGTGGCTTGCGGTTAATATAACATAACATGATTAATAATAATGTTGACTCGATAATAATCGTCCCGATAATCGTCACGATGTAATAGCGACCTAGCGAAAAGTCTCGACCAACATCATAAGAGGCTTTCTAAGAAGTTAGGTCACAGTTCAGATACAAATGCAGCGATCGTTAATGCTATAGATATATTTTATTTAAAATAAAAACTTTGAAAAATCAAGAAATAAAGCAAATACGTTCTATATAAGTTTAAAAAAATTTGTGATCTGGGTATTTATAGTTATTTACTTTTAAGTTAAAATAGATGTTATGAAAAGCCTAAACCAACCATCTAGCGAGACTTTTAAGGTTGAGACTTTGCTATGAGACCGTTTACTGTAACGACTATCTGGACATTGATCACCGAATCAACATCTTAAATGGCAGTTATCTCGAGCAAGATACTTGCTAATCTTGTTCATCTAGGCCTACGCGAAAATCTCGTTATGGTCATAAAGATTCAGCCAATTTCAAATCAATAACTCATTGACCGAATATAAGAACTCGACTCGAAGAAATTTTCTAAGTTTTCTTTAACTGTTGTCGCATTCGTCACCAAAAGCCACGGCAGTCTATTTTTACTTTAGCCGGACACATTTCGGGATGCTATCGCAGTCTGTGCTCGTGTAGCTTGCTTGCCGGCTTCACTGTTGCCGCGTCCACCATCACAAGCCGCGGTACTCACAGCAAGCCTAGATGCTTTTTTAGCCGTGCATTTTGGCCCGTGTTCGTGTGTATAACGCAATATTTCCGTTCAAAGACAAGTTTTTTTAGAAATTAAACATGTTAAATATAGTCAATTTTAGTATCTAATGTTTATATTTAATTAAGGTGCTGTCACAAAACTTACTATAAAATAATATAACTTTATAAAAAGTGTAATATTTTTGTTTCTATTAGGCTTAATCCCCATTGAAACAGAGGTGAAGCGAAACACGGCGCGCTCTGCGTCAGTGGGGATCGAGCTTTACATCCTAAGTGTACAATTTATTTTGCAAAGAGACACTTTATTTTTCATAAATTAAGTTTTGCCGTCCATTTTGTAATATTATAATGGAAATATATTTTCATATTAACGAAATGAATATTTATGTACGTCAATGTATTGGTGTCTAAATATGAAGTTCGAATACGTTTCTCTTTTTTTTTAAAGAAAACTCCGGTATATTGTTATCAATAAAAAAAAAAATATGTCAATGCACTTTTTTTTGAGAAAGCTGTAAAGTTATTTAAGTATTTCGTATTTCTATGTCTAAGGTCACATTTTAGTTTAATACAGGTTTATAAGCTTGGGGTGTACTGAGAGGAAAGGGGGCAATTTTACTCGTAATTATGAACAACCTTTACAATGGGTACAGTTCTAAAGTCGTGAAAAATAAATCAGCTGTCATGTAGAAAAAGTATCTAAACCCTTGATTAATTATATGTATTAACTTTCGCGGGTAACAGCTAGTTAATACATAATAAAGGTTACGCACAATATTTATTTTTTTGATACTGTTTTTTTTTAAATAATTCATCAGTTTTAATTATTTTCTGTTAATGTATCAAACGAATCATTTAACGGAATCGACGTCGAAACGTAACTACTATATTTTTGTTACGCTAAACGCGAAACCGTCCCTGACGGTCATGCGGCATGACATGCGTTACGTGCTGTCATGCACGCATGCCCGTTTAATTGTATTGATCAATCAAGCAGCAATCAGCAAAAGGAATAGCAATCAACTGGTAGCTGATTGATATTCCTTTTTATATTCTATCCTGCAAGTTATGACTGGCATGCGCGCATGATCGTTTAGATCGGTGCATGTCGAAGTAGCGAGACCCTGTTTACTGAACACTGAGATAAAAATGAATGATTTGATTTTTCGATCGATCATGGAGCATGATAATTCTCGTAAACGCATGCCATGCCGCATGACCGTCTAGGGACGGCAATACTGCGTACTGCTGAATAGGTTTCATAATCAACTGAGCTACCAAAACTATCACATTATGAACTGGTACCAACTTATAGAGTAAAACTAAGTCTTGTACAATTCTATTTAGCCAGTACAGAAATGAATCAATTACCTACTAAGCGTGTTTGATAAAACTTAATTGTAAGAAGTTTCTTAGTTCTTTTATTTTAGTGTTGCCATTAATGGGTGTGAATTGAACCTCTTAGGTACTTCAATGCATTTGTACATCACTATGCCAAAATGTCTGTATTTAATTTTGGTGTAATTTAGTTTGTAAGGACTATTGTGAACATTGAATAAACAGTAATAATTAAATCAGGTTTTTTTCATACCTTATCGCCGTCATACTCAAAGTATGCTCCACGGAAGCATCTGTGAGGGCTCCACGAAAATACTGGTCATAATAGAAATATATAATGAAGAATTACGAGTTTCTATACGTCTAAATATTTCTCCATAAAATTTAAAAAAACCGGCTAAGTGCCAGTCGGTCTCGCGCACGAAGGGTTACGTACCTTTGGGGTGAGAGGATGTTTGTTTGTGCAAATCCATATTGTCATTTTTCTCCAAAACTACTTACTTTTGCCACCACTATTTTCGAGTAGTTCCCAGCGGTGTCGCCCTATATAAAAAGCGAGCACGCCAGGCGGCACTACAAGATGAAATGACATGGGCACGCTAGGCGTGTTCACTGTCACTGTATAAAGGTGAAATGATAAAAAGCCGTATTTCGGCTTCAGATAGAAAATATGCCCAAATCTTTGATATATCCATGAAAAATCGAGAGCACGTCTGGCGTGCTCGCGGCATCGCGATACGGATTCGTGAAGAGAACACGCTAGGCGTGTCTACGGCACTGAATGTGTGATGTGATAAACACGCGGCGTAGGTATGTATGTCATTACGTTTATTATTATTTTATTAGCGTTTTGTCTGAAATAAACATATGCGTTTGTGTTAATAAATAAATATCGCAGTATCGCAATATACACACAGCGACATCTGAGTCCAAACTAAGCAAAGCTTGTAGTACTATGGAAGACAGATAACTGATATTTTTTTTGTAAATACATACAGTACACCCTTGAACATTTGTTTATAACACAAAATGCATTTTTTTTTTATTTAAAATATGTTCGCGTTTGACCACACTCTGCCTGATGTTAAACAGTAGTGTGATCTAAGATGTAGCACGCTTACCTAGAAGAAACCTATTTACTCTAGATTTGAAGACGCCAATATTGTACCTAACAGGGAACACAGACCCGACAGAGTTCCACAACCTCGCTGTGCGAATGAAAAATGTGGAATCAAAACGCTTTGTGCGAACACGGGGAACATCCACCATGTACGGATGAAGTTTTGGTCTCGTTTGGTCTCGTCTCCTGGGTGAAAATCGAACTCACGCCCTTAACCTCTTGGAGCAGGCATACTACCAATGAACCAACAGGGCTGCCGCAGCAGTTGTTTTGAAAGTGGGCTTTACGCGCCAAGCGCATCAAGAAATACATTCGGAGCGTTTTCCTCTCCCCCATATTCCCCAAATAAAACAACATGATTTCTTTAAAGTTTTTTAATTCAAAACAGTAATAAAGTAGGTACAAAATACATAATACTTTCATTATATCTATGCCCAATCCAGTCGAGAACTAGTCTATAAAAGTCTACAAAAACGATTTTTTTTAGAAACAACCCCTACATAGCTAAATAACTTCGGTGACAAGCTTAAAAACCAACACGACTGACGATAGTAAAGATACAATATAACTTTCTTTACAAAACAAATATCTTAAGATCACGCATGATGCCAGAAAAACTCAACAAGGGGGTATTAGGTATATACTTGGCGGTAGAATTCCTTAACAGGAAGTCGTCTAGGTAGGTACCACCGCAGTACTAGATTTTCTGCCGCCAAGCAGTAGTGTGTAAACATTACTGTGTTCCGCTTTGAAAGGTTCTAAAAAATCTATTTTAATTTTTTTTATTGTTGACAGGCTAGGTGTTTGACCACAGCTCACCTGATGTTAAGTGATGGTGTGGTCGAAGATGGTAAAGCACACCTAGCCTGGAATGGAACTGGTGAAGTGAGGCAGCCGGAACACACCGTTAGATGCTTGGCGGCAGATTTTCAACTTGAGGGTGGTAGCTAGCCAGCCGAGTACTAGAAAGTACCCTACCACCATGGTTTCCTCACGATGTTTTCCTTCACCGGCAGCTCAAGCAGGCAGCAAGCTTCCTAATTCATACATACAGCATGACTGGTGAGACACCTACGATACTGAATGAGATTACTTGGTATTCGATTCTCGTTATAATTATGTAATAAAATTAGGTACTTAATTTTTTGACCACAATTTCCCTATAAATGAATTAAGCGTGGATACACTCCCGATGCTGATAATGATGTTTTAATCACGCGACAAGTACGTGCTTGCTCCCCGTCGTCGGCGCGAGCGTCCTCACAACGCCCAGCTCGTGCGTCCGCGCGGTGTCCATGCGTTGCGTAATTAATTACAAAACTTTCGGTCAAGTTTACCTAGTAGTCAGTTAATGTTTATTTTTTTTCTTCCTATATGATCGTCAAATATCACGTCCTCGAGTATCGTAGGTGTCTCGCCAGTCATGCTGTATATACACGAAATTATTTATTAATAATAAATAAAATAACCCCACATTATATTTTATTAATAAAATAGCTTATGTTTTAGTAAAGTCACCGGTTACTTTTTCAATTTGATTTAAAAGTTTTGAGTAATTAAATATACTTTGGATTTCAATTTATGCAATTCTCGATCTTGTTTCTTCGCACTAGAGCGGGTGGAACCTGATTTGTTTCTGGCATTAGGCGCGCTCTTAAGATTAATAGAACAATCTACTGTTTTATTAAAAAAACATAAATCATTCATAAATTTGATTTTATGCCAATAATTCAAGCAATTGTGATTTACCGCAATAAAGGCCAAAATAAACGCCAGTAGCTGTGATTTCACTGTAAAATTATGCTCCATTTGTTCATAAATGGCAAAAAATGATTTGTATGGAAATCGAACCACCTTAAGTAAATATTCGATTAGTATTAAAGAAATTAGCAACTAAATTTTAAATAAATTTAACAAAATTATATTGTACTTCAGAGTTTTTTCGAGATTCTATACAAATACAAGTTATCTAATGAATAGGTACTTAATGTTAATGGAAATCTTATTTTTAACTTTATTTTCAAGGAAAAAATTGTCAGGAAACACTTGACAAGTTGTTATTGATATAATATGTTTGAAGTCTGCTAACACACACTTGGCTGTGTAGCTAGCAATGTAGTGAACTATGACCTTACCCTGCTAACAATAGAAAAAAAGACCCAATATCTCGAAGTAATGAGCGCCAATGCAGCGATGCCCTGGACTTCAGAGTAAAAAAAGTCTGATCATACAATTTATATATATAGGTATATATATTATTATTAGGACGCCACTTGCGTTGACACATTTGCGCCGTCACATCTTCCAAGAACTCAGATTAGGGCTGGCGCAGCGGCGGAATTTGCAGAAGACCTCAAAAGGCGCAAGTATAGCACCCTGGACAGTGGGTACATATTTGAGTGGATACATGTTTGGATATTGACATACCTTATTTTGACATGTAATCAGTGTTTTAAAACCCATTTAATGACATCTTTAAAATTTTGAAGTGACTTGTAACATTGGTGTTATCAATAAAGTATTTGTATTTGTATTTGAGCCTTTCGGGGTTGAAACTTTGGGACCGTGGGGACCGGGAGCAAAAAAAATTTTTAAAGAATTGTCATCTCGTCTGGTCGACGCCACACGTGAACAAAACGCTGGCCTTTATTTTGCTCAGCGTTTGAGTATTGCCATACAACGCGGCAATGGGGCGCGTTTTGGGAACTATTCCCATTGATAGCGGCCTTTTAGATTAGTTATTATTTTATTTTTATATTATTTATATATATATTTTTTTCTTTTATTCTAGTAATAAATATAGCTTATGTTACTCAAGGATAATGTAGCATTCTAATGTTGAAAGAATTTTTGAAATCGGTCCAGTAGTTTTTTAGTTTATTTGTTACAAAAATCCAAAAATACAAATCTTTCCCGCGTAGTTTTACATACTTTAAGTTTATGACTGATTTTAGATATTGAAGAATATTTCGGATAAATATTTAACATTGCCTTTAGATTAGATAAATATTTAAGATTGCTTTTAGATTAGATAAATATTTAAAATTGCCTTTAGATTAGATAAATATTTAATATTGCCTTTAGATTAGATAAATATTTAAGATTGCCTCTAGATTAGATACGATTTCAAATTGCCGTTAGATTAGATAAATATTTAAAATTATATTAAAATTAAATCCTCATCACTGCTGTAACTAAAACTACTTTTAAGCGGAAATATTCTAAAAATATAACTCTTGAATACTTAAAATGAACGTTCGCTAAGTAACGCCCAAGTATTTTTCAATTTGATAACAGTTGGGAACGAGCCTTTCGTAACGGTAAGAGATAACGTATGCCCAAAAGCTTTGAATAACAAAACAATGTCCAGGGCATCACTGCTTTCGCGCTTATTATTTTACTTATATTTTTTGGCTGTAAAGTAGATATTTTATAAGAAACCCAGTAGAATATAGATTATCGGCGCAATCCACGCACTGGTCGTCATAGAAAGTCCGGTGAGACAAGCGAAACTGAACCAGAGCAACCATATAACAACCAACTGCCAGACCACGTGCAAAGCCAGGAGACTGAAAAATAAAACATGAATACATATTTAAATATTTTTTTAAATATATTTTTTATTTTATATGTTTACGGGGAAAATGATAGTTTTTTTAATGTTAGACAAATATCTCACGTACATCTTAATTTACTAATATTATACTTAAACGGGATTTCAAAAGCTTTTTTTTTTTCATTATTGGACAAGCTAGGTGTTTGACCACAGCTCATCTGATGTTAAATATCGGTGTGGTCTTATGGTAAATAACAGCTAGCCTGGAATGGAACTGGCTCTTAAATGAAGCTGCCGGAACACACCGTTAGAGGCTTAGCGGCATATTTTCAACTTGAGGATGGTAGCTAGCCAGCCGAGTACTAGAAAGTACCCACCATGCAATGGTTTCCTCACGATGTTTTCCTTCGCCGGTAGCTCAAGCTCATTGTTCCTACCGCGCTAACCACTGAGCTAGCATCGCTACAAACTCGCATACTCACATAGAATCCTTATTTCTTGCGGCTTGGAGGGTCTTTTCAGATTCTCTGTTAAGATATCTTCTGACACCTAAATGTAGTTTCTTAAAATAATCTTCCCACTGTAACAATACATATCACAATAATGTGCATCACCTTCAAATTACTTGTGTTACTGTCCATTTGATATATACGACGATTTTTTTAATTACTAGAAAAAAATTACGTTATCTCCTGCTACAACTGATATATGAAAAAAAAAACGTTGAAACTTCGAAAAATTATCCACAAAAAAAGGTGATTCCTGGTTATTATTGTACCCGTAGGCATTTACCTAAACCTAGTCCGTCGCAAGTTCATTCATAAATCACGCGGCGCGCGCGCGCCGGCAGCGGGAGCCTCGCGCGCGAGTGCGAGAGAGAAATAACATGTTTTTGCAATAATTCAATGAAAGCCGCCATCGGTTCCCGCCAGCTGCTCCGGGGATAGTATTCTTTTGTAGTAAACGAGTGCTATGTCCATAATTTGAGGCGGGATTTCCGGAAACTTTGACTAGTAATAACTTTGACATTATGAAGTAAACAAAAATTCTGATTGCACATTTACGATGTCTCACTCGGTCTGTATTACCCATTAAAAATATTTCTAATAACTAAAAAGTAGTGGTGTACAAATATTTTAGTACTTGGTGGTAGGTCTCCTTAGCAGGAGGTCGTCTAGGTACCAACGCAGTACCAGATATTCTTGCGTCCAAGCAGTAGTGTTACACAGAACTTTGAGTAACAAAACAAAGTCCAGGCATCGCTGCTTTGGCGCTCATTACTTTGAGACTTTCGCTGGTTTGTCTCAACAGCCCAGTAATTTGGCTAGCTGCAGTACCCTTCAAACCGGAACACAGTAATGTTTACACACTACTGCTTGGCAGTTTTCGATTATTCTATCCTTCTAATATTATAAATGCGAAAGTTTGTAAGTATGGATGGATGGACGTTTGTTACTCTTTCACGCAAAAACTACTGAACGGATTTGGATGAAATTTGATATGGAGGTAGCTGAGATCCTGGATTAACACATAGGCTACTTTTTATCACGAAAACATGTAGCGGGCAATACCGCGGGGCGCAGCTAGTATTAAAAATGTGAAAGTTTGGATGGACGTTTGTTACTCTTTCACGCAAAAACTACTGAACGGATTTGGATGAAATTTGATATGGAGGTAGCTGAGACTCTGGTTTAACACATAGGCTACTGTTTATCACGAAAACATGTAGCGGGCAATACCGCGGGGCGCAGCTAGTATTATAAATGTGAAAGTTTGGATGGATGTTTGTTACTCTTTCACGCAAAAACTACTGAATAGATTTTGATGAAATTTAGTATGGAGGTAGCTGAGACCCTGGTTTAACACATAGGCTACTGTTTATCACGAAAACATGTAGCGGGTAACGCCGCGGGGCGTAGCTAGTTTTTAAATACTTACGTATAATCCAGATATATCGATGAAGAACAGTTCACTGTCAGTAGTGTTCAGCTTCTTGGCCAGTTCTATGGTTTTAGGGTTGTGGAACAGCCACTCGGTAAAAATGAAACGTTCAAGCCGGTTCAAAGAGTTCCACACATTTTTATGAAGACGGATCAAACTGTAACAAACATTACGGTACATTACGGTAGGTTCGCATGCCGAAGGGCGTGAGTTCAACCCCCAACAATGAGCTTGAGCTGCCGGTGAAGGAAAACATCGTGAGGAAACCATGGCATGGTGGTAGGGTACTTTCTAGTACTCGGCTGGCTAGCTACCACACGAGAGTTGAAAATCTGCCGCCAAGCATCTAACGGTGTGTTCCGGCAGCCTCATTTGAGAGCCAGTTCCATTCCAGGCTAGGTGAGCTGTGGTCAAACACCTAGCCTATCAACAATAAAAAAATTTAAACAAAACATTCAATTAAAAACGGTAACATTTTGTGGTATAAAAAATGTTTGTTCTGTGTCTGGGTGTATTATAAGTATGCATTTACAAAAAAAAATATTTAAGTATTCTATCAGTTATCTGACTTCCATAGTACAGGCTTTGCTTAGTTTGGGGCTAGATGGCGCTGTGTGTAACGTACTACGATATATATTTTTTTTTTATTCTTGCAAATAATTTATTTAGTTTGATTTAAAAAAAAAATTGCTAATATCTAATACAAGTCCATTGCGCTTAACACGGCAATTAAATAAATAAATATAAATATCGTAGGACTATACACACAGCGCCATCTGACTCCAAACTAAGCAGAGCTTGTGTGATGGAAGGCAGATAACTGGTAGATTACATAAATACTTTTTTTGTTGTTGTAAATACATACTTATAATACATACAGAACACCCAGACACAGAACAAACATTTGTTGTTATATAAAATGTTTGTCCTGAGCGGGAATCGAATCCACCAATCGAAATTGGTTTCTGTGGGAAAAAAAACTATTTATGAATACCATACAAAAACATATTTGATTGTCTGTATTGCGTCGATATTTTTTTTCTCTCTTTTGCTTTATTACTTTTTACGCAAACACTACTGAACGGATTTACATGAAATTTGGTATGGAGCTACCTGAGACCCTGGATTAACACATAGGCTACTTTATACCCCAAAACATGTAGCGGGTAAAACCGCGGGGCGCAGCTAGTCATAAATAAATTGAATTGGAATCAATTCGTTTAATTTTCACCGTCTTTCCCTTCCTTCTCATCATCTCGACATCTTACCGTTGAGAACTGTACATAAAATATATAATTTAATTTATGATATATTCTAGTAAGGGTAAAATATATATATATATATATATATATATATATTTAAGCGGGCAGCACTGGTAGAAATTTGTGCAGTCACAGTATTTAAGCTGGAGCATTCAAAGACTACATGGTGGTAGGGTACTTTCTAATACTCGGCTGGCTAGCTACCACCCTCAAGTTGAAAATCTACCGCCAAGCATCTAACGGTGTGTTCCGGCAGCCTCACTTGAGAGCCAGGTCCATTCCAGACTAGGTGTGATTTACCATCTTCGACCACATCTCACTTAACATCAGGCGAGCTGTAGTCAAACACCAGGCCTGTCAATCATTAAAAAAAAAAAACCTTTCTGCGTAACCCTGTACTTACATTGGTCTCCCACCAGTGATTCTCAGCATCATATCGAGCAGGAAAGCAGGAATGAAATGCACGAATATAGCCGATATTCTGAACATAAGCAGCGAAGAAACGAATTTCAAATGAGGGTACCTGGAAAAAATAAATTTAATAGTTTATTTATTTTTAACAGACTAGAACAAATTCGACTGGTTTTTTTGTTTTGTTTTTGTATGTATGTATGCGATCATTCTACCAATAAAATATGAAATATCGGTATGAATCATTTACTTGGTGGTAGATCTCCTTAGCAGGAGGTCGTCTAGATAGGTACCACCGCAGTACCAGTTATTCTGCCGCTAAGCAGTAGTGTGTAAACATTACTGTGTTCCGGTTTGAAGGGTACTGCAACTAGCGAAATTACTGGGCTGTTGAGACTAACCATCGAAAGTCTCAAAGTAATGAGCGCCAAAGCAGAGATGCTCTGGACTTTGTTTTGTTACTCAAAGTTCTGCGTATCGCTGCAATGGTCATGGACAGACGTTATTTCTTACCATCAAGAGAGCGTCTCGTTCGTCTCATTACTTTTTACATAAAAAAAATCGATTTTGATGATTCTTTAAAAAACCGGCCAAGTGCGAGTCGGACTCTCGCACGGAGGGTTCTGTACCATTATCTTAAAAAACGGCAAAAAAAAAACACGTTTGTTGTATGGGTGCATCCTTATTGTAATTGTAGAAATACATCATCTGTGAAAATTTCAACTGTCTAACTATCGCGGTTCATGAGATACGCGAAAACACAATACATATTCCAAAAATAAAACCGGCCAAGTGCGAGTCGGACTCTCGCACGAAGGGTTCCGTACCATTATCTATAAAAACGGCAAAAATCACGTTTGTTGTACGGGAGCTCCCGTAAATATTTATTTCATTCTGTTTTTTAGTATTTCTTGTTATAGCGGCAACAGAAATACATCATCTGTGAAAATTTCGACTGTCTAACTACCACGGTTCGTGAGATACAGCCTGGTGACAGACGGACAGCGGAGTCTTAGTAAATAGGGTCCCGTTGTACCTTTTGGGTATGGGGTACACAACCCTAAAACTAAACAAAAATCTAAAAATTGTGTACACCGATGATATTTTCGTTTGCTCCGAAACCTCACTGGAGCAGTGCGTTTAGTTGGGTCTAAGGATCATGGAGTCAGTTTTTTTTTAAATTGTAAATTTATATATCACTAGCGGCCTGCCTCCTAGAAAACTCGATTAACAATATAAATATAGCCTATGCCCAACACGGATAATGTAGCATTCTAATTATGAAAGAATTATCCAGATTTTGTAGCAATGATAGCTCAGTGGTTAGCGCGGTAGGTTCGCATGCCGAAGGGCGTGGGTTCAAACCCCAACAATGAGCTTGAGCTGCCGGTGAAGGAAAACATCGTGAGGAAACCATAGCATGGTGGTAGGGTACTTTCTAGTACTCGGCTGGCTAGCTACCACCCTCAAGTTGAAAATCTGCCGCCAAACATCTAACGGTGTGTTCCGGCAGCCTCACTTGAGAGCCAGTTCCATTCCAGGCTAGGTGTGCTTTACCATCTTCGACCACACCTTCACTTAACATCAGGTGAGCTGTGATCAAACACCTGGCCTGTCAACCATTAAAAAAAAAAAAAGATCGGTCCAGTAGTATCGGAGCCTATTCAATACAAACAAACAAACAAATATTTCCTCTTTATAATAACTGTACAATAAAATTGTACAGTTTTTTTTTAATGGTTGACAGGCTAGGTGTTTGACCACAGCTCAGGTGAGCTGTGGTCAAACACCATGTTAAGTGAAGGTGTGGTCGAAGATGGTAAAGCACACCTAACCCGGAATGGCGCGCAAGATTACCCACGACGGAACGGAGACGGTATATGCGTTTGGGGTGAGAGGATGTTTGTTTGTGCAAATACATGTTGCCATTTTTCTCCTACACTACTAGTCCGATTTTGATGCAGTTTTCAGTTATGGGTTCGGGTTTGATTGGTGCATGTTCTTAGATAGGTGTTACGGTGACAACTCGCCAGGGGGCGCTGCAGCAAACATTTTTTGTGCAAACCCATGTTGCCATTTTTCTTCAAAACTACTAGTCCGATTTTGATGCAGTTTTCAGTTATGGGTTCGGGTTTGATTGGTGCATGTTCTTAGATAGGTGTTACGGTGACAACTCGCCAGGGGGCGCTGCAGCAAACATTTTTTGTGCAAATCCATGTTGCCATTTTTCTTCAAAACTATTAGTCCGATTTTGATGCAGTTTTCAGTTATGGGTTCGCGTTGTTGGGTGCATTATCTTAGATAGGTGACAATTACTTTTTAACCGTTGTGGGTTTTTCCAAATTTTGCTTTTTTTAAATATGTTTTGCGTACTTACCATACGGCACTTTTGAGCGGGTATTTGTGCAACATTCCATTCACAGTGTTCTCTATCAGAGACCACGCGAAAGGTTTTTGAGTTGATGACGAACAATGATAGATCGTCAATCCGGATCTGTGGGGTAAACATTGTTATTAAGAGGTCTGTATCTAATACTAGTCTGGTGAAATGAAGGTGTGGCGGCATCGTAATGCAGAGCGTAGAGCGACGGAGACCATCACGCGCGAGCAGCACGCGCAGACTGGCGCGCTTTTTTTTTTTTTTTTTTTTGAATGACTAATGCTGTTGGCCGCAGATGGCCTCTACAGCGTCACCGGACTATAAAAGACTGGCGCGCGAAAGATCCCGCGCGTATGTTTATAGTTGTGCGAGCGAGAGAAAACGACAAGCCGTCTCGCTCGCGCAATCATCATTTGGTGTAACTTTGCAAACTCGGCAGATCGACAACTAAGTGTCGTGTTTTGGCGGGAACGCGGGAAGAGTCGTGTCGCTCCGTTGTATTTTTTTTCCAAAACTAGTGTTTTGTCGAGTGTTTATGCATAAAAATGGTGGTGTTTTATTCATAAAGTGCCGAATTACAAGCACGAGTGTGGGAAAATGATATAATGTGGTGAAACATGAGTTTTCGTGTTGCTTCCAAAACTCCATCGAAGCTTTATAGTAAAGTCGCCACTACTTTACTAAAGTATGGCTGTACTTGACTGACACGAACTGGACTTGACTAAGACTGGACTTTGACTAAAACTAGCTACGATGACACTTATTTAACTTTTGAAACTAGAAAATATTTAATTACTTGACACTGGCAAATGCTAAAACGCGACGCCAACAAAGAAAAAAAAAACTAAGTGTCGGAGTCAAAATTATTTATAAGAAATGAAAAATTTAATTATACACATAGTACAACGAGATTCGAGTTTCGCTTTACCTTCTGCTACAAGCCCCCACAAAGGCAATCGATGTGTTTTTGTCGTTACTTTATCTGACGTTATGGTTTGAAATTAATACATTTTTAATAGAGGTTTGAAATTAATAAATACTACAATACATATCCTGATTTAATATGTGATGTTAAAAAAATATTTTATTTTCTACTACTTCTACTACTTAATATACAAATTACAGTGTAAACTCTTTATAACATTATTCTTTATAACGATAAACTCTCTACAACATAGAAAAGATCACAATTTGGTTGGTTTACCTTAAAACCCACACATTGATACACTCTTTATAGCGCAGCAGCCTTTCTCTATTACGAAGAAATGTGTTCATATTTAGACACAGAAAATCGTCACGGTGTTATTGTTTATGTTATCTTATCAGGTTACAAAAGATGCCGACTAAACCTTTGAGGCCCCGAAACTTCTGAGCTCGTAAACAGCCGTCTTGCTTTTGTTATTGTTAATTGCCTTGAACACGTGCTTGGTTTGCTTGAAAGGATGATCTCGAACTAAACACCTACCTATCGTATTATCAGTCGTGAACCAACTTTGAAACTGTTAACATGGTCAGTAAAAGAAAAGCGTTAATCTAAGCGTTAAAAAGAAAATAATTGTTAATTTGGTTGTTTTTCTTTCTTCACTCCTTATAACGGTATCTCTCTATAACGATAAAAAATGCTCGGTCCCTTGAGTTTCGTTATAAAGAGTTTACACTGTATTTTCAACCCGTAATCTTGACATCAAAATTATTATAGGAAAGCCGTATTTTTAAAAGACGCTTACTTTGATGCAGATACATTTATGGTTTAGGCTTTTTATGTGATGTTTTATTTATTTTATTAGCAGATAATTACGGATAGTTTTTATGAAAAACTCTGATGGTGCCTGCTGAAAACCTCTTCTGCGTTAAGTAGTTGCTATCATAATTTGTTCACTTGAGTAAAAGGGAAAGAAAAACTACCTCTGTTGCTTTCTCCCTCTACGCCCTACCATTTGCTGCCGGCTAATTACTACGGGCCCGCGGGCTACGCGCCAACTACAGGCTTCATAAAGGGGTGTAATATATTGACAGTATTTTTTTTATATTGACATGTATATATGTTGACATACCTTATTTTGACATTTTTGTGTTGACATGTAATCAGTGCTTTAAAACTCATTTAATGACATATTTAATCATTTTGAAGTGACTTGTAACATTGGCGTTATCAATAAAATGTTTGTATTTTGTATTATAAGTATGTATTTACAAAAAAAAAAGTATTCATATATTTTATAAGTTTATTTGACTTTTAAAGTACAAGCTCTGCTTAGTTTGGGGTCAGATGGCGCTGTGTGTAATGTCCTACGATATTTATTACTAGCTGCGCCCCGCGGCGTTACCCGCAACATGTTTTCGGGATTAAAAGTAGCCTAAGTGTTAATCCAGTGTCTCAGCTACATCCATACCAAATTTCATCCAAATCCATTCAGTAGTTTTTGCGTGAAAAAGTAACAAACATCCATCCAAACTTTCACATTTATAATATTAGTGGGAATTGTTTTTAATATTTTATAAAGTTGGTGATGGTGAAAGGGTGATGAAGATGATAATGGTGAAGCTTACTTGGTTTGCGCCGCATTCCACCCGGCCACCAAGAGCTGGTTCACCACGACGTCGACGGGAATATAATCGGCTATATTATTCTTTGCCAGCGGCAACCTTCGCACTACACCTGGAATAAAAAACAGAAAATATATTTTAATGTCATACTAGCGGACGCCTCGCGGTTTCACCCGCGTAGTTCCCGTTCCCGTGGGAATACAGGGATAAACAGTAGCCTATGTCACCCGGGGATAGTGTAGCTTCCCAACGTTGAAAGAAATTTTGAAATCGATCCAGTAGTTTTGGAGCCTATTCAATACAAACAAACAATCAAATCTCTCCTCTTTATAAGAGTATAGGTTTTACAGATATTTTTTTGTAATGACATAATTATTGCTTGACAATATCTTTATATTGACATGTTTTTATACCGACATATTACGTACTTTATTTGACATCTTGTTTATATTCATTGACATGTAATCAGTGGTTTATAACTTTTTTAATATTTGAAATGATTTGACAATGAGATAACAGCCCTGTTGGTTCATTGGTAGTATGTCTGCTCCAAGAGCTGAAGGGCGTGGGTTCGATTCCCACCCAGTAATATCCTGCGATTTTTTTATTTATTTAAAATAAATTCACTTGTGACCTTGCTGTAACATAATTATATCAAAATTACATTACAAATACATAAATGTAATGTCAAAAATAAAAATCAAATGTCAAAAATTAAAATCAAACGTCAAAAATTAAAATTAAATGTCAAAAAATAAAATAGAATAAAATACCGATGTCAAACAGAAATAATAAAAATTAGATAATTGGATAATGTCATTCAGAATTGGTCATTTAAAAAAATCATCATTTGAGTAATAGCATTTTTTTAACAGTAGTTCCTTTAATTTCTTCCTAAATAGATAAATGTTCAAATTTCAAAGAGGAGAATGGGAATGGACCCTATACTATTTTGAATTAAGGTTGTATTTCTCTTATGCACAATAGCGTAAAGAAAAGTCCCCGTTGCGGTGATTTGGATGTGGTTTGTGAGGAAGCTGCTTCATGCAATCTAGTGAGGATCCTAGTTACTTCTGTGGCTTTGCAATGCCACAGCACGTGCTCTACAGTTTCGTCTTCCACCAAACAGCCACGACATAGCGGACTATCTGTGGCTCCTAGCTTGTACAGATGACACAAGGTGATGAGGTCGCCAGTTGTTACACAAATTAATTAATTTTATTTCTTCTGTATTGTTTTTTTTAGTGTGTGCAATAAAGAGTTAATCAATCAATCAATCTATCTATTCAGATTCTGTTAAGATTCGACTTATTTAGCGGTTTCGTGTGTTATTTTTTTTTTTTGCTTTTTAAAAATACAAATATTTTGTT
The DNA here is from genome assembly GCA_905404145.2 of Biston betularia. Lineage (NCBI taxonomy): Eukaryota > Metazoa > Arthropoda > Insecta > Lepidoptera > Geometridae > Biston > Biston betularia. The sequence goes on from FR989891.1 coordinate 3,162,171, forward strand.
AGTTATATGATTTATTTTTCAACTAACACGATTCAATTTTTACATTGTTGGACTCTAATTAAAATAGCCTTTTAATGTTTGTACGAGCACAGCACCATCACTCATTACTTTTGTACGCCTAACCGACACAACATTCTTTATTCATGCATGCATGCATCACTTTAAAAGAAAATTGAAAATGTTTTTGACTACAAAATGTTATTATAAGATTGACGACTTTCTGAAGGAAACATTTAAATAATTTTATTTGACATTAATAATATTGACATCTATTCTAATTATTTATTAATACTATTATTACTTTGACGTTGATTAAATTTATTATTATTATTTTTGACATTAAATTACATAAATTGAACTATTTAAAAAAAAAAAAGCTATGACAACATTTGTACGCCCATTGAGACAAGAACATGATAAGACTTCGGTAATATAAGATCAGTACTATGCAACCACTCATGTTTATGCAAATAAATATTTCTTTATCTTTATCTTATCTTCGCACAGCGAGGATGTAGCCGATGTGGATGGATGGTGTGTGTGGATGTGGATGTAACTCTTTGCCGGAGTCTGTGTTTCCCGAAAAGTACAACATAAGTGTCTTCAAATCAAGAGTAAACAGGATCTATCTAGCGTAAGCGTGTTCTATCTTAGACCGCATCGTTGCTTCACATCGGGCAGGATGTGGTCAAGCGCGAACCTATTCAATAAAAAAAATATATATATGTTTCGTTCAAATTTGATAAAATAAATTGTGTTGTCAAATATTCTTTAGCTTACCTTTAGCAGCTCCCATAAGGAAACCCTGAGGACCTACTTTAGAACAAGTCCAACCTGGAAGAGGTTCCTTCCACGATGCTACGACTGAAAAAAAGTAATAATATTAAGTATATAATATACTAAAGTACATCATATAAAGTATATAATATACAATATACGTATATAGTATAAAGTACATAATATACGTATATAACATATGTATAAAATATACGTATTAGTGGAACACACGAAAATACAAACAAACAAACACAGATTTAGAGTTGATACAATGTTGAAAGCTACATAATAAATGTGTGTGTGTTTGTTTGTGTTTGTGTGTGTAGTATTAATTGGTTATTTTTAGCATTTAATTCTATTGACATAATTATGTTATATGTGACATATTACTTCATTGACATTTTCATATTCATTGTTTTGACATATGTTATGATTTTGATATTTTTAAATAAGAATGAAAAAATGACCTGTAACTTTGGTGTTATTAATAAATGATTTGTATTTGTATATAGAATCTATATAGAATATACTATAACATTATTATACACCAAAACAAAACACAACAACATATCATAAAATACAAATAAAGAGTAAAAAGAGAACAACTTACTCATCGTGGGTCGGACGATAGTAGATGGAAAGATATCAGCACATTTTGCGACTTCATGTTCCGCCAAATGCTTTGTAAAGGTATATGTATTGGGATGGTCTTTTAACATTCTGCAATTGAAATATATACATGAATATTGGAAATCAGTCAGCGTCCTTTTAAGGGCATATTTTGTCCATTAAAAAAAAAACTAATTTTGTCCTACAACCTTTGCCAAAACACAATACAATGACAAATTTTGTTTTGGTTTGCTATTGCTTTTTTAGTCTATGAAAGTTGCCCTACGAGGTGACGTCATGAGACATCAATTGAAAGTCAACCTTGATTTATGTTTTTTATTAAAATAAACCCCACCACATAGTTTACAGAGTTTTAAACGTAAAAATTTTGGAATCAGTATAGTTTTTTTTTTTACATACCTACCGAATTCATCGTAGTATTAAGCGAGAAGCTTAGGTCACCCCCGCGAAGCAATCCCTTTCTTCAAATCATAAAAGAATCTTTAGGTTTGGCGTCGCATTTTGAACATTTGCCAGTATCAAGTGTTTTACATTTTCAAGTTTCATAAGTTAAATAAGTTGCCTTTTAAGTAGTTAAGTAGCTATAGTTATAGTCGAAGTCCAGCCTTGGTCAAGTACAATCTGTGTCAGTCAAGTCCAGTCATTTAGTAAAGTAGTGGCGACTCGACTATAAAGCTTCGATGCAGTTTTAGAAGCAACACGAAAAGTCATGTTTCACCGCATCATATCATGTTCAACACTCGCGCTTCTAATTCGGCATTTTATGAATCCCGTTCGACTCATTACTTTTACATTAAAAAAAAGATAACTAATACTTTTTTTGTATTACTTTGTATACTTTTTTTGTAAATACATACTTATAATACATACAGAACACACATTTATAGTCACATAAATGTTTGTCCTGATGGGAATTGAACCTACTCCCGACAGATCTTGAAGCAGATATTCTACCAAATGAGCTAACAGGCAGTCAATAAAACTTACTTTGGTTCAATTTCATCCAAACCTTCGTCAGTAAGAGTCCCAACTAGAGATATCAACTTCTCAGCATCCTCAGGTGCATCATAAAGCTTTTCATGTGCCTCCAATATATAGGAATTCACGTACGCAGACGAAACATGCACCATAACCTGCAGTAATATGGTTGATTATCTTTTAAATAACAAATAAAAAATTAAAGCAAAACGACTGTTGACTCGATGATCATTATCGTCACGGTGAACGGCCTTAAAGCGAAAAGTCTCGAGCATCATCTTAAGAGGCTCACTAGGCGGTTGCGTCAAGGGTCAGATACAGAATAAAAACCCGCGTGGCAATCTTTTTCAGATTCTGATTCAGATTATAACAGTTTCGTAATACTAGGTAAGTCAATTTAATACATTTTGTAAAAAAAAGATTGAAAATCATACTAAATAAAATAAACAAATATCGCAGGACATTACACACAGCGCCATCTGACCCCAAACTAAGCAGAGCTTGTGCTATGGAAATCAGATAACTGATAGAATACCTAAATACTCTTTATAGTTTTAAATACATAATTACACTAATATTATAAAGAGGAAAGATTTGTATTTTTGTATGTTTGTAACGGATAAACTAAAAAACTACAGGAACGATTTGAAAAATTCTTTCATCATTAGACTGCTACATTTTCCCTGAGTAACATAGGCTATATATATATTTTTTTAATTTAAAAATATATGCCCATCCGTGCAAAGCCGGGACGGGCCGCTAGAACCACAGAACAACCATACATACAGAATAACCAGACAGAAAAAACATTTGTTAATAGCACAAACTGTTTGTACTGGGTGGGAATCGAACTCACGCCCTATAGCTCTTAAACTACTTTCTTTTTTTTTTATGCAAAAAGTAATGGGACGAACGAGACGCTCTCCTGATGGTAAGAGATAACGCCTGTCCATGACCATAGCAGCGATACACAGAACTTTGAGTAACAAAACAAAAGTCGAGGGTATCACTGCTTTGGCGCTCATTACTTGGAGACTTTCGATGGTTAATCTCAACAGCCCAGTAATTTCACTAGCTGCCCTTCAAACCGGAACACAGTAACACACTACTGCTTAGCGGCAGAACAACTGGTACTGCAGTGGTACCTACCTAGAACCTACCTAGCTACTACCTACCTTCCTGCTAAGAAAATCTACCACCAAGAATACTACTAATGAGCCAACAGGGCTATCAACTTATACCACAAAATTGTGGGTGGGAATTGAAATCACACCCTATAGCTCTTAAAGCAGATATACTAATGAGCCAACAGGGCTATCAACTTATACCACAAAATTGTGGGTGGGAATTGAAATCACACCCTATAGCTCTTAAAGCAGATATACTACTGAGCCAACAGGGCTATCAACTTATACCACAAAATTGTGGGTGGGAATTGAAATCACACCCTATAGCTCTTAAAGCAGATATACTACTGAGCCAACAGGGCTATCAACTTATACCACAAAATTGTGGGTGGGAATTGAAATCACACCCTATAGCTCTTAAAGCAGATATACTAATGAGCCAACAGGGCTATCAACTTATACCACAAAATTGTGGGTGGGAATTGAAATCACACCCTATAGCTCTTAAAGCAGATATACTAATGAGCCAACAGGGCTATCAACTTATACCACAAAATTGTGGGTGGGAATTGAAATCACACCCTATAGCTCTTAAAGCAGATATACTAATGAGCCAACAGGGCTATCAACTTATACCACAAAATTGTGGGTGGGAATTGAAATCACACCCTATAGCTCTTAAAGCAGATATACTACTGAGCCAACAGGGCTATCAACTTATACCACAAAATTGTGGGTGGGAATTGAAATCACACCCTATAGCTCTTAAAGCAGATATACTACTGAGCCAACAGGGCTATCAACTTATACCACAAAATTGTGGGTGGGAATTGAAATCACACCCTATAGCTCTTAAAGCAGATATACTACTGAGCCAACAGGGCTATCAACTTATACCACAAAATTGTGGGTGGGAATTGAAATCACACCCTATAGCTCTTAAAGCAGATATACTACTGAGCCAACAGGGCTATCAACTTATACCACAAAATTGTGGGTGGGAATTGAAATCACACCCTATAGCTCTTAAAGCAGATATACTACTGAGCCAACAGGGTTGTCAACTTATATATTTAAAAAAAATATATTTTTTTGCGTTGTAATAATACCTTCAAATTCTTAGCCTGCTTGCACAGTTCCATAACTCTTCTGGTCCCAAGGAGGTTTATCTTAACCGTACGCCTTAAGTTATCCTGGAAATAACAATCAATATAGATAGACAGATAGAATCTCTTTACTATGCACACCAAAAAGAGAAAAAAGTACAGAAAACAAAAACTTCTTATGAGCGACTGACAAATGGCGGCCTTATCTATCATTCATCACCAGACAACCAAGACTGGAAAACTCGATACACCTTAAGAGAGATGTAACACTATTAAGTTAAGAAAATAAACTAATAAAAAGAATACATATTGTAAGTATGTAAGAAAAAATAATTATGTATTTAAATAACATCCCATCGCTGCAATGGTCATGGGCAGGCGTTATCTCTTACCAACAAATACAAATATTTTATTAATAACACCTCAGTTACAAGTCATTTTTTCAATCATATTTAAAAATGTCAAAATCATAATAATCAATACTTTTTTTGTAAATACATACTTATAATACATACAGGACACCCAGACAGAACAAACATTTGTTAATACCACAAACTGTCTGTCCTGGGTGGGAATCGAACCCACACACTTCAGCTCTTGAAGTAAACATACTACCAATGAACAAACAGGGTTGTAGTCGTCGAATAATATACTGTTTTATTAAATTCAAATTCTTGTGATTTACCGCAAAATAAAGACCAAAATAAATGCAAGTAGCTGTGATTTCACTGTAAAATTAATCTCCATTTGTCCATAAATGGCACAAAAATATTTGTATGGAAATCAAACCACCTTAACATCAAAAGAGTATTATGTTACTTGCTACTAGCCTAATATTTAACCCTAATAAATAGCTACCAAGATTTATTACTGCTTATAGATTACCTCAAAGTCTAGGGTAGCAGCGGAGTGTATGACAACATTAACATTGTCAATCAGCACTTGTCGGTCAAGAGGACTGAGACCAAGATCATCTTCTCCGACGTCTCCAGCAATGGGTATCAGCTTCTTGAAGATATCTGGACTGTTTGTCTCTAGAAGTTTCTCGAACACCTGCAAAAATTGACAAAATGGTTTTTATATACTTGGTGGTAGATTTCCTTAGCAAGAAGTCGTCTAGGTACCACTCCACTGCAGTACCAAATATTCTACCACCAAGCAAAATTACAGTGCTGTTGAGACTAACCATCAAAAGCCCCAAAGTAATTATAACCAAAGCAGCAATGCCCTGGACTTTGTATTGCTACTAAAAGATCTGTGTATCCCTGCAATGGTCATGGACTGATGATATCTCTAACCATCAGGAGAGTGTCTTATTTGTCACAGCTAACGAAATTACTGGGCTGTTGAGAGTTTGACACTAACCATTGAAGTTCTCAAAGCCATGAACGCCAAAGCAGCGATGCCCCAGACTTTGTTTTGTAACTCAAAGTTCTGTGTATTGATGTCACTGACATAATTTATCTCTTTAAGTTAATTCATTTCATTACTCTTACACAAAAAAAAATTCACAATAAGGCTTTCATTTGGCTGAAATCGCCAGACAGCAAATAGATAAAATGTATGTTTTAGTAAAATTCCTGTTTAAATATAATAATGTTCTATTAGGCATGGGGCTTATTCTTATTCGGAATAGGGGTGATGAGTCCTGCGCTGACGTCCCATTTGGGGTGTATTGTACATTACCCCCTACCAGTGTCTACCCGAGCCAACCCAGCTCCTTAAAGTACCGGAGTGAGTCTGAGTCGCTGGCATAGTAACTCCAGAGATGGGAGTTAAGCATGATATTGAAAAGCTGTCTGTCTGTTGCAGTGATTTGGATGTGGTTTGTGAAGAAGCTGCTTCATGCAATCTAGTGAAGATCCTAGTTACTTCTGTGGCTTTGTGATGCCACATCACAAGGCATGGGGCTTCTTTTAATTGAAATAAGGATAAGGCTGTATTCTACCATGCTGGCCAAGTGGAGGTTGGTAGACTTCACATCTCAATTCATAAATTTTTAACAGCCCTCAAGACATATAGGGAAAAAATCTACTATAAAACACAAAAAACTATTCTAAACGCATATAAAGAAAACATTATGCACTAAAATAAGTTTAAATAAAGCTTTTGCAAGTGGATTCAAATTAGAATTTTTACAAACATTTAAGTTCTTGAACATTAAAAAAAAACATTTGAAAACTCAGGTAAAAAATAATTATTTACCACTTAGGCCGATGACATGATTAAATCATGAATATTTTTGCATAACAAGAAAGGTAATAACAACTTACTACTTACAAGGTTTTTAGGGAACTCTTCCAGCCGTTCGACGATTTCTTTGCCCTTCTTAGGTCTCATTAATAAGTAAATTTTACCAACATCGGGAATTGATCGTAGGATTTTCTCGATAAGACATAACCCAACAAATCCTGTGCCTCCGGTGATGAAAAAGTTTTTGCCGGTATAAAACGCGCGAACTTGCGAATCTTCACCCATTTTTGTAACAGGCCGCTAAAAGTCAATCCTGTGAAGAAAAATAGAGTTTAATCAAGTATTCGGAGAATAAAAAGTTTTTAATAAAAGAAAATGTCTATTGAACCAACACGACAAACGTAACAAAAAGTTTGTTTTGCTTTTGGTTGATTTGATTCGTTTTTTTTCAGTGTTACCAGATCATATTTCAAAAAATACTGTGTTTGATGGAAATTGATGGAATAAAATACAATGTATTTTACACGTTTTCTGATCCAAATGAACGGCACGTATTACGCGCGCGTACTTAGTTTCTGTAGGTAATAATTATATGTGTATAGACTAGTTTTTTCCGCTATTCATAAGTCTCATACCTGATATAATTTGTTCGATGTAGAATGTACTTTACTGATTTTATAAACTTGTGTTCACCTACCTTCCTATATAAATAAATCGGTCTTGTATCCAGTGTAATGGCAGTTTTACTGATCATTTACAAGAATGATGAATACAAAGACTTCATTTCGGCTTAGTACACCTTAAGCTTATACTCTGCATAAATATTTTATAGTAGGTATTTTGAGTCCAATTAAGTCCCTGCCTAACAAACATTTTTCTATAAAACAGCTGACGCCTTTTTACGATTTCAGAGTTGTGTCTATTGTAAAAGTCGTTTATATTGATACTAGCGGACGCCTCGCGGTTTCAGCCACGTAGTTGCCGTTCTCTTGGGAGTACAGGGATAAAAAGTAGCCTATGTCACCCGAGAATATTGTATTTTCCCAACGGTGAAAGAATTTTTGAAATCGGTTCAGTAGTTTCGGAGCCTATTCAGTATGTACAAACAAACAATCAAATCTTTCCTCTTTATTTATGATACCTAGTGTAGATAGATAAATATATGAGTTTATAAGCCTGAGGTGTGCAAGTTGAAAAGGGGGGCATTGTACTGAACACTTTAAACAACCTTACACTATGAGCACAACTCTGGAATCGTCAAAAATAATCAATTATTCGATTAAAAAGTTTGTTGCGTATTGACCCAATACACGAAACAGCTGATATTTATCGTGATTTTAGAGTTGTATTTAAGATGTTTATAATTATGAAAACAATGACCCCTTTCGACTTGTTACACCCGAAGCTTATAAATCGATATATACCTACCTTTTTTCGACTTAGCACATAACCCTGTTTTTTAGAGTTTTGGCGGGAACGCGGAAAGAGTCGTGTCGCCCCGTTGTATTTTTTTTCAAAAATGGTGGTGGTTTATTCATAAAGTGTCGAATCACAAGCGCGAGTGTGGGAAAATGATATAATGTGGCGAAACATGACTTTTTGTGTTGCTTCCAAAACTCCAGCAAAGCTTTATTGTAAAGTCACCACTACTTTACTAAAGCATGACTGGACTTGACTGACATGGACTGTACTTGACCAAGACTGGACTTTGACTATAACTTTAGCTACGAGGACACTTATTTAACTTTTGAAACTTGAAAATATATAAATACTTGACACTGGCAAATGCTAAAAAGCGACGCCAAAACCAAAGAAAAAAACCCTGTTTTAATATACGCAAAAATTTGTTTAAGTTCCTCTTTACTACTTATATCTACATTGTGATTTTATAATATCTATATAGGTACCTACTTTTAAAACTATGTTATGTAAATATGATTAAGCAAACTGCTTATACAATTATTATTATAACCATCCGCTGCGCTCAAGGTAAAATATTTTATTCGAGGTCAGCAACCTACAAACGCTGCCAGTTATAAAGAATGCTAGTAGTGCACTCCGAACTGTGAACTTGCGACACGTCGCGTCGTCACTTGAGACTATGATTTGTCAAACATAGCTGGGTAATTATGACAGGTCACACTCAAAAAGTTTCGTATTTGCCTGTGGTATTGTTTTTGGTAAAATGTACCACAGATAATGTCGTAATTCATCTCAATAATCATTGATGGGTTATAGTGCCACACATTACTAATAACCACTGACTATCGAAAATCGGTTTTGAAATAATGATAATCGAAAACTATACAAGAAGACTGGGAAGTGGGAACTGATTTCAATGCAATTTGTTTTTTGTTTGAATAATAATTTGATAGTCTGTTCTTAGCTACATATATTGATGAAAAAAAAAAAAAAAGATTTGTTTACAAACTTCATGTGAATTGTCAAAGCCAATCAAGTGTGCCAAAATAACTACGTCTATAAGTACACTTTTTTGCTGTACTTATGTGTATATTCAGACAACTTTATAACGTCGTCGCTATAAGAAGTTTGAAAACGTATTCAAAACCAACTACCGCATAGAAAGCCAAAGATATTAACATACTTACCGAATTGCATGTCTTTTCACAATACTGTTAATTCATTACTGTACACATGCAATTACAAACTCTCAACAGTTTTATGGAGCTATAAAGTATTTATTGCGACTTTGTTTATGTTTTCCTAACAATATATTTAGCGTATCGAAATACGTTGTTTTGAAATCTCTAAGCACCGAATAATCGGACGGCATATCTATTATTTTCATTTCATTCGACATCGTACTTTGTGTATTCTGCCAGTGTCAAGTATTTTAATATTTTCAAATTTGTTAATTGTCTTCATGATTACTAAGGACCAAGTGAAATAATTCTTACAATTTCTACCATTCATCAAATTGAACATTTCGTATGCTGTTGATAGTAATATGCCATTTAAGATTGCATTAATGAGTTTGTAGCCGCTCTTTATTTTTATTTGATTTACTGAACTAAACAGTGTTCAAACAGCAATAAATTTTTAAAGTGACACAACCGCAATAAAGTATGACATTTGTCTTGACTGTCCGTCGAAATGTACCTACCGTACTTGATTGGCGTGATTTCGATGACATCTGTCACAGAAATCATGCTTTATTTTACAATCTGTAGTCACGAAGTCCATTATAAATGATTTAATAAACTAGTAGTAACTTCACAACAAGTTTTGGGAACAACATGTTACGCAAGATTAAATCACTTTACCACACTCGCTTGTACAAGCAAGTGTGGTAAAGTGATTTATTCGGACTTTTATGAATAAGAAACTAGCTATATGTATGTATATTCCTATTATTATCTTTACAGCAATAAAATAATATCTATAGATCGTTTCACGAAAGAGTTCCCTTCGTCGTCATGTTGGTAGTTACGAAACCAGTGTTGCTACTTTTTCAGAAAGATGTTTACTCGAAATTAAGGAAATTTTAATGTCACTAACGTAGATACTATTTTTTAACATCTGGTCCGAAGTATCGGCGGGAATCCAGCCGGATTGAAAATGACACCAGACCAGATTGCGGTCCCTAGTCCTATAGTTTTAATACAACTATGTATTTTACCTATATTGATATAATTGACAAGGTTGAAAAATAAAACAAATGTTTATGGTTATTTTTTATAATAATTGTGTTCATCTAATGGGCCAACACCCGAGATGTCGCTACCACCTGTATCATCATCAGAAGAAGTATCGTCACTATCGTTTCCTACTTCAATTATGAATCGGTCAATTTCTGCGTCTGCACGTACTCCATCATTGTAGTATTTGTCTTCAATATTCTTGACATGATCACATTCTTTTTTCCAATCTTCTGCAGATATGCTTAAAAATGCTTCTTCTGTTATTTTAACAATTTGACTTGCTTCCTGTCCAACATTTTTTTCTGCAATTCTTCTTTTCAAAAGACTCCATATGAGCTCAATTGGGTTTAAATCACAGTGATAAGGCGGGAGCCTTACCACTTTATGACCATGTTTCTCCAGTAACGTGTCTGCTTCGTAAACAGGCGGTTCTTTATGGTCTTTAATTATTTCATAAAGCTCAGCTTTTACCATCGTTGGTAAATAAGCGAGACCTTTACTAACAATCCAGTTTTGCATCTGAGACTTCGTACTGTTCATTGTTGGTGCTTTGTTGAGTGCCACTGTATGGTAGGGAGCATTATCCATAATCACAAGCGACTGAGGAGGTAGATTCGGTAAAAGCTTTTCTTGAATCCATTTCATAAAATTTTCTCGATTCATATCATCGTGATAGTCTCCGGATTTAGACTGTGATTTAAAAATCAGCTGAGCGTTGGGTACAAAACCGGTTTCACTCCCTGCATGGACTATAACCCATCGTGGTCCTTTTGAGTCCGAAGATAAAACGCCTGCTTCTGTGTCACTCTGCCAACATTTACCTGCACAGTAAGTTGAATGAACGTAAGTTTCATCTAAATAAATGACTGGACGCTGGTCTCCTTCACGATTTTCTCGTAACTGCTTCAAATATCGACTACGCCAAGCCACAATATCGTACCTTTCCATCATAACTTTTCTTTTTGATTTACATTTTTGGAAATAAAATCCTATCTTCTTCATTATTCGCCATAAAGTAGTGCGACTTCCCTTGAAATCGATATCATTTCGCATTTCATGCAGTAATTTGGTCAGCGTAGGTAATTCTTTTCTCACAGCATAGAATTCATGTATTTTATGTCGTAATGCACAAATTTCAAAATCATCCAGCTTAATTTGTTTATCGCGCGGCCGACTCTTACCAGGCGTCGAAATTCTTGTTGAAGTACTAGCAGCTGCTTCACCTTCTTTATAAATTTGTGTGACTGTTTTTTCTGATATACCTGAAAAAATAGTTTTTATAAAAAAACTCCATAAATGTTAAAATTAACTTAATAACAAATCCACATTGTTTTATTTATGTTGTAACACAATTGTTGGAGACACATTTTAAATTCAAAAACAATATAAATAAATAAGTACAATTGCTAGTTTTATATTTGAATTCTTTCTACATATCTAAAAGTTTATGTAGTTACTATATAAAATTATAATTATTATATACATTAAGAAAAACGAGGAATAGTGATTTGACCTGCCTGGTATCCCTATTTTACTAACCTGTCATGGCGGCGACACGGCTACGAACACATTCCAAAGGGATTATTGGCGCTTTGTTCCGTTTTTCACGTTCACAAAAACTTTTGACTTTTAACACCATCTGTCTTTCACCACTTTTTAGTGTTTTGGGCATGTTTAGAAATTTTTTACTAATTAAAAACTTGAAAACAATTAGAGCAATGAACAATGATACTATCTGTTTGACGTTTCGACGAACAGGGCTGCCAACATGACGACGAAGGGAACTCTTTAGTGAAACGCACTATACTATTTTTATGCACAAAAAAACACAAGTTGTGGAAAGAACCTACTTTGAACGTTTCGCGCCTAATGCCAGAAAAAAATCAGATTCCATTCGCTCTAGTGCGAAGAAACAAGACCGAGAATTGCATGAGGTATGTTTGTGACCGAGTTTTAATTACTCAAAAGTTTTACATCAAATTAAAAAAGAATTTGGTGACTTTCCTGAAACGCAAGTTGAGCTATTTTATTTATAAAAAATAATGTGGGATCATCGGCATTCGTAGTTTTTTTTTTGTGAAAAACACCGACTAATTTTCAAAATTATATCCGGCTATTGTATTTTTTAAGAATTTTACCCATACTCCAATAATTTTTTTAATAATATTTATGTTTTTTAATATCAAAGAGTGGCATCGGTTACCTACCCCTTTTTTTCGTTTTTCTGGCATAAGGCGCGCTCTATATTACAAGTTTCTGTATAAATAAAAAGGCATTTAGATGTTTGGCATCTCTCTCCGTGCCTCTTGATTGAGGCGAAGAGATACAAAATCACAATATTAACTCGAATAAACACAGAAATGGTTTCCTCACGATGTTTTCCTTCCCTGAATAATGTTCCATAGAACTTATAATCTATGCTAAATTTCAAGTGGATACATCCTTTCGACCAAATATTTTACTGATATAAAAAGTATCTTATATGCAGTGGCGGCCTTAGGGGGTGGCAAGCAGAGCAACCGCCCGGGGCCTCGCTCTTGCAGGGGCTTCGCGTCCTCGTAGAAAAAAGTCTTTAGCTTATATGTACGTGTATCTCGCGCCTCGCACTTAACAAACCCCCCCTGAACGCACGGTTTCATTATTAGTGCAAGCATGTTACGGCCACTCGAGCACTCGAACTAATTTGTTAGTAAAACGGATGCTAAGACAAAGGGCCTCACAATGTTCTGCCGCCCCGGGCCTCGCAACAGCTAAGGCCGCCGCTGCCTATATGTTAATCCAGGTAATAAACTATATACCTATGTGACAAATTTTATCGTTCTTGATCTGGCCTCTTACAAGAGTCATAATAATAATAAAAAAAATAATAATAATAAAAAAAAAAAAAAAAAAAAAACACACACACTGGTGTTCGTTTGGCCAAAAGCCCGCGAACATTAGTTTTTCCTCGGTAACGAGAGATTTTCAAAAGAAAAACTATAAATAATAATAATAATAGTCTTATAGCGAAGAGCCTCGACCAACATCTCAAGAGACTCTCGCTAGACGGTTGGGTCAAGGGTCAGCTTCAAAAGGCAGTGATCCTTGACACGGCGCGCATTGTGAGGAGGTTCCTCACTCTGCAGCCCTAACCACCGGCAGCTTGAGCCCTGCCCCGCTGCCGGCGGCACCCTAGTTTTTAAGTTTTTTTATATTATTTATGTTTTTTTTTTTTTTATATACAATATATGTAATGTAAAAAAAAATTTAAATTAAGAAAAGAAATAAATAACTGAAATAATAATAATAATAATATAACTCGTACTTCGAATCAGCGTTATGAGTTACAAGAAAAAATTTAATCTTCGAATTAAACTGCGCGCACCTTGGTTAGCAAACAAACCTAAAAGCGGTCAAACGTGAGTCACGCTTTTGTGGTTAAACAGGTAATGTTCTTACTTAGCTATCGCTTACAAATTATTATACTTAGGATGTTTCCACATTTAGCTGGAATAGCCTGCCGTGCTGCAGTTACCGAAACTATATAATTAATTATCTCTACATATGTAGTATAAAACAAAGTCGCTTCCCGCCGTCTGTACGCTTAGATCTTTTAAACTACGCAACGGATTTTAATGCGGTTTCCAACACACAGAGTGATTTTAGAGGAAGATATAATACATGCGCATGCACTACTTAAGTATCTGCATTGCACACACGAGTCGGAGCGGGTTGCTAGTCTATACATAGTATAAAACAAAGTCGCTTCCCGCCGTCTGTACGCTTAGATCTTTTAAATTACACAACAGATTTTAATGTGGTTTCCATCAATAGACAGAGTGATTTTAGAGGAAGATATAATACATGCGCATGCACTACTTAAGTATCTGCATTGCACACACGAGTCGGAGCGGGTTGCTAGTCTATACATAGTATAAAACAAAGTCGCTTCCCGCCGTCTGTACGCTTAGATCTTTTAAACTATGCAACAGATTTTAATGTGGTTTCCATCAATAGACAGAGTGATTTTAGAGGAAGATATAATACATGCGCATGCACTACTTAAGTATCTGCATTGCACACACGAGTCGGAGCGGGTTGCTAGTCTATACATAGTATAAAACAAAGTCGCTTCCCGCCGTCTGTACGCTTAGATCTTTTAAACTACGCAACAGATTTTAATGTGGTTTCCATCAATAGACAGAGTGATTTTAGACGAAGATATAATACATGCGCATGCACTACTTAAGTATCTGCATTGCACACACGAAGTCGGAGCGGGTTGCTAGTCTATACATAGTATAAAACAAAGTCGCTTCCCGCCGTCTGTACGCTTAGATCTTTTAAACTACGCAACGGATTTTAATGCGGTTTCTATCAATAGGTGATTGAAGAGGAAGGTTTATATGTATAAAACATGCATATGCACAACATTAGTATCTACATTGCACACATACGAAGCCGGGGCGGGTTGCTAGTCTATACATATTAGATATAAAACATAGTCACTTCCCGCCGTCTGTACGCTTAGATCTTTTAAACTACGCAACGGATTTTAATGCGGTTTCCAACACACAGAGTGACAAAGTAATTCCAGAGAAAAAAGGAAAACGTCAATAAATTAGTTTAAAAAACATAACAGTATTTATGCTGCTATAATATCGGCAAAGAGCATTTGTATACAAAAGAAGTTTTAAAACTACCTCACATTAAAAAAAATAAAAAATCTGGATGTTGGTATTTTGTTTTTGTTTTCTCTTCAATTTGTCATGTTTTGTGTACTTGTCTTTAATTATTTAATTACGCCTGCACACTATGCTTAGCGGCATAATAAACTTACTTAACTATGTAATCTCAGTAAGTAAAATACTTGTTAAATTAAATAAAATAAATATCGTAGGGCTATGCACACAGCGCCATCTGGCCCCAAACTAAGCAGAGCTTGTGTGATGGAAGTCAGATAACTGATAGAATACATAAATACTTTTTTGTTTGTAAATACATACAGAACACCCAGACACAGAACATACATTTGTTTATTCACAAAATGTTTGCCCTGAGTGGGGATCGAATACACGCCCTCTCAAGGCCAATGAGGCCAAGATATACCAATGAGCCAACGGAGCTGTCAATTATTCTTAAACCGTAACTTAAATTACAAATGTACGTAACACATATTATACATACGTACATTGCAAGTAATAAAAGTATAAACGCTAGTAAAAATAACAGATAGATACTGACAATTTACTTTATATAATTATAAGTAACGTTTTTGCACAGAGTATAAAATCGTGTTTTTATGCGATTTCAAGTTTTTACTAAGTATCGCAAATAGACATATAATTGTATACGTTCATATTCGCGAATCCGGTATGATTACTGCAGTTTTTACTAATAATATATTTACGTACCTACGTACAAGTTCTTTTTATCTGTTGTTCTTTTATTTTCGTCTGAAACATTACTCGATCGTTAACATAAAATTAAAAATTAATTTATTGCATTTTAAACTTCAGACTTCCTTATACATGATAATATGAATATTCAAGGTGTATATTTAGTTTATTTCCGCTTAACAGTCACTACAAAGCGCTCGAAGAGTCAATACGTCCCGAGGATGCCTCGTGTAGAGGCGAAACACGTGTCGGCAAGTGGTTACTGCAGCGAGACGAGGATTTTAAGACTTGTGGTTATTTTAATTAGATTTTGTCGAAATACATTTTTAAGTTTATGTAATATTTACAAAATTTATACAAAAAACTGAATCTAAAAGTCAGTCAGAGGAGGGATATGTGGCCAGAATGCTGGCAGCATTGCCACGCTGGATGGTAATGCTAAGCTTTTGGCCAAAGTAGATACCAGCATTCTGGTCACATGAAGCCTCCTCTAAACGTTCGGCCAGGTCCCGATACAGTTTGAAAGCGGCCGGCTTTCAACCCCAAACGGCACAAAAAGATACATTCTATCCAAACAACTATATTTGTGCCGTTTATGTCAAATTGAAGATATTAAGTAAGATTTTAGGTTTTAAATTAATAAGTGGTTGTCAAATTAGTTATTTTTAAATCCTCATCACTGTTGTAACTGGAACGACTATTGAGCGGAAATAAACTAAATGTATACCTTGAATATTCAAAATGAACTTCCGCAAAGTAACGCCTGAATCAATAAACATGATATTATGAAATTTAAAAAAAGCTAAAAACAACACGTACGCCTTTCAGCGTGTTTACCATCGCTAAATAAAAAGCAAAATTAAAAATTTTGAAAAAAAAAACACAACAGTTAACAAGTAATTGTCACCCATCTAAGATAATGCACCAATGAAATCCGAACCCATAACTGAAAACTGCATCAAAATCGGACTAGTAGTTTTGGAGAAAAATGGCAACATGGATTTGCACAAAAAATGTTTGCTGCAGCGCCCCCTGGCGAGTTGTCACCGTAACACCTATCTAAGAACATGCGCCAATCAAATCCGAACCCATAACTAAAAACTGCATCAAAATCGGACTAGTAGTTTTGGAGAAAAATGGCAACATGTATTTGCACAAACAAACATCCTCTCACCCCAAACGCATATACCGTCTCCGTTCCGTTTTGGGTAAAAATAAACAATAATATGATTTTGAATATTTTACGTACCAAATCCGAAATCATAAACATCGCGCATTCGAGACAGCCACATTGTCTTAAAACAAATACGGATCTAAATATTGAAAACCTTCATAAGAATTGACATACTTTATCTAGTTTGGTGTTGCACTACATATTATGTACTTACGAGAAGCCGCAACATCAAACTGCATCCCCAGGATGTTGTTTTTATCAGTTTTCTGAATTGCTATGGAATTCCGCTATGAAAAAAAAAAATGTAAGACGTATTGACGTCACTACGAAGTGTTTACTACGTCATGACGTGTATATGTGAAATTAGTATTTATTTATTACCCACTAGTTGTTACCGGCCACTCGGGCCGCGTGGAATTTAACAAAAAGTTTGTTCGGTTCGCATAACCGAATGTTGTCAAGCTATTCATTGTAAAGTCATTATTAATGTCATCAAGTGTCACACATGCACATCTGTTTATATACATAATTATGTATACTCCTTTATTTGTTAAGGTGGTTCGATATCCATACAAATATTTTTTTCCCATTTATGGACAAACGGAGTATAATTTTACAGAGACATCACAGCTACTGACATTTATTTGGGCCTTTATTTGCGGCGAATCACAATTGCTTGAATAAAACAGTAGATTTATTAGCACGAAATCGAATTTATGAATGATTTATGAATTTATTATTTTTGAATAAAACAGTAGATTACTAGCATAATCTAATGTTTTTTTTCAAGCAATTGTGATTTACCGCAAATAAAGATCAAAATAAATGCCAGTAGCTGTGATTTCACTATAAAATTATGCTCCATTTGTCCACAAATGGCAAAAAAATATTTGTATGAAAAACGAACCACCTTAAAGTAGAACCAGAAAAAAATATCTCGTATTACGCTAGTAAAAAATAAATAACTCACTCTGTTATGCTCACGGTTAACACACTGACTAGTATTTTAATCGCAGATTAAGATTAATATAACTAACTTCCCTCACCCAGTTTTGTAAAAAAAAACCAAGTTGACTAAGGTCACAGACCCCGGTGTCAGTGAAGCGTATATTTATTTAAAAAAAAGTTGAAAGTGTTTCAAAATAACTTACCAAAAATATAAAAATGTCACAATCACTTACTTTTCACAAATCGGCGCGTATTCCTTTCTACGTTAGTGACACGACTGAGTTGTAAATTTCCAGATAATAGAGACTAGTTGGTTACGCGCGCACACGTTCAATGTCCAGTTACAGCTAGCGAGATGCCGAGAATCTCGGGCCAGACTAAGGACAGTTAGGGGCGGGGCAGAGTTTCTTAGCAGGTCGTTTAGGTAGGCCAATCAGTAGTGTATCAACAAAGCTGTGTTCTGGTCTGAATAGAACTGCAGCTAGTGAAATTACTCCTTTGAGACTGACCATCTAATGTTTTAAAGTAATGAGCGCCAAAGCAACGATGCCCTGGACTTTGTTTTGTTACTCAGAGTTCTGTGTATCGCTGCAATGGTCATGGGCAGGCGTTAACTCTTACCATCAGGAGAGCGTCTCGTTCGTCTCATTATTTTTTACATAAAAAAAATGTTTTCTTTCTTTCTTCTTTCTTTGTATTTGGGTCGAAAGTCACACATATAGCAAAGGACTGCATAGGATCCCGTCTCTGGTACCGCACGGCGATACCATGGAATGCTAAGAAGTTTAGTTTCTGTAAAGATCGCCCCCTTATGCCCTTAGTCCAACCCTTGTCGCCCGCAAACAGGTTTTATGTTTTGAATTTGTATCTCGGATGGAATAATGTACATTCATATAACACTTATGTGGATACTGTAAAGTGTTACTGCTAACTGAGGTGAAATTTCTTCGTTTCTTCCAAACTGCCGAATGGATTACGACAATTAAGATATCGTTAGATTCGTCCCACCAGCCGTAACCCAAGTCTCCTTAGAGTTTGGTTTATAAAAACAAAATGGTGGATTTTTGATGCGAAATAGTAATCTATCTATACTATTATAAAGAGGAAAGATTTGATCGTTTGTTTGTAACGAATAAACTCAAAAACTACAGGCCGATTTCAAAAAATATTTCTCCGTTGGAATGCTACGTTCTTTTTTTATTACTAGAATTTAAATAAAAAATTAATGTGTTTAATAATTTTGCTTAAAGTTGTTGGCAAATATACAAAATTAAATAACTATACTTAAATATACTTAACTAGAAAACTTTGAGTGCGAAAACCGGCCAAGTGCGAGTCGGGCTCGCACACGAAAGGTTCCGTACCATTATCTATAACAACGGCAAAAAATCACGTTTGTTGTATGAGAGCCCCCTTAAACATTTATTTTATTCTGTTTTTAGTATTTGTTGTTATAACGGCAACAGAAATACATCATCTGTGAAAGTTTCAATTGTCTAACTATCACGGTTCATTAGACACAGCCTGGTGACACACGGACGGACAGCGGAGTCTTATTAATGGGGTCCCGTTTTACTCTTTAGGTACAGAACCCTAAAATGCGTGATGGAAATAGCATACGAAACGGGCCAAGTTATTTATATATTAAAAGTAATAAATTAAAATGACCATTGAATAACAATGAAGGAATCTTGGATTTTATTTAACTTGTTTTACAAATTAACATAACCGGTCGATATGGGAAATGTATCAACATCGCTCTTGACAAACAACTAAACTAGCGCTTACTGTCCCAAACTAAGCAAACCTTGTACTGTGGAAGTCAGACCAGCGCTGGTCATACCACTTAGTATGACCAGCATTATGATTGATTGATTAACACTTTATTGCACACACTAAAAAAAAAAACAATGCAGAAGAAATAAATTTAATTAATTAATTGGTGTAACAACTAGCGACCATATGTCACCCGTGGATAGTGAAGCTTCCCAACGGTGAAAGAATTTTTGAAATCGGTCCAGTAGTTTTTGAGTTTATTCGTTACAAACGTGCATGGAGTACTCGCACCTTTGGGATGGTTCCGCCAAATACCTACTAGAGGCGTTGGTGTCTATTGAAAAGCGTGCCTAGAGGCTCGTTTGCGACGATTCCATTGTGCAAGCCAAATTACAAAGCCTAGAACATCGTCGCAAAGCTGTTAAGTTATCGGTCTTTTATTGGATTCTTTTCGGAGAGTGTGCTTCGGAACTACATGGTCTTTCCCTCAAGCCCTTTTTTCTTTCGGACAGCCAGAAGCTCTAAAAAGCGACATCGTTTCATGGTCGACGTTCCAAAAACTCAAGCGAAACGATTTCAATCTTCGTTCATTGTGCGGCCTGCTAGACAGTGGAATGCGCTGCCTGAGTGGGTGTTCCCCGATGGGTATAATCTGAGTGTCTTCAAGTCGAGAATGAATCGGTATCTTCTAGGCAAGCGTGCTCTATCTTAGACCGCATCATCACTTAACATCAAGTGAGTTGCCGGTCCAACGTAAGCTTATTTGTTATATAAAAAAAAAAAGTTACAAACATAGAAAAATCCAAAAATACAAATCTATCCCCTTTAATAATCATTTTCATACGTTTAGAGGCTTCAGGTGACCAGAATGCTGGTATCTACTTTGGTCAAAAGCTTAGCATTGCCATCCAGCGTGGCAATGCTGCCAGCATTCTGGCCACGTATCCCTCCTCTGATGGACTGTTTTTTATATAAATTTTGTATATAGTATTAATTTAAGGTTTTTTTTTATTTTGTTTAATAAATAAACTAGTTGTATATATTTCTCTTTATAATATTAGTGTAGATATATATATCATCATCATCATCATTTCAGCCGTAGAACGTCCACTGCTGGACATAGGCCTCCCCCATTGACTTCCACAAAGACCGGTTGGAAGCGGCTCGCATCCAGCGCGTTCCTGCGGTCTTTATTAGGTCGTCTGTCCACCTTGTGGGTGGACGTCCTACGCTGCGCTTGCCGGTCCGTGGTCTCCACTCCAGAGCTTTGCAGCCCCATCAGCCATGCCCCCCCCCCGAAAGTCTTCGACCAGTGTGTGTTACTTATGGCGCTGAAACGTGGTCTCTGACTATGCCTTCTTGGTAAGCTCAAAGTAGCACAACGCGCTATGGAGAGGGCTATGCTCGGAGTTTCCCTACTAGATCGAATCAGAAATGAGGAGATCCGTAGACGAACCAAAGTTACCGACATAGCCCAACGGATTAGCAAGTTGAAGTGGCAGTGGGCAGGGCACATAGCACGCAGAACTGATATATTCTTATTCTTGTTCAAAGTGGGGGCGATGAGTCCTGCACTGACGTCCCGCTTGGGGTGTTTTGTGCATTTCCCCCTGCCAGCGTCTACCCGAGCCAACCCAGCTCCTTGAAGCACCGGAGCGAAGCTCTGGCCCGCTGGCATAGTAGCTCCGGTGAGATGGGTGGAATATTTAACTGGTATATACGAACGATAGTAATTAAAACGAAATTTTTAACAGCTACAAGTTTAATTTTGTAATTCTAACATATTACAAGTTTGTGGACACTTACTTACAAATACATTTAGCTAAATATTATTGTAGTGATAAATACTTTCCTTATACCATGACTAAGAATAAACAAATGTTGACATAAAAGGATTGTAGGGGTTAGTAACAACAAAGTAAAAATTTAAATATGCAATAAAAAGAGATGTGTCTAATGGAGCACCCGGTTAGAATCGAGTTCTTTTAAAGGCATTTAAAATTATAAAATACTATCAGCTCGCCCCGGCTTCGCACGGGAAAACAAAACTCGATTAACAATATAAAAATAACCTATGTCAATGATGAAAGAATTATTCAGAACGGTCCAGTAGTTTCGAAGCCTATTCAATACAAACAAACAAACAAAAAAATCTTTTATATTGTTATAATTGACTTGCCTGTAACAATAGTTGTTATCTATGGCTAATAGATGATTCCGATTCTGTGGTCGATGATGGTAAACACACCTTTTTACAAAGATTTGGAAGGCTTTTTACAGTTTACAGATATAAACTTGTTAAAAAAAAATTTTATTAAGCGACATTTGTAGTGTACAATTTGAACAATTAAATTTATCCATGAAACTTACCTACAAAACGTTAATTAACTTTAATCTATTGAGATTTCACGTTAACGGAGTTGACATCATCTGAAAGGTTGTTTAAACTTTATGCAAAGTTTTTGAGTAAGGCCTTTAGCGTTACATTGTGCCCTAAACGTTACTCATAATAAAAAAAATCGTTTCATGACATTTAGCTGATTTTCCTTCTCTTTTTTTTCGATTTACTCACGCTAACAATAGAAAGAGACAAATATATAAAATGTTAACTCTCATTTTTTGGTTGAAAATGTTAAATTTAACTTTTATACAATAGAGGAAAATATCAACTACAGCTTATTTTCTACTTAAATGAGAACGTCTTAAGTTTATTTTAAAAAAAAATATCTTAATTCTACAAATTAATATTTTATTTAATATAACAAATATATGTATTTATAATTGTAGTGAACCTACAATATCTACGTAAAGCTGAAATTTTTTTTTTTATGGATATTGATTTTAATTTTAAAAGAAAATCATAAACAAGTATTTTGATGAGTATCAATTAATTGTGTTAAATGGCAAGAAATTATATATATATATATACAATTATACATACACATAATTCTGTGTATATTTAAATACTTGTAGTGTTGTTTTTTGAAAATTATAAAATAATGCAAAAAAAAATAATCTAATAATTCAGATTATATTTCTTATTTTTCTAATTAAGTACTGGCATGGAATGTAAAGTATACACAATATAACTACAAATAAACGATAAGTCATTGTTATCGTAAAAAAATAAATTCGCCACAAAAACTAAGGCGGACTAAATAAAAAAATACAATAACGATCTTAAATTATTACTTTTTCTCTCTTATTTTGTGAAATTGAATTAAGTATAAATTGTAAAAAATAATTCTGTAAAGTGATATGGCTCCATTATAATTCCATAAAAATATTATTAATTTAAATAACCTAATTCCTTATTTGAGTATTACACTTAAATATCTTATTAATATACTAAAATAAAGCTGTGAAAAATAATTTTACATAAATTCTCAAAATATGTACTAAATACAAAATAATTACCACCTCCGTTGTATGACTACATTGAAATTTAAAAATTAATATTTAAAAAAAACCAATTCCATTAAAACATTCTTAAGAATAAAAAATAAAAACAATTTTATTTACATGAGAAAACTCGACTTATATCAATCAATAAAATATTTTGTAGTTTTCATTATTTAACTTACTATGGAAACTGACGTGGTTTTAACACGTTTTTACTCACGTTTTTATTACGTGGGATACTGCGACTATAGTGTCCATAGTTTCGGCCACATCCGGTGGCCTTTTAGCAGAGTATAACGGATACTGTTTTCAAAATCGCACTTGGAATGTATTTGTAATGCGTTTACTAAAAATAAAATGACATAATTCATTACATAAATACTGTTTTTGATTTGTATAATTACACATTAAAATTTGTTGTAATTATCTTTATCAGAATGTAACAATTTATCTATTAATTACTTCTACAAATAATTTACAATTCGGTACGTAAAGTTTCTTTTTCCGTATTTATTAAGCTATTGCATAGCTTCTATCGCGGGCTTTGAGCGTGAAGACCGAATCTAGAAATTCCGTAACGAAAATAACCTAACACCCCTCACTCCCACCGGCACAGCGATGATACTTTTTAGTTTTGCCATCTATCGATGAATAGCAGGACTTTGAAAGCAATAGCTTTACCGCGGCAGTCCCCGAGTGCCACACGTCTTTTTTTTTAATTTTTTTACTGATAGTAAAATTGATTTTATGAAACTAATTTGAATATTTCGGATTTCTATGCGGTAGTTGATTTTTAATACGTTTTCAAACTTATTATAGCGATGACGTCATAAAGTACACTGAATATGTATAGTCACGTCACGTGTAAAGTAAAATATTCCAGATCATGACGTATGTGCGTAAAAGCCCTATATAGCCTACTACGTGACGTCATTAGAGGTCAATTAAAGTAAAGTTTATTTATATATTTTATTAAAATAATGTAAAGACTTTTAAACGTAAAAATAATGTATAAGAATGTAATATTTCGAAATGGTTTTGGAATCAGTAAAGTATTTGTTTCTTTACATACCGAATTGTAATAGAACCTAAAAAAAGTATTGTGATCTCAAAGTTGTGATAGAAAAAAATGGAAGCATTTTTCTTCAATGGAACGAAACGTTAATTAAAAACGTAGGACGTGTCATCAGAATTACACAGAAGCTCGGAATCAATTGATTCAGATTCAGACAAGTGACGTTGTAGAAGCAAGGCCGATGATAGCATTAAGAGAAAAAAAAATTGTGAAAGAACTAGAGCGCCAAATGAAAGAGAAGGGGAGTTATCTTCTGTCAGGATGGTCCTTGACTCAGTAAATGTCCATAACGATCCAACGTTAGAACGCTGAGGTCTTCACACGTTCGATGTCCGCAGAAATAAAAGAAAGACCAACTAGTAACGCCGTCGCACCGGCTTGTCTAGTCGGAGAGCTCAAAACAATGTGCTCATGGTCCTTCGACTTTCAACTAACAATTTGTCGACTCCTACAACGATGAATTATTTAAACAACTACTGAAAATACCATACATACTCTGACAGTAATACTGTCTGTGACAGAAAGTTTTAAGAAAATTAATCTAGTGCAAACAAACTCAATTCTCTATGTTATATTTTCTAAGCCTACCTGTTTGTTGGGTTTTGTCAACTCGGAAGGGATTTTGGTCTTTCCTACTCTTAAGCATAATTATCTTACTAGAAATTAATTTTAGCGCTACGGCTTTGTACCTCCGGCAGCCGTTCGACAATGGAAGTCGTCCTTTCCGTTTAGTTTTGACAATGTCTGTGTATATGTACGTTGTATTCAACGAATGGTATTTTTGCCTCAGGCATGTTGTAGCACAAATCCTGTGAAAAAAAAAACAGATTTAGAACATCATTTTCAATACAGACAGACGGAGTTTAGGCGGGAACGCAGAAAAAGTCATGTCGTGTTGAACATAGTAATGTTTACACACTACTGTAATAAAGTACTGTAAATATCTAATTCTGCAGAGGTACTTTCCAAGACGGCCTGGTAGTATGTTACCACATATTATGTAATTATTACGTGCGCGGCTCGTCATGTGGAACAAATAAGAACGCACGCGGTGTACTCTACTTTGAATCCTTGAAAAAAGCCACCGGACGTGGCCAAGAGTATTTGACGTAATTAAACGTGAATTGAGTCAAGCACATGAGAGAATCCTGTATAAATATTGTATATAAATTTACAATTAAAAATAACAGACTCCATGACCCTTAGGCCAGCTAAACGCACTGCTCCAATGAAACGAAATATGATCGATATAAACAGTTTTTAGATTTTTGTTGATTTTTTAAAAACTGCTCGATCGATTTCTGCATAATTTATGTGAAACCACCTCCGAAGTATGATCTACCAAGCAAAAAAAGAATCATCAAAATCGTTTCATAATTGGCGGAATGATCACGTAACATACATACAGTCGAATTGAGAACTTGAGTTTCCTCCTTTTTAGAGTCGGTTTAAAACAAAAACATTATTATTGAGATACTTACTCTAGCGGTGAAATGCAGTTTGCCAGTAGTGAAAACGGCTCTAATCTTCATCATTCGATCGATATTACAGTCTAACGCCAACTTGAAAATGTAAGTATCGCCCGATGGAATCGGTTTTGACATCTCTGCCCGCTGACAGCTTTTTGACGGGTCATCGTGCATGCAATGGGGATCGCAGAGACGGAAATCTTTTAGTTTTGTCGTTCTGGAAAATTAATGATATTATTGATAAAGACCTAAATCAGAGTAGGAGATCATTTTGTGCTCCGATACAATACGCATTGTTTTGCTACTCAAAGTTCTGTATATCGCTGCAATGGTCATGGACAGGCGTTATCTCTTACCATCAGGAGAGCGTCTCGTTCGTCTCATTACTTTTTTACATTAAAAAAATAAATAAAAAAAATCTCCAATCAAAATTCGTAGTATTTTGTGCTCTATTATGTTCCGGTGATAAATATAAATATGTATTCAATTCTTGAAAAATAACCAGTAAGCATGTATATTTAAAACAAAAATATAGATGACGTTACTTATATGAGTGAAAGTGTGTATAAGTGTACTTATATTATAAAAGTAATTATGACGTACTTGTATTATAATTGTATTTGACAGTACCCAAAACTTTCGTGTAACAAAACAAAATCCAAAGCAACTGTTTTGGCGCTCATTAAATGAATATTCGAGATAGAAATCAATTTCGAGAGTTATTTGCATAGTAGTCTGTTTATTTGAATTTTTATTTCGTTTTGTTATATTTGTTGTTGGTAATTTGTTAAGTTTGTTTTGTTTGATCGACGAGGGCTCACTGGAAGACCAGCGCTGGTCATACTAATTAGTATGACTAGTATTATGCTGAGGTGAGCCCCTATTTTGTAACTGTTTGTCTCTGTTTGTTGTTATTTTTGTTTTTTTTTGTTCTGTTACAAAATAAAATTATTTTCTTTCTTTCTTTTAGATAAAGCTTGCTATATAAACCATATAACTGATATATTACTTATATACTTTTTTGTTTGTCCTGGGGCCAAAGCTTGTACAATGGGAACCAGATAACTGATATATCGCTGTTAGCGATAAGGCCGCCACTTGTCGCACTAGATCATAAGGTTCTTTGTTCTCTGTACTCTTTTCTATTTATGATGTGCACAATAAAGAGTTATATCTATCTATCTATCTATCTGTATTACTAATATATTTTTTTATTTTTCCTGAAGCCAAAGCTTGTACAATGGGAACCAGAGCGATTACCAAATTAACTAACAGGAAATTAATACCACTCACGGTCATCCATCTGAAGACCGACCGGTATATCCGCTTCATCATCATCATTTTAGCTTTAGGACGTCCACTGCTGGACATAGACCTTCCCTCATTGCTTTCCATATAGACCGGTTGGAAGCGGCTCGCATTCAGCGCATTCCGCATGATATCGGTGGTAATACTTTGCAAACACCTAGTCAAGTTACACAACTTCTAATTACAATGAAACACTTACTTGAAGGTAATATCAATGTTTTTATGGTTAAGGCACTGTGACAGCGGCACGGTGTAGCTGAAGTTGTGGACGGTATTCGCGCAGACCTTCTCGGAGAACAGCGAGGCATTGGTCGACTTGAGAGCGATGCCGAACCGAACGGTGTCACATTCTAGTTAATAGAACAATAATGCGTTACTGTTGATATTAAACTAGCTAAGGCTTTTGAAGATAGAATTATGACAAAACCATACCAAGGTTGCCTGGCAGATATCGCTCTTAACGATAAGATTGCTGGTTGTACACGAATAGTTATGTATTTTATTGTAACTGGTGTGACCAATAATGAGTTGTCATTCATCTTTTTGTTAGATTGAAAAATGTTGCAAATCCAAGGTAAACGAATAATTATAAATTACGAAAAATTAATTCCAGGCAAAAGTTCTTTGGTCTTTGCTTACAGAGTTACTAAAGTCGAAACTTATTAAGTTACTAGTTCCAAAGACATTTTAATTTAACGAAACGTTTTCTATTAACCGTTATAGCAATTGATTGATAATAAAGATCTTTAATTAAACACACATATAAAAAAATATGTTTAGCTGCAACATAATCCTGATGAGTACGAAAAAATTAGAAACCATGCAAGAATGTGTGGAGAAATAATAAAACTTTTCTGCAATGGAGATAATACTCTTTTGAAATTGTAATAATAAACTTTTGAAGTATGTTACTTGAACTTACCGTTCACTCCAGACAATTCTCTTGATTGATCCAGTCCCATTTCATCCGAGCTCATTTCATCCGTCTCTCGTCTAAATCTAACGTCTCTTTTCATCCTTCTACTTATGTTATCCGTTGCATTCTGCTTAGATCCATCTAAATAGTTCGATTCTCCGTTTAGGTCTTCACTTATTTTAAAGGATTCATTATCTTTTTGCAGCGATTCAGAGTTATTCTTTTCCGGTATGATTGGTATTATGGGTAGTTTGTCTTTCTGGATTGGTTCTAGTGGCCGCGCGAAAGTGTCGTTTAATTCTTTATCTGATTTTTTCCGTTCTAGAGGCTCTTGATTCTCGTAAGTTTGAGGCGGGTCAAGGCCACAAGAAGACTGTAAAAAACAATAATTATAATAAATAATAATATTAGTATTCTATGTAAAAGTTCACAACTTTTACATAGATGGACAACTTTTCATAAAATACCTTTAACTTAAGAATCATAGCTACGATGCCACATAAAAAATAACTTTCTTTTTATTTCAGGGGTTAAAATCGCAAAATTTAGAATATTTATAGTTAGTAAGACCTTACCAGTAAAGAGTGAATCCAAAGAGATATCCGTTCAAAATCCTTTTGCAGCGTGAACAAAGACATGAAAATTTTAGTTAAACTGTTTTGGCAAAGGCTTTTAATACTATGATGATATTGCTATCTGAATACAAGAAACAAGTTCTTATAGACTCAGTAACCAGCGATTTTAAATGAAATTGAAAGTTAGTCAACACCTAACCCGGAATGGAAATTGGCTCTCAAACAAATTAGCCAAAGCACATTTTGTTTTAGTGTTAAACTATAAATTGTAACTAGAAAGTATTTAATCGATTAGTATGAAGTACCTACACTACATCAAGAAATAGTTACCTCCATGATACTTCCTAAGCCGGCAGGTACTAATGAATTATTTAAGTTATTAAGGGGTTGGCAGCTGGGTTGGTTAAGTGTTGTTTTAAATCATTTTTATGACAAAAACCTTAAACAAACGAACCACCCCCTAATCTATAAATCATTACAGAGCTTTTATCACTATGTCGCCTCAAACTGCAATAAAATGATTTCCCTTACTTAAGTGTACCACAAGGTGTCATTTAGAGACCAATTCTATTTTTTCTATATAAAAAATTTAACTTAAAAGAAAACCACTGCTCGGAGAAAAACTATAATTATACATCACAATATGAGCTATTATTACCTGACACTCTGGGTCCAGTTCGTTATTAGTGTTGAGCGCGAAGTTACAGCCGTTACCTATGACTTCTGCGATCCTTGATATGGAGATGGCTTTTTCAGTTGGCGGTGGCGGTGACGTTTGGACAGTATCTGTTAAAAGGAAATATAAATATTGGAGGACATTATACACAGCGTTTATCTAGTGTCAAATTAGCAAACCTGGTACCAAGGGACAGCGGCGACCTTAGCTGTTGCGAGGCCCGGGGGCGACAGATCATTGTGAGGCTCTTTTTCTTTGAGTCCGGTTTACTAAAAAATTTGTTCGATTGATCGAGTGTTTGTAACATGCTTGCACTAATATTGAAACCGTGCGTTCAGGGGGGGTTTTGTTAAATGCGAGGCGCGAGATACACATACATATATGGTAAATACTTTTTTTTACGAAGACGCGAGGGCCCTGCAAGAGCGAGGCCCCGGGCGGTTGCCCTGCTTGCCACCCCCTAAGGTCGCCACTGCCAAAGGAATCTTATAAGATAACTGACAGAATATTCAGATAGCTTTCTGGTAGTACATAGGTACATATATTTAGTACGCCCAGACACATCGTCACATGAATATTTTTATCCTGGGTGATAATTAAACCCACGTTTTTAGCTCAAGAAGCAGATCTACTACTAAATGAGTTAACAAATCAGTCAAATTAAATAAATATTATTGTTAAAAATTTAGGGGATTAAAATGTCAAAGCGAGATTTGAATGAATTTTAAAAAGAGGAACCGAATATTTTTGTGGTAAAAAGATTATTTTTCTGATAGTAAGAGATAAAGTCTGTCAATGACCATTGCAGTGGTATCCAGGACTTTGGATACCAACACAATAGCATCGTCGCTATTTGACGGTAAGTTTCATAAGAAGTGATTTTCATAGCTGGTGCTGATGATACTGCTAGACGGCACAATATATTGTGGTGGTAGCTTTATTTTGTTTTCATAGGAAAAATATATCAAAATCAATATCAAAATGCTTACTGATGACCAGGTTGCTGACAAAGTTCTTATTAGTGTGTTGAGTAGTGGAGACGTGCGGAGACTCCGAAGACGTGCTGGTGGCGTATTCCAGAGTCGTCTTCTGAGACCCTTTCTCTGTTCAACAATGGAAAATATATACAACGAATTCAATACAAGAAAAGAAAATAGCAATTTTAGGTTTCCATCTTAAACATTTTTTGCAGCTAAGTTGTTGATGTTATTAAAATTTTAATAGTCTGTTTAATTTAACAATAGTTGATTACCTTTGGCAGTTTTCTTTGCTGTTGCATGTTGTGATGATTTTGAATTCTGCAAACACACATAAATACGTCATGGCTCAGAAAAATTAGTAAGTGTTTGTTTTACTTATGAGGGATTCACATTTCATTATGTCGGATACTCCAACTATAGTTTCGGCCACAAAACTAAAGACTATAGTTTCAGTCAAAGCAAAGAAAAAAGCGCTTTGCATCGTCTTGCTTCAAAGTAAAACGATGCGAGGTGCTTTCCTCTGCTTCAACTTCGTGAAAAAGGCGACTGGATAGAATAGAATAGAATATAACTTTATTATACACCAGAAACACAGATCACAATTAATACAAATAGGAAACAAACAACAAACAAAAAAGAAGATATAATAATATAACAAAACAATAGAATAGATGATGTATAAGGGCGAAAATGAGGGATGTGGATGTGGCCGAAACTATTTTTTTTAATGTAAAAAGTAATGAGACGAACGAGACGCTCTCTTGATGGTAAGAGATAACGTCTGACCATGACCATTGCAAGCGATACACAGAACTTTAAGTAACAAAACAAAGATCAGGGCATCACTGCTTTGGCGCTCATTACTGTGAGACTTTCCGTGGTTAGTCTCAATAGCCCTGAAAATAATTTTTAATTTACCGCTGTCTTGCTGTTATTTACAACTATTTCACCGATTGCGATTTTTCAAAACAATGTTTTTAAGATATTTTATTCATATTGTCTTGATATTAGTTTTGTCCTTACTTGTATTTGATTCTGGTCCGGTGGCGTCCGATGCACGGTTGCGCCGTTTAGTTTCCCGTAATGTGGATAGTTTGGAAACTTCTCGCTCATCCGTGTCTCCTTCATTGTTATAAGCTCCTGATGCTCGCGGAAATAAAGCGCCGACATCACTACAAGACTGAAAAATTAAAATGATAAAAATTAAAATCGAAAACAATTGTTTTAAATATGTATGTATATATATATATAAATATATATATATATATATATATATATATAAACTATTATGAATATTTATGTACTTGTAAAATAATTATAAATTAACGATTTAACTGCACTGCTCGAATGAAACAGCGAGGTTTCGGAGTAAACGAAAATATCATCGATGTATACAATTTTATCGATTATTGTTGATTTTTTTAAAACCGCTTAATCGATTTCGATAAAATTTATATGGGATTACCTCTGAAGTATGATCTACCAAGCAGAAAAATAATCATCAACGTCGATTCATAATTGGCAAAATGATCGGGTAACATACTTACATGCAATCGAATTGAAAATCTTTTCCTTTTTTGAGTAAAGATAGACAGATATAACTCATTATTGTGCACAACATAAATAGAAAAAAGTGCAGAGAACAAAGAACCTTATGAACTAGTGCCACACGTGGCGGCCTTATCGCTAACAGCGATCTCTTCCAGGCAACCAAGAAAAGAAAAACACGATAGAAAACATTTTCAGTAAAAAAGAACACTTACCAAACCGCCATAATAAATATCAAAATAGTAATGACTATTTGCAGAAACTTATTTGATATCAATTCACTGCTTGCATCAGTATAATCCTTCCTCCGGCAGCAAAATCCCAATCTATTTCTATTGCCATATGAAAAGTCTTCCTCGCTTCTCACCCATAGACAAGTATCTTTTTTTTTTATTGTCTCCTCAGTTTTGGCCGAGGGGCTTTCAGTGTCGACGTACGTTGGGTTGTCTCCTTTAATTTGATCTTTATTGTGATATCTCACACAAGTTTTGTTGTAGTTATAATATTTTCCGTACTTAGAGTAGCTATGGCAATTTTTGCACTGCTTTCGAGTGTATTTCGGGGAGTGGTGCGACAGTTTATGGCAACACTCGTGTTTGCGGATATTGCGAGCTATATCGCGGATTTGGTCTATGGAAATGTTGCCGTCGCTGTAAAGTGATTTTGAGGAGTTCGATGCGGCGCTGTAGCGCGAATCTGTAAAAAAAATTAAAAAATATGTGATTGTTTTTTCAATGTTAAACTAATGCGACGAACGATACGCTCGATTGTAAGATATAACGCCAGTCCATGACCATTGCAGCGATACACAGAACTTTGAGTAGCAAAACAAGGTCCAGGCATCGCTGCTTTGACGCTCATTACTTTAAGACTTTCGATGGTTAGTCTCAACAGCTCAGTAATGTCGCTAGCTGCAGAACCCTTCAAACCGGAACACAGTAATGTTTACACACTACTGCTTGGCGGCAGAATATCTTCACTTCACTGTATTATTAAAATCGTAATGAACAATAGCATACAATAAGCATGTGTGAAAACATCTTTTTTGTGATGTTTTAAAAATTTCTTTGACACTTCTATTAAAGCTGTCAATACTATGCTACAGCATGACTTGGACTTGACAGTGACTGTGACTAGCATTATTGCACTAGAGTTATTATAATACATCGTTATTTAGTATCATATACCTATAAATGCCACCTCTGTTTGCATCAGGGGTTTAGAAAAGAACTTACCATTGCTACCACTGGAACGGGAACTGTCCCGCCGCTGCAACCCACGCCCGCACAGCTTCCTATTGACGCGCTCCAGCTGGTCAACCCTGGATTCCAGAAGTCCTGTCACCTTGCACAATTCCTTCACCGCTCCTATATTCTCCATGAAAATACGCTCCTAGAAACAATAAAAGGAATTACGAACTATATGGACTGGCAGTTTGAACATTAGCAATATAAATAAATATTAAATAAATATCGTAGGACTATACACAGCGCCATCTGGCCCCAAACTAAGCAGAGCTTATGTGATGGAAGTCAGATAACTGATAGAATACATAAATACTTTTTTTTTTTTTTTTGGAGTTTTGGCGGGAACGCGGGAAGAGTCGTGTCGCTCCGTTGTATTTTTTTCCAAAACTAGTGTTTTGTCGAGTGTTTATGCATAAAAATGGTGGTGTTTTATTCATAAAGTGCCGAATTACAAGCGCGAGTGTGTGAAAATGATATAATGTGGTGAAACATGAGTTTTCGTGTTGCTGCCAAAACTCCACCGAAGCTTTATAGTAAAGTCGCCACTACTTTACTAAAGCATGACTGGAATTAACTGACACGAACTGGACTTGACAAAGACGACTTTGACGATAATTAGCTACGAGGACACTTATTTAAATTTTGAAACTTGAAAATATACAGGGTTATTGGTAATCAGTCAGCATCCTTTTAAGAGCATATTTTGTGTATTAAAACAAATCAATTTTGTCCTACAACTTTTGCCAAAACTCAATACATATCCCATAAAAAATAATTAAAGTTTTTGTGGTGCTATCTAAGATTTTTTAGGTCTGTATTGCGCAGGCGCTTCATTCATCGTCGCATGTAGTAAAACAGCTGGTTCGTAGCGCGCAGTAGCGTAGCACAGCTACGGCGACCTTGGGTTGGACGCAACGTATGTGATGTATTCGGGGGCGGAAGGGGGTTTCAACATTAAGTATGTATTTGTAGCGATGATAGCGCAGTGGTTAGCGTGGTCGGTTCTCGCGTCGAAGGACGCGGGTTCAAATCCCAACAACGAGCTTGAGCTGCCTTTGAAGAAATACATCGTGAGGAAACCATAGTGTGGTGGTAGGGTATTTTCTAGTACCCGGCTGGCTAGCTACCACCCTCAAGTTGAAAATCTGCCGCCAAGCCCCTAACGGTGTGTTCCGGCAACCTTACTTGAGAGCCAGTTCCATTCCAGGCTTGGTGTGTTTACCATCTTCGACCACACCGTCACTTAACATCAGGTGAGCTGTGGTCAAACACCTAACCTGTCAAGTATAAAAAAATGGACACGACTAGCTAGAAAAAATACCCGATAAGTAGGTGCAACTTAGGTTGAAAGAACAAAAAGTAGTTAAAACTACTACAAAATAAGATCGTCAGCATAGGTACTCAGCATTATTAAAAAGTTAGTTATTAGTACTTACAATCAATATGAGTGTTATCGAATTCATTGACACAATTTTGAGGCTTCAATAACTTTAATTCATATTGTCAATAGTTTATGTGATTTTAAATTTGCGACTAGAGTAGGTAAAAGGAAAACACAAAAATCAAAACACCAAAACTCTAGCAATGGAAACGCAAATTATTAAAAAAATAGATCAAAAACTGACTCGATTAGGTAGGTACTACTGTAGAAACACGCTCTAAAAATAAAAATCTCTTCTGTAATTGTTATGTACAAACCATTTGATAGGTAGGTATGTATCGTTTGTCAAATTATGATAAATAATTTAGAAGTTACGAGGGAACAGATAGAAATACATAATTACATAGGTACATACCTACACACATACCGGTCAAAATCATAATCCTTCCTTTTGGCTTCGCCGTTGTTGGGTAAAAATCTAATGACAATGCAGTTTTGTTGTTTACCTCAGACATTTTTTCTTAAAATCAAAGCCATTTACTTCAATGTTCACAAAAATGTAGGTAATTACTTCCATCGGGGTCATGACCTCACGAGTCGCTGCCTGTCGATGGCAGCAAATTATTATTAAGTCAAACGTTGCGACACCGGTTCATCGCTATAGTCTCTAAATCCATTACATTAAAGTTGATAATTGATGACCTATTATGCGATGCGATCAATCTTTTTTTTTTGCAAGTATAGCTAATTCCAGCTACTATTTAGGGTAAGAAAATCTGGAAATCTAGTAACTTATCGGGGCAGGTTTAACTATGTGGTGGTGCGGTCGGCAACACTGGTTCTAAGTAGATATTATTATGTAGGTATTTATTCTACACTCAAAGTGCTTACTTATTTCGGAGTGGTTACTATGGACCTACCTAATTGTTAGATAATGTTGGAGATTAAAAGCCTAGTAGTGGGTATCAATATCAAAAGGTAAGTAACCTACCTACGTATGTAGGTATGTATCTACGTAAAATATTAAAATTTGTGTCAACTAGCCATAGTAAAGAAATACCTATCAGGATTGTGACTCGGCTCTCCCGTTGAAAAAAATTCCTACCTTTAGCCATCAGTTCGTCACTGCAGCGCTAACAGCGCATTCGCAACTAGCTCATAAGTACCAAACTTGAGGCGTGCGCGTGTAGGCACAGAACAGATAATAATACTTGTAGGTATAACTCGCACTCTGAATTGTTTGTATGAAGTTAAAAACTGTAAACAATTTGTCTCTGCAGAATTTGTCCATAATTTTTATTACTTTTTTTAAATAAAGATTACATTATTACTTTGGTTTGGAGATTTTTAGAGATTCCTGCCGGTTAAATTTGATTTTAGTGCAATCAGTTCACTGTTTTTCGTGCAAAGAAATGACATTGATAATAATAGTAATATGAATCATCTGCGGCTTCCTAGCGTATGGCTACTTACTGTATTTTGTGGCGTAGTAGGTAGGTACATAGCAAGCGACCGTTTGTTTTGGACATTTTCACGAACGATCGAGTTCGGAGGCCGATGCAGCTTAGGTAACCTATGTACCTATTACCTATCCAATCCAGCGGCCCGGGTACTCTCGGTCGAGGAGCTGTCTCGCACGGCGCGAATAATGTGCCGGCGCCCCGTCATGCTGATAATACATATTGCGCAATGAAGCAAGAGGCACGTCTTCTAAAAGTACGGGTAAAGTCTCACTTAAGAAATTTTCGTAGGTTTCGCTATTTAACCTATCTAAAAACACTGGTCCCAACAGAGCGTTATTGACGATTCCCGTCCACACGTTCACTGTAAACCGATGCTGATAATTGTGAGGCCTAGGTTCGTGGGGGTTCGTGTAACACCACAAGTGTTCATTACGGGTATTGAATAGACCCACCCGGCCAAATGTCGCTTCATCCGTGAATAAAATCGACGGCCTCTCGTTGAGAACCCATTGGCAAAAGTTCACTCTAGCTGGTTTGTCTGCCTCGGTCAACTCCTGAACTCGGTGCAGGTGAAATGGGTATTTTCCGTCATTGTGTATCACATTCCATGCGAACCACTGGGACACATTAAAACGCCGAGCTGCGTCATTTGTACTAGCGGCTGGATTGTCCTCGAAGAAGTCCAAGATGGCATTTTGCGTCTGGACACTGTGTATTGTGAAATCCTGGACGGAATTGCCCGTAATCGCGTAACCGCTGTGTAGCCCCCAACATTGTGCTGCGGGAAGGTGTCGGCCAATTGGGAAAGATCCTGGCGTACTCACGGCAGGCTTCGGCCACATTATCGTTGCAGCGAGCGAGAACACGCACCATTTCCGTGTACTGAACATTTGAGTATTCGTACGGCATTGTCAATAAAGCAATCGAACCGACTCACGCGCGTATCGATTCGCCACTGACTCCCGACGTAGATTTTTTGCGTAGGTACGAGATTAGTCGCCCCCCGCACCGCAACCCCATTCTTTAGCCTAGATTGACGTCATGGGGCAAGCTGTAGGTAACATCACAGAGTGCGCGCGCGCTTTTTGCATAGAGTTAATTTTGTTTAGACCGGACAGATATTATTTTTTTATTATTGTATGGAAAAAAATAAACAGGAATTTTTAAAAAAAGTAGAACGAAAGTTGTTGTATTGGATGTACTGAATATGCCCTTAAAAGGATGCTGACTGATTACCAATAACCCTGTATAAATACTTGACACTGGCAAATGCTAAAACGCGACGCCAAAACAAAAAAAAAAAAAAAAACTTTTTTTTGTAAATACATACAGAACACCCAGACATAGAACAAACATTTGTTTATTCACAAAATGTTTGCCCTGAGTGGAAATCGAACCCACGCCCTACAGCTCTCAAGGCAGATATACTATCAAAATAATTATTGATTTCACAAAAGAAAATACCAAAACCAAAACAAAAGGAAATGACATTGACAGCAACATAATTATACAGTTGTCAAACGCGTTATAAAGGAATCTGTTCACGGTCAGCCTTTAATTTTTTTTACCAAGACTACAGAATGTATGGACACCGCGTAGCCTTACGCACCGAGCTAGCGCAAGACATCACTACCAAACGAGTTTTGGCGGGAACGCGGGAGGAGTCGTGGCGCCCCGTTGTATTTTTTCCAAAACTAGTGTTTTGTCACGTGTTTATGCATAAAAATGGTGGTATTTTATTCATAAAGTGTCGAATCACAAGCGCGAGTGTAGGTAAATGATATAATGTGGTGAAACATGACTTTTCGTGTTGCTTCCAAAACTCCATCGAA
Organism: Biston betularia; assembly: GCA_905404145.2. Classification (NCBI taxonomy): domain Eukaryota; kingdom Metazoa; phylum Arthropoda; class Insecta; order Lepidoptera; family Geometridae; genus Biston; species Biston betularia. The sequence continues at coordinate 3,199,792 of FR989891.1, forward strand.
GGTTTATAGTAAAGTCACCACTACTTTACTAAAGCATGACTGGACTTTGACTATAACTTTAGCTACGAGGACACTTATTAAAGTTTTGAAACTTGAAAATATATAAATACTTGACACTGGCAAATGCTAAAACGCGACGCCAAAACCAAAGAAAAAAAACGAAGTTTTGGCGGGAACGCGGAAAGAATCGAGTCGTCCCGTTGTATTTTTTTTTTCAAAGAAAAAATAACAGTTTAACAAGCTTGTCAAACATAAAAAAACTTACCTTATTAACTACGAGGAACTTGGTAATGGTGTCTCCATTAGGGAAGGCCACGTCGCCAGCCTCCCGGACCGCGTCGGGCAGCACGGTACGCACCTCCTGTGCTATGACGCCGGTGTCCAGCGCGGGTCGCGGGCCGAGTGGGTCGTAGCCCACTAGGCCGGAATGCTCCGCGAATGACGGGTCGTAGTTGAACCTGGACAGTCACATAATATCAGTTTAAGGTGGTTCGATTTCCACACAAATCTTTTTTTTTATTTATGGAGAACAATTTTACAGTGAAATCACAGCTACTGGCATTTATTTTGGCCTTTATTTGCGGTAAATCACAATTGCTTGAATAAAACTTGGGGAGGGCGAGGGGTACAAAAAAATCATGAAATTCGTGTGACGTAGTTTATGGATGGTCCCTAGTGAACTAAGCATCAAAAAATATCTAGTCATAGCATAGATGGCACCACCCTCTGTGCATGTTTCGCACCATTTTGGCTTGGCGTTTTCTACTTTAAAGTAGTGCAGCATAAGATCAAGAGATGGCGCTTTTTTCAACGAATTCCAGTTCCTTCATGGATACGCTAGTTGTAATTATGGTGATAGTAGATACTTACTTTACCACTCTGATACTCTGGACATTTTTCAGTTGCTGTGCTGTGTCCAACTCCTCGATATTGTGTTTTGCTCTCGCATCAGATGGGTGAAGTATTTGCCCCATCACCTTGAGGTTACCTACAATGCAATATGTTTAGGTTACACACAGAAATCTGATTTTAGAGTTCCGTACAAGCTATTCTTTGAACTGCCTTGGTAGCATTTGGAGATGTACTTCTGGAGCAGTAGGGCTTGTGTTCGAGTCCCACCCAGAACAAATAATTTTGTGTCAAATTTATATTTGAGTGTCGATCTATAATCTGGTTTCCAAAGTTTTTTTTTTATGTGAAAAATAATGAGACGAACGAGACGCTCTGCTGATGGTAAGAGATAACGCCTGTCCATGACCATTGCAGCGATACACAGAACTTTGAGTAACAAAACAAAGTCATCATCGCTGCTTTGGCGCTCATTACTTTAAAGACTTCGATGGTTAGTCTCAACAGCCCAGTAACTTCGCTAGCTGCAGTACTCTTCAATTTTTTTTATACTTGCGGTTTACCTAGGGTTCGTTATACTCAAATATAAGCGCAATTCTGAAATTGTAAAAAATATTAGTTGTTTTATAAAAAGATTCGTTGACCCTTGAACAAATTTAATATTAGCAGATGTTTTTTTTGCGTAATAAAAGAGCACAATGATTCCCTTTCGGCATAGTATACCTCATGCTTTTAACCCTATAGACGGCTGGACTCACCGTTGACGACGCACGACTCGTCCGGCCTGTCGGTATTTATCCCGACTCGTCCATTGAAATGGACGCTGTTTTCCGACACGCCTCGCTGCCACCAACTCTCAGGGCAGTCAGATTCAAACTGGCCTGGGTTTGATGCCTGTCAAAGAAATTTATTATAAGTATGTATATACAAAATATCGATAAAGTATATTATTCTGTAAGTGAGTTTTTAAATGACAAAATGAAATACAATTAATGACCAATTGTAGCTGCGTACATCAAAAAATTAACGTAAAATGACAATGAACCCAAAAGCTGAAGGACTCACCCGCCGATATTGGTGCACAACACTTATTTTGAATTTATTTCGTAAAACAAAGCGCGCGCGCAGTTCTTTTCGCCGGTGATCGATTTTGACAGCTGACAGGCGCGCGAGGGCGGCGCCACTAGCGCCTGGATGGCGCGGCGCGGTTTGGCGGGTGATTTAAATGTCTTTGCCCCTAACACCAATTTTTTATAATGCTATTTTTACAACTTGATATAATTAATTAATTAGACTTAAGTTTTCATAAATATTTGCATGCCATGGTGCTAGAGCATGGTGATTCTATAAAACCTATGACTTTTATTTGGAATATTTGAATTGGAATTTTTTGACTTAGGTCACCTACCCTGACAATTATTCTGTCACTAGCGTGTGCAGCGATGATGTAGTCGGCGTGCGCTGTGTGGGCTCGCAGGGCGACCACCAGCTGGAAGTGCCGCTGGTCGGGATTTGGTCGTCCTTTCTTGCGCATGTTGTTGTTGGTCGTTTCGGCGAAATGTAAACGACCAACGGTGATCTTTGTTCCTTCCCGACGGAGTTCCACTCTGTAACGTAGTTCAAAATTATGCATTAAGTTCATAGAGCTAGACAAATTACTAGCTGCGCCCCGCAGTGTTACCCGCTACATGTTTTCGGGATAAAAAGTAGCCTGTCTTAATCTAGGGCGTCAGCTACCTGCGTACCAAATTTCATCCAAATCCGTTCAGTAGTTGTTGCGTGAAAGACTAACAAACAACCATCCAAACTTTCACATTTATAATACTAGCTGCGCCCCGCGGCGTTACCCGCTACATGTTTTCGGGACAAAAAATAGCTTATGTGTTAATCCAGGGTCTCAGCTACAAAATACCAAATTTCATCCAAGTCTGTTGAGTAGTAATTGCGTGTAACAAACATCCATCCATCCATCCAAACTTTCACATTTTTAATATTAGTGAGATGGGTTAAAAATATGACTTCTTTATATTTTGTAACAGTGATAGTACAGCGGTTAGTGCGGTCGGTTCTCGAGTTGAAGGGCGTGGGTTTGTACCCCAACAATGAGCTTGAGCTGCCGGTGAAAACATCGTGAGGAAACCATAGCATGGTGGTAGGGTACTTTCTAGTACTCGGCTGGCTAGCTACCACCCTCAAGTTGAAAATCTGCCGCCAAGCATCTAACAGTGTGTTCCGGCAGCCTCACTTGAGAGCCAGTTCCATTCCAGGCTAGGTGTGCTTTACCATCTTCGACCACACCTTCACTTAACATCAGGTGAGCTGTGGTCAAACACCAAGCCTGTCAACCCAAAAAAAAAAACCAGAGTATTTTCTTGTACTCGACTCTAATTGAAAATCTGTCGCCAAGCACCTAAAACGGTGTGTTCCAGAAGCCTCACTTGAGAGTCAGTTCCATTCCAGGCTAGGTGTGTTTACCATCTTCGACTACAAGATTACTTACCAAAACTATAAAAAAAAAATTGCAGTTGGAAAAATTGACTTACGGAACTGGATGAAATGGTTTCTTTGTTCTATCCGATTGACTTTGTTCTACCCTCACTTCTTGAGTTGGATCTTCGGCCTGAGACCAGGAAAGTTCACTTAATTTTTACCTTTTTTAAAAACTAAACATTTACTATGGTAACTGACTGGCGTGGAATTGAGCGCGGCCCGCAGTGCGAAGCAAGACGATGCCGCGCGCGCGTTGTATTTAACTTTGTCTCCTTGATGAAGGCCACCGGAAGTCGGTATGTAAAGTTTTTTTTTTGTATTTATTTTATATTTTTTACTGATAGTAAACTTTATTTTATGAAACTAATTTGAATATTTTGGTTTTCTATGCAGTAGTGCATTTTTAATACGTTTTCAAACTTTTTATAGTTATGACGTCATGAGGTAGGCTGAATATGTAAAACATGCATTAGCCATGTAAAAAAAACAACTCGACGTAGTAATGTAAGTATAGTAAGTAAGTATGGAGGTAACAAGTATAACGGCAACCGTTGACTTCGAAGAATCCTTATACAGCCGACGACGTGATATCATTAGAGGTAAATTGAAAGTCAAGTTTATTTTATGTTTTGTATTAAAATAAACCCCGTCTCATATTTTAAAGAGTTTTAAACGTGAAAATTATGTACAGGAATGTAATATTTCGAAATGGTTTTGGAATCAACAAAGTGTTTTTTTTCTTTACATACCGAATTGGCCGAAACTACACTCGAAGTATCTGATAAGATCTTACTTCAAAATACAAGTTCGCTTAGTCTAAATTGTAACGATGCTTTACGGCTTGGCTCGCGTAATCCATTCCAAAAGGGTCATTTGAAAAAAGTACTTTTGTTTTTTTTTTATAACATTTTTTACTGTGGTCTTTGACGTGGTCGGACGGACAGAAAGACAAGAAAGAATAACAGATGCGAATAGAATGAGACTGAACCTGTAACGGTTCAAATACATGTTCACATTATATTAATATTATTGATAAATATTAGTGAATAAAAATTAAAAATGAATTGGAAAATTTACTACGTTTGGAAAACTGTCCATCTTCGTAAATTTTGGGGGTTGCTGTAACGGTTCAGATACCCGTTAACATTCACAAATATTTTATATATACACCAATATATATACCAATAATATTAATATAATGTTAACGGGTATCCGAACCGTCACTCTCGGCTTTGTAACGCTCGTTCGGGTCGGCTCTCGTCGTCTAAGGGAGCGAGAGAGATATAGTCAACTGCTATACTCGCTCGGTGACCGTTACAATTTTGAACGATCCTTTATCCCAAACAGTGAGCATTTTTTTGTTTGAAAGTTGAATTAGTCGGGAGTGTTCTTCGCTATGTTTGATGAAAATCGGTCCAAGATGGCCGCCGCCACAAAATGGCGGATTAGACATATTTTTTCACAACCCCTCCACAGGGGTATGAGACTTGACTAGTAGAATACTATACACTATGATACATTTTTTTTTTTGATAATTTGCCCCTTCGGGCAGGCTAAAGCTATAAAGCCATACTGCCTTGTCTTAAGTGTTATTTCTGCTGTATCTTTGGTATAGCTATCGTCAAAGTCGTCTTAGTCAAGTCCAGTTCGTGTCAGTTAAGTTCAGTCATGCTTTAGTAAAGTAGTGGCGACTTTACTATAAAGCTTCGATGGAGTTTTGGAAGCAACACAAAAACTCATGTTTCACCACATAATATCATTTTCCCACACTCGCGCTTGTAATTCGGCACTTTATGAATAAAACACCACCATTTTTATGCATAAACACTCGACAAAACACTAGTTTTGGAAAAAAATACAACGGAGCGACACGACTTTTCCCGCGTTCCCGCCGAAAACCCCACACTATGATACATTTCAAATTCAAGATGGCCGCCACCACAAAATGGCGAATTACATATCGTTTTTTATGTGACTTGATCGAAACTATCGAAAGTGAACTTAAACTATGATTCAAGAAAGTCTATTCAGCTGTTTAAAGATAAACAGCTCTTATGTATGTGAATATTTACCACGAATCGATTCGGAATTTAGTTTTTATGTATATTACTGGTGTCGGGAGTTTTTTAAACTTCAAATTTATACTTGTTTTGTAAGCAAAACGTCACATTACCTTAACTCCGTAGAAATGGAGACAGAAATTGCTGACTTTCTTAAAGCCTTCACTGGTCTTCACGTAGTGAGGGTCACCTTGCATATGGATCTGGCATGTCACCTGTCAGAATGGAGACAATGTAATTATGTAGAAAGTAATGAGCCAAACGAGACGCTCTCCTGTTTGTAAGAGATAACGCCTGTCCATGACCATTGCAGCGATACACAGAACTTTGAGTAACAAAACAAAGTCCATGGCATCGCTGCTTTGGCGCTCATTACTTTGAGACTTTCGATGGTTAGTCTCAACAGCACAGTAATTTCGCTAGCTGCAGTACCCTTCAAACCGGAACACAGTAATGTTTACACACTACTGCTTTGCGGCAGAATAACTGGTACTGCGGTGGTACCTACCTAGACGACCTCATGCTAAGGAGATCTACCAGCAAGTATTAACAATATAAATTTACAAGGTCCAGTGGAATTTGAAAAATATGTATTTGAAGAAATTATTGTCATCGCGCTGCGCCCGAAAAATACTAACTTTCTTTTAGTTATATATACGTATTAGTCTGAAACCTCCTCACCTCCAGCCTTTCCCCGTAGAGTGCGATAGGGACAAAGGCAGCTCAGGCCGATATATTTACTAAATTTTTGACTAAATTGAGGTGTTTATTCCTCTAAAAATTGAGCCTATCCCATATTTTGAAGAAGAACGTGTTTTTCAAATTTGTTACATAATCGTCTGATCATTTATTTATTAAACAAAATAAAATAAAAAATCTTAAATTAATACTATTTACAAAATTTATACAAAAAAAAAGACGTGTGGCACTCGGGGAATGCCGCGGTAAAGCTATTGCATAGCATTTTTACGCCGATACAACCAATGCCACCTAGATGCGAGTTGCTGAACTAAAGAGACAAGCGTGATATTTCAAAAAAGTCATTAAAAGTTCTGCTATTCATCGATAGATGGCAAAACTAAAAAGTATCACCGCTGTGCCGGTGGGAGTGGGGGGTGTTAGGTTATTTTCGTTACGGAATTTCTGGATTCGGTCTCCACGCCAAGGCCCGCGATAGAAGCTATGCAATAGACTAAAGTCCGTCAGAGGAGGGATATGTGGCCAGAATGCTGGCAGCATTGCCACGCTGTAATGCTAAGCTTTTGACTAAAGTAGATACCAGCATTCTGGTCACCTGAAGCCTCCTCTAAACGTTTGGCCAGGTCCCGATACAGTTCGAGAGCGTCCGGCCCCCACGGACCTAATCGGTCCGTATTATTTATGTTGATATAAAAGGGCCATTGATTACAAATTTTTGAGTAATGTTTTCTTATGTAATTAATTGGAGAAAAAAAAAGAAATGACAGGGACGTAGCTTTAGCAGATCTTGATATATATTACAAGATTGTTTGAACTATTTATTGCAGAATTAATTTTGAGCAAGTTTTGTGTGATACATACCTGAAAATGATTTTTCTTCTGGCACACGAATGCTTCGTCTATCTGTGAATAGTTGAAGCCTTTGTCTGCGCCCACCACGTACGAAGGTGGTTGTCTGAAAGAAATAAGAACATGTCTTTGATAAAAAGTTATACCTACGGATAAAAAAATAAACCTATTAAATATAGGATATAAAATTTAAAAAAAAATAGGAAAAAAGGAAATATAGGAAAAATATATAAAAAAAAGGAATATAGGATATTAAAAAGTATTTATGTATTCTATCAGTTATCTGACTCCCATAGTACAAACTCTGCTTAGTTTGGGGTCAGATGGCGCTGTGTGTATATTCCTACGATATTTATTTATTTTATTTATTTATTTATATAAACAAAAATAAAAATAAATAAATAAATATCGTAGGACATTACACACAGCGCCATCTGACCCCAAACTAAGCAAAGCTTGTACTATGGGAGTCAGATAACTGATAGAATACTTAAATATATATTTTTTTTGTAAATACATACTTATAATACATTCAATACACCCAGGCACAGAACAAACATTTGGTTTTATAGCACAAAATGCTTGTCCTGGGTGGGAATCGAACCCACGCCCCACAGTTCTTGAAGCAGACATGCCACCAATGAGCCAACAACCGGACCGGTAAACCTATATATGTATAAATAAACAATAATATTCCTAAAGACAGCCCCGTTGGCTCATTGGTAGTATCAAGGCAGATGCCTTGAGAGCTGTAGGGCGTGGGTTCGATTCCCACTCAGGGCAAACATTTTGAGATTAAACAAATGTTTGTTCTGTGTCTGGGTGTTCTGTATGTATTTACAAAAAAAAACGTATGTATGTATTCTATCAGTTATCTGACTTCCATCACACAAGCTTTGCATAGTTTGGGACGAGATGGCGCTGTGTGTATAGTCCTACGATATTTATTTTATTTTATGCTTATAATAGTTGCCCATAATTCTACCTAAGAATTACTTGTATTTCTCAGTTAAGTGAATTTGTGATTCTTTATGAGAAACAAATATCTTAAACCATAACCTTTTTTTGAAAAGAAACCAATTTTTTTAATGTAATAGTAATGAGATGAACGAGACGCTCGCCTGATGGTAAGAGATAACGCCTGTCCATGACCATTGCAGCGATACACAGAACTTTGTCTAGCAAAACAAAGCCCAGAGCATAGCTGCTTTGGCGCTCATTACTTTTTTCGCATTACTACATACACACGTTACACGCGTTACACGTAGCGTTACGCGTTTATGACGAATGTGGAATCAAACCGCTTCGTTCGATTGTCAGCAGGGTAAGTAAGTGTTTGACCACAGCTCTCCTGATGCTAAGTGACGGTGTAGTCGAAAATAGTGAACTGAATTATTTATTTAATGGTCTCCTTTGTTGAAGTGGTACTTACAACGGCTTTAAATTGCAGTCTAGAAGCGAATGCCAGGTGGGCTGCTGGAAGGCGGAAAACCTGATGCACTGCAGAGGCACGTCGTCGCCCGCTTCGGAGCCCTCTACGGACGGGGGTGCAGCTCGCGCCGCCGCCGACTCCGGGGACAGTGCCGCTGCACAAGAAAAGAACAAATATTAAGGTCAAGCACGGATATTCGGAGGTTTTGTAGCGCGATTGCCAGTCGAGCCGAACATGATTAGATATTCGGTCGCCAAACAGTAGTGTGTAAACATTACTGTGTTCAGGTTTAAAGGGTACCTACTCTATTTAACCTTTGAAACTTAAAACAATTGACACTGGCAAATGCTCAAAATGAGACGCTAAAACCAAAGAAAAAAAACGACATCAATCGAGTTGTCAGTTCTTGTTGCTTGAAAAGAGAATAACGATCGCGCAGGAGTTTTGGCGGGAACGCGGAAAGAGTCGTGTCGCCCCGTTGTATTTTTTTCCAAAACTAGTGTTTTGTCGAGTTTTTATGCATAAAAATGGTCGTGTTTTATTCATAAAGTGTCGAATCACAAGCGCGAGTGTGGGAAATTGATATAATGTGGTGAAACATGACTTTTCGTGTTGCTTCCAAAACTCCATCGAAGCTTTATAGTAAAGTCGCCACTACTTTACTAAAGCATGACTGGACTTGACTGACACGGACTGTACTTAACCACGACTGGACTTTGACTATAACTTTAGCTACGAGGACACTTATTTAACTTTTGAAACTTGAAAATATATAAATACTTGACACTGGCAAATGCTCAAAACGCGACGCCAAAAGCAAAGAAAAAAAAACTGAGACACTGGGTAAGTGGAATACCTTTATAAGTGAGACAAATTTGCAGGTCTCACTTAACCAGGTTTCACTGTACTTTGAGTTACATCTTTTTTTTTATCGAGCGAGATGTTTGAGCTTGCTAAACAATTAATGTTAAAACTTAGTCGGAATATATAGTAAGTACCTGGTTCACATTTAACATTGTGTGATTCTTCGTGTTTTCTTCTCTTTGGGTTGGGCTCCTGAAGGCTGGTGTACACGGGGGTCATACCTTCGTGGCCGATTGCAACCAACTGTGGGCTGGTGAAGACAAATGATAAGCTATGATGCGATGATAGCTCAGTGGTTAGCGCGGTCGGTTCGCATGCCGAAGGGCGTGGGTTCAAACCCCAAGAATGAGCTTGAGCTGCCGGTGAAGGAAAAACATCGTGAGGAAACCAAAGCATGGTGGTAGGGTACTTTCTAGTAGGTACTCGGCTGGCTAGCTACCACCCTCAAGTTGAAAATCTGCCGCCAAGCATCTAACGGTGTGTTCCGGCAGCCTCACTTGAGAGCCAGTTGCATTCCAGGCTAGGTGTGCTTTACCATCTTCGGCCACACCTTCACTTGACGTCAGGTGAGCTGTGGTCAAACACCTAGCCTGTCAAACATTAAAAAAAAAAAAAACTTTTGTTGTTTGTAGTGTTATTTTAATTCATCATCATCCACAGCCTTCTTTATCCCACTGCTGGGTATAGGCCTCTCTCTTTTTATGCCATCTGCCTCGGTCCTGTGCCAATCTGGTACAGGTTCGACCCGCGACGGTGACAATATCGTCGACCCATTCGTTATTATTAATTTATTTTAAGTTTATGTCGGACTAGCTGCGTCCCGCGGTGTTACCCGTTACATGTTTTAGGGATAAAAAGTAGCCTATGTGTTAATCCAGGGTATCAGCTACCTCCATACCAAATTTCATCCAAATCTGGTCAGTAGTTTTAGTGTGAAAAAGTAACAATCATCCATCCATCCATCCAAATATAGTTTTAGATATTAGAATTATAAGTTTATTACACACCAAAACCAAACACAACATACTAAAAAAATATGAAACATAAAAATATGTGGTATTTAACGGCGGTCTTATCGTCTAGAGCGATTTCCAACAGACAACCTTTGGATGGAAAGAAACAATTAATATATTAAATTGTGAATTTATTTTGAAATGATTTAACATTAAAGTGTAACTGTAATTACTAATTTTGCAATAAATTAAAATATTATGTCTAGATTTTTTAATGTATGTTTTATGTGGAAATGTGGAACGAGATATATACGAGAACAGATCAATAACAAGATATTAAGGAATATTGCGGTAATTTTTTTAAAATAAATGCAATTTTAATTTAAATTCCCACCACTGTTGTATATAACCATAACGCGAAAATTCACTAAATATATACCTGGAACCAAAATGAACTTCCGCGAAGTAACGCCTGAATCAATCAAAATTTTCCACGCTCATACCTGATCATGCCTTGTTCCAATCCAAGCTGTGGATATCTGTTCTGGTACATGCCTTCCAGATCCAGGTCATGACGTACCGACCTGATGCCCAACTCCACTATGTTTGGATCCTGGAATGATAGATAGATAGAATTCTTTATTGTGCACACCATAAACAGACAAAAGAACCTTAAAAACTACCACAAGTTAATAGAAAAACAGATATTCTACTCTGTATTCTATTTCAAACTTAAAGATAATTGAATTACTAGTAAGTAATAATAATATAATTTATGTGTGCGAGTGTGCTTTGCTCTATTGGGGCCGGTCTATCATCACGGACAGGACTATTGTCGCCAATAAGCCTGATATCGTGGTGGTCGACCGAGCCCAACGCCGGGCAGTGCTCGTCGACATCACCATCATGACGAGAATCTCGTGAAGGCCGAGAAGGACAAGCTTAGCAAGTACCTTGACTTGGCTCACGAGATAGCTGCCATGTGGGATGTTGATTCCACGATCATTGTCCCGATAGTTGTCACGGTAAACGGTCTTATAGCGAAGAGCCTCGACCAACATCTCAAGAGACTCTCGCTAGACTTCGTTACGGAATTTCTGGATTCGGTCTCTACGCTCAAGGCCCGCGATAGAAGCTATGCAATAGCTTAATAAATAAAAAAACAATATTGACCTGTGGTAATACCACCACGTCATTCAGATTGCTCCTCAGGACGTCGTCGTTCTTCAACTCCTCGTATATATACTCCCCGTTCTGGGTAAGGATCTCGTGTGGTGGCAGGTGCTCGTGGACCAGCATGTAGTCTGAGTTGAGCACTGGGGGGACCGATATGGCAGACATCTGGGCTTCGGACGGGCTGTACGGGTTTTCAGAGCCGGAGTCCGGCGGGCTCTCCGGTAGCTGGTGACCTCTGAAAGAAATTAGTACCGCGTATTAGCAAGCTGAAGTTGCAATAGGCTAGACATATCTGTCGCAGAACTGATAACTGCTGGGGTAGACGTGTTCTAGAGTGTAGACCGCTAATTGGCAAGCGTAGTGTAGGCCGCCCTTGGACTCGATGGAGTGACGATATAATTATGTAGGACAGCTGGTGGTGGATGGAAGCGAAAAGCCGAAGATAGGGCTGAGTGGCGTGTCTTGGGAGAGGCTTATGTCCAACTGTGGACTTCGATTGGCTGATGATGGTGATGAAGACATTTTATTTTTGTTTTTGGCATCGCACTACCAAATACAGATTAAGATAGAATATTGTAAAATATTTTCACAGTGTCATCTGACCCCAAACTAAGCAAAGTTTGTACTATGGAAGTCAGATAACTGATAGAATACCTAAATACTTTTTGTTGTAAATACATACTTATAATAAATACAGAACACCCAGACACAGAACAAACATTAGTTTATACCACAAAATGTTTGTCCTGGGTGTGAATCGAACCCATGCCCTTTAGCTCTTGAAGCAGACACACTACCAATGACCAGCCCTGTTGGTTCATTGGTAGTGTGTCTGCTTCGAGAGCTGAAGGGCGTGGGTTCGATTCCCACTCAGGACTAACATTTGTGTGACTAACATCGATGTTTGTTCTGTGTCTGGGTGTACTGTATGTATTATAAGTATGTATTTACAAAAAAAAAAGTATTTAAGTATTCTATCAGTAATCTGTCTTCCATAGCACAAGCTCTGCTTAGTTTGGGGTCAGATGGCGCTGTGTGTAATGTCCTGCGATATTTATTTTATTTATTTTATTTATTTTAATGAACCAACAGGACTGTCACGCAGTACATACTTATAATACATACAGAACACTGAGACACAGAACAAACACCTTCTGCGTGTGAACTGACCGCGCTAACCACTGAGCTATCATCGCTACAAATGTATGTATGCAGTATAGGTTCATACCCAGTCCTTCGGGGTTCCAGTGAGTGTGGAGTGTAGCAGCCCTCTCCGACAGGACCCATGTACGCTTCGAAGTCCAGCTCCTCGATAAATCCTGGACCTGGAACATGACAAGTTTCAATCAGCACAAGGTGGCAACAGTCTTCGCCCTGATGCCGACAATCGGAACCCTCTGCCTGCGAGATATTGCTAATAAATTAAAAATTTCGAAAACCCTTGACACCGGTAATGCATATAATACCAAATTTCGAATCGATCAATAGAATCGAATGGATCAACTCGCATACATAAAGGCTGTTTATTATTAAACATTGAATAGACTTTTGATCAAGTCACTTAAAAAAATATGTATTTCGCCATTTTGTGGTGGCGGCCATCTTGGATTTAAAATGCATCATAGTGTATAGTATTCTTCTAGTCAAGCCCTTTCATTTCATACCCATATTGAGGAAGTTGTGAAAAAATATGTAATCCGCTTTTTTGTGGCGACTGCCATCTTGGACCGATTTTCATCAAACATACCTAAAACCCTCCTGAATAAAAAAAAAACAAAATCGGTTCATCCGTTCGGGAGCTACAATGCCACAGATAGGTCAAACTTATAACACCCCGTCGTTTTTGCGTCGAGGGTTACAAAAAGTACACAGAAAGTACTAGAACTGCCACAAGGCTGCATGAAGCTGCATCGCTATCCATGTCACCGCATCACCTAGAATGCTTCTCATCATCAATGCCATTAAGCATTCCACCCAACTCACTGGAGCTACTATGCCAGCGGGCCAGCCTCGCTCCGGTACTTCATGGAGCTGGGTTGGCTTGGGTTGGTCGCTGGGGTGAAGATATAATCTGGGTCTGCAAGTCGAGAGTAAATCAGTATCTTCTAGGTAAGCGTGTTCCATCGTAGATCGCATCTTCCCTTAACATCAGGTGATGATCAAACGCGAGCCTATTCATCACAAATAAATTACTTTACAAACAAAAAAATCGGCTGTTTTCGACCTATACGATGCTACTGACAGATAAACAGATTCACGCGCGCCCTCTTCTCTCTGAAACTGACTGAACCTGGAGATTTTCACAGAGTTGTTTTCTTTAACGTGGAAAACGGGCAGCTGCTGGAGCCGAGTGATGGAAGCCTTAAAAGTCTAAAAATATATTTTATTCTAACACCCCTCTATAAGAGGAAGAAGAGGGCATTAAGACTTGTGGTTATTTTAATTAGAATTTTTTAAAGTTTATGTCAATTTAGTTCTAGATATTAAGTAAAATTACGATTAAATTTTTAATTAATAAATTGTTGCCAAGTTAGTTAAATTTAAGTCATCATCACTGTTGTAACTGAAACGACTGTTAAGCGGAAATAAACTAAACATATACCTTGAATATTCAAAATGAACTTCGACAAAGTAACGTCTGAATCAAACAATTATACACCCTCTGTATGAGTCGTTAAAAAGAATCCATGCAAGCATTTAAACTCAAAGCACATCGCGATAAACATTCTACGTATTCCTAAATAATTTTAATCGCAAACAGTTTATGCTTCGAGCATTTATACTCGTAATTAACATGGAACACCCGCCGCTTACATTAAATAAACCTGGGGCACACCTGACAAATACACGGTTGCTAATAACGGAAGCGCATGCGTGCGAAAAAAAGTAAATTACTTGACAACTGCAATAAAAACGGGTTCCGTGAAAAAGTATCATTTTTTTTTACTTTAGAAATAGATAATTGATTGAACGCGTTACTTTGCTGAAGTTCATTTTGAGTGTTCAATATATATTTCAGTCGGACCGGCAAGCGCGGTGTAGGACGTCCCCCCACAAGGTGGACAGACGACCTAGTAAAGACCGCATAGGAACGCGCTGGATGCGAGTCGATTCCAACCGGTCTTTAGGGAAATCAATAGGGGAGGCCTATGTCCAGCAGTGGACGTCCTACGGCTGAAGTGATGATGATGATGAGTCGTTTCAGTTACAACAGTGATGACGATTTAAATTTAACTAACTTGACAACAATTTAAAAAACTTAGGTAGGTATATGAAACTTTACTTAATATCTAAAACTTATATTTGACATAAACTTAAAAACAAAAAACTAACTTAAACAAAATAGCGGACGCTTCGCGATTTCCCCTGCGTAGTTCTCGTTCCCGTAGGAATACACGGATAAAAAGTAGCCTATGTCACCTGGAGATAGTGTAGCTTCCCAACGGTGAAAGAACTTTTGAAATCGGTCTAGTAGTTTCGGAGCCTATTCAATACAAACAAACAAATCTTTCCTCATTATAATAGTATACATAGATAACCATAAGTCTTTGTAGCTTTGAACTATAGCCGTTTTATAATTTATCCATGGAACCTTAATATTACCAGCACATCTGGGGAAACGCTCGAGCGTTTTACGGATGACCAAACACGCCATACGCCCAGGGCTGGATTTCACACAATTATAAGAATTTTGTATATTGATACCCCAGCGCAGTCAACCGTCTGATTTTACTATTAACAGGAGCGCATTAAGGGGTGACAGGTGAGGAGAGACAATTCACCAATCGCCAGTATTAGAATGTCCTTTATACTCTGTCCATTATTTTAACCGCTTTTTGACAGCTCATACAAAGTTCGTCAACTTAACATAACTTTGTACAGCGTCTAGCAAAACAAATCTCACACAAATAATAGTTATTTGTTATATACAAGGGTGTAAAGTTGCTTTTTAACCGCGTGCTCAATTTTGATGACCGAGCAAGCGAAGGATTCTGAAATTAGAATCCTGAGCGTTAGCGAGGGAATCAAAAGAGCACGAGGTGAACAATCTTTGGATGAAAAGTTACGTGTTGCACTCGAGTGCAACACGTAACTTTTTCCTTTTAACTTCGAGTGCAACACGTAACTTTTCATCCCACCTCAGCGAGGAAACGACTAAATGCAAAAAAAATTTTGCAATCACAAGATACTTTTATTTCAGTTTAGGTATTAAGTACTACATTAACAATGTTATGACGTGAAAAAAAAAATGCGCGCGCAAAGCAAATTAAAAAAAGGTACACCAAGGAGGTTCCGAGTCTGAGTTTTAACCAATTTAAAAAAGGTGGATGATAAATTCCGCACCATGGAGGTAGAAGTAAATAGGTTTAATGATGTTTTGAATTCACAAATTTAGTGCACAACGATGTTCTAAATTCCAATTTACTTTACAAGGCTGCGTTAACTTGAGAGCAATTTTTATTAAACCTGAAATTACCTTTTTTAATTTATAAGCAAAAAAAAAAAACATGCAAACTAAACCATTCATAGATTGGAAATCAAAATTATTAGTAACATAATAGAAGGGTGTAGTCGTGTTCAGTGAAGCAAGTGATTTGTCATTAATAGGGGTGAATAGAGGGTGGGGGCAGGTGGAAAACGATTTGAAGGTAAAATTAGGGATGCGTGTAGGTAAATACTTTCACCGGTTAAACAAATGGACAACACTTTATTAGTGACATAAAAACAATATATAAACATGAAAAAATATTTAAACGTCCAAATATATTAACATCCGATATAATCAAACGTGAGTCCCGTATTTTAATAAAACAAAAGTGGGTCAAAACTACGTCGGTTTACAAAAAAAAAATCTGCTCTAAAAATGTCAAAATGTAAATTTATTTATTTATTCAGTCAATTAACACCGCGCATTTTACAAATTACACTAAAGGCAACATTAAAAAGAACTTATTTAAGCTATGAACAAAATAGAAATCAAAATATCAAAACAGAGAAACATTAAATAACTAGGAAAAATAATAATAATTAAAAATAAGGAAGAAAACAATTAAAAAATATATAAGTATATTAATGTAATTATTTATAAATACTAGATTGCCTAATTGAGGTTGTGTCACAGTATTTGAGGCAATCGGCCATTGTATAAATACTTAAGGTGGTTCGATTTCCATACAAATAATTTTTTCCATTTATGGACAAATGGAGTATAATTTTACAGTGAAATCACAGCTACTGGCATTTAGTTTGGTCTTTATTTGCGGAAAAATCACAATTGCTTGTACTTAACAAAACAATAGATTATGCTAACAATCTACTGTTTTATTTAAGCAATTGTGATTTACCGCAAATAAAGACCAAAATAAATGCCAGTAGCTGTGATTTCACTATAAAATTACGCTCCATTTGTCCATAAATGGTAAAAATTTATTTGAATGGATATCGAACCACCTTAAGAGTTTTGGCGGGAACGCGGAAAGAGTCTTGTCGCCCCGTTGTATTTTTTTCCAAAACTAGTGTTTGTCGAGTGTTTATGCATAAAAATGGTAGTGTTTTATTCATATAGTGCCGAATTACAAGCGCGAGTGTGGGAAAATGATATAATGTGGTGAAATATGATTTTTCGGGATGCTTCCAAAACTCCATCCAAGCTTACAGTAAAGTCGCCGCTACTTTACTAAAGCATGACTGGACTTGACTGACACGGACTGGTGTTGACCAAGACTGGACTTCCGACTATAACTATAGCTACAAGGCAACTTATTTAACTTATGAAACTTGAAAATACAAAACACCAAAATTAAAGAAGAAGACGCATCTTTGAGAAAATTATGTTTTATTTTTGTTTTCATTGACATTTTCATTGTTTTGACATTTGTTATGATTTTGATATTGATTTTGATTTTGATATGAACGGCAAAATTACGTGTAACTTTGGCGTTATCAATAAATGTTTTGTATTTGAAGATAAAATTATTTTCCATATTCGTCATGAAAATATCCACGAAATTCAGACGTCAGCCAAAATACCGAAATGTTATATCGGAACTATATATACCTACCTATAATTGTTATCGAGTAGAGATGAATTTCAGTACATAATGACGTCAGATTTCAGATTGCATGACAGGTGCTACGTGACTGATCTAATCGGCGTAAAAACTGACCGGGGATTCCATGCCATCAATTTTTTTTATTCATTGTTGATAGGCTATAAGTATACGGCCGATAAACCGCTGGGGTAGACGTGTTCTAGAGTGAGAACCGCGAATTAGAAAACGTAGCGTAGGACGCCCTGAGACTCGATGGAGTGACGATATACGTAGGACAGCTGGCGGTGGATGGAAGCGAAAGGCCGAAGATCGAGCGTGTCTTGGAAGAGGCATAAATGTCTAGCTTTGGATTATAAGACTGATGCTGATGATGATGAGGCTATAAGTTTGACCACAGCTCACCTGATGTTAAGTAACGGTGTGCTCGAAGCTGGTAAACATACCTAGCCTAAGGGTGCCTGGAAGAGATCGCTTTTAGCGATAAGGTCGCCAGTTGTAACACCTATTAATTAAGTTTATAGTATTCTATATATCTTTATTGTGTACAATAAAGAGTTAATCAATCAATCAATCTAGCCTGGAGGCTGCCAGAGCGCACCTTTTATGTACTTGGCGGCAGATTTTCAACTTTAGGGTGGTAGCTAGCCAGTCGAGTACTAGAGAGTATTCTACCACCATGCTATGGTTTCCTCACGATGTTTGTCGTCACCGGCAGCTCAAGCTCATTGTTGGTGTAAGAACCGACCGCGCTAACCACTGAGCTACCATCGCTACAAAAATTGATCTAACGATCTGACGCTTCGACAATCTATCATTTTCTTTCTTTCTTTTTTTGACCTATGTGCCCCTTTACCTTAACCCGTGTTTTAAAACTTTTTTTAATTATACACATATTATATAAAATAATTATACTAAAATTGGACTATTCAAGGTATATATTTAGTTTATTTCCACTTAACAGTCGTTTCATATACAAAACTGATAAAAAAAATTGTTTTGAATTAAATAGTTGTTAAATTTAAGTCCTCATCACTGTTGTAACTGAAACGACTGTTAAGCGGAAATAAACTAAACATAAACCTTGAATATTCAAAATAAACTTCCGCAAAGTAGCGCCTGAATCAAACAATTATGTAAAATTTGACTTGTACATTGGTGTTATCAATAAAATATTTGTATTTCCATTTGTCTAAACGTCTAGCCAGCCTCTTCAGATGTTGGTCGAGGCTCTTCGCTGTAATGCCGTTCAGCGTGACGGCTATCGGAACAATGATCTTCGAATCAACACTAATTCTTTGTAAGTAACATCTACAACATTACTGTGTTCCGGTTTGAAGGGCGTACAGCGAAGGGCAGCTAGCGAAATTACTGGGCTGTTGAGACTAACCATCGAGTCTCAAAGTAATGAGCGCCAAAGCAGCGATGCCCTGAACTTTGTTTTGTTACTCAAAGTTCTGTCTATTGGTGTAATGGTCATGGTCACGCGTTATCTCTTATTATCAGTAGAGCGTATCGTTCGCCTCATTACTTTTACATTAAAAAAAGTTAAAATGTCTGAACGGATTTCGACAACAGCTTTAGTTAGACTTTAGATAGATAGATACATGTGGCTGGCAGAAGGTCCTCTGGATACATAACACCGCGTGTCAGATCTGACGCCAAGCAGTAGTGTGTGCTCTTATCATCAGAAGAGCGTATCGTTCGTCTCATCACTTTTACATAAAAAAATAAAAATCTTATAATTCATTTTAGACTTTCAGCCTAAATGGATAGATTAAATTTTCGCTGGCATCGGTTTTAAGTGTTTGCATGCTACATTAGCCATGTATACCACAAGAAACCTGATAACTAGTGGTCATGTAGAGTTCCTAGATAAATAGTAAATTACAAAACGAAAATACTTAGGCTTAACTTAATGGAAGTTCTCATGTTTATTCATAAGCAAGTGAAACCATAAAAGACTTTTTTTTTGTTGACAGGCTAAGCGTTTGACCACAGCTCGCCTGATATTAACTAATAGAATGCTTAAATTTACTTTTTTTTTTGGAAATACATACTTATAATAAATACAGAACAGACATTTTGTTTGTACCACAAAACGTTTATCCTAGGTGGGAATCGAACCCACGCCCTTCAGATCTTGGAGCAGACATACTACCAATGAACCAACAGGGCTGTCACCCAATAAAAGCATTTGGTTTCTTTATTATTCAATATTTCATGACCATTGACGTTGGATCCTCCAAATATCGACTTTAGCCAGCTAAGTGACCAAAAACACTCTTAAGGTTAAGTGACGGTGTATTTCGAAGATATTAAACATACCTTTCCTGGAATGGAACTGGCTCTCTCGTCTGTAGTATGTTCATTATTAATCTATCTATCTATATACTATTATAAAGAGGAAAGTTTTGTTTGTTTGTATTGAATATGCTCCGAAACTACTGGACCGATTTCGAAAATTCTTTCACCGTTGGGAAGCTACACTATCCCCGGGTGACATAGGCTACTTTTTATCGCTGTATTCCCACGGGAACGGGAACTACGGGAACCGCGAGGCGTCCGCTTGTTAATTATATAGCTTTATTCATTAAAGTGTAATTGTAAGATTTTTTTTGTACAAGCGACTCGCCTTTAACATTATTGTGATTAATTTTCAATAAATATTATTAATTTACTGATTCAAATGTGGCTGCGGAAACATACTTGGTTATAAGACCGCTGTTAAACGTCATATATTTATTATTTTTTTAATCTTTATCTCTGTTGACAGCTCCGTTGGCTCATTGGTAGTATATCTGCCTTAAGAGCTGTAGGGCGTGGGTTCGATTCCCACTCAGGGCAAACATTTTGTGAATAAACACAATCATGTTTGTTCTGTTTGGGTGTTCTGTATGTATTATAAGTATGTATTTACAAAAATAAAAAAGTATTTATGTATTCTATCAGTTATCTGACTTCCATCACACAAGCTTTGCTTAGTTTGGGGTCAGATGGCGCTGTGTGTATAGTCCCACGATATTTATTTATGTTTTATATTTGTATGTTATAATGTATGTATGTTTGGTGTGTAATAGAGTTGTATTCTAGTTAATTCTCGAGCAGAAACCCTATACGGAACCCATAGCCTTTACCGACACAAACTTGACGTTTTTTATTTGAATTCATATTTCAAACGAAAGTGCGATGCATACACGCTCCATTTGTCAACGAACTGGCTGAAATACGCTGCGACCGCTCGATTGGGGGTGACCACTTTCTAGATATTCGTGTTGGATTAGCAATTCTAGGTCAATATTTGGAGCAAACATTTAAACTTAAAAATAAATA
This sequence comes from Biston betularia, assembly GCA_905404145.2. Lineage (NCBI taxonomy): Eukaryota > Metazoa > Arthropoda > Insecta > Lepidoptera > Geometridae > Biston > Biston betularia. The sequence goes on from FR989891.1 coordinate 3,220,547, forward strand.
AAGACCATTTTTGTATATGTAAAAGTAATGAGACGAACGATGCGCTGCCCTGATGGTAAGAGATAACGCATGTCCATGACCATTGCAGCGATACATAGAACTTTCAGTAGTAAAACAAAGGCATCGCTGCTTCGGCGCTCATTACTTTGAGACTTTCAATGGTTAGTCTCAACAGCCCTGTAATTTCGCTAGCTGCAGTACCCTTCAAAGCGGAACAGTAACGTTTACACACTACTGCTTAGCGGCAGAATAACTGGTGCTGCGGTGGCACCTACCTAGACGACTTCCTGCTAAGGAAATCTACCGCCAAGTAATATGAAAGCGTAACAATTTAAAACAAAGCCACAGACTAACACACATAAAACAAAGCTATAAATAAACACACATAAACAGACCTCTGTTTGCGTCGGTGTTAAACATATTTTACCTTGATTCCTGGCTTGAATTCTAGGTATCCTTACATTAGGTTCTTGTCCGTCCTCCATATGCCATGAGTATTCCATTTTCACTCAATCACTACTCATTTTTAATGTATGTACAATCTTATGTCACATCCCTAGACCCCAAGTGACACATAGCGAAAAGTTAAAAAAAAAATGTCAAAACTTCATCTGTATTTTGTATCTAAAAAGGTTTTAACACTGGTACGTTTTAATTTTAAAAAAAAGCAAAAAGAGTAAACACTGGCGTTTGAAATGTTTCAAAAAAATTTGATACGACGCGACGTGCGAACGAAAGAGTTTTTACGCTTTTTACGAAGAATGTTGTTTTCACTTTTCACTGTATTAGTATGTCCGACGTTGTATCGAGTAGTTTTAAATGTAAATACATTTAAATAGCTTTCGATTTACAATGTCTCCTTTACGATAACTTTTTTTTAAAACACTCGCAAAATCGTGTCGATGTTTTGGTACCGATTATACAATTGTTTGTAAAACACTGGTCGCAAACAATGGTGGACGGCGCGTTCTTTATTTAAAATAAAAAACCTCTATTTGTTCAATAAACGTCCGACAATAGTTTAAACTTGGAAGACACTGGCGTCGGCAGTCGCGTTGTTTCAACCCTTGCGTGCGAGCGAGACATTCAACCTTAACCGTCACGTGAACGAGCGAGATAGACATACAAATCAGTTTTCAGTTTTCCCGAAACGCATTGGCGTGTATAGAGAAAATTTCGACCAATGAGGGAGCAGCGTGAAGAGATTTTCCGATGGGGGTAGTTTCTAATTTGAATAAGTAGCAAGGGGCAGTGAATATATTTCAGGTTAAGTATTTCGTATACCTATTTTCGTGTTGATTTATATTGTGATAAGCTTTGTAATATTTAAAGAGGAATAAATTACTTAAATTGAGAATTTTAGTCTTTCAATATAGTTTGCAGGAGCTATATTAATTTTCTTTTTCTATAGAGGAAATATTAAAAAGCAGGTCTTTCAATTTGTTTTTTTTTTAATGCTTGACAGGCTACGTGTTTGACCACAGCTCACCTGATGTTAAGTGATGGTGTGGTCGAAGATGGTAAAGCACACCTAGCCTGGAATGGAACTGGCTCTCAAGAGAGGCTGCCGGAACACCGTTAGAGGCGGAAGATTTTCAACTTGAGGGTGGTAGCTACCCAGCCGAGTACAAGAAAGTACCCTACCACCATGCTATGGTTTCCTCACGATGTTTTCCTTCACCGGCAGCTCAAGCTCATTGTTGGAGTTTGAACCCACGCCCTTCGGCATGCGAACCGACAGCGTTAACCACTGAGCTATCATCGCTACAAGATAGTTAAATATTGACAGAGATATCTGTAATTTCTTTCATAGCATATTTCAAGAGTGCTGACTCTTGCATCATCCTACATCCCTCAAAGTGAGGTCTTGAGGAAGTTGTGTTCTAATTCACCTTACGAGATTTGTTCTAAACAAACTACTTTTGAAACTGCAAGTTAAATAAGCCATAATGGAGAGCTGACTCTATTCCGGGCTAGGTGGTCCTACCATCTGTCATGCCATGGTCATACCACCGTTCACCCGATTGTTTCTGGTAACGAGGGGAAATCTTCTAAAGGTCGTCATCATCATCATTTTGACAGCCCCGTTGGCTCATTGGTAGTATATCTGCCTTGAGAGCTGTAGGGCGTGGGTTCGATTCCCACTCAGGGCAAACATTTTATGAATAAACAAATGTTTGTTTTGTGTCTGGGTGTTCTGTATGTATTATAAGTAGGTATGTATTTACAAAAAAAAAGTATTTATGTATTCTATCAGTTATCTGACTTCCATCACACAAGCTCTGCTTAGTTTGGGGCCAGATGGCGCTGTGTGTTCCTATAGTCCTACGATATTTTTTTTATCTTCGATTAAACCGTCACTCTACATCATGTAAGCTGTTGGCAAACACCTAGCATAAAAATTTCTCCTGGGTGGCCTGTATCAGACGGAGGGCATCGGGATCTCCAAAGGAACGCATCCCCTCCCAAAGCTAGGTACCCCCTAGCTTTCTGCTTTTTGCATCGCTTCAAAAAAAATCAAATCCTCTTTATAATTTAGTCTAAATAGACTAAATTATGAAGAGGAAAGATTTGATTTTTTGTTTGTATTGAATAGGCTCCGAAACTACTGGACCGATCTGAATAATTCTTTCATCATTAGAATGCTACATTATCACTGAGTGACACAGGCTATATTTATATTGTTAATCGAGTTTTGTTTTCCCGTGCGAAGCCGGAACGGACCGCTAGTGAAATATAAACTAACTAGCTGCGCCCCGCGGTGTTACCCGCTACATGTTTTCGGGATAAAAAGTAGCCTATGTACTAACTAATCCAGGGTCTCAGCTACCTCCATACCAAATTTCATACAAATCCGTTGAGTAGTTTTTGCGTGAAAGAGTTACAAACATCCATCCATCCAAACTTTCACATTTATAATATTAGTAGGATTGATGGTCAAATCCTAAAACCTAACCTCCAAGAACCTTACGATAGACAATAGATGCCGAAGCCGTATTCTAAGTCCCCAACCCTAGGGCTAGAGGTCAAACGACTAACCTGTCATCTTCAAGGAACTCCTTCTAGGTAAGCGTGTTCCATCCTAGACCGCATCCTTGCCTAACATCAGGCAGGACGTGGTCAAACGTGAACCTATTCAATATTAAAAAAAAACATATCTTGTACTATCTACAACGGTGTAGATTCACGTATGTTTTGCCCCAAAACCAACATGGTAAGTGGTGCGTTACTGTTGACCAATGGACCTTGTCAAGGGTTGATTAGCCATCGTCAGGTGGTGGCAATCGACCGTATCCACAATGCAGCTGCTAATCAGACCATGGGTAAAAATAATTCTCATAGTCTCGACAACACTTAACATCAAGTGGGCTGAGGTCAAACACCTAGCCAGTCAAACATAAAAAAAATACTGTAAAGAATGCTACATTATCACTGAGTGACATAGGTTATATTTATATTGTTAATCGGGTTTTGTTTTCTCGTGCGAAGCCGGGACGACCCGCTAGTCTATCTATACCTACTATTATAAAGAGAAAAGATTTGATTCTTTGTTTGTATTGAATAGGCTCCGAAACTACTGGACCGATTTCAAAAATTCTTTCACCGTTGGGAAGCTACACTATCCCCGGGTTACATAGGCTACTTTTTATCCCTGTATTCCTACGGGAACGGAAACTACGCGGGTGAAACCGCGAGGCGTCCGCTAGTTTATCTATCTATCTATACTATTATAAAGAGGAAAGATTTGATTGTTTGTTTGTATTGAAAAGGCTCCGAAACTACTGGTTTTTTCGTCATTAGAATGCTACATTATCCGTGATGGGCATAGGCTATACTTATTTTATTTAAAAAACAATTAGGGATCCGTATGGAAAATTCAATAATGTAACCCAAGCTGTAAAAAATTTGAAAAAATCCTTAATGCGCAGCGAAAACTATTGACAAAAGAATAAAGTGATGTTTTATAGAGCAAAGTGACAGCTACAAATAAGTCCGCAATATCATATGTCTAACTATTACAGTTGAGTTTTGGTGGGAACGCGGGAAGAGTCGTGTCGCTCCGTTGTATTTTTTTCCAAAACTAGTGTTTTGTCGAGTGTTTATGCATAAAAATGGTGGTGTTTTATTCATAAAGTGCCGAATTACAAGCGCGAGTGTGGGAAACTGATATAATGTGGTGAAACATGAGTTTTCGTGTTGCTTCCAAAACTCCATCGAAGCTTTGTAGTAAAGTTGCCACTACTTTACTAAAGCATGACTGGAATTAACTGACACGAACTGGACTTGACAAAGACGACTTTGACTAAAACTAGCTACGATGGCACTTATTTAACTTTTGAAACTTGAAAATATATAATTACTTGACACTGGCAAATGCTAAAACGCGACGCCAAAACCAAAGAAAAAAAAAAAAAAAAACTATTACAGTTGTCATCTACATCTTGTAAAGAGGAAAGATTTAATTTTTTGGTTTGTTTGTATTGAATAGGCTCCGAAACTACTGGATCGATGAATTTGTATTGTTAATCGAGTTTTGTTTTCCCGTGCGAAGCCGGGGCGAGCTGCTAGTATTTAATATTTTGTAGCGATGATAGCCCAATGGTTAGCGCGGTCGCAAATAAAATAAAACGAGCATGGTTTTCACCCCCTGCTTTCTGTTGAGACCACGTCGTCTCTATTAGGTAACCATGGAGATGTTAGGTCGATCCATCGACTTATATTATGCAGCCTTCAACGTGTCCGCCAAGCCCGATCCTAGCGCAGATTGAGAAATAAAGAAAATATATTCGATAAAGCATTTCTACTTGTTTTAAATCACGTTCACTTGGTGGTAGATCTCCTTAAAAGGAGGTCGTCTAGGTAGGTACAACTGCAGTACCAGATATTCTACCGGTTTGAAGGGTACTGCAGCTAGCGAAATTACTGGGCTGTTGAGACTAACCATCGAAAATCTCAAAATAATGAGCGCCAAAGCAGCGATGCCCTGGACTTTGTTTAGTTACTCAAAGTTCTGTGTATCGCTACAACGGTCATGGACAGACGTTATCTCTTACCATCAGGAGAGCGCCTCGATCGTCTCAAACTTTAAATTCAAAAAACCTGAATGTGTGAAGTTAGCCGTTGATTCGGGAAATGCCACCCTTAAACATTTATTTTTAGTATTTTTTGTAGCGGCAATAGAAATACATCTTCTGTGAAAGTTTCAACTGTCTAGCTATCACCGTTCTTGAGATACAGCCTGGTGACAGACGGACGGACGGACAGCGAAGTCTCAGTAATAGGGTCCCGTTTTTACCCTTTGGGTACGGAACCCTAAAAACGAACAAACAGAAACAAACAGTCACAAAAAAAATGAAAAAGAAAAATGCGTGATTGTTTTGTATGTAAAACTCCCTTATGATAGAGTTCTCACGGTAGCGGTGACTATCACGCGCCAGCCTGCAAGGGTGCGCACTGATCGGCGGTGACCTTTGCCGTGGCAAATTGTAAACGTTTACTGTAATTACTAGTTTCAATATTTTGTAGGGGCGACCGCGGGGTTGAGAATATTCCATCCCTAATCAACTCTTGATGGAAAAATCACGCATTCGTTCAAAGCAGTTGGATTTGAATAGATAGGTACTAGCGCAGTACCAAATATTCCGCCTAACAGTAATGTGTAACCATTTTTTATATATTTTGATAAGCTAGGTGTTGACCACAGCTCACCTGGGTCGATGATGGTAAACACTTTTGGCCTGCAATGAGTGCCATTCCTCTCAAGTGAGGCTGCCGGAACACACCGTTAGATGCTACGCGGCAGATTTTTTATTTGAGCGTGGTAGCTAGCCAGCCGAGTACTAGAAAGTGCCCTATCGATGTTTTCCTTCACCGGCAGCTCAAGCTCATTGTTGGGGTTTGAACCTTCGGCACGCGAACCGCCCGCGCTAACCACAACGCTATCATCGCTACAAAATCGGGTTGCCCAGAAAATTGATGTTTGTGTATGTTCGATACCAGAATTTAGAATGGCGGTTAATTATGACGCATGCTATAATTTGACACAATAATTTAAGGTTTTGATTTAGGATTTTTTTTATTGTTTGACATTTGAATTTAATTTCATGACATTTTTATTTATAATTTTTTGAAATTTTGAATTTTTATGTTAATTGTATATTGACTACCACCATCGCATTAGGGAAACCCTGTAAGGATGGTGTGAAAAAATTAAAGTACTAGCTACGCCCTGCGGTGTTACCCGTTGTTCCCACGTGAACACTAAATTTTTTTCGAGATAAAAAATACACCCAGGTCGCAAGTCCTAGGCAATGTACGAGCTACCATATCTGCAAGGCGATGGACGCACCACCCGAGCGGCGGTACCATCATATGCAAAGAAGTTTCGTTTAGCTGTAACGAAATGTGAAAATAATGAGTGACTGGCTTTACCGCCATCGATTTAACACGTTTCCTAACAACCAGAATTCGTTTTCAATGCCATTACGGACCCTTGTCGTAGTATAAAACAGTAACAGCGTTTGCATTATATTACCCTTAGCACAAAAAATATCGGAAAACAGGTTTCAAATACAAATACAAATGTTTTACTGTCAAGTTATTTGTTATACATACAAGAGTGCAAAGTTGATTTTTAACCGCGTGCTCAATTTTGATGAGCGAGCAAGCGAAGGATTCTAAAATTTAAATCCAAAAATTAGAATCCTGAGCGATAGCGAGGGAATCAAAAGAGCACGAGGTGAAAAATCTTTGCACTCGAGTGCAACACGTAACTTGTCATCCCACCTCAGCGAGGAAATGACTAAATGCAAAAAAATATTTTGCAATCACAAAATACTTTTATTTCCGTTTAGGTATTAACTACTACATTAACAATGTTATGACGTGAAAAAAAAATTGCGCGCGCAAAGCAAATTAAAAAAAACGTACACCAAGGAGGTTCCGAGTCTGAGTTTTTAACAAATTAAAAAAAGTTTTATGATACATTCGGCACCATGGAGGTAGAAGTAAATAGGTTTAATGATGTTTTGAATTCACAAACTTTGTGCACACGATGTTCTAAATCATCAGGTTTACTTTATCCTCTAGCGGATAAAAACGACTTTTGCACTCAGATATCGAAGAGCAAAAATACTATTTCCGAGATAGGGGGGATGAAAAAGTCATTTTTCTATTTATACTTATTTAAAAACTAGCGGGCCGGCCCGACTTTGCACGGGTAAACAAAACTCGATTAACAATATAACCTATGTCACTTAGTGATCATGTAGCATTCTAAATGAAAGAATCATTCAGATCGGTCCAGTAGTTTCGGAGCCTATTCAATACCAACAAACAAAAAATCAAATCTTTCCTCTTTATAATTTGTTTAGATGACAACTGTAATAGTTACGACGTAAATGATATTGCGGGACTTTTTTGTAGCTGTCAATTTGCTCTATAAAACATCACTTTATTCTATAGATCGCATCTCCTGCACATCAGGCGAGATGGTGGTCAAACGCACATCTATTTACTTGTCAAAAATAACTGCCAAGTGGTGCTTGGTAAAGAAAAACATCGTGAGGAAACCTAGCAGGTACTCGGCTGACAAACTGTCAAGTTGTTCCGACAACCTCACTTGATAGGCAATTCCCATTCCACGCTAAATATTTACCATCATAATCCGCACCAACGCTTAGTGGTTCATCATCACTCACGATCAGCAATGGTCAAACATCTTGCCATTGGCCTATAATAAGCAATGAAGAAGTATTTTTGAAGTAAATTAAAACTGCCGCTAAACCCCTAACGGTGTGTTCCGGAAGCTTAACTTGAAAGCCAGTTCCCTTCCAGGATCACGCCGTCACTTAAAATCGGTTGAGCTGTAGTCAAACACCTAGCCTGTCGACCTTAAAAAGATATTTTACTAACTGTGAAAAGGTTCTACAATATTTCAGTAGGTACGTTGCGTATATAGGGTGCCTGTAAAATGTGGGAGGAGCCAACTGCCCCCTCTATGGGTAAAGTTTTTGGCCAATCAGAGAGCAGGGATTCAAATTAGGAACGCGTGCTGACGCGTCGCTTTGCTGTAACGTCAAATTTTGACGTATTGTCAAAGCAAACTATTAACATACAGGTTGTTCTATTAAAAAATATTTTCGAAATTTAATATATTTTTCGAAAAAAAAAAGATCAACGAATCCTTTGTACCTAGAATAGTATAAATAAACTAATTTCCTATTATATTATCTTTAAACAATATTAATAAATTAATAAATATTGGAGGACATTTAACACAGCGCCATCTAGCCCCAAAATAAGCAAAGCTTGTACTATGGGAACCAGACAGCTGACAGAATACATACATACTTTTTTTTTTGTAAATACATACAGTAGTACACCCAGTCACATAACAAACACACAAATGTTAATCCTAAGTGGGAATCGAACCCACGCCCTTTAGCTTTCGAAGCAGACATACTACCAATGAGCTAACAGAGATGTCAATTGTACTAAATAATGCCTAAAGTCAATTAGAGAAATGCTAAAACGGTCTTATAACCGGCATCTTAAAATAACTTAACGTCATTAAAATATTTCAAACGTGTTATAAATAATAAAGAACAGATCAGTATAAAGAAGTCAAGGCGAACCGCTCTCGAGTGCAGGTTTATATAGGTATTTCATTAAGAATGGAAATTCAGTATGTTATGAAGATTCTCACCGTATTTAGGTATCGAAATATTTCTTGTTTATTAAAATCTACGCGTTTGATTTTTTTATTTGAGATGATTCCTCCATCGGGGAAAACACATAGCGACATTTGCTTAAGCCTCGTCTAGAAGTCACTTTCAGGGCTAATGGAATCTTCAGATCTACCTACTACTGCCATCAGAGATACTAAGACTGTCAGGGCTAATTAAATCGTCAAAGCTGATACTGCCGTCAGAGATACTAGAACTGTCAGGGCTAGTGGAATCGTCAAAGCTAATAGTGCCTTCAGAGATACTAGAATCGCCAAAGCTACAAAAACTGTCAAGGCTAATAGAATCGTCGGCGGTACTACTGCCATCAGAGATACTAGAACTGTCAGAGCTAATTGAATCGTCAAAGATGCTACTGCCATCAGAGATACTAGACAGGTCAAGGATATTAAAACTGTCAGGGCTAATAAAATCGTCAAAGATACTAGACTCGTCATAGATACTAGAGATGCCAGGGCTAATGGAATCATCACGGCTACTACTGCCGTCAGAGATACTAGAATCGGCAATAATACTAGAACTGTCACGGGTAATGGAATCGTCAGAGCTACTACTACCGTCAGAGATACCTACTAGACTCGTCAAAGATATTAGAACTGTCAGAGCTAATGGAATCGTCAGAGCTACTACTGCCATCAGAAATACTAGAATCGTCACAGCTACCAGAATGTCAGTAGTATAGAATCGTTAGCTATTAGGATCGTTAGAGCTACTAAAATCTAAAGGGCTACTAATTCCGTCAGAATAGAAATTAGTGATTTAGGAAACCTCCTGTACAGAAAAAATCATGCCATCCCCCCATTCCAGCCGTGTCACGAGAAAGGACAATGCAGTCACGATATCGTATAAATTAAACGGTTAAAATACGATTTGATCATTTATTAATGCGTCATAATCTTTAATTGGTAGTTTAACGACTAATTTTTAGACTTACAGTCGTTTAACGACTAATTTTTGGACTTGACGTTTAGTTAACAAGCAATTTCGAAGTTTATGGTGATTCTTATCAAAAGGTAAAGCGGAAAATTTATTTGATTTTAGGTAAGCAAAAAAGTCAAAAATTTCGGTAGTGAAATTTGTTTTTTCCTATTTTCTTTGTTCTCGTTATAGATATCGAAAAAATCTCGCTAATCAAACTTGTAGAGCGTGTTCTGACCTACAATTTCGTTATTTTATTTTTTATTTTCGACAAAAATTACGATTTCTAGCGCTTTCGGTAAGTCCTCAGTTTTGATTTAGCCGCTCGCACGTTTGTATCCACACCTCAAAACGGATAAAAGATCGTTCAGGAAATCATTGCGATACAAAATCAAAAATTAAAAATAAAAAATTATTTAAAACTAAAGATTTGATTACTTGTTTATTTGTTTGTATTGAAAAGGCACCGTAACTACTGGACCGATTTCAAAAATTCTTTCACCGTTGGGAAGCTACACTATCCCCGTGTGACATAGGCTACTTTTTATACCTGTATTCCCAAAAACGGGAACTACGCGGGTGAAACCGCGATGCGTCCGCTAGTTTTTTTTACTTTGCATGGTGGTAGGTTACTTTAGTACTCGGCTGGCTTACTACCGCCCTCAAGTTGAAAATCTGCCGCCAAGCACCTAACGGTGTGTTCCGGCAGACCTCACTCGAGAGCCAGTTCCATTCCAGGCTAGGTGTGCTTTATCATCTTCGACCACACCTTTACTTAACATCAGGTGAGCTGTGGTCAAACACCTATACACCTAGATATTCTGCCGCCAAGTAGTATTGTGCAAACATTACTGTTCCGGTTTGAAGGGTACTGTAGCTAGCGAAATTGCTGGGCTGTTGAGACTAACCATCTAGTCTCAAAGTAGTGAGTGCCAAAGCAGCGATGCCCTGGACGTTGTTTTGTTACTCAACGTTCTGTGTATCGCTGCAATGGTCATGGACAGGCGTTATCTCTTACCATCAGGAGAGCGTCTCGTTCGTCTCATTAATTTTACATAAAAAAAAACCTAGCCTGTCAACAATTAAAAAAAAGTACTGAAATAATCACGTCCCCGCCCACGTAATTAATTTAGCAGCCGCAGCCGGGGCGGGTCGCTAGTAAAAACTAAAATGGAAAAAAAAACGCAAAACAAACAATAATTCGCAAAACGTCGTAAGTCACGGTCGAAAGGCCTTGGCAATACCCTTCAATTACGTAACCACGACGACTAAGAACTTGAGTACACAATTTTAAATCAAATTGCCACAATGCCACAGAATAAAAAGGTTTTTTTTTTAAATTAAAAAGCGCATTCGAGCAGCAGTGCAGAAAATTGTTTTTTTTTTCTACCAGAGAGGTCAGGACCGCCGTTCCGTGTTTTTGCTTTATTTATTTTTTTGTTTGTTATACCAAGGTTTTTTTTTTTCGTTATGTCGTATTAAAAATTGGTCGACCGTTATCGATGTCGTGATTTTTAATTAGCACCGCTTGTACGGAACACTCATTTCGCGCGTTTTAAGTCGCACTTGGCCTTTGTGTTTACTGAAGCTGCGAAGATTCGAGTCAAGGTTTCACATAAAAAAAGTAATTGTTCGAATATTTTCAATCGGTTACATCGCTATTTCATTTATTGACAAATCAGTTACGCCTCACTTTGTATGATAGATAGATATAATCTTTTTATTGTGTGTCTTAGAATTAATTTGTAAACCCGTTGGCTAGATACTACACAGGTGAGCCAGTTACACAAAATTTTATTCCATTTAAATCTACATCATAATTTTTTTGATATCAGGGTCAGTTCTGTTGTTAAAGTTTTTGTACCTATTGTAATACTGTTTATGATAATCACCATATAATTCTATAATACCATCTGGTACCTAGTATTTATTTACAAATAATATAGAAAGCGTATGTTACATTTTTTATCCAGTGCAGTTTGTATTATTCTATCTTATAGTTGCCTGGAAGAGATTGCTATTACCAATAAGATCGCGAGTACCTGATATTCTACCGCCAAGCAGTAGTGTACAAACATTACTGTATCCCAGTTTGAAGGATTACAAGCTATTGAAACTAACCATCAAATGTCTCAAAGTGATGAGCGCCCTAGTCTTTCTTTTGCTGCTCAAATTTACATGTATCACTGCAACGGTCAAGGAAAAGCGTTATCTCTTACCATCAAGAGAATGTGTCAGTCAACGCATAACTTTTACCAACAATTTATTTTTTAGACATTAGACATTATTTATTAATAATAATTAAAATTGCAAGTCAAATTATAAAAGAAATAAATAAAAATATAATATACAAAATAAATTATAAAATAATTCAAATGTCAAAAATAATTGCAAAATTATGTCAATTCACACATACACTAAAACACATTGGACAAACAAATAGAATAAAATATCTATTATACAATAATTGCTTATTCTAATAATGATTTTAAAGTTAAGTATAATACATAATACGCGAACATACTTCTATTTTTTTAAAATCATAAACGTTAAATGTTACACTATTTTATTTCGATTTGATTTTGAAAGAATCCAGCAAAGGAAAGAAGCGATAAAATGGCCATAGTCTACAGTTTATGTGATCGAACTACCAGTACCGTTTTGTAGCAGATAACATAGTATTCAGGGCGTACCGAGTGCCCAGTACAATGGTATACAAACGTAGGTATAGCTATACATTTGTATACCGCGACGGAAGCCTCCACAAGGCCTCTTTGGAGACTTTCCGGTACACATGTCGGAGGCTCTTGAACTGTATTTTTATAAAAGTAGTGAGACGAACGAGACTCTCTCCTAATCGTAAGCCAGTGATGTTAGACGTACCAGCTTCTTGGTATTAATACTAGGTTTTAGCATCATGTACCGGGGGATGTTAGATGGGCACTCTGAAATCCTTGTACCAGCTGGCTAAAAAGCTGGTAATAAAGACGGAAAACTGGTACCATGTTTGCCAGATGTCGAAATTTAAAAAAAAATTATTAAAGATCGCTTAAAAATTTTGTTTCACACAAATAATGTATTAAAAAAAGTATAGGTTTGTATTTTCATTCCTTGAGATTGGAGCTAGTTTTTTAAAAGTTATATGCATCTAAAAATTTGTCTGTTATATTATACATATGTCGGATGTCGTCTAGGTAGGTACCACCGCAGGACCAGTTATTCTGCCGCCAAGCAGTAGTGCGTAAATATTACTTTGTTTCGGTTTGAAGTGTACTGCAGCTAGCGAAATTACAGGGCTGTTGAGACTAACCATCGCAAATCTCAAAGTAATGACCGCCAAAGAAGTGATGCCCCGGACTTTGTTTTGTTACTCAAAGTTCTGTATATCGCTGCAATGGTCATGGACAGGCGTTATCTCTTACCATCAGGAGAGCGTCTCGTATGTCTCATTACTTTTTACATTAAAAAAAAGGTTTTTTAGTGTATTTTTGTCAGTAGAAGGAAAAAAAATGTTTAGGGGAACATTTTGTTTTAACATTTGTAATTAAGAAAATGTCTCGTTTTGAACAAAAAATTAAAATCTTAGTGTTAAACCAAGAATTTGCTATCAGCAAATAATACACAGGTGCGTATTAAGTACAATGGCATGGTTGCAATCTGCTCATTTCGTTTTGCCCATTGTCTCAATATTTTCCTAAGATCTCGTGGGAGTGGTGGCTACCTCAGTACCTTGTATGGGTAAATTATGTTTGTAACAATTACTGGTTATTTGTTCTGCATGGCGTGATCCGAAACACCTCAATCAACCCATCAGAGCAGCTAGATGCTTGGCGGCAGATTTTCAAGTTGAGTAAATAATAAATATCATAGGACATTACACACAGCGCCATCTGACCCCAAACTAAGCAAAGCTTGTGCTATGGAAGACAGACAACTGATAGAATACTTAGTTTTTTTTGTAAATACATACTTATAACACCCAGACACAGAACAAACATTTTTTATACCACAAAATGTTTATCCTGGGTGGGAATCGAACCCACGCTCTTCGGCTCTTGGAGCAGACATACTACCAATGAACCAACAGGGCTGTCATTTGAGGGTGGTAGCTAGCCAGCCGAGTGCTAGAAAGTAAATTACATTCTATGCTACAGTTACTAAAGAAAATTTAGAAGTATTGGCAAACTGAACAAAGTGCGAAGCCAAAATAAAGAAAAAATTCGGAGTGTTTTAATGTCTTGGATATGCCGCTTCATATTAATTAAAAATCTTTTATTTCTTCTTTATTTTTTCCTTTTCTATAGTTTTTGTAAGGAAAAACATCACAAGTCAACAACAGGTTGTTCCCGATCACCTAATCTTTCATTACTAACTTTAGCTACGAAGACACTTATTTGACTTTTGAAACTTGAAAATATATAAATACTTGACACTGGCAAATGCTAAAAGGTGACGCCAAAACCGAAGAAAAAAAAACAATTTGGTAAGTGTCACTGTCATCTTAAAGTCAATCTAATTTTTTGCACGTAGTAATGCTACTTGTACGCTTTGACGGGATAAAAAAAATGTCGGTAGGTTCGATAGATAGAAATAAAAGATGGCGCGTTGGCACTAGGACAGAGCAGACTGGTAAGCACGGCGGAGGTACAGGCGACCGACAGTAACAACCAGTTTCGATCTGGTAAGTGCTTATACATTATCCAACCATGAAGAGAAATAATGAGGAGACCGTATCTAGGCAAGGATTACGGATGAGCAGAGTCCAACCATTGCGTACCATATAATAATTAGAGTAACGTAAATTGGACAGGAAGAGCTCTTGCGTTGCGCAGGCTCAGGATGTACCCGTGTGTACACATAACTGGGTAGCAGACGATCGGCTATGTACATTGGAGAAAGGGCAGGACTAAAGGGGTGGTGGAGGTCCTCGTGGGGCAAATCCCCATGCCCAGCGGGTGCAATAAAAGGGGGGATGGACTGAACCGCCCAGGTATCCCCCACGCATGGAGCACCCGGGCGCAGTCGCTGCGCTTTGACTGGAGCCGTAGTCGATCGCGAGGGTAACTCTGAGTTGATCAGGCCCTCTGGAAAGAGCTTAAAGCCTACAAATATAAATCATAAGCGAAGCGTGACCTGCAATGATAACGGTCGACTCCTTGTTTCATCTTCTTATAGTACTTTGTTGCCCAATGAATTATTATAGTGACCCATGGCTCGATTATCATAATCGAATTTATGGTATAAGGCGCGACAATATATGTTAGTATATTAACCATTTTTCTTCGTTAAAAGAAAATATAGTTATATCACAGCACCATAATTGTAACACCAATGTTAATAACATGATTTTCTTAGGGTTCAAAGGCCACGTTTTACTATTGATTTTGCGGCAAAATACTCGTAGGTACCTACACAGTAGCACAACGGGTCCATTTCGTTAGGTTACTGATCGAAAAATAATATATCTGACGAGAGAGTAGATAAAATGTTTTTTTTTTTTAATGGT
The DNA here is from genome assembly GCA_905404145.2 of Biston betularia. NCBI lineage: Eukaryota > Metazoa > Arthropoda > Insecta > Lepidoptera > Geometridae > Biston > Biston betularia. The sequence goes on from FR989891.1 coordinate 3,235,718, forward strand.
TGACAGGCCAGGTGTTTGACCACAGCTCACCTGATGTTAAGTGAAGGTGTGGTCGAAGATGGTAAAGCACACCTAGCCTGGAATGGAACTGGCTCTCAAGTGAGGCTGCCGGAACACACCGTTAGATGCTTGGCGGTAGATTTTCAACTTGAGGGTGGTAGCTAGCCAGCCGAGTACTAGAAAGTACCCTACCACCATGCTATGGTTTCCTCACGATGTTTTCATTCACCGGCAGCTCAAGCTCATTGTTGAGGTTTGAACCCACGCCCATAATGTATAATTAACACTTATCGTGTACCTAGTAATAGCATTACTTTAGCAGATTCAGGCTGTGATCGGTGAATAGGCCGATTCACCCTAATTATGATTTGGAAGTACATTATGTACCTATGTAGAATCAGATGATAGATTCGGAGCTACAACACAAAACTGTATTAAACCAATACCATTTTGTTATAAGCAGTTTTCAGAATTACCTTCTAAGCAAATTTGAACACGTATTTATGTCAAAAAATAAAATGTGCATTCCATTAGAAAAATCATTTGGAATCTTTTTGTCTTAACCTAAAATTCCTTAACTTTTAGCGCCATCTCTTGAAAATACGTCGTACTATTACGAAGAAAGTTTTCTAGAGTCCTTCAAGTGAACATTGACCTCTAAATGTCAGAGGATAATGGGGAAATTACGTAACAAGTGATTAAATATATGTATTAAAAATATATACAAATAATTACTAATAAAAATTATATACATAATTACTAATTGTTTCTAATTACTAATTACTAGTTCAATTGCCAGTGCAAACATTTATATGCGATGATAATGGCACTGTGAATAGGTGTTCTAAATAAAAATAAAATAAAATAAAATAAATATCACAGGACATTACAAACAGATTCAGTTTCGGGGTCAGATGACGCTGTGTGTATCTACTTATAAATAGGTAGAAACTCCTTATTGAACATAAAAATTTAACTAACAAGAAACTTAAGATATGTTCCAGGCAACATAATATGAATTAAATACAAGCATTTTGTGATATAAACAAATGTTTGTTCTGTGTCTGGGTGTACTGTATGTATTATACGTATACATTTAAAAAAAAAGTATGTAAGTATTCTATCAGTTATCTGACTTCCATAGTTAGCTTTGCTCAGTTTAGGGTCAGATGGCGCTGTGTGTAATGCCCTACGATATTTATTCATTATTTATTTACATTGCACCCGTGCGAAGCCGGGGCGGGTCGCTAGTTAGATATAGTATGATAACAACACTAAAAATAATGTATCACTTACACAATAATATCAGTAACTGTTCTAACATTCAAGCAAATTAAGGTGTTATCTTTTGTAATGAAACTTGACCCAAAAATTTTGATCTATGCGTATCTAATTAGCGAAAATTTAATACAACAAAACATTATAGATAACACTACCTACTTGATTATATTAAAGCTATTAATTCATTAAGATATCTTCAAGTAAGTCTATGTACCTAGCAGAGAATTTCAAAACAATCACGTGTGTGCAAATTTATATTAAACTAGCGCCTCACGGTTTCACCCGCGTAGTTCCCGTTCCCGTGGAAATACAGGGATAAAGAGTAGCCTATGTCACCCGGGGATAGTGTACCTTTCCAACGGTGAAAGAATTTTTGAAATCGGTTCAGTAGTTTCGGTACCTATTCAATACAAACAAACAATCAAATCTTTCGTCTTTATGTATAGATAGATAGGCCTACGTTTGACCACCATCTCACGTGATGTTAAGTGATGATGCGGTGCCCGTGGCAGGGTGATAAGATTGGATTTTATGAAATTGCCATAGTCAACTAGGAAAAATAAATATGGTAGGACATTTCACACAACACTATGGGAACCAGATAACTGATAGAATATTACTATATTTGCTAAATAATTAATTATTTATTGTTTAATGAATATTTACTTGGTGGTAAATCTCCTTTGCAGGAGGTCGTCAATACCAGATATTCTGCCGCCAAGTAGTAGTGTGTATCCATTAACGTTTTCCGGTTTCAATTGCGTCTTCTGTTAAAGACTAACCATATCACCAGTGTTTCAAAGTAATGAGCACCAATGCGGCGATATCCTGAAATTTATTTTGTTACTCAAAGTTCTGTGTGTATCGCTGCAATGGTCAAAGTCAGGCGTTATCACGTACCCTCAGGAGAGCGTTTCGTTCAACTCATTACATTTACATAATACGTTCTATTCCAGTCTAGGTGTGTTTACCATCTTCGACCACGCCGTCACTTAACATCAGGTGAGGTGAATTAAAGGAAAAATTACAAAGCTAATGAAACCACCGAAATTCTCAAAGTAGTGAAAGCCAAAGCAGCGATGCCCTGAACTTTGTTTTGCTATTGAAAAGTTGGTGGAACGATGCAAAGTTCATGGGCATGCGTTATCTTTAACCATCAGGAGAGCAATTCGTTCGTCTCATTACTATTTACGTTAAAAAAAAGCCAGACAATATATAATAGATAGAAGGAAAGTATGAAAACTTAGACTAGAGTGTAAACTTATACTTTACTAGCAGTTCGCCCCGGCTTCGCACGGGAAAACAAAACTCGATGAACAATATAAATATGTACAAAAATATAACTCAGTGATAAAATAGCATTCTAATGATCAAAAAATTTCAGTAGTTTCGGAGCCTATTCAATACACACAAACAAAAAATCAAATCTTTCCTCTTTATTTAATAGCTATATGAGATTGCGGATTTATTTGTAGCTGACAATTTGCTCTATAAAACGTCACTTTATTCTATTGTCAATAGTTTTCGCTGCGCATGCTAAGTAAGGGTTTTTTTCGGTCAAATTTTCACAGCTTGGCTTACATTATTGAAACTCCCATACGGATACTGTTTTGTTTTTTAAATAAAATATAGCTTATTTCCATCACGGATAATGTAACATTATAATAATGAAAGAATTATTCAGATCGGTCTTTCGGAGCCTATTAAAAAACAAACAATCAAATCTTTCCTCTTTATAATAGTGTAGATGTTAGAATGATTAAATAAAAGTTGAAACCCAGTACCTCCACAAATACTGTTTTGAAGACCTATTATGATTCATGAGAATGCAATGTATTTGTACCATCCGAAATACCTCTGGTTTTGGTGCGTAGATGTTTAACGCACAGCGCTGGTCACAGATAAGCCCATGCCATCCACTGGTCGATACGGTTGTGGTGCAAGCTACAGAAACTAGGCCCTTGATCACACAAAACTTTTTATCCAACTAGTTGAAGAGTTTAAAAATCTATAACCCGACTGCTAGAAATAACCTTACCACCATCCTATGGTTTCCTCACGATGTTTTTCTTCACCGGTAGCTCAAGCTCATTGTTGGGGTTTGAACCGACCGCGCTAACCACATAGCTCTCAACGCAACGAAGTATTTTTGCCTTTTAAGGTGTTCTACTTATTGAGTATTGCACCAGCTTTAACCAGCGTTCTGAGAAAATGTGACCCAAAGTAACGCAAGTGGCCCATACCATATCGTCTAGTCTCTACAAATACTTCTGTGTTGGCTATAATTGTTTTGATAGATAAAGAATATATAAGACAAGCGGACGCCTCGCCGTTTCATCCGCGTAGTTCCCTTCTCGTGGGAACACAGGGATAAAAAGTAGCCTATGTTACCCGGGGATAGTTTAACTTCCCAACGGTGAAAAAATTTTTGAGCCTATTCAATATAAACAAACAAATCTTTTCTCTTTATGATAGTATACACACAGATAGATAGAAGATTGATGTAGCGGTGCTTTTACTCGCAGTCAAGGTCACGCGGTCTACTTCCGCTACTTCTTATGCATTAAGCCGCCCCGTCTCCCACAATGGTGACAGCAAGTAGATAATGACCGCCAGCCGTCCACCCAGAATCGACCAGCTATTGTGTCCTCATCTAGGGTTGCTGTACCTTTGCTCCTTGACATCCTTCTCATACCATTATTCAATTGACATGTTCGCACGAGTATCGAGCCCCAATGGAAGTTAAAGTAATTTGGATTGGTATGGATCCAGTCTTCTAGGCTAATTTTTATTTCGTCGTTGTTATTTATGGCTTATCTTTTTTTCTATGGTTGACAGACTAAGTATTTGACCACAGCTCACCTTATGTTATGTGACAGTGTGGTCGAAGATGGCAAACACACCTAGCCTGTTCCCTGATAGATACAATCTGGGTGCTTTCAAGTCGCGAGTGAATCGGTTTCTTCTAGGCGAGCGTGCTCCATCGTAGACCGCATCTTCGCTTAACCATCAGGGGAGGTAGCGGTCGAACGAAAGCCTATCTTTTTCGCCTTTATAATATATTAGTGTGATTGATTATTTATTACAATATTTGAATTTGATATTGGGATTTGATTTGAACCTGACATTGTATATGTGTTTGACATAGTATTTTGTTATTCTCAAAAATTAATGTATAATTTGTTATAAATAATGAGTAATATTTTTTTGTGGCATACTCGTAAACGTAGTAGATATTAACCCGTTTTTATGTCAATAAATAATTTGAATTTAAATTATTACTTAGTTATAAGTACCTAAATCTGAGAAAAACATGCTAAAAACCTAGCTTTTAGCATCAATTTAATGTCAGCAATTGTTACCTCGACGAAATCTACACAGCTTCAACCGAATGACCTTTTGTTGACGCCAAATCTATTGATGACTCATTATGTGAACCCGTTTTTGGTTTAGTCTCTGTTCCAAATTAGTTATAGTATAAACAGGATGCATAAGTCGATTGGTCGAGAAGATTTTAGAGAAAGTACGTCTCCGTGTGATTATAAATTTATTTATATGTTGTAAAGGCCTGTGAATACAAAATTTAGAAATAATGGTTTTGAAAAATGTAAGTCTGTCCCAATGTAGATCTATATCTCACAGACAGTTTGCCAGTCATATCCTACTAATATGATAAATGTGAAAGTTTGTATGTCTGATTGTTTGTTACTAAAAAAGCAAAGAAAATAATGAAAGAGGAAAGTAATGAGTGTCAAAGCAGCGATGCCCTGGACTTTGTTTTGTTACTTAAAGTTCTGTGTAACGCTACAATAGTCATGGACAGGTGTTATCTTACTATCAGGAGAGCGTCTCGATCGTCTCATTATTTTTTACATTAAAAAAAATCACGTCTTAAGGATTGAATAAAATTTGGCACTGAGATAGTTTCTTACCTGAATTAACATATAGGATGCTTTATATCCCGGAAAACAAAGGAACAAGAAGCAAAAATGAACTACAAGACGTAACCATTTGAAATTTGATATCATTTATAGATGCCTTATATATCGTGACATTATTCCGGTATAAAAAGTGTTTTTACCCTAATCTAGGTAAAAAAATTCCACGGCGGATTTGTTACTTATACACAATATTATGTTTAATTTCTCTTTGAAACCAATTTTAAATTCAACACGGACGAAGTCGCCGACGCAATTAATCTGATATTTAGACTTGTTTTTAACTTGTAGACTATAAATTTAACATCGGTTTTTGTATATAAAAAATAGTAAAAATGTTCACCAGTTATGTAATTAATAAACTCCAAGACCGAGTTTGCAATACCGATATCCGGCGACGAATAAAAACGACGTTGGATTCGCAGTTATGAATCTCAAGTGGTGCTGGGCAGGACATGTTGCTAGGCGAAGTGATGATAGAAGTAAGGTTGCAACACAGTGGTAGCCTGAGCAAGGTAAGCGGAGCATTGATCGTCCGGCCGCACGATATGTCGATGGTTCTGTCACCGTCGCGGGTCAAACCTGAATCAGATTGGCTTAAGACCGAAGTAGATGGCATGAAAAGAGAGAGGCAGCAATGGGATAAAGAAGGATGTGGATGGTGATATAATAATCTAGGATCTAGGATCGTAAGTCTACCAGAGTAAATTGGCTCTACAAGAAAGGAACCGAAAGATTTTCCTTATACATTTCACGTGACTAAGACGTGTTAAGAAATATTGTGATGTAGTTTAATTGAATGAGTTTTTTTTACCCCCTATAGATTACAATAACAGATTCTGTTTTGAAATACCTTTTCGTATTATTTTAATTTAACTTAAAATTCTATGGTATGACGTTAGTACATACGAAATTATCATTTGATTTGTTTAAAAGATCAACGAGGCGTATCGAATTAGGGCGTATCTAACATTTGTATGTTTTCATCTGTTACATCTGCAAATCTTTAAATAAACACGTCGGAACTTTATCAACTTTAAACAGGTGCAGTAGAGCCGTCATTTCAATTATTATTTGCTTCATTAACATAAATATATTATTAACATTCAGCCTCACAAATGCTGGATTTCGCAAATGAGCGCGAGAACCGTCACGAACTGACTTTAGTCACGACAAAACAACTAGTTTTAAGTTTGGTGCTCATAACAAGTTTGATTTCATAGAAACTTCTGTATATATTGAACCGCACAAGACTTCTTTTTATGTATCTTTTTTTAAGCAAGTACGATGTTTTTTAAATCGTAAAAGGAGACGTCAATGATGTTCAAATATTACAAAGTCAAGGAAAACGTCCATATAAAAGTTGTTCAAAATTCCAATGAAATTTTGTTTCTATTTTTGTCAACATTTGCAGCTTGTTATGGTTACAGGTTATAAGTGTTTTTTCTTATTCGTTAATTTTCCTCATTTTGCCCTAGTTTAACCGAAATGGTGGCTATATTCTTACTTACATAATTATTATCAATTTTAGTGGCTGCTCCTTCAGTTTACAGTTAAACTTAAGTCTTCTCGCTATTATATCTTTATTGTACACATACAAGTTTAAGACCTAACTCTAAAGCATTTACTAGTCCATCAGCACCCCAGTTCCTTTTATCAATCTTCGTTGTTTGTAGACCATGTTTTGTTGGACTTCTGGAAGTTATGGACTTTACCATGCCATTGCTGTACCAGAATATAGGATTAGAATCACGTGGTAATCATTTCATCAGAGACTTCCTCCACTTATCATCGGCCATCATTGCATTTTGTCGAGTGTCCTCTTGAGTTTAATTTAACGAGACGGTATCCAATGTTTTCCACATCAGTTCAACTTTTAAACATATATTATATAACTATAATTTCGTGATTATTTTAATGAATTTGCGACTCTTTTATAGATTACTTTGCCTTCGACGCAATTAGTTTTATGTTTAACGCGTATATATATCTGTACCTATATGTAGCACCGCAACTTGCGAACGCAAGTTGAATCGATTTAGTATTTTTTGTTTAAAAGGTGACTTTCTCAAGAGTGTTAAGTCATCAAGTGTGGATACGATTCAATCTCTATAGCCGTCTGAAGTTTATCATTTCGAAGAGTGTGCACTTGAATTGCACAATTTGGTTTGGCACATTTCTATTACCGGCCAGACAAACGCGATCAAAACGTCATCCGTACATGGTGGATATTCCCCATGTACGCATAAAGCGTTTTGATTTTACATTTTTTATTCGCACAGCGAGGTTGTGGAACTCGCTGCCGGAGTCTGTGTTCCTTGTTAGGTACAATATGGGTGTCTTCAAATCTAGAGTAAATTGGTTTCTTCTGGGTAATCTTAGACCGTACTACTGCTTAACATATGGCAGTGTGGTCAAACGTGAACATATATTTTTTTTAAATCTGATTCTTGCTGATGAATGGATTAAAACGAGTCAAAGTTGCTGTTGCTGTTGTTGGGGGGTTTTTAAATTAGTATTTTTATATGACTGGAACGTAAGAGTTCTAAACTCTTATGATTTTTGGTAAAGTTAGCTCAAGGTCACACAAGAATAAGAAAAACTTACGTCTCAATCATTATTACAGCCTATTTTATCCAGGCGCGGTCGCAGCCTGAAATTTTGGAGGGGGTCACTAATAATAAACTACATCGAGTAGGTACATTAGATTTCATTGCACACATGTAAACAATGTTGTTGTCTTCTATTTTTATTGGCGAATCGGGTGATAATATTTGAGACGTCTGGCGCTATCTCTGGATGCATATTTAGGAGAGCTAAATCTGTCAGCCTCTCTTCTGCCATGTTTGAAAAGCATGCAAGCATACAAAATGCATCACGGCTGAAGCAGGGGCAGAAAATTGCTTTTCTTATTTTTTTAGAAAATTTTTCAATTCGACTTGTACGATTTTGAGGGGTCATGGCCCCTGTGACCCTTCCCTTCGGACCGAGCCTGATTTTGCCCCACAAAAGGCCTCTCTTCCTTCCATGCCTCTGTTCGATGCTATTGAGGCCCAATCCTTATCATGAGCAACGAGCTCGTCTTTCCACCGTCTTCTAGACCGGCTTGGTGGCTGTTTAACCCTGAAGTTGCTGCCATGCCAAAGTGGAATGGGCAGGACATGTCTGCCGAATGCCAGCTGTGCAATGGGTCACTAAGGTTACGTCTCAAATATTCGTAAATCTGACCATACCACGATAGCGAACGTTGTCAATTGATATTGTTGCTTATTGTTTTATATCAGTGTTATAAGTTAAGTCAGAACCGGAAATGTATTATTTCTAACCGTAGCAGTTACACAGGTGTGTTTAAAAATATAATGTTATTACAACTTATCTGACTTATTGACTTATACTAGCTGACGGACGCGACTTCGTCCGCGTTAACTTTAGACAATTAAGCAATATTCATGAACCTGACATGGCAATCTGACATCTGTCAAACTGATATCAGTCATATTATGTTAATCCAAGTATTAGGCTATGTGTATGCCAAATTTTATACGAATCATTTCAGCCGTTTTTGCGTGATTGATTATCAAACATCCTAACATCCAGTTTTCTGTGCACACTAATTTAAACTGAAGCGTATCTTTGCCGTTAAATATATGTATCTTCTTAGTATAGTTATACTTTTAATTTCTACTTAAGTATGTTTTTATCATTCTATCAATTACAAAAAGCTTATCATTTTAGTGTCGGTATTTTTGTTCATAAAAAAAATTACTGGTGTCGATGTCTGGTGGAATGTTGGTCAGTTTTCGTCACCAGTTAAAGGGCCTTGCCTAACCCCTCTACGCTCACCTTCCATTGCACACTAACACTACTACATAGGTGATAGAAAGTTAAATGGTACTTACTAAAAGGAGACAAATCCATAATCACATCCATAGTCTTACAATCACTAAAAATGTTTTTATTTTCACTTTGAATGGATGTTTCCATCTGTCACCCATATCTTAATTATATTTCTGTGACAATGTACACAGTAAAAACGTTTTGATACATTATAAATATTAAAACACTATATCACAAATGAATGTCACTGAATGCACATTTTTCCCGTATTTATAAGCACTATCTATCAGGGTTTCGTTTCATTCACCCATCGGTGTCTCAGATGACAAAACTTAACACTTGTAAAACCAAACAATCGAGACTTGTTGCTGGAATTGTGCAAAGTTGCGTCGATGATATTGTATTTTGAGACGAAAAATTTGTGTAGTTTCTCGTATTAAAACACGAAAACAAAAAGCACCTCTCGCTTTGTACGACACACGACACAAAAACACTGATAGACGTCACTACACTAAACAGGTTTTGTTTTTTTTTTCTTCTCTAAGCGCGACAGGTTGACCGATCGATTTTGAGGACGCATTTCGCGTGGTTACCGCTAGATGGCGTTAAAATAAATTACTATTGACAAAACATTAATTAAATTCAAGTCGTTGATTATTTTTCACGTGAAACTAACCGTGTAAAATTTTATTGGCGTTGTGAATTTTTGTATAGATTGGATTTTATGTTGATTAGAAACGGCTGATAGCTACAGAATCACGTTTCTCACGATAACTAGGTTAGACAAAACATTTTCTCTAGTTAGCTGTACCTACATTCCTATGGCCTACATTCTCGGGCAAGTAGCTAAATCTACTTTTCTTACTCTTTTATCACATTAAACAACTGATTATTTTGTAATTTCTGGGTTGATTCCATATTAAAAGTTGTTAATAATTAAAGAAAAATTACCCCTTTTCTGGCGTTTAGTATAGGCAGCGCTTACAACCCTGAATATTTTTTTATTTAACACATCAATTTACCTATTCCTTTTTTTCCTTTTCCTAATTACCTTTTTTTTAACGTTATTCTTTCTTTTCTATTTATAAAAGACACGCGACTTCGCCCGCGTAGAATTTAACAAAAAGTTTGTTCAGTTTGCAGTATAAAAAGTTTTATATGTTAATCTGTTAATATCAAATTTATGAATTTATCATTTTTGAATAAAACAGTAGATCATGCTTATAATCTACCGTTTCATTCAAGCAATTGTGATTTACCGCAAATAAAGACCAAAATAAATGCCAGTAGCTGTGATTTCTCTGTAAAAATATGCTCCATTTGTCCATAAATGGCAAAAAATTGTTTGTATGGAAATCGTACCACCTTAAATAAAATAATGAAACAAAATTTTTGCTCCCAGTGATCAATTTCACCCCATTTTCCTTTGAACTCCTTTGACATTGGGTTAGCGTTGCCCTTGACAACATGAAAATGTAACCAACAAAATTCTTGTCATTTTCAGTAAGTAGTTGAGCTTTCAGCGCAAATCAGGTTATATTTCGTAATTTGTATTTTGTGCTGAGTTTATTGTACAATTTAGTTATTTGTGAAAAAAACTATTTATAAGTAAGTTACATTTTCAATTATTGATTTTAGGCGAGTACAGAATTTGCCACGTACTGAACGTAAAGTAAATGATCCCGAAGTTAAAGATTTAAAAAAGTGATAGATGTTTTTAAATGTAAAAGTTATGAAACAAATTAAACGCTCTTCTGATAGTCAGACATAACGCCAGCTGTCCATGACCATCGCAGCGATACACAGAAAACAAAGTCAAAGTCGGGGCATCGCTGCTTTGGCGCTCATTACTTTGAAACTTTCGATGGTTTGTCTCAATTGCCCTGTTACGTCGCTGCAGTATCCTTCAAACCGGAACCAGATATGTTGGCCCACTATTGCTTCGTAGCAGAATATCTAATACTAAGGTGGTACTTACTTCTGGTGGTAAATAAAATAGCTCAGTGGTCAGTTCACACGCTCAAGGGCGTGGGTTCAAATCCCAAAAAAGAGCTTGTGCTACTGGTGAAGGAAAACATCGTGAGGAAACCATAGCGTGGTGGTAGCGTACTCTCTAGTACTCGACTGGCTAGCTACCGCACGAGAGTTCAAAATCCGCCGCCAACGCCCAAAAATGTATTCCGCCAGCCTCACTTGAAAGCAAGTTCCATTCCATTGTATTTACCATCTTCGACCACTTAAATCTGGTGATCTGTGGTCAAACACCCAGTCTATCAACGATAAAGAGAAATAAGAGAAGCTTTCTATCGTATTTTTCTTTTCTTGGTTGCCTGGAAGAGATCGCTGTTAGCGATAAGGCCGCCACTTGTGTCACTAGTTAATAAGGTTTTTTGTTCTCTGTACTTTTTACTATATATGATGTGCACAATAAAGAGTTATATCTATCTATCTATCTATCTACATTTCTTATAAAATATTATGTTCGTATATTTTTATATTATAGTAAGGTGTTCTGGAGTTATTTCTTTAGTGTATTTCCGCTTATATGTCGTTTTGATTATAACAAAGACGACAATTCATTTCCTGAAATAATTACGCCTACCAATTTTAATAGTAGTTTTAACATTCTCTTACGTTTTGAAAAAAAAATTGCTAATAAGCGGAAAAAGACTAAAGACTTTTAACTTGGCGGTAGATTTCCTTAGCAGGAAGTCGTCTAGGCAGGCACCACTGCAGCACCAGATATTCTATCGCTAAGCAGTAGTGTGTAAACAATTCTGTTCTCCGGTTTGAAAGGAACTGCAGCTAGCGAAATTACTGGGCTGTTGGGATTGGGACTAACCATCGAAAGTCTCAAAGTAATGCGTGCCAAAGCAGAGATGCCCCGGACTTTGTTTTGCTGCTCAAAGTTCTGTGTATTGCTGCAATAGTTATGGGCATGCGGTTTCTCTTACCACCAGGACAGCGTATCGTTCGTCTCATTACTTTTACATTTGAAAAAAAGATACCAACACGTTAAAATAATCTTTGGCTAAGTAACGCCTGAATCGATCAGTGACTGTTCTGTATGGGTATTGCTATAATGTTTCAGGAGGCGCTAAAAAGTAGCTAAAATGCCGGAATTAGTTGAGCAGATGTACTGCTCTCAGCAGATTGTGATCCCTCCGAAGTTTCCTTACATCCTGAAGAGATACTGCAAAGGTAAACACTCGCTTTGCCCATTTGTTTTATTTATCCTCACGTTTAGGTCACATGCGGTGGCCTTCATCATTCAAATTGAAAAATTCAAAATTATTTTATTCGTAACATTAAAATGAACCCATTAGCTCCGAACTAGTAATAGTACTGTGTTTCGGAAACCAATGGCTTCTCCCGATATTTTGATACAACATGCCAAATGCAGACTTTAAAAAAACCGGCCAAGTGCGAGTCGGACTCGCGCACGAAGGGTTCCGTACCATAATCGATCCCACTCAGGGCAAACATTTTGTGAATAAACACAATCGTGTTTGTTCTGCGTCTGGGGGTTCTGTATGTATTATAAGTAGGTATGTATTTACAAAAAAAAAAGTATTTATGTATTCTATCAGTTATCTGACTTCCATTACACAAGCTTTGCTTAGTTAGGGGTTTATTTAATCTATAAAAACAACAAAATAAAATCACGTTTGTTGTATGGGAGCCCCCCAATGGTTAAATATTTATTTTATTTTATTTTTAGTATTTGTTGTTATAGCGGCAATAGAAATACATCATCTGTGAAAGTTCAACTGTCAGCTAGACAGTTCACCAGCCAGCCTGGTGACCAGCCTGGTGACAGACGGACGGACGGACAGCGAAGTCTCAGTAATAGGGATTTAGGGTCCACGATATTTGTTTTATGTTATTTGCCAGAATCAAGTTATTGTTATTTTCAGCCGCTATCAAGACTCAACCTTACGACCTCCTGCGCTGGTCGTACGAGTATTTCAAAGCGCTGTCGGCGCACCGGCCGCCGCCCGTGAAGCTCCGGCTCGAGTACCCCGTCTACAGCACTGAAGGAGGCCTCACTAGGGGATGCCTGAAGGTCCTAGCTATACAGGTGACATTACTAACAAAAGGGTAAACAATCCCATCCTAACCGTTTTACCTTTCTTCTTCTTTGATTTTGGCGTCGCATTTTGTGCATTTGCCAGTGTGAAGTGTTTTGATATTTTCAAGTATTTATAAGTTAAAAAGTAGTCAAAATTCAGTCTTGGTCAAGTCATGTTTTAGTAAAGTAGTGCGACTTCACCATAAGCTTCCACTGAGTTTTGGAAGCAACACGAAAAATCATAAATAATAAATGTTGTAGGACTATACACACAGCGCCATCTGGTCCCAAACTAAGCAGAGCTTGTGCGATGGAAGTCAGATAACTGATAGAATACATAAATACTTTTTTTTTTGTAAATACATACTTATAATACATACAGAACACCCAGACACAGAACAAACATTTGTTTATACACAAAATGTTTGCCCGGAGTGGGAATCGAACCCACGCCCTACAGCTCTTAAGGCAGATATACTACCAATGAGCCAACGGGGCTGTCTTTAGGAATATTATTGTTTATTTATACTTATATATAGGTTTATACTTATATATAGGTTTATTTTTATTTGTATATTTAGTAGGTTTATTTTTTTATCCGTATAACTTTTCAAGCTCTCAAGGGAGACACGGGGCTGTTCGGTACTTTATGCATAAAACACCACTATTTTTATACATAAAAACTCAAAAAAACACTAGTTTTGAAAAAAAAAATACAACAGGGCGACACGACTCTTTCCGCGTTCCCGCCAAAACTCCTCTTGTATTCGATGTCTTTGTTCATTGACAGCTGTCAAGCATGGAAGTGTTGCCACTGCCAGTGGTGAAAGCGGCGTGGGGTGGGTTTTGCCTCGATCCTTACGAGCTGAAGCGGGTTCTGTGCATCTGCGAGGTGTATCTACGAGAGGAAACGGTGCCGTTTCTACACTTCATTGCCGTGGCTGGCGGCTTACTTACTAAGGTAAAGAAGAAACTATCCGCGCCCCGCGGTGTTACTCGCTACATGTTTTCGGGGTAAAAAAGAAGCCCATGTGTTAATCCAAGGTCTCAGCTACCTCCATACCAAATCCGTTTAGTAGTTTTTGCGCGAAAGAGTAACAATCATCCATCCATCCATCCATCCTAACTTTCACATTTATAATACCTATTAGTGGGATAATATTAAGTATTAACATAATATTAACAAAAAAAATGTCCACCCGTGCGAAGCCGTGTATGTGATAAATCTCACGGTTTCACCCGCGTAGTTCCCGTTCCCGTGGGAATACAGGGATAAAGAGTAGCCTATGTCACCCGAGGATAGTGTAGCTTCCTATAACGGTGAAAGAATTTTTGAAATCGGTCCAGTAGTTTCGGAACCTATTCAATACAAACAAACAATCAAATCTTTCCTTTTTTTTTATGGTTGACAGGCTAGGTGTTTTGACTGCAGCTAACCTGATGTTAAGTGAAGGTGTGGTCGAAGATGGTAAAGCACACCTAGCCTGGAATGGAACTGGCTCTCGAGTGAGGATGCCGGAACACACCGTTAGATGCTTGGCGGCAGATTTTCAACTTGAGGGTGGTAGCTAGCCAGCCGAGTACTAGAAAGTACTCTACCACCATGCTATGGTTTCCTCACGATGTTTTCCTTCACCGGCAGCTCAAGCTCATTGTTGGGGTTTGAACCCACGCCCTTCGGCATGCGAACCTACCGCGCTAACCACTGAGCTATCATCGCTACAAATCAAAAAATCAAACATGTCCTCTTGATAATACTTTATTTGTGACATTTATAGTTGTTGTCTATTGTCATAAAAAAAATGCTTTTTACAGAATCTGACCCACACGATGATCTTACTATGCGAATCATTGACCAAGGAGCCTGACGGAGGGTCGGCATGTATTCCACTCAAGGACTTCCTGACCATGTACAGGTTCTTGGCAAAAATTGACGCTTCCAAAGACGTGCGGTACTTCAATGGATATCGCGAAGGTAAATTTTGTCACTATTTGCTTTTTAGGCATCTGCTTATCTAGAAAGAAAGAAAGAAAGAAAAACATTTATTTTTTTCCTAACAATACACTAGACACAACAACAGATAAGTACAAACAAAACACACAAATAAAAAGACACATATCAACAAAAAGACAACATTTTGTACAAGACAATAAGCGGGTTATCGCTGCAGTGGCTGGTGCATCAACTAGGAAAAAAAAAGGTCAGTGCTCAGCAATTGTGCTGGGGATTACTCCACAGCGCTGATTTTCAGCACTGATCTCTAATCTCTTTTTCAGGGAATCCATATAAAACTAACTTATAAAGTAAGTTTGTACAGGTTTAATGGCCGGACCAAGTGTCCTCAAAAAATGCGTCGCTGCTTTGACATATGAAGTGATTTTTAAAGCCGTATTCAATAAAATGATGTACACTACTTAATTATACAAACTAGTGTTCTCTTTTGTGTTTTGGTCATTACTCTAAGAGCGATGATAGCTCAGTGGTTAGCGCGGTCGGTTCAAACGCCAACAATGAGCTTGAGGTGAAAGTGAAGGAAAACATCGTGAGGAAACCATGGCATGGTGGTAGGGTACTTTCTAGTACTCGGCTGGCTAGCTACCGCCCTCAAGTTGAAAACCTGCCGCCAAGCATCTAACGGTGTATTCCGGCAGCCCCACTTCCAGTTCCATTCCAGGCTTGGTGTGCTTTACCATTTTCAACCACACCGTCACTTAACATCAGGTGAGCTGTGGTTAAACCCCTAGATTATCAACCATAAAAAAAAACTCCAAGAGCCATCTTAGTGACTTTTTATAGTTTTATATATTTGTCAATGGTAATATTAAATACCTAATTGTCATTCAACAGGGCAAGCTCCAGAACCAGAGCCGAGCGAAGATGAAGAGCAATCAGAAGAGGTCGAAGAAGAAACCAGCGTAAGTTTGTACGATTTATATATTTATTGTTAACTTCTTATAACGTCTTCATACAGAGGACAAGCAACCAATCGTTTCAGTATCGTGAAATTAGTGAGCCTGAAAACATCAGCATCATCAGCCTTTTGTAGTCCACTGCTGGACATAGGCCTCTCCCAAGACACGCCACTCAGCCTGATCTTCGGCTTTTCGCTTCCATCTACCGCCAGCTGTCCTACGTATATCGTCACTCCATCAGTCCTATTATTGTCTATGACGTGCTTGTATTGTTTTTCTTGTCCGGCGGAGGGTATTGTTATGCCATAACACAGGTTAATTCCTAGCATGGGTAACAATGCTTCTCTATGAGTGATATTTTTGAACAACACTTATGTTTAACTTTTTGATAAACGATGTATGTAATTGCCAAATAAATTTCATTTCATCGAGTCTCAAGGCGTCCTAAGCTACGTTTGCCAATTCGCGGTCTCCACTGTAGAACACGTCTACCCCAGCGGTTGTCGGTTCTGCG
Source organism: Biston betularia (assembly GCA_905404145.2). Classification (NCBI taxonomy): domain Eukaryota; kingdom Metazoa; phylum Arthropoda; class Insecta; order Lepidoptera; family Geometridae; genus Biston; species Biston betularia. The sequence continues at coordinate 3,252,273 of FR989891.1, forward strand.
ACAAATATGTCCAGCCCACTTCAGCTTGCTAATACGCTGAGCTATGTCTGTTACTTTAGTTCTCTGGCGAATTACTTCGTTCCGGATACAAAATATCTTGTTCCATTCTAAAATATCTCGTCCTTTTCTATAATATCCTGGCCAAACCTACAACACGTTTACGTTCATATCCGTCGATTTCAGCAAATGTAAAACATTAATGGATACAGAACAATTTGGTTTTACCTACAAGGTTTATTTTTCAGATTAGTAAACATTTTGCCGTTCAATGATATCTTGTCTCTTTTTGTAATATCTTGTCCCATAAATCCTTCCATAAATCCTCCTCTCTTTTTCCACACTCTTCAGGTCCGCATCCGACGATACAACAAGGTTTGGTTTCAAATTAGTAAAATTTTCCGTTAAATGATAATATCTCGTCCCTTTTTATAATACCTTATCCCATTATCCTTCCATAAATCCATTCCTCTTTTCCATACGCTTCCAGTCCGCATCCGACGATTTCTGGCAAGGGGACACGGAAGAATTACAGCTCCAGAGGGTAGCCCTGATCGATGCCCATGTGGCCAGAACAGCCAGACTCAGCCAGCGGTTAAATTTGCCAACCATTGGCAGGATTGAGCGATCTCCCTCTATGGAGAGACTAGGTCAGATAGAGAGGGATAACTATGCGAGGGAGAGAAAAGGTGACGGACAATATTTCTCAAACAATACTTACGTAAAAGTGCTAATTTATTAATACAGGTTTACATAATAATATCAATCGTACATTATCTATAAGGAATAAAATAAAAATGATAATTCATGTTAACGTAAAAAAAACTAAAATAAATAAGTAAAATGTAAATAAATCACAGAGAGAACTTTATCAGTATTAATGTAAGTATCAAATAAGATTCAAAAAGTAAACATTGCTCAGATGACTGCACCTTGCGATTTTCAATAATTTTGTTTAATACTCGCGTCACTGGCGAAATATATAAAGTGCGATGCCAAAGTAAAGGAAGAAACATTTTTAGGCAAGTGTAACTTTGAAAAGAAATAAGCTATTTGTACTCAGTACTCCTAGAGTTTTGGCGGGAACGCGGAAAGAGTCGTGTCGCTCCGTTGTATTTTTTTCCAAAACTTGTATTTTGTCGAGTGTTTATGCATAAAAATGGCGGTGTTTTATTCATAAAGTGCCGAATTACAAGCGCGAGTGTGGGAAAATGATATAATGTGGAGAAACATGACTTTTCGTGTTGCTTCCAAAACTTCATCGAAGCTTTATAGTAAAGTTGCCACTACTTTACTAAAGCATGACTGGAATTAACTGACACGAACTGGACTTGACAAAGACGACTTTGACGATAACTATAGCTAAGATACAGCAGAAATAACACTGAAGACGAGGCAGTATGGCTTTATAGCTTTAGCCTGCCCGAAAGGGCAAATTAACGAAAAAAAAAAAAAAAGTACTCCTAGAGTTTTGGCGGGAACGCGGAAAGAGTCGTGTCACTCCGTTGTATTTTTTTCCAAAACTTGTGTTTTGCCGAGTGTTTATGTTTAAAAATGGTGGTGTTTTATTCATAAAGTGCCGAATTACAAGCGCGAGTGTGGGAAAATGATATAATGTGGAGAAACATGACTTTTCGTGTTGCTTCCAAAACTCCATCGATGTCTCTTAGTAAAGTCGCCATTTTTTTTTTTTGCTACAACGCTTGAATATGCTACATAAATATTCCTTATTGTTTTATTGTAAGATTTTCGTAGAAGTAGATACTTACATAGAACATACTTTTAATGTTACTATTAGTAAAGATCTATGTAAGAACCGGTTCAATATTAAATATTTTAAATTTAATGTAACATTTATCTACTACAATTACATAATTACACAAGACAAGTGAAAACATTACACATTTTTTGGACAGTCGTGTAAAAACTTACTTTCAATGCAACGCGGGTAGGTATCATGTGCGTACGTTACTACCCTAATACTTGTTAAATAATTGCCACAAAATTGTTAACATATATGTAACAATATACATTGGTGGCATGTCAGCTTCAAGAGCTGTAGGGCGTGGGTTCGATTCCCACCCAGGACAAGCATTTTGTGATATAAAACAAATGTTTGTTCTGTGTCTGGGTGTACTGTATGTATTATAAGTATGTATTTACAAAAAAAAGTATTTAAGTATTTTATCAGTTATCTGATTCCCATAGTACAAGCTTTGCTTAGTTTGGGGTCAGATGGCGCTGTGTGTAATGTCTTACGATATTTATTTATTTATTTATTTATATATATATTATAAAACCACTGGTCTCCACACAAGGATTCCCTGTTTTGCGGAGACCAGTTACACATAATAAAGATGGAATGCAGGCAAAAGGGTACCAGGACAATCGGACGCCTCACAGTTCAAATAAAAGAAAAAAGAATATCTACTTAGATACTAAATAATTTTAAAGCAATACAGAACAACCTAAATAAGATAAATATCAGAGTGTCTTGTATACATAGGTACATATTATGCAGTGTTCAACTCATTGTGCTTTATATTACCAACACAAAACTGCCTTCATTTGGTGTATGATACCTGTCTGACGACGCGTCTTAACACCTTGCATTGCTTTACTAAAGCATGACTGGACTTGACTACTTTTTAACTTATGAAACTTGAAAATATTGAAACACTTGACAGTGGCAAATGCACGAAGTACAACGGCAAAAACATAGAATAAAAATTAATTGCATAATTTTATTACAGGTCAACCTCGAAGAAGTCAAGAAATTGATGTTAGTTTGATTTTCAAATAGCTTATATTTAGCACATTTTTACCTATAACGTCTACTCAATAATTGTAATTTTTCCTTAATTAAAACGCAATGTTTTCAATGTACTTATTATAAAATCTTTGGTACATAAAAAACCAAAAAAGGAAGTAAACGACCGATACATTCCCTTGTGTAGAAACACCATGGGAACATGGTGTTTCTCTCCGTTATTGCTTTTTGCAAATTCTCTCTCAATATACTATCTAATATTATAAACGTACGATTAGATCCAATACCTTGTATAAAACGTTTTTATTTCTGTTCACAGAAAAAATTGAGAGAGATGAGAGAGGCGAGCACAGCTAGACTTTCCCAAGAGGCAATAAAAGAAAGTAAGTTATAATGAAACTTATTTCAATAAACTCTGTTTTCCTTTCATTACAAATTGCTAAATGTCGGAACGCGACTCGTCAGCTATTAAGTTTTTAGACCAATTCAATTCAATTAAATTCTTGATGAATGGCCTTTGCGGAAGTTCTCCACAATTCGGTATGTAAAGTTTTTTTTTTGTATTTATTTTATATTTTTGACTGATAGTAAACTTTATTTTATGAAACTAATTTGAATATTTTGGCTTTCTATGCGGTAGTTTAATTCTAATACATTTTCAAACTTTTTATAGTTATGACGTCATACCATTGGCTGAATATGTAAAATATGTACCTTTTTTAGGCACTGAAAGAATCCTTATACAGCCAAGGACATGACGTCATTAGAAGTTAATTGAAAGTCAAATTTATTTTATGTATTTTATTAAAATAAACACCGTCTCATAGTTTAAAGAGTTTTAAACGGAAAAATCATGTACAGGAATGTAATATTTCGAAATGGTTTTGGAATCAGCAAAGTATTTTTTTTCTTTACATACCGAATTCCGCCAATGTCACGTAGAATGATACAAATATTCACACCAAGTTTGGTGAGATTATAAAAATGACACATTCAATAATCTCACCAAGTTTGACACATCGAATAATTTCACTTTATTTGATACAAGACGTTTATTAATCTTACCAAGTTTTGACAAGGTTGATGATCACACCAAGTTTGACAAGTTTAATAATCTTACCAAGTTTTGACAAGGTTGATGATCACACCAAGTTTGAAAAGTTTAATAATCTTACCAAGTTTTGACAAGGTTGATGATCACACCAAGTTTGACAAGTTTAATAATCTTACCAAGTTTTGACAAGGTTGATGATCACACCAAGTTTGACAAGTTTAATAATCTTACCAAGTTTTGACAAGGTTGATGATCACACCAAGTTTGACAAGTTTAATAATCTTACCAAGTTTTGACAAGGTTGATGATCACACCAAGTTTGAAAAGTTTAATAATCTTACCAAGTTTTGACAAGGTTGATGGTCACACTAAGTTTGACAAATTTAATTTTTTTTTTATTTACTAGAAAATTTATCGCGATATTTAAAGGCCAATGGTTATATTCAAAATACGTATTGTACATTTTTTTTTCCACGAAGCAGCTCCCAAGAAAGAAGAAGTTAAGGTTGTAGAGAAAAAGAAAGACGGATTAGAGATATTCGTCTACAATGAAGAAGAAGCAGAGATACCATACGAGTTTTACGGTTATGTGCTGTTTTACAACATTTACTTATCGTAGAAGACTACATTCTTAAAAATTTCGTAATCTTTGGGCCTGTAGGGACAAAATTAAAAGTAATAATATGACGGTACACGAAGCCAAAATCAGTGCATTCATTAATGTTAAGGTATAAAATGGCCAAGTATTTTAGAAACCTTTCCCATTGGTAGTGGTAGGTATACTAGATTTTAATTTTATAGATATTTTTAGTTTATATATATATTTTTTTTTATGTAAAATTTAATGAGACTAATGAGACGCTCTCCTGATGGTAAGAGACAACGCCTGTCCAATGACCATTACAGCGATACACAAAACTTTGAGTAACAAAACAAAGTCCAGGGCATCACTGCTTTGGCACTCATTACATTGAGACTTTCGATGGTTAGTCTCAACAGCCTAGTAATTTTGCTAGTTGCAGTACCCTTCAAACCGGAGCAGTAATGTTTACAAACTACTGCTTGGCGGTAGAATAACTGGTACTGCGGTGTATTAGTATTTGTACAAGTTGAACGGCCTGTACCAGCTTGTGCTAATTTTTTTTTTTTTTTTTTTAATGATTGACAGGCTGGGTGTTTGACCACAGCTCACCTGATGTTAAGTGAGGTGTGGTCGAAGATGGTAAATCACACCTAGTCTGGAATGGAACTGGCTCTCAAGTGAGGCTGCCGGAACACATCGTTAGATGCTTGGCGGCAGATTTTCAACTTGAGGGTGGTAGCTAGCCAGCCGAGTACTAGAAAGTACCCTACCACCATGCTATGGTTTCCTCACGATGTTTTCCTTCACCGGCAGCTCAAGCTCATTGTTGGGGTTTGAACCCACGCCCTTCGGCATGCGAACCGACCGCGCTAACCACTGGGCTATCATCGCTACAAAATTAAATTATTGAATTATGATGATAACTGCAGGTGAGCCTCCGGATCAAGAACAGGTCGAGGAGGAAGAGACCGGGTCGATGAAATTAGACGAAGAAGTCAAGGAAGTGGAAGTAGTCGAAACGGAACAAGAAAAGATAGCATTGCTTATCGATGAAGTAATTTCCTAATTAATATCAGTAACGTAGCTGTACCAATGCAACTAATCGCGTATACGCGCCGATTGAATGGTGGTGAAAGCCCTATTGTCAAAGTCGGGCCACCCCAAAGGCATGTGATAGACGTTCAAATGAACACAGCTGAAAAGCACTTCTTGTCGAGCGATTGAAGAAAAAATGTCCGGAAAATGAAGTCTTCAAGTGTCGCAAGAGAAGTTGTAGAACTGGTTTAAAATGAAAATTGACGCTTAATAAGCTTATTGTATGTATGTATGTATGTATTTTTCATCTAAGCCTAGTTTTATGGAAAACATCGTGAGAAAACTAGAAATCATCATCATTTAGCTGTAGGACGTCCACTGCTGGGCATAGGCCTCCCCCATTGACTTCCACAAAGACCGGTTGGAAGTGGCTAGCATCCAGCGCATTCCTGCGGTCTTTACTAGGTTGCCTGTCCACCTTGCGGGTGGACGTCCTAAGCTGTGCTTGCCGGTTCGAACCATAAATAAATAGGGTCTATAAATATACTCAAAGTTCTATGTATCGCTGCATTGGTCATGGGCAGGCGTTGTCTCTTACCATCAGTAGAGCGTCTCGTTCGTCTCATTAGTTTCACGTAAAAATAACTCAAAACATACACTAAAACATTCCCAATTCTGGGAAAGTAACACATAATAGACTTGATTTTTCAGACAAGGGCTCACCGATTAGTCTTAGTAAATGTCTTGGATTTAAAACAGGAGTAGAGTTATAAGAGACTCAATGTTGTAGTGGTATATTCTAGTAATCGGCTGGATAGCTACCACACCACCCTCAAGTTGAAAATCTGCCGCCAAGCATCTATCGGTGTGTTCCGGTAGCCTCAGTTGAGATCCAATTCCATTCCATGCTAGGTGTGCTTTACCATCTTTGATCACACCGTCTCTTAGCATCAGTTGAGCTATGGTCAAAGACCTAGCTTGTAAACCATAAAAGTTCTTCCCCGCCATAATCCTTATTATCCTATCCCTTCCTAGCTGTACGCGGCGCGAGAAGAGCGTGTAGCAGACTTAGAAATTACTTTTGAAGAGATTGCCGCGTTCGTGGATAGATTCAAGTCCGCTAACTACGACTTGGGTTAGATCTGAGTTACCTACTACTATCCAATTACATTAAATATATTTAAAAAAATGGTTTATTTAGCTGGATAAAGATGATGCCAATGAGTCTACGTGATCTTGAGCGTTTTGTTTCAATGAAATGAAAAGAGGAAATACCATCTTCGTTGGGGTTGTCCGTACCCTATTATTAATATCATCATCATCATCATCATCCTTATACACAGCCTTCTTAATCCCACTGCTGGGTTAAAGCCCACTGCCTCTCTCTCTTGTTATGCCATCACAATTTTCAAAATATCCCGTTTTTAACATACAATTTAAACATCATACGTAAACATAAGTTTTTCCGCATAAGCAAAACAAAAGGCTCGTGTTTGACCACATCTTGCCTGATGTCAAGCGATGATGTGGTCTAGGATAGAACACGCTTGTAGAAAGTACCTGTTTACTCTTGATTTGAAGACACTCTTATTGTACTTTTCGGGAAAAGACTCTGGCAAAGAGTTGCACATCCTCGCTGTGCGAATAAAGAATATGGATTAGAAGCGCTTAGTGCGGACATGGGGACGTCCATCATGCACGGGTGACGCTTTGGTCGAGTCTATCTGGGCATGGTGGTGAAACAGGGGAACCAAGTCATGCAACCCCAAGGCACAATCCCCGAAATGTATCCAGTAGAAAGCCGATAGACAGGAGAGCTTACGTCGATGCTCAAGGCTTTGCAGCCGAGACGTGACCAAAGCATCATTGTCTATCAACCTATTGGCGCGCCTCTCGGCTGACTCCTGTGCCTTAAGCTGGTACTTGGCAGATCCGTCCCACAGCAGCGAACAGTACTCCATACACGACCTCGCCTGTGCTAAAATTAAACAAAGCAACTGTTATGGTGTAAAGTACCATCTTACCTTGGCGAGGATGCCAAGCTTTTTTGCAGCTGGTTGTGCTTTACAGGTATGGTGGCAGGTCGTCAGATGTCCACCACTAGTGGGGAGTTTATTGTCCACCACATCGAGAGGGAGATTATGGCGTACATTGATGAACAGATTGCGATCCTGCCTGACCCAGATTTGAAGAAGAAAAAGGTATAATTTCATCTGCAGCCGTGATTGATTGAGTTAGGTTTTACCATGTCACTGCTAGGTACTTATTTGGTACTTGGTGAACAGGCTTTCGCCGTACTCTAGGCCATCGATAGGACCTCGGTGCAGAGAGCCATTATCCACCACGTTGGCGAAGTGCGGTTTGACAGACTTAACACATCTTTAAGAACTTTTTTTAAGAGCTATTTTTGTATTCTGTAGATGTTTTCCTTCACCGTATGAAATCAGTGGTAATATGTATGCATAACTTAGAAAATACAGATGTACGATTGTGCGTACCGTGGGATTCAAACCGTGAACTTCCATATTGGAAGCCAGATGGTCTCCCAACTACGCTGCTGAAACTTCTTTTGATAACCTCATCATCTTCATCATCATTTCAACCGTAGGACGTCCACTGCTAGACATAGGCCTCCCCCATTGACTTCCACAAAGTCTCTTCAACAAAGCTCGCCTCCAGCGCGTTCCTGCGGCCTTCATTAGGTCGTCTGTCCACCTTGGATTGACCGTGGATGGACGTCCTACGCTGCGCTTGCCGGTTCGTGGTGTCCACTCCAGAACTTTGCAGCCCCATCGGCCATCAGTTCTGCGTGCTATGCCAGATTTTGATTACCTACATCGCCTTAATTTAATGTTCACCAGGCCAAGCCGGAAGAGGTGGAAATGATCCGCAACCTTCTGGAACAGTTCCTCGATGATAACATGGAAATTATTGTACCTGAAATCGAAGAGGTTGAGGAAGAAGAAGCTCCTATACCAGAGGTGAGCGCTGACGTGCTCGTTTTCAACGAGTAAATCCTTCTTTGATTTTGGCGTCGCATTTTGTGCATTTGCTAGTGTCAAGTGTTTTGATTATAATAATAATAATAATAATTTATTGCATTAAAAAAATATATATTTAATACATATTGCTTAACTATTAACACTATTGTTTACAAAAATAGATCGAGTTTCTTCCGCTGAACTAGGTTATAACACCTGTATTTCAGCTTCAGTGCCCTCCCCACAATTGCTTCATTTAAAACTATAAATAAAATATATAAATGTTTATACATGCACATTATTATATACATATACGTCTATACTATAACAATAAATAAAATAAAATAAACTTACCAATAATTTACAAACCAATACTTTTAAATAATGTTGTATTTTTGACAAACGATTGATTTATTATGATATTATTTCAAGTTTCATTAAAACTTGAAATAATCAAAACACTTGACACCGGCAAATGCACAAAATGCGATGCCAAAATCAAAGAAGAAAGTTAAAGTCCATGTTTGGTCAGTTTAATGTAGTAGTGAGTTTTGGCGGGAACGCGGGAAGAGTCGTGGCGCTCCGTTGTATTTTTTTCTAAAACTAGTGTTTTGTCGAGTGTTTAAGCATAAAAATGGTGGTGTTTTATTCATAAAGTGCCGAATTACAAGCGCGAGTGTGGGAAAATGATATAATGTGGTGAAACATGAGTTTTCGTGTTGCTTCCAAAACTCCATCGAATCTTTGTAGTAAAGTTGCCACTAGTTTACTAAAGCATGACTGGAATTAACTGACACAAACTTGGACTTAACAAAGACGACTTTGACTATAAAACTAGCTACGATGGCACTTATTTAACTTTTGAAACTTGAAAATATATAATTACTTGACACTGGCAAATGCTAAAACGCGACGCCAAAACCAAAGAAAAAAAAAAAAAATAATGTAGTAGTGACAACTTTACTACAAGCTTCGATGGTGTTTTAGAGGCAATGCAGAAGGAATGTTTCGTCACATTGTATCACTTTCAAAACACCACTATTTTTATGCATAAACGCTAGTTTTGCAAAAAAAATACAAAGGCGACACGTCTCTTTCCGGGTTCCCGCCAAAACTCCCAATTGACTTTGTAGGACGCTTTATTTGTACAATTTATCTTTTTTTATTTTGAAGGACTATTGTAATTGGTATATTGTGCCGTTTTAGTCTATAAACAATAAACAATTTTCTTAATAAAAGACTAGGTGGCGCTGTGTATAAAAAATCTACGATGTGTATTTATTTATTTTTGCAACAACTTATCTACTATTTAATTAGCTTTCACTGTTTTTGCTTGCTTTTTATTTTAATTTGTTTATTTAGATACTCATTTTACATGCTCCAAGGCAAGTTCAAGTCCAAGTTTGGCTTCAATTCCTCAGTCAAAGTGACAGCCCTATTGGCTCATTGGTAGATCTGCTTTAAGAGCTGAAGGGCGTGGGCTCGATTTCCACCCAGGACTTACATAGCTAAAAATGTTTTCAGATAACCGTTGTATACGCGATCCCTGGCATCGGCCCCCCGGTGGAAGATGACATTCAGCACGAGTTCGAAGAATACGCGAGAGACGCTTGCAAGGTGCAAGCGGACCTCTTTATGCCGAGAAACATAAGGCATTTCTTATGTCCGCCGCTAGAGAAGTAATGTTTTAAGACGTATTTGTTACTAGCTTCGCTTCTAATTCGCTCGCGTGCTCATTTTACGAATCAATTCGCGAAAACAATAAAACAACAATTTTTTTTTTAATTATGGGCCATAAATTTTTTCTTCTTTGTTTTTGGCGTCGTACTTTGTGCATTTGCTAGTGTCAAGTATTTCATTACAATCAATTAAGTTTGTTATAAGTCTAAGACAGAAAGTACCTAAGTCTTGATCGAGTCCAGTCATATCCTAATAAGGTAGCGGTGACTTTGCTATAAGCTTCGATAGAGTTTTGAAAGAAACACGAAAAGTTATGTTTCCTACACTCGCACAAAGTAATTCGGCACTTTATGAATAAGACACTACTATTTTTATACATTCCAAATACATTTTACAATGGAAGCAGGAATTCATCGTACCTACACACATTCCCGCCAAAAATTATTTTTATTATCTGTACGTACACAAATGTAAAATCCTTTTTAAATTGAAAAACTTCAATAACGCCCTCCTCCGTTAACTTTTTTTTTTTTTTAATGTAAAATAATGAGACTATCGAGGCGCTTTCCTGATGTTAAGAGATAACACCTGTCCATGACCATTGCAGCGATACACAGAACTTTGAGTAACAAAACAACGTCCAGGGCATCGCTGCTTTGGCACTCACTACTTTGAGACTAGATGGTTAGTCTCAACAGCCAAGTAATTTCGCTTGATTAAATGAAAAAATGCCAGATTTTACTGGACCTGCCCCCCGTCTTTTTTTTTGAGCTTTTACGTACTTAACGGAGGCCCCCTTAGATTCGTCTCAGTTGAGGGAGTCACAAAGTGTTGGCGTAATAACTCAAAATGCCTTCTGTAAAAAAAAAGAAAAAAAATCTTCATGGTTGTCGAACAAAATTTTTCGCTTTTAACATCGGGTTTGTGTTTTCAAATAATAAATATCTCGTTTCACTTTTCAGATTCGTGGAATATGATTATGAGAGTCAAAGCATCAAGAAGACTGAGGAAGTGCCCACAGTTGGTGCTATCACCGATTAACCTCGAAATCGGTTTTGCTATGCGGATAATAATTCTATTCTATACTAATTACACACTAGTTCCTGTCTTTCTAGTTCGTACTATTGATGCACTGTTTGCAATATTTTTTTTTCTTCTTATTCCTCCGAGGAGGACTTGGCGTCGCACTATCTGTGCATTTGCTTTGCAATATTTTCAAAAAGGTTTGATGCACTTTTTTTTAATCTTGAACTAGGCAATTAACTGTTTAATTTTGATATAACGTTTAAGGCGGGAATTGAAACTTTCTTAGTTTTATTATAATACCAAAGCACAGTCGAACAAATTAATATATAAGTACGGGCATATTTTCAGTGATAGGTATGAACCATTTTTTGTAGGGTAAAATCTGACTGGACTATTAGCACATCCCGTCGTTTTAGGTACCAATTTACCAATCCTATTAAAATGTAAATAAAACGTTTATGAAAAAGTATGTAATAACCCTCTTTTTAACATACCTACATAGAATTCGTTAACATGCTTCGTAATTCTCGCAAGTTAATTTAGGCTAGGAGTTTTGGCGGGAACGCGGGAAGAGTCGTGTCGCTCCGTTGTATTTTTTTCTAAAACTAGTGTTTTGTCGAGTGTTTATGCATAAAAATGGTGGTGTTTTATTCATAAAGTGCCGAATTACAAGCGCAAGTGTGGGAAAATGATATAATGTGGTGAAACATGAGTTTTCGTGTTGCTTCCAAAACTCCATCGAAGCTTTGTAGTAAAGTTGCCACTACTTTACTAAAGCATGACTGGAATTAACTGACACAAACTTGGACTTGACAAAGACGACTTTGACTATAAAACTAGCTACGATGGCACTTATTTAACTTTTGAAACTTGAAAATATATTACACTACTAATAAGTAAGTAATAATATTACTACATGCGACGATGAATGAAGCGCCTGCGCAATACAGACCTCAAAAATCTTAGATAGCACCACAATAACTTTAATTATTTTTTATGGGATATGTATTGAGTTTTGGCAAAAGTTGTAGGACAAAATTGATTTGTTTTAATACACAAAATATGCTCTTAAAAGGATGCTGACTGATTACCAATAACCCTGTATAATTACTTGACACTGGCAAATGCTAAAACGCGACGCCAAAACCAAAGAAAAAAAAATTTAGGCTACAGCTACACAGCCACAGATGTCAGGAAAAAGGGCTTAGTACAGATATGGATTAAACTCCTTTTGTAGTTGATCGACTACAGACTATAAAAGTTGTTCATGTCACAATAGTTCTACTAACAACTAATTAGTCATTTTGCATATTTATAAAGAAATGGCTATTATAAATGCCATTTCGTTTTAGACAATGTGGGAAAAAAAAAACACAAAATATGGTTAATTGTTCTTAGGTTGTTACCTGTTTATTACGCTTTTTAATTTTGTAATACAAAGTTATTTACATAAATTATTCCGTGTTTTCATAAGTCATTCCTACAGTGTATTTCCAGTCAGTGTATACGGCCAGTATTAATAATTATATATGTACCTGTACATATAATATACTTATTAATAATGACAGCATCGAATGGTTAATGTGTTAAACATAGAAGGATTTGTCTAGTTTACTGGTTGTTCTTATCCACATTCGAAATGGGGGCGAAGGTCTGCGCTGACGTCCCGTTTAGGGTTTACTATTGTGATTCTCCTTAATCCCTCACATCTATCGGAGCCATCACAACTCTGTGAACTATTGGAGTAAGGCTTAGGGCGTTTATTATATAAGTATAGGGCTAAAGTGTTGACGATGGCGAAAAGCAGTCAGTCTGTTGCAGTGACATGATTAAAGATGAAGCTGCTTCATTCAATCAAATCGGCAGACGATTATTGCTGGATCACAGGTATGTGTATGCAACAGTATGCAAGTATTATTATGCCGGATGATTTTCGTCTTATCCTGTTATTTCCAAACCTCCGTCGAAACTTTCAGTACTGTTTCCACCACCTAATTGGCTTTGACGCTGATTTACTATAATATATGACTTAGACTTATGTAACTCAATTTTGCAAATTTTTTTTGGAAAATCTAAATATAGTAATATCGACACTGGCAAAATACACAGAGTGAATTGTAAAAAAGAAAAAAAAAATCCGTTGCCAGTAATACAAAAATGTCATTGTTTGTTTTGGCGGGAATGCGGAGAAATCCATAATATTATGAAGTTGTAAAATATGACTTTTCATGTTGCTTCTAAGTTCCGATACTCCATCGAAGCTTGTAGTAAAGCTACCACAACTTTACTTTATCATGACTGGAATCTACTACGACTTTATTTAACTTTAACTGTCACTTAGATTTGTTAACATTGATCTTTAAAAAGTATTTGAAAATATTGAAACACTTGCTTTTGCATATGCATAAAGTGCGTTGCCAAAACAAAAATTTTGAAAATTAAAACATAATCAATGTTTTGACTTTTGAGTTGCTGCAAAAGTAAAATTTAGATTTCAAGCAATAATTTAGTTGTAATTGAGATTCTAATAAATATAAAACTAAATAGTAATCTCATACATAATCAACTAAGTACTCAAGTGATTTTAGAGAGAAGAATGATGGGTAGGTTTTCATATACAATTTTGTGTAAATCCCAAGAAAACTTCCTTTTAGTCTAAACCATGAAAACCTGAGACCCAAAACACGAGTCCAGCAAGCTTACGCCGTACAGATCAATGAGGTTTTATCTATATAGTACATCATTGGTACAGATCCGTTTATTTAATATTTGCGCTACACCGCGGAATTTATAAGACGGACGACGGGGCAGACTAGGCCTAAGCGCCATCCATACATGGTGGACATTCCCCACGTACGGACTAAGCGCTTCGATTCCACATTCTTCATACGCACAGCGAGGATGTGGAACTCTGCCAGCGTCTGTTTTTCCCGCGAAGTACAATTTGGGTGTCTTCAAATCTAGAGTAAACAGGTTTTTTTCTAGGTAAGCGTGCTTCATCTTGGACTGCATCCTGCTTAACATCAGGCAGGGTGTGGTCAAACGCGAACCTATTCTGTATAAAAAAAAAATAAGGAAACTTTGTATTCACTGCACAAACTTACAACTGAACTGAAAAGTCTCAGAGACTATCGTGAAGTGTATAGTCATACATAAAACCAACAACTAATTTCTCTGATGTGTTTCTAGCTATCTCTACTAATCTGTAATTTCGTCTTGTAGAAGTACATCATGACTTCTATGAAATCACATTTCCCACTTAAACAGTGTACTGTGGCTGTTGTACATTGCATTCTGTGTTCTTATGTCCGTGCATACGTTTTTTTCAATTGATGATGGGCTAGGTCATTTGACCAGCTCACCTTATGTTTAGTGATGGTATGGTCAAAGTCTATGGTGGTTTGCTCAACTAGCCTGGAATGGAACTAACAAACATTAATTTTATGTTTCAATCATCATCACCAAGGCTTGCCAAGAAGAAATTAAGTTTATTGCAGGCTGTCATGGCACAATATTTTTTTAATTTTGTTCAATAGGTGATAGATAAGTAAGCAGGAAGTTTTCTATGAGGTATCACCACAGTGGGATATGTTCTCAGCATTTCCTGAAGTGTTGTCAAAAGCAGAGTTCTAGGGGAGTACCAATGTTATAGATTTAGAGAATTTGACCCTTCAAATACAATCTTTAAAGCTAGTTATGTTACAAAACTAAAGAGATTCACCATCAAATGTCTCAAAGTAATAAAAAAAAGCAGAGACGTCATAGATTGCTTTGTTACTCAAAGTTCTGTATCATTCTGTCATCTCTTACGGTCAAGAGAATTTCTTGTCTATTAATTATGATTTTTTTGTCATGTCATTTTAATATATTGACAATTTTTTTTTGTATTGGCATATTTCATATTGATATATTATTTTTATATTGACATACCTTATTTTGGCATGTAATCAGTGTTTTAGGGCTTATTTAATGACATATTTGAAATTTTGAAGTGATTTGTAACATTGGTGTTATCAATAAAATATTTGTATTTGTCCCTCATTAATTATAGAAATAAAATGTCTTGACAAGTTATCATATAATTATCACTCATGGTTACAGGAAATGCACCATCGTAGGGATAAATAAGCTACCACATTCAAACAAAAGACATACTCAGCATCAGCAATATAGCAAGAATGTCACCCATAGTAAAAAGTTGCAGAGTATGCCTCCAGCGAGGGGAAATATCAATTTTCGGCAAGAACAACCCGTTTGATTTCCCACTGTCACATTATCTGAAGCTAATTTGCAACATTGACATCACTACCAAAGATACTTACCCGCAATACCTGTGTCAGGCCTGTTCAGATGCTCTCGATACAGCGATTAAATTAAGAAAAACCGCTATGAAGAGTCAGTTACAACTGAAAGTATTAAGTTTAAATCTAAATGTAAAGAACACAAACTTGGCACATCAGTCAAAACATAGTCAGTCATATTCGCCGCCGTTGCAAAAGAGAATGAAGAAAGAATTCAAAGAGATAAATCAAATAGGTTATGATTGTGATTTACAAACATTTACATCGTTGCAAAAGGATGAATGTAACAATCATTATGAAGATATAGATGAAAGTGGAAACAATGGAGTATTTGATCAGTCTGACCTTAAAGATAATAATTGCAATTCAATCATGTCGTTACGAAAGAAAGAAATCAACAATCCTGAAATACCACCCATCCTAACGTTAGAACAAGTTAACAAACTGAGAACAAAAGACATTTTGTACAGCAAATACTATGAAAAAGTTTTTATTGCAGACAAAAAGCCACAGTACAGATGTCGTATATGTAAAAAAGTTTACAAAAAAGGTTCTATAGCAGATCATCTCTTAATACATTTACCGGATTCCGTTTCTCTTTATGTGTGTGAAGTATGCGGAAAATCATTTAAAAAATTCTGTTCTTTTTATAAACACAGGATTATTCACAAAAATATATTGCCGTTTGAGTGTAAACTGTGCCCGTATAAAGGGCGTTCCAAAGACTTGCTACAAGTGCATATTAAGCGTGTCCATAAAAAGGAATATAATTATCAATGTACACTCTGCTCTAAAAAGTTTCTCGATACAAACAATCTACGGTATCATCTACGAAGACACGAAGACCCAAAATTCAAATGCAATGCTTGCCACAAATCATTCTACGAGAATGGAGTTTTAAAAAAACATATACAGTCTCAACATACGGACAGCGTACCACATAAATGTGATATATGTGGCAACTTATACAAAGATAGAAAGAATCTTTTATCGCACCAAATTAAAATACACAAAAGGAAGCAGATATATAATAATAGGGCGATATATCTCAAACTCGATCAACTCGAAAGCAGAATTGAGACATAATCTTAGAACTGAATAAATTTATATTAAAAAAAACATCTTTTTATTTGATATATGTATCAACTAGCGACCCGCCCCGGCTTCGCACGGGTGCAATGTAGATACTAATGTGGTGCATACGCATGTATTATACATATAAACCTTCCTCTTGAATCACTCTGTCTATTGATGGAAGCCGCATTAAAATCCGTTGCGTAGTTTGAAAGATCTAAGCGTACAGACGGCGGGAAGCGACTTTGTTTTATAGTGTGTAGAGACTAGCGACCCGCTCCAGCTTCGCACGAGTGCAATGTACATACTAATGTGCTGCATACGCATGTATTATATATACAAATCTTCCTCTTAAATCACTCTGTCTACTGATGGAAGCCGCATTAAAATCCGTTGCGTAGTTTGAAAGATCTAAGCGTACAGACGGCGGGAAGCGACTTTGTTTTATAGTGTGTAGAGACTAGCGACCCGCTCCAGCTTCGCACGAGTGCAATGTACATACTAATGTGCTGCATACGCATGTATTATATATACAAATCTTCCTCTTGAATCACTCTGTCTACTGATGGAAGCCGCATTAAAATCCGTTGCGTAGTTTGAAAGATCTAAGCGTACAGACGGCGGGAAGCAACTGTTTTATACTATGTAGAGATATAGGTAATACATGGTACTTACTTGTAATTGGATTTCTAATATTTGCAATTCTACCACTCACTTTATCGACCCAACTTTATTATCTACCGTAAAGATACAAGAGACTGGTAGAAAATGAACCTCTTTTTGTACATCTTGTTTAGTTGTCAGCATGAAATAAAGAATTAAACAAACACACTTTTGTAGCGATGATAGCTCAGTAGTTTGCATTCAGACCGTACCTACGCATAGACAAGACAATGGGTTCAAATCCCAACAATGAGCTTGATCTCCCGGTGAAGGAAAACAGGAAACTTTACAAAACAAACGAAACAATCGCGCGCGACGTTAGTACCTATGTGTATATTATTAGGTATTCATCATCGTCATCAGCCTATATTAGTCCACTAGACACGCCAGTCAGGCCGGTCTTCGGCTTTTCACTTCCTTACACCGCCAGCTGTACTACGCTACGTTTGACAATTCGCGGTTTCCACTCCAGAACACGTCTACCCTAGCGGTTATCGGTTCTGCAACAGATATGCCCAGTACTGCCACTTCAGCTTGCTATTACGCTGAGCTGTCTGTGACTTAAGTTCTCTGGCGAATTACTTTGTTCCGGATACAATACCTCAGAGAAACGCCGAGCATCGTTTCTTAACGATATCTATCTAGCTATTTATCTAAGTATCTATCTATACTATTATAAAGAGAAAAGATTTGATTGCTTGTTTGTATTGAACAGGCTCCGAAACTGCTGAACCGATTTCAAAAATTCTTTCCGTTCGAAAGCTACACTACCCCCAGATGACATAGGCTACTTTTTATCCCTGTATTCCCACGGGAGCGGGAGCTACGCGGGTGAAACCGCGAAGCGTCCGCTAGTCATTAATAAATAAGTAGTAACAGATGAAGGTATATATTTCTTATGCTGGATCTCGGACTATGTGGTTGAAATATAGTGTGAAATTGTAGGATCAAGGAGTCATCAGTTGTCTTCGACGTAGCAAGCAATCCGTGCGTTTCCAGAACCGTTTTATAGAATAAATATTTTAGGGTTTCTAAGGAAAGTAGGAATATTTCAGGGTATTCAATGAAACGTACATACTAAACTTTACATTGGTTTTTATTTTAATATATGGAATAATAAATAAACCCTCCCACACGTATATACCGTCCTATCACCGAGACGCGTTGTCTGCACTCTATCGCCGTCTCTTTTTAGCTTACATTTGTGTGTATGGTGTTGTCCTTTTCTACTAAATTAGTTATGCGCTACCATCAATTTTTTTCCAACTTGCTTAAATGATAATTACAATCCTAAGTTTCCGTAAATATTTGCCATAGTAGGTATGTTTAAAAAAAAAGAGAAAATGAAACTGTAGCGATGATAGCTTAGTGGTTAGCGCGGTAGGTTCGCATGTCGAAGGGCGTGGGTTCAACCCCCAACAATGAGCTTGAGCTGCCGGTAAAGGAAAAACATTGTGAGGAAACCATAGCATGGTGGTAGCGTACTTTCTAGTACTCGGCTGGCTAGCTACCACCCTCAAGTTGAAAATCTGCCACCAAGCATCTAACGGTGTGTTCCGGCTGCCTCACCTGAGAGCCAGTTCCATTCCAGGCTAGGTATGCGTTAACATCTTCGACCACACTTTCACTTAACATCAATCATCAAATGCCTTGGCAAAAATCAAGCAATCGGGTGATCACATAGATCCACGACTTCCGACTGGGCTCATATTTTACGTTCATCAAAACGCCACTAGCGTAAAGATTGCCCCAAGCTAACGCGATCTTGGTGGCCTCGTTTTTAACCGCGACCACACGTAACATCTGCCTGTAGTAGGTTCAACAACTAATTGGATTTGGATGAAATACATTTTATAATTTGGGGTTGATCGCCATCTTAGCAAAGAAGCAGTCGACGAAACATGAGGAAAAGAAACATTTGAAGAAACCGTACCGTTACTTGAGAACCCAGATTGTAACCATCGGAAAATCACCTACTCTGACAGAGAATTTCTTCTGTATTAATGAACCAAGTCACTTTTTCGAGGTTCGACGTCCAGCAGTAGAATGGACAACAGTAAAGGGGGAATCAGATCGCGCAAATCCGCAAGTGGACACAGAAACGTTTTAGAATCCTACTAATATTATAAATGTGAAAGTTTAGATGGATGGACTGTTACTTTTTCACGCAAAAACAACTAAACGGATTTGGATGAAATTTTGGAACGGTGGTAGCTGAGACCCTGGATTAACACATAGGCTACTTTTTATCCCGAAAACATGTAGCGGGTAACACCGCGGGGCGCAGCTAGGTAAG
This sequence comes from Biston betularia, assembly GCA_905404145.2. Taxonomy (NCBI): domain Eukaryota; kingdom Metazoa; phylum Arthropoda; class Insecta; order Lepidoptera; family Geometridae; genus Biston; species Biston betularia. The sequence goes on from FR989891.1 coordinate 3,271,733, forward strand.
TTAATAACTAGGAAATTGATATGATAATTACACTGTAGAAAAAACAAAACTAAAAGACCCCAGGGTCAATTCAGAAGGTGAGGTAACGATTTAAACTTTGACGGCTAACAATGCACCGACGAAAGGATCAAGCAATTTACAATGAGGAAATAGACATTTACCCAGCAGTTAGATCAGGTTGATAATTAATGTCACTGAAAGCTGCTACTAAAAAAAATTAAGGAAATATGTTTAGTATGTACGGTAGGCCTTTTACGGCAAAGCTATGCATTTTCGTTCTAAATTACCAAAAAAAATAATGAAGATGCGACTTTCTTAAAATACAATATTCGGTTTGATTCCACCTTCTTCATACGTACCGTTAAACATTGGAATCCACCCACCCACACCCACTCGGGCAGCACCCGAGTGGGTGTTCCCCAATGAATATAGTCTGGGTACCTTCAAGTCACGAGTGAATCGGTTTCCTCTAGGCAAGCGTGCTCCACCGCAGACCGCATCTTCGCTTAACATCAGGCGGGATGGCGATCAAACGCAAGCCAATAATATAAAAAAAACCAATAGTAGTATCCTGTGACGTGACATTGACAATGAGCAATATTAAGTTTTAGTTTCAAAAATGTAATGAGACGAACGAAACTCCTCAAGCCCTCATGAAACTGATGAAAAGCGATATCTAGATCATTAAGAAACAAAAAGTCCTAGTCATCTCTACATTGCAGCTCATTACACACTTTGAGACATTCTTTGTTGAGACTCATGTGCAGCGGCGGCCTTAGCTGTTGCGAGGCCCGGGGCGACAGATCATTGTGAGACCCATTTTCTTTCAAGTCCTTTTTACTAAAAAATTAGTTCGATTGCTCGAGTGGCCGTAACATGCTTGCACTAATAATGAAACCGTGCGTTCAGGGGGGGTTTTGTTAAGTGCGAGGCGCGAGATACACATACATATATGGTAAAGACTTTTTTCTACGAGGACGCGAGGCCCCTGCAAGAGCGAGGCCCCGGGCGTTTGCCCTGCTTGCCACCCCCTAAGGCAGCCACTGCTCATGTGTGCTGTAATTTTGCTACTTATAAACCCTTCAAACTAGAACACAGCAGTAATGTTTACAGACATGTGGTTTTTAAGTTCGTTGATGGTGAGAATACCCTAGTAGTTACAGATAAATAGACAAACACTTATGTCTATTTATTTGATAACAAACTGACAAGAGAACTGCTAAAAAGAGACATTGACAATCAAACATTGAGCATTGACCGGTCAACACTAGTAACATTCCAAGACCTTACGGCTATACCATTCATCTATTTTCATTTGGCTCCTAAGCAAAACAAACTTTATTTCAAAAGCTTTTCGGCTGGTTTTCGAACGATCATATGACGCAACATATACTATGCTAATTTAACGAGATTTCAGATTACGACGTGTCGAAAGGTTAGTGATCTTTTTGCTTTAGTAAAATCACTTCAGTAACAATCAATGTATTGGATTTCATCCTAGTAGCCAGTCTTCGGTCAGAGCTTGGAACTTCTTACCTTTATAGTATACTTATTCTTTTACTTTGTATTTAGTTTTCAATTTCACAGTTTCAATATTATTGTTTTTAATGAACAATTATGGTCACATCTCTTAATGTCTCTATATTGCTATCAGCTATTCTTAAAGTACCTACACATTTTAATTTTTCATTAAAGTTGCAGTTTAGTTGCTTTCATTAATATTTGTTGGTTTTTAAGCCCAGCGGCCGAAATACTAAATATGTTGATTGACTTTCTACTTAGAGCCTTTTAGAGCTCTACACATTACCTTCTATTATGTATGTTATAAATACTTATGTAGAAAAGAATTTCAATAGAGATAATCATTCGAAAACCGTCGAATACCATATTCCACCCCAAAATATTCCTATCATATACATAAATACATTGAAATAAATTAAAATAAATAATAAATACTTTCGCATCAATGTATTTGGATTTAACTTTGGGCAACTAAAATCTATATACAACAATAAATACAATAAATAGCACAGGCGTAATTTTTTCCCCGCGCTTGACGATCCCAAACAATTTTTAAATATAATCTTAATTAAAATACAAAAAGCATTCACCAACGCAAAATCTTTACAAGCTTGCTAAAATAAAACATTTGAAGACAGGAAATCCTTTTTTTTTTCAAAATGTACATATAATAAATACTTACACGCGAATGATATCGCTTATGTCCTTAAAATAATTAAGTCAATTGATAAACTACCCTATTCTTCATTATATATTTTTTTAAGTTATGACAACTTAGTTTAGACATAATAGTTTTGAAATTATATATAATTTACCAAAGTACCTACATCTATACATTTTGGAAATTGCCTTTTGTTAAAGCAATCGTTATGAATTAATAAAGAAAATAAACATAGTTTACCAATTAACTTAATATTAAGACATCAAATCGTTCCCATCCAATAAACTCTTTACATCACTAACGAAACAAACAAAATATACAACACTGGAAGTAAGGAATGGATCTTTTCATGACACTTTCGAACTAATCACAAGCTGTTACACTATTAAAGTTAGTATTTTATGGCTGTAGTACTAAAAACGTAAGAGAGCTAAACTATCATAAGTGGGGAGATGTTAGTATTGTGTTATCAATATATTAACGACATAATTGTTTTAAATGAAGACAGTCACTCTGACGATAAAAACATAGTGAATCCGACAAATATAATTCAAAATGTCACAATCCATTCCACGTTTAGAAAATGTCACGCGAATCAAGAGCGAAAGCGTCTCGCTTTAGACTTAAATATTAAGAAAAATGCTAACACTTAATTAACACGTCGTAAAAACTTAGGCATTACTTAAGAAGTAAAACTTACACCAAAACTTGTGTAGGGACAAAATGGGGAAGCATTTATGGTAGACATTAAGGGCGAGAAAAATGTGGAAGAAGTCAAAGGAACGCTGGTACAATATGTATCGATATTCCAAAAGTTTTATAAACATACCTTAATCAATAACCTATCAGGTTATAAGTAGGTATACGTATCTAGCGTTTAAGACGATAAGTAAAGAATTAAAAAACAATTGTCAAGGCCTGCATTTTAAATATAGCTAATAAAGGTATCTAGCGTAAATTTCTAAAGTCCAAAAGATTTTTTTATAAAAACAATAAATACCTACATTACTAAAGGAAGCAACGTTTCAGGAAATAAGGTTGAATCGCTTATAGTAGAGAGAAGCGACTGAGAGTTAATGTTATGCAATTTGTTTCCGCAATATTTTGGACTGATTTAGTCATAATTTTAAATCCTTTTCTGAAATCAGGGACCAACAGTTATCTAAAGTGATTGAGTAACTTTTTATTTTTTGTTTTAAATATACTCTCATGATTTATTGTTGTATTCTTGAATAACAGTTTTTTTATCGGTCTAGAAAACATGATTTATATTTTTTTTAACTACCATTATTAAATCGTCCATGTAAACAAACGATTTGCTTTTCTAAGTTTCAGTTTACAGTGATATTATTTTTATTCCGTAATATTGATCATAATTTAATAACCCTATGCATTATTAAGAACTATCATTTTACATTTTAATCAGCTTTTTGACACTTATTTCCATTGTTCTGATTAGCACCCCTATTTGGAGGAACACTTATAATAGATCAATCTGGAAACAATAGTATAAAAAAAGGTATTGGAATAACAAAATTGACAACAAAACGATAGTAGGATCTTTTTAGTCAATGATGTATAGAAAATTGTTTATATAGAATTAATTTACCTTTCAAGTTGGATTAGGTAGTTTAATAGAGTTGAGCTTTTGAATTGGATTTAATTGAGCTTTTAATACATTTTCAGATTTTAGGTCAACGTTTAAATCTCAATTTTTCCATAAACATCTAGTTTAATATCATGTTTGCGATCATTAATATTAGCAGATTTCGTGACTATGCAGCTCGAAAAAGTGTCATTGAAGAATTAAAAATAATGATAGTAATGCCGTTTGCTTGCGCGTGAACTTTTAAATGTTAATTCTCAGTTATTAATAATTATTATTTTCACAAAAACTACATATTTCTAGCCTCTAACCATCCGCGCACTTCAAAATTTCATATAATTCATTACATCATCTAGTATCAACTAGTCGCATAAATTATGTTACATCAGGCATTTCAAACTTGATTGTTTAGTTAATTTGAATTAATGATAACAACGATTTATAAATAAGTTTTCTTATTGCCGCTTGAAATCTAGTGTAAAAGATGATGTAACTGTTTTTTCATAAAATTTATAAATTATTAGTGGAAAAAAATTACTGTACTTTACACATTTGCCTAGTTAAGATATAATTTGTGATATCAATGACCGTTTGACTAGTTATTTCAATTGTCTATTTTTATTACTTTGAGCTCTTAAACAATTATTAAATCAAAAATATGTTTTGGACGATATCAGGCGTATAACGTTGTGTTAAGTGAAAAATAAATAAATTTACCTACTATAATATTCTATCAATATGAGTAAATAGCCCATTAATATAAAATAAAACTATTGCACTTGATTTTTGCGTATTTTGTCGTTGTGGCAAACGTCTATCTTAAACGGCCCATTCAAAATTTTTGTTACTAAACTGAAGATTTCAATTTTTACCCATCATCTTTGAAATCGCTAAAACCATCGACAATACGCTGCAATGTAACAGGCCGTCTAGAATATATTTTGTTGGATAAAGTAATATAGCACAAACTTAGCTAATCTAAGTGTTAACAGCGTTACTCTATGGTACAGTTTATAACTATGCGACGTTAACAGTTTTTTGAACTTTTTACCATATTATTTTTTTATTAATAATATTTTTAGATAACCATTGAGCTGTAATTATAGGTACAAAATTATTTGGAATCACGATTACTTAATAACAATTCGTAACAGAACTATCTTAGTTAACTAGCATTCAGGGAATATACCACGCGATAAAAAAACAACCTAACTTCTCTTTTAAAAAAATCGCATAGTTGTAATGGGAAGCGTAAAATAGCCCCGTGGAAGCTTAAAGGAAAAATATTTTTATTATGATCTGCCTTATAACCTCTATTGGTGTTTATGAAATCCCGTGTTTTTGACAAACGTCAGCTTGAGTGTCAAAAGTCGAAATGGCAGCATTTTCGGTTTATAGTTGACCAAATAACTTTTAAGACTTACATGTTTTAGTTATACAACGTTATAGTAACCTTATTTTGATCGAATCACAATTAATCGATATAAGCAAATGAATATATCTTATTAGTTGTTAACTTTATAAAGTTCTTTTTTGCGATTGAATTTCTCTCTTTTTTTTTGTTATCGAATCTTTACACGCATTATTTCCGTTAACTGTTCCTTATGCTTCAGCATTTCACAACTACCCACAGGTGAACGGCCACCAAAAACCGGAAACGTCGCCATTCCTGCCGGAAGCGTTTATACGGGGCTATGTCAACGACAGTGTATTACTTTGTAAATTGTTAAAGCGTCATCAGGCTATGGCGAGAAGACGGGCGGCCCTCGTTAAGAAGTCCAGTATGCGTCGCCAGAAGTTGCGTAGTGTGTTGGAACGAGAGAACAGGAATCGCCACAGGAAGAAAACGGCCGCCACTTGTGTCAAAATGTGGACTATGTGTAATCTGCAATAAAAATAATCACACTATAAATCTCTTATTATTATTATCATTGCCTGATAGTACCATCAACGCAATGAAATAAATCTAAGACGTAGCCGAGTGACGTTAGATCCCAATTTCGCTGAGCAATCTTTATGCTCAACATAATTAACATTTTCATTGTATTGACATAGATAGATAGATAGATAGATAGATATAACTCTTTATTGTGCACACCATAAGAAGAAGAAAGTACACAGGACAAAAGAAACTTAAACACAGACAGACATATTTTATGATTTTGATATTTTTAAATATGAATGGAGAATGGACCTGTAACTTTGGTGTTATTAATAAAAGATTTGTATTGTGTATTTGTAATTAATTAATTTTAAAAAATATATGTCTAAGCTGCCTTTGTATCTATAGTACTCTACGGGGAAAGGCTGGAGGGAGAGAGTTTCAGACTAATACGTAAGTATATAACTAAACTAGATATGATAATCGAACAACACACACAAACGCTGACTATTCACACATTCACACACACATAAACAGCTTGTCCGTTCGGGCGCAGCGCAATGGCAATAGTTTCTTCAAATACCTTTTTCAAATTCAACTTCAATGCCCGCGGCCAACTTTGGTGCAATCTAGGGCTCCACATAGCAATAAGTAGATTATATAAGCGATTAAATGTACATAATAAATCAATCACAACTCAACCTGGGTTTGATTCACCATCATCGAAGGGGTGCAGTGGTGTGTCTGTTAAATTTGAAATTTATACTTGTTTGAATTGTAAATTATGTACCTTCTGAGTACAGTCCGCGACTTGGGCAGCGTTTGTGGGCTTTCTTTGAACAGAAACCTTCTGATCCCGAGCACGTAGGACTCGATGTACGCGTCCCAGTCAATGTTCCTAACGTTGAAGTCGAACACGCGACGGTCCTCGGCCGACAGCGAAGCGCATAGAGCTTGTACGTTGTCGTCCGCAAACGACCACTGGCGGGTCGTGAAGTATTCGAGACAGGCGGCCGCTTTTTCCAGCTTGTTTTGGACTCTGACCATCCTGGGGAGGGAACAAAAAATATTGCATTACATTATCACACTCGTAAATGGTCCTGGGGGAAAATGGGGGCCCTATCCGGTGGCGGATAAAAAAACCTTGAGCTACTTTTATCGCAAAAAATAACCACGTCACATGAAAAGTATAAGAAGTAAAAAATAAGATTTTTTTATTTAATAAATGGTAGGTAGTTTTTTTTTTTATTTAACACTATAATTGACATGTAACTAAGGAGTTATCAATAAAGCATTGTATTGTATTGTATTGTATTGTATTGTATTGTATTGTATTGTATTGTATTGTATTGTATTGTATTGTATTGTATTGTATTGTATTGTATTGTAAACGGAATACAACTACTCGTTATCTCGACTGATGCAAGAAATGAACGACTAGCGTGCGGGCTGGCGGCCCCCCAAGGGGGATGCCGCGCCCCCCATGTGTTATATCCGCCACTGGCCTTAATATGTAAACTGGTTAAGTTTTGAATTTGAAGGGTACTTGCAGCTAGCGAAATTACTGGGCTGTTGAGACTAACCATCGAAAGTCTCATAGTAATGAGCGTCAAAGCAGCGATGCCCTGCACGTTCTTTTGTTACTCAAAGTTCTGTGTATCGCTGCAATGGTCATAGACAGGCGTTATCTCTTACCATCAGGAGAGCGCCTCGGTTTTCACATTAATTTTACATTATAAGTAAATAAATATCGTAGTACATTACACACAGCGCCATCTGACCCCAAACTAAGCAAAGCTTGTGTGCTATGGAAGACAGATAACTGAATTACTTTTCTTTTATAAATACATAATACATACAGAACACCCAGACACAGAACAAATATTTGTTGATATTGCAAAATGCTTGCCCTGAGGGGGAATCGAACTCACACCCTTCAGCTTATTCTTATTCAAAGTGGGGGCGATAGGTCCTGCACTGACGTCCCGCTTGGGGTGTATTGTGCATTTCCCCCTGCCAGCGTCTACCCGAGCCAACCCAGCTCCTTGAAGTACCGGAGCGAGGCTCTGAGCCTATCATTCATGTCATCATCATTGAACATTCCACCCAACTCACTGGAGCTACTATGCCAGCCAGGGCTGTCTGAACCAACAGGGCTGTCTGAACCAACAGGGCTGTCTAAACCAACAGGGCTGTCTGAACCAATAGGGCTGTCTGAACCAATAGGGCTGTCTGAACCAACAGGGCTGTCTGAACCAATAGGGCTGTCTGAACCAACAGGGTTGTCTGAACCAACAGGGCTGTCTGAACCAACAGGGCTGTCTGAACCAACAGGGCTGTATGAAAAAAAGAATAAAAAGCATACATGGGTTTCCTGCCAGCGGCACGTGACGCGAGATCCATGATGACGGCAGGCGCTCGGTGTTGGACCAGGGATAGAGCTCCGTGCTTTAATCTATTGTTGGTGATGTCACCGCCCGGGTACCAAACCACTTCGCCTGTGGGGAGAACAAATTAAGTTTTTTTTTTTACATTGAATAGGTTCGCGCTTGACCACATCCTGCCTGATGTGAAGCATCGATGCGGTCTAAGATGGAACACGCTTACCTAGAAGGAGCCTGTTTACTCTTGATTTGATAGTATTTAAACTGTACAATAAAAGCGTGTAGTGTACTAGCTGTAGGGTTGCCAACCGTACTATATACGCCATCTGGCCCCAAACTAAGCAAAGCTTGTGTGATGGAAGTCAGATAACTGATAGAATACATAAATACTTTTTTTTTTTGTAAATACAAACTTATAATACATACAGAACACCCAGACACAGAACAAACATTTGTTGATACATAAAATGTTTATCCTGAGCGGGAATCGAACCCACGCCTTTCAGCTCTTAAGGCAAACAGGGCTATCAACTGAATGAAACTTAATATACTCACTGAAGGGATGTTTCCGCATGTATTTGAAGCTAGTCTTCACGAACCGCTGCCACGTGATTGGGTTCTGCTGACCAGTGCAGCAGTTGTACACGATCACGCCTTCGCCTCTGAAATAACACGATAATACTACTATCATTTTTCCAAAACTTAAAGCGACTTCTAACGTTAATTTGACACTTCATATGCCAACACCGGAATATGGCATACTGTAATAACAAGCTTTATATTCTGCATTTTGTTTCAAATTGTTGATGTCCGATAAAATAAGTTTTCTTTATTGTCTTTCTGATGTTGACATAACTTTAGGTAGGTACCAATCAAATGACACATCACATCGTCGCTTACCATCAGGCGAGTTGGTGGTCAAACGCAGACTTATCCGTATTAAAAAAAAAACAATGAAAATGCTTGACTAGTAGAATACTATACAACTGTTGGGGGTTTTGAAAATTGTTAATTTATCTTGTAGCTTATTAAGAAATTTCTTAACTATGTGAAAAACGTGAAAGTCTCCGCTCGGTTTAATCGACGTTTTTTTCCGCGCACTTGTCTTATGTGGAATGGTGTACCACCTTCAGCTTTTCCATCGAAGTTTTGATCTACCAAACAAAGGGTGAATAGGGTCCACGTACTGGCAATACACCGGGTATTGCAGATGAAATGAAATGAAAGTGCTTGATTAGTAGAAAACTGTACACTTGCTTTTTAAATTTAAAATTTTCAATAGATTTTCATATTTTTGTCCGTGGGTAGTGTTGTAGCCAGCGTTGTCAGACGTCCCGATTTTTAAATCAAAATTAAATGTCCCGCGCGGTACAGGCTCAGTCCCGTTTTTCTGGGATAACTCGACCGTGCGTGCAGCGCGCAGAGAAAGCGCGGGCGGGTGGCACAAAGACACCGCCACCCTGGCTACACTGGCCACCCGCCTAATGAGGATAAGCGCGCGGGAGAGAGGTGTGCATGCTAAAAACTTCGGATTATAAACTTTTTTACTATGTCCCGCTTTCGACGAAAGAATCTCGCATTTTTTCACTCAAAAAGTACCAAAATCCCGTCTTGGCAAAAAAAAAAAGTCAACGCTTGTACTCACCGTCTGAGGTGCGTCCGCCATGCGCACACGATCATGAGGTTGATGACCGTGTCGACGGGAACGAGGTCAGCGACCCGCGTCCCCGTCCCGAGCATCGTCCGGAAGATACCCTTCCCGACAGCCGCGATGATGCCGTTTGGACCGTTCCAATTGTCCACCCATCCCTTGACCGGCTCTCGCACTGAAGAGAGCACTGAAATTAAAAAAAAGAATCATCAAAATCGGACAACCCTGCAAAAAGTTACGCGTGGTCATACCTGAAGATATACCACTAATAACATAAATTAGCAGACGCCTCGCGGTTTTACCCGCGTATTTCCCGTTCCCGTGGGAATACAGGAATAAAAAGTATTCTATATCACCCAGTGTAGCTTCCCAACGGTGCCAGAATTTTTGAAATCGGTTCAGTTGTTTTTGAGTTTATTCGTAACAAACATACAAAAATCCAAAAATACAAATCTTTCCTCTAATAATATTAGTTTTTTATAATATTAGTGTAGATGTGAAAGTTTGGATGGATGTATGTTTGTTACTGTTTCACGCAAAAACTACTGAACGGATTTGGACGAAATTTGGTATGGAGGTAGCCGAGCCCCTGGATTAACACATAAGCTACTTTTTATCCCGAAAACATGTAGCGTTTTACACCGCGGGGCGTAGCTAGTATTTTATAAAACTAGCTTTTATCCGGGTCAATGAATTAAAAAGTCATAAATAAATTCTATTAGTATTTGGCTAGCCCAACCGATTAACAAGTTGAAATGGCAGTGAGCAGGGCACATAGCACGCAGAACTGATGGCCGATGGGGCTGCAAAGTTCTGGAGTGGAGACCACGGACCGGCAAGCGCAGCGTAGGACGTCCACCCACAAGGTGGACAGACGACCTAATAAGGACCGCAGGAACGCGCTGGATGCGAGCCGCTTCCAACCGGTCTTTATGGAAAACAATTTGACATTGTCAAATAGGAAATACCAGAATAAAGCCAGCGGCGGCCTTAGCTGTTGCAAGGCCCGGGGCGACAGATCATTGTGATTGTTTTCTTTGAGTCCGTTTTATTAAAAAATTAGTTCGAGTGCTCGAGTGGCCGTAATATGCTTGCACTAATAATGAAACCGTGCGTTCAGGGGAGGTTGTGTTAAGTGCGAGGCGCGAGACACACATACATATAGGTAAAGACTTTTTCTACGAGAACGCGAGGGCCCTGCAAGAACGAGGCCCCGGGCGGTTGCCCTGCTTGCCACCTCCTAAGGCTGCCACTGAATACAAATACATACTTATAATATATACAGAACACCCAGACACAGAACAAACATTTGATTATAACACAAAATATTTATTCTGGGTGGGAATCGAACCCACGCCCTTCAGATCTTGGAGCAGACATCAGTGGCGTAGCGTGCCTTGTATCAAAATTAGTTGAGGGGACCAAATGAAGGGTAAAGATTTCTCGCAAAAGAAACAAAAATGCTTGCATTAAATTAAAATAAGTATGTATTGATTATATGGGCAGTTTTTAAAATATATTTTTTATTTTGAGATTAACATATAACATATTCGAATAACATTTTACTAATTTTTGCAGACACACGTTAGGGGCCCCTGTAGCCCGGGCCCCTTACCATTGATACGGCTGATATGGCGGTAGCTACGCCCCTGGCAGACATACTACCAACAGCGGCGGCCTTAGCTGTTGCGAGCCCCGGGGCGACAGATCATCATGAGGCCCTTTTTCTTTGTCAGTTTTACTAAAAAATTAGTTCGAGTGCTCGAGTGGCCGTAACATGCTTGCACTAATACTGAAACCGTGCGTTCAGGGGGGGTTTGGTGAAGTGCGAGCCGCGAGACACACGTACGTGTGTATGCATAGACTTTTTTCTACTTAGGTAGTTGAGGACGTGAGGCCCCTGCCAGAGCGAGGCCCCGGGCGGTTGTGCCACCCCTAAGGCCGCCACTGACTACCAATGAACCAACAGGGCTGTCAAATGAAATGAAAATGGCAAGTTTAGAAAAACTAAACTATTTTCACGTCTGGTGAGTCAATGCCTTGAAACCTTTGAAACGGATATCGTTTCTCCTTTCCCAGAAGTTTAAAAATGCTATCGAACTGTGAAGTGACACTTCATTATCAAATGCACTGTATAAAGATTGATAACGGTTGCGTAAGCTTATGTCTCGTGATATCCAATCTTATCTCTTATCAGTTATGTTTAACTTTGTAGCTCCAGTAAGGCACTGGGTTCCGAACGACTGATAAGCAAATTCTTTTTCGATAAAGATATACCTACCTAGCCGTCTAAATTTAATTGGGGGTTATTTTTTCCATCAGGCGAAATGGTGGTCAAACGCAAACTCGTTAATCCTAACCTACAATATATTATTAATTGTATTAGAATATAACATAACTTATTAAGGTGGTTCGATTTCCACACAATTTTTTTTCAATATTTTTTCAGCTGGCTTTGGATGGAAGCGAAAAGCCGAAGATCGGGCTGAGTGGCTTGGGAGAGGCCTATGTCCAGCAGTGGACTAATATAGGCTGATGATGAAGATGATGATGATGATGATTTCTTTGCCATTTATGGACAAATGGAGCATAATTTTACAGTGAAATCACAACTACTGGCATTTATTTTGGTCTTTATTTGCAGTAAAACACAATTGCTTGAATAAAACAGTAGATTATTCGCATTTTTTAGTTCTTTCCGAAAAAAAAACAAATGCAGCAGTAAAGAAATTTATTTTATTTTATAACACAAAAACAAACAAACACCAACAGGGGTTTTGGCGGGAACGCGAAAGAGATCGCCCCGTTGTATTTTTTTCCAAAACTAGTATTTTGTCGAGTGTTTATGCATTAAAATGGTAGTGTTTTATTCATAAAGTGCCGAATCACAAGCGCGAGTGTGGGAAAATGATATAATGTGGTGAACCTTTCGTGTTGCTTCCAAAACTCCATCGAAGCTTTATAGTAAAGTCGCCACTACTTTACTAAAGCATGACTAGACTTGACTAACACGGACTGTACTTGACCAAAACTGGACTTTGACTGTAACTATAGCTACGAGGCACCTTATAAAACTAGAAAACATACAACACTTGACACTGGCAAATGCTCAAAATGCGACGCCAATACCAAATAATAAAAAAAAGGATAAAACCTTATAAAAAAAATCACAATGACGTTTTCTAACAGACTTACGAATCAGTCAAGCTGGTATATTTTGTAATTCTACGCAGTACAATTTCTCCTATCGCCCAAATAGGCAAGCGACGACGTCCGATGGCGAGTCTAGGTCAAGAAGTTATGTAACAACTTGACTTATACATAATATAGTATATATTAGTACTTACATTTGTCAAGCTACGGCCACATACATTATACGCTTGGAGCATATTGAGTCTTTGTACTTGTATTTATGTTTGGCAGGCTAGGTGTTTGACCACAGCTTACCTGTTGTTAAGTGACGGTATGGTCAAAAATGTTAAAGCACACTTAGCCTGGAATTGAAATGGCTTTCAAGTGGGGCAGCCAATACACCGTTAAGTGCTTGCCGGCAGATTTTCAATTTGAGGGTAGTAGCTAGCCAGCCAATAAAATCAAAATTTACATAACGACCATGTTTTCGTTCAGCTAAATTATACTTAATAAATCAGAAAAATAATCTAACATGCCTTTTCGTATTGCTTCCTAAACTCCATCAAAGCTAACACTAAAGTCACCACTACTTTACTAAGGTATGACCGGACTCGATCTTGATTATTGTAACGTTGACTGTGACTTAGATTTATTTCACTGGATTTATTGTAAGATAATTGAAAATATCAAAACACTTGGCAAATGCTCAGTGCTAAAAAGAGAGAGAATAAGACTTATTCAAGTCTTTTTCTTTTTCTCTCTCTTTTTAGCGTTGTTTTTAGCTTTAGGATCCCTCACCGATCGATGGTCTAACGATGGCGACGGGTAGGTTGCCACTCTCCTTGATCAGCATGTCTTCCGCCAGTGCCTTCGTGAACGTGTATGTATTAGGCCTGTCACCTGTAATGGAAAACATGAGAGAGTCAGTTCAAATGCATAATACACCCCAAAAAAGTCAAAAACATCCCAAGAAATACACAAAACACCAACAAAATTAATAATAGGTACACATCAAGAAAGAAATTCTAAGAAATGCACTGCACACAGTGGCGTAGCGTGCCTTGGAGGAGCCCTGTATCAAAATTAGTTGAGGGGCCCAAAATTAAGGGTAAAGATTTCTCACAAAAGAAGCAAAAGTGCTTTCATTAAATTAAAATAAACATTTATTGATTATATGGACAGTTTTTTTAATATATTTATTTCCCGGGAAGCACGAGATTAAGTGATATTGTGGATAACATTTTGGTAATTTTTGCTCACACACGTTAGGGGCCTCTGCAGCCCAGGGGTTCCGTATCATTGATACTGCTGATATGGCGGTAGCTACGCCCCTGACTACACACCAAAGATACGCAATACTAGTTTAAAAATAAACGATAAACCCACAGTAAAAATGTACAATGCACCGCAAGAAGTTCAATATTCACTTTAAGGAATGTACAAAACGTCCCAAAAAATGCCCAACACACCAAAGAAATGAACAATACATTCCAAGAAACGCACAATGCACGACACATACTGAAAAAAGCAAATCAAGAAATTCACTATTCTCGTTTAAAAATATATAATAAACCCACAGGAAATGCACAATTCACCCCAAGAAATGAAAAAAAAACCCCAAAACCAATTCCAAAAATTAACAATACATCTCAAGAAACGCACAATACTCCCCCAAAAAAGGATGTCAGTGCAGAATTATCGACCCTTTACAAATAAAAACAAAAATGCTTCAGAATTTGAGGTGAAGTCTCTGACTAAATCAAGCGTAATTGCTAGCGAGAAGAGTGACTGACTCAATAAAGCGTAATCCCAAGTGAAAGCAGCACTCACCGACTAGATCGGGCGTGATTCTGTCGACGAGCTCGTCGGGAAGCGTCTGCACTAGCGTGACCACGTGCTCGGGCAGCGCTGGCGGCGCGTATACCGTCTCTTCTACACGTTCCCGCTCACAGTTGCAGTACGCCGTCGACACGTGGACTAACGCCTGGGGGCATCAGTAAAAGTACCTTTAAGAAAGATCCTCTCTAGGTACATGTAGCGTGAAGGAAGGCTTGAGAAGAGAGTAAGAGAAGACTTACACCCTTATACACCTCAAAAGCTGATTCTTCTTCGCAGAAGCTGGGATGTTTAGTGTTTACTAAAGATGATTACGTTTAGGATTATAATTGTACTCGATCGTTTATCACAACTTTTACTATGGGCAAAACTGTAAAAATGTTAAATTCTTAAAATTTCTAAAAAATTATTGAAAATTGTATTTTAACCCTTGATTGAATGTTATGGAATTTATGGAAAAAAGAAATTAATGGAATAAATTAGCTGTATTGTTTCCGCAATTTCAGATCATAATGACGAGTACAAAGTTTAAGGTTATGTGTATCGCTGCAATGGTCATGGGCAGGCCTTGTCTCTTACCATCGGGAGAGCGTCTCGTTTGTATCATTACTTTTACATAAAAAAAAATAATACAATGACCCCCCATTCGAATAAGTACATCCTAAACTTATCTATACTATTATAAAGAGGAAAGATTTGATTGTTTGTTTATTTGTATTGAATAGGCTCCGAAACTACTAGACCGATTTCAAAAATTCTTTCACCGTTGGGAAGTTACACCATCTCCGGGTAACATAGGCATACTTTTTATCTCTGTATTCCCACGGGAACGGGAACTACGTGCGTGAAACCGCGAGGCGTCCGCTAGTAACTCTATATATATGACTAGTACATACGGTACATACATATAAACATCTTCCCATGTAAAATAAACCGTACTACGAGAAAATGGACTATTAGATTTAGAATAGCGTATGGACTCTGCCACTTTTTAAGGCTTTTTTTCCGGTGAAATATTTTCTTGTGTTATACGGAGAACTAGATGGCACCACGCACTGTACATGTTTCAGGTTATTTGAACCAACAGATGGCGCTGATTTTTTGAGTGTATTTCCTTTCTTCGTGTTTGTGGCCCCGTATGTAGACTGTAGAGGTACTTTCTGACTCTCACCTCAAGCTTCATCATGCGATGGCAGAGCTGCACCAGTTGTTGAGTCCCCAGCATGTTGATCGTGACTGATAGCTTTAGTTTCTCGTCGAATTTCACCGTCGCAGCCGAATGAAAAACTATTGATACCTGGAAAGTATGATAGCCATTAAGAATAGGTACATGTCATACGACAGAGATGCTCACATGATGTTAAATGTTTATTTGCATTTTCAATTTCGTTTTATTATATTTGTTGTTGGTAATTTGTTATGTTGGACCGACAAGGGCTCAACGGAAGACCAGCGCTGGTCAATACTGGTAATACCACTTAGTATGACCAGTATTATGCTGAGGTGAGCCCCTATTTTGTAACTGTTTGTCTCTATTTGTTGTTATTTTTGTTGTGTTCTGTGGTGTTACAAAATAAAAAATCATTTTCTTTCTTTTTTTTCTTTCAAATGACAGTGTGGTCGATGATGTTAACACACCTAGCCTGGTATAGAACTGACTGTCAAGTGAGGCAGCCGAAACATACCGTTAGGTGTTTGGCGGCAGAATTTCAACATAAGAGTGGTAGCTAGCCCACCGAGTACTAGAGAATACCAATTTTTAACCCCCGACGTAAAAACGACGGGGTGTTATAAGTTTGACGTGGCTGTGTATGTACATATGTGTGTGTGTCTGTCTGTGGCATCGTGTGAACCGATTTTGATTTTGCTTCTTTTTTGGTTGAATTAGTTGGGAGTGTTATTAACTACGTTCGATGAAAATCGGTCCAAGATGGCCGCCGCCACGAAATCGCAAATCACTTTCTTTTTTTTCTTTTTTTTTTATAGCTGACAGGCTTGGTGTTTGACCACAGCTCACCTGATGTTAAGTGACGGTGTGGTCGATGATGGTAAAGCACACCTAGCCTGAAATGGAACTGGCTCTCAAGTGAGGCTGCCGGAACACACCGTTAGATGCTTGGCGGCAGATTTTCAACATGAGGGTGGTAGCTAGCCAGCCGAGTAGTAGAAAGTACCCTACCCCCATGCTATGGTTTCCTCACGATGTTTTCCTTCACCGGCAGCTCAAGCTCATTGTTGGGGTTTGAACCCACGCCCTTCGGCATGCGAACCGACCGCGCTAACCACTGAGCTATCATCGCTACGCTATTTTGTTTTTATGTGACTTGATCGAAAGTGTTCTTAACTATGATTCAAGAAAGTCTGTTCAGCTGTTTGAAGATAAACAGCTGTTATGTGTGTGAGTATTTACCACGGATCGATTCGAAATTAGGTATTATGTGTATTACTGGTTTGTTTGGGGTTGTTTTAAATTTGAAATGTATCTTCTTCTACAATCGGTCCCTCATGTCTGAGGATCGTGGTCGCTGTCACTGCTTACCATTTGACACAGCATGGCTTGGTCTTTCGCGCTGATGCCCAGTTCTGGATCGGTGATGTCTCCGACTATGGGTACGATCTTCGTCAGCTCCTGAGGCCTCTCTTTTCTCATCGTCTCGAACAACTGTTTGAAGAACACAAGTAGTAAGAAATGGTTGCTAGTTTGAATGTTAATCCTACTAATATTATTAGGAATATATAATATCAATAATGTTTGTTAGCATAGCAGCAAATGGTTCATAACTACACACACCACACACACACACTACACACACTCACTCACCACACACATATACATACTCACACACACACTCACTACACACATACACACACCCGCATACACACTCACTACACACACACACTCACTACACACACATACGCCCACACACACACTCACTACACACACATATACATACACATACGCACACGCACACGCATAAATATGTAAATTCATAACGAAAATCATTTATGTTTATTTTTTTAAGGAATGAGTTCAATGTTTTTTATTTAATAAACCTTAGTGGAAGACACTTGTCTGCAGCAACACAGCGAAGGCTACAGCTGCAGGCAGGGTTACTATACATACCTGTACTATTTTGATGAAACATTAAATTTATTTGTATTTGTATTATTAACGAGGAAGTAAAGAATGTATGGATGTATGTGTGTATTACTCTTTCACGCAAAAACGATGTTTTTCTTTTCTTTTTTTTTTAATTGGTTCACTAAACTGGCCGTTACATAAAATACGAATTTCGGTAAACATTCATGAGAAGTAAACAATGTTATGCACGACCTTCTCGAAGTGAACACTGCATGCATGTGAATAATTACATTAAGGTACAATGTACGTAAGTATTAAGTGACAAGCTTACAATTATTATAAAAAGATTTGATTTTACCTGGTGTAGTGTTAAAAATATCTAAACTATTGGAAATTCTGTTGTAAGACGAGAACATACGGTACAATGGCGGATGTTGACTATACATGTTTCGACAGAAAGAAAGGCTGAATGTTTTTCTGTTAAAGAGACGGCTGCTGGAACGTGGAACTAATAAGTTACATTTTGCGAGTAAGTCAGGACTATCAATTTTCCCAGATATAATTTTATGCAAAAATACGATATCATCTGTATTCAGTCTATGCGCAAGAGAGTTCATATTGAAATGTGCAAGTCTGGAGTTATAAGATGTCATGGTACGGCAAAGGTTGTTTACATACGAAAGGTGGTAAAGAAATTGCTTCTGCAGTCTTTCTATACGATTAATGTGTACTGCGTAAACTGATGGATGGAACTACTGATACTATGGATTTTGATGCAATTTGCAGATGCAGCCGACACTCCGGATTACCACATAGGCTTTTTTTATGGTGTCTAATGTGTCTAATTGTGATTGACCGCAAATAAAGACCAAAGTAAATGCCAGTAGCTGTGATTTCACTACAAAATTATGCTCCATTTGTTAATAAATGGCAAAAAATTATTTGTATGGTAATCGAACCACCTTAAGTCGTTTTTGTTCCAACAATGACAAGGATTTCATTTAATTTAAATATTTAACTTTCTTGGAGACAATTTCTAAATATCTAAAACTAAAATCCGAAAAAAACTTTAAATCCTAATAAATTCATCATCAACATCATCATTTTTGCCGTAGGGCGTCCACTGCTGGACATAGGCCTCCCCCATTGACTTACATAAAGACCGGTTGGAAGCGGCTAGCATCCAGCGCGTTCCTGCGGTCTTTACTAGGTCGTCTGTCCACCTTGTGGGTGGACATCCTACGCTGCGCTTGCCGGTCCGTGGTCTCTACTCCAGAACTTCGCAGCCCAAGTCATCAAGTTTTTATATCCTCTTCCTGCTGCAGTAACCAGTTGCCGAAACGTGTTTCGCCTCTACACGAGGCATCCTCAGAACGTGTTGACCGCCAAGCAAGCACACAAAGAGTCCACAAAACATACAACTGTTATAAACTGTTCACATACCGGTGATTGTGTGAGTTCGGTGAGTCTTGATGCCACATCTTGCCCTCGCTTCGGTCTCATTAGAAGGTAGATTTTCTTGATTTTTGGACAACTCCTCAACAGTTTTTCTACTAGCACCTGTGAACAAGGAAACAAATTTTAACAGAATCCTTAACCCTACAACCTTCTCAATAAGTTGCTTACGTCTGTGATCTATCCTCAATTGAGCCTTATTGAAGAAACTGTCGAGCACGTGCTTTTGCATTGCAAAGCCACAGAAGGTACTAGAGTTGCTACTAAGCTACCAGCCCCTACCAGCTAAGCTGCATGAAACTGCTTCGAGTTTCATGCAGCTTAGTAGCAACTCTATCACTCATGTCATCGTCATTGAACTTGCCACCTAAATCACTGGAGCTACTATGCCAGCGGGCCAGAGCCTCGCTCCGGTACTTCAAGGAGCTGGGTTGGCTCGGGTAGTCGCTGGTAGGGGGAAATGCACAATACACCCCAAGCGGGACGTCATCGTCAGTGCAAGACCTAGCGCCCCCACTTCGAATAAGAATTAGAACCTTATTGAACAGGTGATATAAATTGAACATCCCACATTATAAATGTGAAAGTTTCTATGGATGTTTGTTACCCTTTCACGCAAAAACTACTCAACGGATTTGGATGAAATTTGGTATGTAGGTAGCCGAGACCCTGGATTAACACATAGGTTACTTTTTATCCCGAAAACAAGTAGCGGGTAACACCACCGGGCGCAGCTAGTTAATAGATATGAGGACGGTGCTTGTGCTAATATGCGCATATTCGTGGCGTGCGGGAAGTATGACTACTATCAGTCAATAGGTTATAACTTCATTGCCTATATTGGCAGTGGAGACTTTTTACAATCAAAAGATCCGCTTAGCATATTGTAGGCATGTGAATGCTTTACTCAAAGTCAAGTTCTTATTAATATCATATACAATTTCTTATTTTTTTTAGGGTTCTGTACCCAAAGGGTAAAAACGGGACCCTATTACTAAGACTTCGCTGTCCGTGCGTCCGTCCGTCTGTCACCAGGCTGTATCTCAAGAACGGTGATAGCTAGACAGTTAAAATTTTGATGATGTATTTCTATTGCCGCTATAACAACAAATATAAAAATAAAATAAATATTTAAGGGGCGCTCCCATACAACAAACTTGATTATTTTTTTATAAATAATGGTACGGAACCCTTTGTGCGCGAGTCCGACTCGCACTTGGCCAGTTTTTTTTTATTAGATAGGCCTGCGTTTGACCGCCAACTCGCCTGATGTTAAACATGGAGCACGCTCGCCTAGAAGAAACCGATTTACTCGCGACTTGAAGGCACCCAGATTGTATCTATCAGGGAACACCTACTCGGGCAGCAAATTCCATTGTCTAGCGGTTCATACAATGAAGGTGGACTCGAACCGTTTAGTTCGAGTCTTTGGAATGTCGACCATGAAGCGGTGTCGCTTCTTGGAGCTCCTGGCTGTCCGATAGTAGAATGGGCAGTAAAAAATAAATAAATATCATAGGACATTACACACAGCGCCATCTGACCCCAAACTAAGCAGGGCTTGTACTATGGAAGACAGATAACTGATAGAATACTTAAATACTTTTTTTTTTGTAAATACATACGGTACACCCAGACACAGAACAAACATCGATACTAGTCACACAAATGTTAGTCCAGTGGGAACCGAACCCACGCCCTTCAGCTCTCGAAGTAGATATACTACCAATAAACCAACAGGGCTGTCAAGAATGTAGAATGTGTGATTAGCGTGTAGAATTGGGTCAAGTAGAAAACTAAAATGCACCTTTCCCATGAAGCCAGTACCCCCGGTGACAAACACGCTCTTGTCCGCGTAGAACTCTGCCACTGGCACATATTCCTGGCTGCCAGGGCCAAAATGGCCACCGAGCACGGACGCCATCTTGTCTTCTAACTTGTGTGTGGTCAGTGGCGCCAACTGTTACACCATGCGCAGCTTCAGTAGTCTTTTGTTGTCGGGTTAGTATTTGCTGGTCGCTAACATGGCTGTTTTGTTTGACCTGAAACAATAACACATGAAAGTTGGTTAGAAATCTACCTATACTATTATAAAGAGGAAAGATTTGATTTTTTTTTTATGGTTGACATGCCAGGTATTTAACCACAGCTCACCTAATGTTAAGTGAAGATGTGGTCGAAGATGGTAAAGCACACCTAGCCTGGAATGGAACTGGCTCTCATATGAGGATGCCGGAACACACCGTTTAGATGGTTGACCGCAGATTTTCAACTTGAGGGTGGTAGCTAGCCAGCCGAGTACTAGAAAGCACCCTACCACCATGCTATGGTTTCCTCACGATGTTTTCCTTCACCGGCAGCTCAAGCTCATTGCTTAAGTCAGGGTTCCGTACCCAAAGGGTAAAAACGGGACCCTATTACTGAGACTTCGCAGCCCGTCCGTCCGTCCGCCTGTCACCAGGCTGTATCTCAAGAACGGTGATAGCTAGACAGTTGAAATTTTCACAGATGATATATTTCTATTGCCGCTATAACAACAAATACTAAAAATAATATAAAATAAAATAAAATAAATATTTAAGGGACAACAACCCATACAACAAACGTGATTTTATTTTGCCGGTTTTATAGATAATGGTACGGAACCCTTCGTGCGCGAGTCCGACTCGCACTTGGACGGTTTTTATTAATCGTTTTTTTTTATTTTTTCTTTATATTTTTTAAATACTATCTATGTTTTTAAATACTATCTATGGTGGTGCCGAGACGTGGACGCTCATACATGAGGCTGTGCACAAAATTAGAGTCGCACAGAGAGCCATGGAGAGGTCCATGCTCGGCACTAAACTCCAAGACCGAGTTCGTAATACCGATATCCGGCGACGAACGAAAGTTGGAGACGTCGGTGTCGCAATTATGAACCTCAAGTGGAGCTGGGCAGGACACGTTGCTAGGCGAAGTGATGACAGGTGGAGTAAGGTTGCAACAGAGTGGTGGCCTAGGCAAGGGAAGCGGAGCGTCGCGCGTCCAGCCGCAAGATGGGTCGACGATATTGTCACGGTCGCGGGTCGAACCTGGACCAGATTGGCACAGGACCGAGGCAGATGGCATGAAAAGAGAGAGGCCTATACCCAGCAGTGGGATAAAGAAGGCTGTGGATGATGATGATGATGACTATCTATGTACTTATCTATAAGTTTTTTCTTTTTTTTATGTTTGTTATTTATTTTTTGTATGTATTGTTAATTATGTTGGAATATATTTTGTGTCACAAATAAAGTGTTGTATATTGTCTATAATATTTTATTTTTTATTTTATTTTTTTATTTTATAGTCATACCAACGAAGCAACTACTAATACAGTTGAAACATATTAAACAAGGTTGGCAAAAATTAAGTGCCGCCTCAATTATATCGCGTGCTTCAGAAGCAAACTAAGATCTTGGCTTCAAGAGACCTTGTTCTATGACTTTGACGATTATTTAAAACTAAGAGATTATTAAATTACTAGTAAGTAATTATAATATTTTTGTTTTTTATGGACATTTAATTATATTGACATAATTATTTTACATGTGACATATTACTTTATTGACATGTTCATTGTTTTGACATATGTAATGATTTTGATAATAGTTTTTAAATATGAATGGAAAAATGACCTGTAACTTTGGTGTTATTAATAAATGATTTGTATTTCGTATTTGTATTTGTATAGGTATAAACCTCATTCAATAAGACAGTATGCTAAAAATTTTGAAACAAAATTAAATTAAATCTAACTGAAATATTAACTAAATTGAATCTAAATTAATTATACATTAATTTATGAATTAAGATTAAAAACATTGAAATAGAAATAAATATAGTGTAGATGTAGACAGATGAAAGAATTTTTGAAATCGCTCCAGTAGTTTTTTTTTACTTGGTGGTAGAACTCCTTAGCAGGAGGTCGTCTAGGTAGGTACCACCGCAGTACCAGTTATTCTGCCGCTAAACAGTAGTGTGTAAACATAACTGTGTTCCGGTTCGAAGGGTACTGCAGCTAGCGAAATTACTGGGCTGTTGAGACTAACCATCGAAAGTCTCAAAGTAATGAGCGCCAAAGCAGTGATGCCCTGGACTTTGTTTTGTTACTCAAAGTTCTGTGTATCGCTGTAATGGTCATGGATAGGCGTTATCTCTTACCATCAGGAGAGCGTCTCGTTCGTCTCATTACTTCTTACATAAAAAAATAAATAAAAAAAAAAGTTTTTGTAGTTTATTTGTTACAAACATACAAAAATCCAACAAAAAAATCTTTTTTTACAAATTAGGTAAATATATTTGATAATATCAGTGTAGTGTAGATTTAAAAAAATCAAACACGCATGTCCTCCGACGTCATCCGTGGAGCATTCTTGATACTTTCGCTTTAAATTATTGTGCACGCACTGAATAGCTTGAGAACATTTACATAAGTAAAAGTCATGCCAATATGGACTTATGGTATTCAGCTATGGGGCCGTACCAAACAAAGCAATACACAGATGATACAAAGATTTCAGAACAAAGTAATCAGAGGAATATTGAACGCACCTTGGTACATAAGAAACGTCGACCTCCATCGGGACCTCAAAGTGGACATGGTCGCAACCGTCATTAAAAAATACGCTGAAGCTCATGAAAATAGACTTCATCAACATGTGAATGTCGAAGCTATCCAGCTCCTCGACAACACGGATATAGTAACAAGACTAAAAAGGACAAAACCTTTTGAGTTAGTGTATTAAGTTAGTAATGTCAGTGCAGTGAGTACTACATAATTATAGAACACATGAACAAAGTGTCTTCCCCTTAATAGAGACAGTAAGAAAAGTGTCGATGGACGCATTCTTCGATTATACTCTACTTAGCAATTTAAGTTATATTAAAATTACTTATTAGTCTCAACTAGGCTAGATTGTAATAACAATGAGGTATCTAACAAAAAACAGATACATCATTAGAAGGAAAAAAAAAAAAGTACCTAACACGTTTTTATGTAAGTATATTATATACTACGGATTAGCAAGTTGAAGTGGCAGTGGGCAGGGCACATAGCACGCAGAACTGATGGCCGATGGGGCTGCAAAGTTCTGGAGTGGACACCACGGACCGGCAAGCGCAGCGTAGGACGTCCACCCACAAGGTGGACAGACGACCTAGTAAAGACCGCAGTAACGCGCTGGATGCGAGCCGCTTCCAACCGGTCTTTATGGAAGTCAATGGGGGAGGCCTATGTCCAGCAGTGGACGTCCTACGGCTGAAATGATGATGATGATGATGATTATATACTAGCGGACGCCTCGTGGTTTCACCCGCGTAGTTCCCGTTCCCGTGGGAATGCAGGGCTAAAAAGTACCCTATGTCACCCGGGGATAGTGAAGCTTCCCAACGGTGAAAGAATCTTTGAAATCGGTCCAGTAGTTTCGGAGCCTATTCAATACAAACAAACAAATCTTTACTCTGTATAATTACTGCAGATGTAGATGACAACTGTAATAGTTAGACATATGATATTGCGGACTTATTTGTTTCACAGCGTGACATTTATTGAAGTTTTCATACGGATCCCTAACTGTTTTTTAAAATAAAATATATATAGCCTATGTCCATCACGGATAATTTAGCATTCTAATAATAAAAGAGTTATTATGATCGGTCCATTAGTTCGGAGCTTATTCAATAGACAATAGACAACACTTTAAGATACATAAAACACATTTCAACATAATTACATACATACAAACAAACAAACATATTCAAGACTAACAAAAAATCAAATCTTATATCAAATCAATATACGAAATAGATTACGTTTAACTACAAATTCGTCTGATAAAAATAGCGGCCGAGAATGGAGAGTTATCGTGTTTTAAATACGCCAAAACTCTCTATAAACGAAGCAAGGAATCACAGTCACGGGTAAAATATTTGCTCAACAACTTTCCCCGTCGCATTTCAAGACTTCAAATCATTATTTTACGAACTTCAAGGAGACATCGTCGACCGCTTCCGTCTGATGGGATTTTAATGTGTTTCCGTGAATATTGTAACTTACTTACGTCAACGATACAAATATCTATCGTCTAGAAATATTTAGATTATGATAGATACTTTTTTTATAAACTAGCTGCGCCCCGCGGTGTTACCCGCTACATGTTTTCGAAATAAAAAGTAGCTTGTCTTAATCCAGCAACCTCCATACCAAAGACCATCCAAATCCGTTCAGTAGTCCCCCCATCCGTTCCGTTTATTTCACGATCTAGAAGAGCTAAACACGTGTAAATAACTTGTAAATTTAGATAAAAATTAAATAATAATACGTTTTTAAAATTAATTGATTCGGATTAAAAACTCAAGAGATGTTTTTTTAAATAAAAACTTTAAAATTAATTTCCCAAAAGTACCTTTTTCGCTTTAGCGTTTTTTCCTTTCCACTGACGATATATTTTGTACACATATAAATATGTATATAATGTAGGCACACAGACAGAAACCTAAAAAGTATCAAATCCTTTTTCAACCACATCGGAAGTTCCCGATTAAACTGTATGCTACTTACCGGGGAATTTTTTTAGGCCGCAGCTGTGTTAGGTAGGTACAACGCATTCACTAACAATAACCACTCCATATAGGGTCCGATGTGCCCCACTATCCTTTGAAACAGTTCGCATATTATGTGACCAGAAAATTGGATCACATTTGTGCGGTAAAATCGAACGTTTAATAAAATTTTACATCCAAAACGGATGCATGTTATATCTACAGCTGTTAATACTTGTAAATTGAGTTCTCACCACAAGTTTTTTTGTAAAAAAATCGCACTTTTCTCCACAAAACAAACGTCAGTGGGAGCGATATCAGCGATTGCAGTATTTCTTGAATTTCACAGGCAAATTCATCGTGAGTGTCGTACGTAATTGGGCGGTTCTCCTCTCGCAGTGTAGATTGTGTGATATTCCGAAGGTTTTATCGTATTTATTCTGTTTATTTTCGTCGATTTCTAGATATCAGATACGGTTTGGCATAATGGCATGTGACAAATACTTTATCGGTCAAACTTTTTTCTTTTTTTCCAGCCAGTTACGTACGCCTCGGGAGTCTTTACTAAAAAGTTCTACTCGCTTTAGAAAGGATGATTAGCAAGGTATAAGGTTTTGTAACAAATCTATGGTTAGTGAAATTTTTTTTTTTCGTTTTTGGCGTCGCAGTTTGTGCATTTGCCAGTGTCAAGTGTTTAGATATTTTCATATATATTATGTAAAATCAAGTTAAAAGACTTTCTTCTTTCAATCAAATCTTTCCTCTTTATAATAGTACTAGCGTACGCCTCGCGGTTTCACCCACGTAGTTCCCGTCCCCGTGGGAATACAGGGAGAAAAAGTAGCCTATATCACCCGGGGACAATGTAGCTTCCCAACAGTGAAATAATTTTTGAAATCGGTTTAGTTTTGTAGCCTATTCAAAACAAACAATCAAATCTTTCCTCTTTATAATAGTATAGATAGATTTAATTGAAATTTGTTTGTTTTATGTCATAATAAAGTTTTGCCTATTGTCAAAAATGCAAACTAAATAAACAATATAGGCAAGTGCTTACTAGTAAATAACAACAATAAATTGCAAAAGCCAAAGGGTAAAGATTATATTAAAATGGATTTCTAGCAAGTAAAAGTATAGAAAGTCATAAATTTTAACTGCAAACAGATAACACTGTTTGTCCTGCTCTCGCATCACCTACTTTCTACTTGCGAAAAAGAGATGAGTAATCTGATAGAGTCCATTTGGCCTACTAAAGTGTAATTGTAGAGACGGACACTTTCGATTTTTGGTTACACAAAAACAATGTTAAAGTCCACCGGGCTATTCGTAGAGGATATAAGCCGGAAGGGGCTATCTACAGTTAACATTATTTAAAAAAAAGGATTACATTTTTGAAGCAGACTTTTAAATTGTGTTTAATATAATTTTTATTACATTAAAATTTTAAATAATTATTCTAATTTTTTTATACTAGAATTAATTTATATTTATTATTAATGTTAATGGCGTAAACTGTTTTAATAAAAAAAAATCACACAGCGTCATCTAGCCCCAAACTAAGAAAAGCTTGTACTGTGGTAACCATATAACTGATAGAATACTCATATACATTTTTTTTTTTGTAAATACTATAAATAATACATTAATATCGTAGGACTATACACACAGCGCCATCTGGCCCCAAACTAAGCAGAGCTTGTGTGATGGAAGGCAGATAACTGATAGAATACATAAATACAATTTTTTTTGTAAATACATACTTAAAATAAATACAGACCACCTAGACGCAGAACAAATATTTATCGTCCCATAAATGTTTTACCTGGTGAGAATTGAACCCACATCCTACATCTTTTGAAGCAGATATTATACCAAATAAGCTAACAGGGTTGTCACTTTAAATCCAAAGACAATTTTTTTTTTCAGATTTCTTTTCATTCTTGGCAAGGGTACTCCATCGTAGGCCGCTTTTTCTATAAAAAAAATATAAACAAACGTCTATCGTGATTCAACGTGAAGCAATCCGCAGATACATTAATAATATGGCAATATTTTTGTTAAAATAATGGGCCCCTTTCAGTTTTAACTCTTTCCGGAAACCCTCGTATACTTTGGACCCGTGATTGTTACCCACGTTCATCATTTTGCAGACGTTTAGCCGGTTACCAAAGAAGGCCGAGTCAATGTAATTCTTTTTAAGTACTCATCTTCGAGAATTGTGTGTTTTATGATGTAACTTGAAAAACGCAATATCACTCAAGCGAAAGTTTATGTGTACATATATCGTATTTTTATAAAATTTTAACGGAAGTATAGTTTTTTTTTTAATGTAAATGTAGTAAGACGATCGAGGCGCTCTCCTGATGTTAAGAGATAACGCCTGTCCATGACCATTGCAGCGATACACAGAACTTTGAGTGACAAAACAACGTCCAGGGCATCGCTGCTTTGGCTCTCATTACTTTGAGACTGGATGGTTAGTCTCAACAGCCCAGTAATTTTGCTAGCTGCAGTACCCTTCAAACCGGAACACAGTAATGTTTGCACACTACTGCTTGGCGGCAGAATATCTGGTACTGCGGTGGTACCTACCTAGACGACCTCCTGCTAAGGAAATCTACCACCAAGTAATATTATAAACTAGGTCCTATAGTACAAGCTTTGCTTAGTTTGGGGATGTAAGGAGATGTGAAAAAAAAAACAATTAAAACGGTTTACACCAATAACATTAATAATAAATAGATATTGGTGGTATTGTGTACAAGCACGGTACCATTTTTCTTATTTTCCCTTTGTTTCCCTTACCTGCATTATTGAATTGCTATGTTATTTCGGCCATATAATGCGAAGAGGCGATGGCAGCCTTGAAAAGCTGGTTATTGTTGGCAATACCGAAGGAAAGAGACCACGAGGCCGGTCGCCAACACGATGATCTAACCAAGTGAAAGAAGCCACCTCCTCTTCTAAATTCTACCAGGCCCGTTGTCTCGTTGGTAGTATTTCTGCCTTGAGAGCTGTAGGGCGTGGGTTCGATTCCCACTCAGGGCAAACATTTTGTGAATAAACACAATCATGTTCGTTCTGTGTCTGGGTGTTCTGTATGTATTATAAGTATGTATTTACAAAAAAAAAAGTATTTATGTATTCTATCAGTTATCTGACTTCCATCACACAAGCTCTGCTTAGTTTGGGGTCAGATGGCCCTGTGTGTATAGTCCCACGATATATTTACGATATTTAGGTGGTGAGGGCTACTTCGGACCGGAGTCGATGGAGACAGACTGTCCGTCTAAGAGGTTCCAGTGACCACGATCCTCAGACATGAGGGAACGATTGAAGAAGAAGATTACTGAATTATCTGCACTCCAAATTTATATACAATTATACATATTTATTTTATATTATTATAAATTTATTTTGTTTTTATTCATTGGTCAGTGCTGAAAATCAGCGCTGTGGAGTAATCCCCAGCACAATTGCTGAGCGCTGGCCTTTTTTCCTTGGTAATGCACCAGTCACTGCAGCGATAACCCGCTTACTGTCTTTTCAAATTTGTTGTCTTTATGTTAATCTGTATCTTTTCATTTGTGTGTGTTGTATGTATGTAGGGAAAAAATACATGTTTTTTCTTTCTTTCTTTCTTTAAACACAATAATGATTTATAATTCCTAAAAAAATAGTTTTCGTGGGAATACAGGGATAAAAAGTAGCCTATGTCACCCGGAGATAGTGTAGCTTCCCAACGGTGAAAGAATATTTGAAATCGGTTCTGTAGTTTCGGAATCTATTCAATACAAACAAACAATCAAAGCTCTTTATAATAGTATAGATAGATAAATGAAAAGTAAATAAAAAACCGACCAAGTGCGAGTCGGACTCACACACGTAGGGTTCCGTAACATTATCTACAATAAAACTAAATATTCTGTGAATAGTTAAAGCGTCTACCTGTCACCGTTATTAGTATCGAGCAAGAAACGGTAAAAAAATCAAGTTTGTTGTATGGGAGCCCCCCTTAAATATTTATTTTATTTTATTTTTAGTATTTGTTGTTATAGCGGCAATAGAAATACATTATCTGTGAAAATTTCAACTGTCTAGCTATCACCGTTCTTGAGATAGAGCCTGGTGACAGACGGGCGGACAGACGAAGTCTCAGTAATAGGGTCCCGTTTCTACCCTTTGGGTACGGAACCCCAAGAAAACAGTTGAGTACCGTTTAACTCATGGCCCTGCACGAAAAAACAGGAGACAATTAAAGTCACGGTCGAAGAAAGCAGGTTGGCCCGGTTAGTCAACGACCTTCGAGTGAAAGTACCGCTGTACTCAGTACTCAGATACCAACTTACGAACCAACACACGCAGTTGTGAGTACCTACTACCTATTCTGCGCCTACCACCTTCGCGAGAAAACTTGCAATTTTTTAAAGCAAAAGTATATTTATAAAGACTTGGGTTTATTTTAGCGTATGTCAAACTAGCTGCGCCCCGCGGTGTCACCCGCTACATGTTTTCGGGATAAAAAGTAGCCTATGTGTTAATCCAAGGTCTCAGCTACCTCCATACCAAATTACATACAAATCCTTTCAGTAGTTTTTGCGTTAAAGAGTAACAAACATCCATCCAAACTTTCACGTTTATAATATACCCGCTAAATGATTTTGGGATAAAAAGTAGTCTTTGTTCTAATTCAGGGTCTCAGCTACCTTCATAACAAATTTCATCCAAATCCGTTATACTTAACGGTTATACTTAAAAAAAATATTAAAATATATGTCATTTCAAAAATGTGTCAAAATGGATTAATAAATAAAATAATTAAAAAAAAAAAACGTAATTACTTACTAGACAAAACATGTTCGACAGAAGTGTCAAGTTTAGTGATTTTGGCGATGAATTCAAGATTCAAGATTTTCATTGCTTCCATACAGATGCAAGATGTTAAAAATACAAAGTAGTAATCTTTGAATGAAATATCATTCAAAAATCATAAATTCATAAATTTGATTTTATGCTAATAATCTACTGTTTTATTCAAGCAATTGTGATTTACCGCAAATTAAGACCAAAATAAAGTAGCTGTGATTTCACTGTAAAATTATGCTCCATTTGTCCATAAATGGCAAAAAAATATTTGTATGGAAATCGATTTTTAATTTGAAAATGTCATATTCATCATTCGTCGATTGTGCAATATGCTTTATGGAAAAGATGTTGTTTTAATTTTCTTTATTAATTCAGTCCATTTCACGCATACATCAGCCTGTTCGTAGGCTATTAAATTAAATATATAGTACGTAGGCAGCTACTTGCGGCAATTTTTGCTGAGAACGTGGCCGGAACGTGTCCGAGCCAATCTCATTTAGCTAAAATTGAAACGGTTCTATTTAAAGAAACGATGGAATCGGGATGAATCAGTTTTCTGATGACATTTTTTTTTGTAGCGATGATAGCTCAGTGGTTAGCGCTGTAGGTTCGCATGCCGAAGGGCGTGGGTTCAACCCCCAACAATGAGCTTGAGCTGCCGGTGAAGGAAAACATCGTGAGGAAACCATAGCATGGTGGTAGGGTACTTTCTAGTACTCGGCTGGCTAGCTACCACCCTCAAGTTGAAAATCTGCCGCCAAGCATCTAACGGTGTGTTCCGGCAGCCTCACTTGAGAGCCAGTTCCATTCCAGGCTAGGTGTGCTTTACCATCTTCGACCACACCTTCACTTAATATCAGGTGAGCTGTGGTCAAACAACTAGCCTGTCAACCATAAAAAAAAACATATATGATATTCAGCCGTTGTGGGGATTAAATCCCACTATCCCACTAATACGAGTATAAAAAATGTGAAAATTTGAATGGATGTTTGTTACTCTTTCACGCAAAAACTACGCCACTGATTTGGATGAAATTCGGTATGGAGATAGCTGAGACCCTGGATTAGAACATAGGCTACTTTTTATCCCGAAAACATTTAGCGGGTATATTATAAATGTGGAAGTTTAAGAAAGAAAATAGTTAATTATTTTGTAACACCACAGAACATACAAAAGCAACAACTAAAAAAAAAATATTTAGGTATTCTATCAGTTATCTGCTTGTCGTGCTATGCGCGAGTCACCGTCAACAATCAGAGCAAAGCAAGCAGAGCCCAATCAATGCGTACCATATAATTAGAGTTACGTAAATTGGACAGGAAGAGCTCTTGCGTTGCGCAGGCTCACCCCCAGGGTGTACCCGGGTGTACACCTAACTGGGTAGCAGACGATCGGCTACGTAGATTGGAGAAAGGGCAGGACTAAAGGGGTGGTGGAGGTCCTCGTGGGGCAAAGCCCCATGTCCAGCGGCTGCAATAAAAGGGGGGATGAACTGTACCGGCCAGGTATCCCCCCCCGCATGGAGCACCCGGGCGCAGTCGCTGCGCTTTGACTGGAGCCGTAGTCGATCGCGAGGGTAACTCTGAGTTGATCAGGCCCTCTGGAAAGGGCTTAAAGCCTACAAATATAAATCATAAGCGAAGCGTAACCTGCAAAGATAACGGTCGACTCCTTGTTTCATCTTCTTATTGTACTTTGTTGCCCAATGAATTATTTAGTGACCCATGACTCGATTATGATAATCGAATTGATGGTATAAGGCGCGACACAGCTAGTCAATAATACATTTACTTAATTACACCTTACGATTGATATCTTTTTTTTTATTGTTGACGGGCTAGTTGTTTGACCACAGCTCACCTGATGTTAAGTGAAGGTGTGGTCGAAGATGGTAAAGCACACCTAGCCTGGAATGGAACTGGCTCTCAAGTGAGGCTGCCGGAACACACCGTTAGATGCTTGGCGGCAGATTTTCAACTTGAGGGTGGTAGCTAGCCAGCCGAGTACTAGAAAGTACCCTACCACCATGCTATGGTTTCCTCACGATGTTTTCCTTCACCGGCAGCTCAAGCTCATTGTTGGGGTTTGAACCCACGCCCTTCGGCATGCGAACCGACCGCGCTAACCACTAGGCTATCATCGCTACACAATTTATTCAGACAGGATATTCACAGTTATGAGTCTAGCGCATAATTTTGCAGAAGAAAGTCTGACTCATTTACTTACGTGGAAATCTATGTAGGTCATATTGATTCAGATTCCACGTAATTTGTAATTCTCGACTTTCTGAGTTACGAGTATACATTAAATACTAGCCCGTCCCGGCTTCGCACGGGTAAACAAAACTCGATTAACAATATAGCCTGTCATTCAGTGATAATGTAGCATTCTAATGATGAAAGAATTATTCAGATCGGTCCAGTAGTTCTTTGGCCTATTCAATACAAACAAACAAACAAAAAATCAAATCTTTCCTCTTTATAATTAGTGTAGATGTAGATGACAACTGTAATAGTTAGACATAATATATGATATTGCGGACTTATTTGTAGCTGTCACTTTGTTATGTAAAACGTCACTTTATTCTAATTGTCAATAGTTTTCGCTGCGCATGCTAAGTAAGGGTTTTTTCAAATTTTTCACAGTATGGGTTACATTATTGAATTTTCAGACGGATCCCTAATTGTTTTTTAAATAAACTATAACCTATGTCGGATAACGTAGCATTCTAATACAGCCCTGTTGGTTCATTGGTAGTGTGTCTGCTTCGAGAGCTGAAGGGCGTGGGTTCGATTCCCACTCAGGACTAACATTTGTGTGACTAACATCGATGTTTGTTCTGTGTCTGGGTGTACTGTATGTATTATAAGTATGTATTTACAAAAAAAAAAAAGTATTTAAGTATTCTATCAGTTATCTGTCTTCCATCACACAAGCTCTGCTTAGTTTGGGGTCAGATGGCGCTGTGTGTAATGTCCTATGATATTTATTTATTTATTTAATAATGAAAGAATTATTCAAATCGGTCCAGTAGTTTCGGAGCTTATTCAATACTAGCGGACGCCTCGAGGTTTCAATCGCGTAGTTCCCGTTCCCGTGGGAATACAGGGATAAAAAGTAGCCTATGTCACCCGGGGATAGTGTAGCTTCCCAACGGTGAAAGAATTTTGAAATCGGTCCAGTAGTTTCAGAGCCTATTCATTACAGACAAACAATCAAATCTTTCCTCTTTATAATAGTATAGATAAATAGATAGATATAGAGTGAGTTTTTCCACGACTATATTATTTTTGACGTCTTAAATATTCATTTTTAGGGTAAAACGGGACCCCATTAATAAGACTCCGCTGTCCGTCCGTCTATCACCAGGCTGTATCTCATGAACCGTGATAGTTAAACAGTTGAAACTTTCACAGATGATGTATTTCTGTTGCCGCTATAACAACAAATACTAAAAAACAGAAAAAAATAAGTATTTAAAGGGGCTCCCATACAACGTGATTTTTTGCCGTTTTTATAGATAATGGTGAGAACTCTTCGTGCGCGTGTCCGACTCGCTTGGGCGCTCACTCACTTGGGCGGTTTTTTGTCAAATTCCATGCGGACGACATCGCGGGTAACATAAATTATAAATACATAAATGGTGTGGTCCGGCACCCTCACTTGAGAGCCAGCTCCATTCCAGGCTAGGTGTGCTCTACCATCTTAGACTACACCTTCACTTAACATCAGGTGAGGTGTGGTCAAACAACTAGACTGTCAAACATAAAAAATAAAAAAAAAAGGTTTTATTTAAACTAGGGCACAGTAGTCGGTTCTAAAGCAGCGTGGTATCTACTTCCGGTTCGTACGCTTAATTTAAAATTACTACGTATTTAATTCACTGTTTCCGGTTAGTCAGTTAACCGTTTATCCTATAGTTGTGTCGAACTAACCAAATCCGGTGAGTTAGTTAGTCTTAACTAGTGTTATCTGAGTTTAATTTCAATGTCATTTGCATGTATGCAAAGAACTAGGTAAGGATAGCGATGGATTCGACCTTTTCCAAGGATCGTTAATCAAACTTTTTTCTGTACTTTTTTCTGTTATACATGTATACCATCTCAGACGAATAATATAATCAGTAGACAGAACCATAAAGCAAAGGGTTTCATTTTTTTTTGGGATTTTATGGTTTGGCTACAAAGGCCTTTGAACCATGTCATTATTTGCGAAGAACGAATTCATGTCTTACATCTATAGTTACAGTCAAAGTCCAGTATTGGTCAAGTCCAGTCCGTGTCAGTCAAGTCCAGTCATGCTTTAGTAAAGTAGTGGCGACTTTACTATAAAGCTTCGATGGAGTTTGGAAGCAACACGAAAGGTCATGTTTCACCACATTATATCATTTTCCCACACTCGCGCTTGTAATTCGGCACTTTATGAATAAAACACCGCCATTTTTATGCATAAACACTCGACAAAACACTAATTTTGAAAAAAAATACAACGGGGCGACACGACTCTTCCCGCGTTTCCGCCTAAAACCTAACAATATTTTTCTCACAGATTAGTCTAAAGTTTATCATAGCACACTAATATTATAAAAGCGAAAGTTTGTGAGTGTGTAAGTATGTTTATTACTTCTTCACGCTCAAACTGCTAAACCGATTTTGATCAAATTTGGTATGGAAGTAGCTGACACCCTGAATTAATACATAGGCTGATTTTTATACCGAAAAAAAATTAGTTTTCACGTGAGAACAGCGGGTAACCGCCGGGCGCAGCTAGTAATTTATAAAACTCTTTAATACTTGATCGGCCCCATAGACAGTTAACAAAAGTACTATTATTAATCTTACTCTTGAATCACTCTCTCTATTGATGGAAACTGCATTAAAATCCGTTGCGTAGTTTAAAAGATCTAAGCGTACAGACGGTGGGAAGTGACGTTGTTTTATACTATGTAGAGACTGGCGACCCGCCCCGGCTTCGCACGGGTGCTATGTAGATACTAATAATGCATATGCATGTATTATCTATATAAACCTTTCTCTTGAATCACTCTGTCTATTGATGGAAACCGCATCAAAATCCGTTGCGTAGTTTAAAAGATCTAAGCGTACAGACGGCGGGAAGCGACTTTGTTTTATACTATACTAGCGACCCGCCCCGGCTTCGCACGGGTGCAAAATTCGAAAAAAATCAATATGTTTATTTATCAAAATAGGATGCACCACATCACTTTTTGATAGTCAATATTTACATAGTCATGTTATTATCCTTGCTAGAGAGCTCCGAAAACCACGTCCAATCGCTTCCAAATTCAAATTATTATAGCGAGAAGTGCGGCCTCCGACGCGCTATTTATAGGAACGCGTCGCGTCGCGCTGCGGTCGGCGGCTGCCGGCCGATAGGTACCGCCGCAAACGCTACGCAATGTATTTTTAAATCTGTAATATCTTCGAAAATATTCAAAGAAATTATGTGCTGTAAAAGGCCATATAAATCTATGTTAAATCAACAATCTATTTATAGTATTTAATTAAATAAGGAATAATGCTGTAGTGCTTAAAATCGCTTCGAAAATTAGCTATTATTTGCCGAAAAAAGTAAATGACAAAAAATGGTTTTGTGGGATATCGATAAGAGATAGACATATACCATCGCGGACTTTTCTGTAGACCTTTTCAAGGTGTACAATACTTAGTACATTATCTTTATAAATCCTGTAAGGTTAAGCCTGCGTACGCAATGTAAGCGGCAAGAAATGTTAGAATTTACGACACCACATTAGAAACCCTGAAAATAACAGTATTTCTCCATTATTTAATAGATGTTATTATACATAAAAACCTTCCTCTTGAATCACTCTACCTATTACAAAAAACCGCATCAAAATCCGTTGCGTAATTTTAAAGATTTAAGCATACAGACAAACAGACGGACAAAAATAGCGACTTTGTTTTATACTATGTAGTGATAGATAGAGATTAACTTCCTCTTGGATACTTTTTAGTGTACATATATACATAAATGTATGTAGTTTTATCAAATTTTATCAACGTGATTCATTTTTGTTTCGAAGTAGTCGTATATCTACATATCAATCACTAACGCATTACCTTGTTATATAATACTTATTCATGTTGAAAAAATTTAGTCTAAATTTAGTCGATCATTTTGATGGAAACTTTTTAAAATATTTTTTTAAAGGCGACCCGATGTAAGCTTCTTACATGTTAATCCAGGTCATAAACTATATTTGTGTCAAATTTCGTCCATATCCGTTCAGACGTTTTTGCGTGATTGAATAACGAACATACAAACTTTCACATTTAATTTACTTACATTAAATATAAATAAATATCGCAGCACAGCGCCATCTGGCCCCAAACTAAGCAGAGCTTGTGTGATGGAAGTCAGATAACTGATAGAATACATAAATACTTTTTTTTTTTGTAAATACATACTTATAATACATACAGAACACCCAGACACAGAACAAACATTTGTTTATTCACAAAATATTTGCCCTGAGTGGGAATCGAACCCACGCCCTTCAGCTCTTAAGGCAGATATGCTACCGATGAGCCAACAGGGCTGTCAACATTAAATATTACCAGATAGATAAAACTCTTTATTGTGCACACTATAAACAGAAAAAGTACACGAACGAACGAACGAACTAGTGCCACAAGTGGTGGCCTTATCGCTAACAGCGATCTCTTCCAGGCAACCAAGAAAAGAAAAACACGATAGATAACATAAGAAACAGACGGGAGATGTAACACTAATAAGAAAAATAAACAATCATAGTAATGTATTTAAATAAAACGAAATATTTACATACATACATACTAGCTACTAGTAGGGACTAAATATACATTTAATATTACTGTGTTAATATTACTTGTACCTGTGACTTCGTCCGCTTTAAATTAAGAATTGGGTTCAGAGAGAAATCAGACATGTTTGTGTAAGTAACAAATGAGCAAGTTTCATCCGTCACGAAACTTGCGCCTAAGGACTTGTGGACGCCTCGCGGTTTCACCCGCGTAGTTCCCGTTCCCGTGGGAATACAGGGATAAAAAGTAGCTTATGTCACCCGGGGATAGTGTAGCTTCTCAATTGTGAAAGAATTTTTGAAATCGGTTCACTAGTTACAGAGCCTATCCAATACAAACAAACAATCAAATCTTTCCTCTTTAAAATAGTTCTAGCGGACGCCTCGTGGTTTCACCCGCGTAGTTACCGTTCCCGTAGGAATACAGGGATAAAAAGTAGCCGATGTCACCCGGGGATAGTGTAGCTTCCCAACGGTGAAAACGACTTTTGAAATCTGTCCATTAGATTCAGAACCTATTCAATACAAACAAACAATCAAATCTTTCCTCTTTATAATAGTATAGATAGTTAGTTACCGAATTACAAGTAAATACGTGCCATTGACTTTGTTTTGCTACTCAAACTTCCGTGTATCGCTGCAATGGCCACGGACATGCGTTATCTCTTACCATCAGAAGAGCGTCATACTTTTACACAAAAAAGTGAAATATATTCACGTGTAATAAACTACACTGAATCGATTGACATCTCGATCAGCAAAATCGGATGAGTAGTTTCGGTGCTACGGTGGAATATATAAACAAACGAACACACATACTGTCAATCATATAACACCTTCCTTTTGAATTTGCCGTAGTCGAGTATCGGTGTTTGGATCGCCTTGACACATCGATAATAATAATTGATAAAACGATATAAATTATGAGTAATTTTTTTTGTAGAAGCGAATTGCGATTTTTATATCTAATCTATGATCGATATTAATAATGATTTCATACGAAATGTGTCTTTAAAATTTCGTTTTTATTTGCATTTGTAATATATTTTTATAGACTTTTATAGAATTTTTATACAACCCATAGTGTACTTTAACACTACCCTACAAATCCTACTAATATTATTTATATATGCGAAAGTTTGTGAGGATGGATGTTTGTTCTCATTCACGCAAAAACTACTGAACGGATTTAGATGAAATTTGGCACATATATAGATTATAATCTGGATTAACGCATACGCTACTGTTTAGCTTGAAAACATGTAGCGGGTAACAAACACCACGGGGCGCAGCTAGTATTATATATTTGAAAGTTTGTTGTTAATGTTGTTAATAATGAATGTTGGATGTTAAAATGTCTGTTACTTAATCACGCAAAAACGGCTGAAGGGATTTGGATGAAATTTGGCACACATATAGTTTATTGCCTGGATTACCATGTAGGATACCTTTTATTTTGGGAAAATGTTAGGTTCCTAAAGGATGAGCAAGGAGTTTTTATACAAAACAACGAGTAACACTGCGAGGTGCAGCTAGTTACTTTAACTAGGTTACGTCCGCGATATCGTTCGCTTTGACTTAATAATCCAGGAATAAACTATTTACGTGTTAATCCAGGGTGTCAGCTAATTTCATTTCAAATTTCATCAAAATTGGTTCAGCCATTTGAGCCTCAAGCAGTAACAAACATACAAACACATTTCGGCTTTATAATGCTGTTGTGTAATAATGTGATTGTTATTAATAATTTTTTAATGTAAAACGTAATGAGACGAACGAGACGCTCTCCTGATGGTAAGATATAACGCATGTCCATGACCATTGCAGCGATACACAGTACTTTGAGTAACGAAACAAAGTCCAGGCATCGCTGCTTTGGCACTCATTACTTTGAGACTTTCGATGGTAGTCTCAACAGCCCAGTAATTTCGCTAGCTGCAGTACCCTTCAAACCGGATTATCGCTGATTAATAATAAAAATAATATCTGTGCGGAGCAGGAAACGAACCCACGTTCCTACCAAATGAGTTAAAAGGTCAATTAGATAATTTAATTTTGCATTATATCTATATATACCTACACTCTCCCAATGCATAATTTTGGTCACAAAATTTATTCAATCATTAGGTCACAATTTATATTTAATTTATGCAGATATTCGGTTATATAATATACTTAAGTTAATAATATATAACTAATCAGCGTTTCGGGAACTATTCCCATTGATAGCGGCCTTTTAGATTAGTTTTAATTTTAATTAATTAATTAGTTAGTTAGTTGTATTAGTTTGGGGTCAGATGGCGCTGTGTATAGTCCTACGATATTTATTTATTTATTTTTTTAGTTATTTATTTTATTTATTTATTAGAAAAACTGAAGTTTGTATGTTAGGATAGAATTTATAGATAGTTTCTTTTAAATAGGCGACATTTTATAAGTAAAAAAAAAAAGTTTTTTTTTTATAGTAAATATTAATTGGTATATACACGACTAATTAACAAATAAAACAAAATAAATAAATAAACTACTCTATTACAAAAAAATTAAAAAAAAAAACTAAAAAAAAAACTAAAAGATCTCTAAATCTAATCTATCTTCTTTTAAATTAAAAATCTATGTATTACAAAAAATAATATAAAACAATACTGAAAATTATGTAAACTAAATATATAACATACCGGAATGACAATCCTTGGAATTTTTATCACGGATATTCCTCGGTTCAAATCGACCAAAATTTTTTTTTTCACTATATGTAATCACTGTCACTGTCACTTATATAATCAGAATCACTTTACCGCGCTGTCGCAGCGCGATGGTGTTCCGACGGCAAACGATGGTAGACTAAAGAGCAGACATGCTCCACCGGCTATTTGACACACTAAGAGGAGTCCAAGGCATAAGCGATTGCGTTTTTTTTTATAGTTAACAGGTTTGGTGTTTGACCATAGCTCACCTGATGTTAAGTGACGGTGTGGTCGGAGATGTTAAAGCACACCTAGCTTGGAATGGAACTGGCCTGAAAACACCGTTA
Source organism: Biston betularia (assembly GCA_905404145.2). Taxonomy (NCBI): domain Eukaryota; kingdom Metazoa; phylum Arthropoda; class Insecta; order Lepidoptera; family Geometridae; genus Biston; species Biston betularia. The sequence continues at coordinate 3,312,237 of FR989891.1, forward strand.
GATGCTTGGCGGCAGATTTACAACTTGGTGGTAGATTTCCCTAGCAGAAAGTCGTCTAGGTACCACCGCTGTGCTAGATATTCTACCGCCAAGCAGTAGTGTGTAAACATTACTGTGTCCCGGTTTGAAGGGTACTGCAGCTAGCGAAATTACTGGGCTTTTGAGACTAACCATCGAAAGTGTCAAGGCAAGTTTGCGCCGAGAACGGTCAGGGGCGGGTTATGGTGTGTTATTTTTATTGTTTATAGGATTTAGTAATTCTGACAAATTTAAAAATTTCAATCCTCATCGCTATTGTAATTAAAACGACTGAGGTGAAAATACACTAAATATGCATGTAACTTGAACGCTTAATTTTTTTTTAATTATAAGAACAATACGCTCTCCTGTTGGTAAGAGATAACGCATGTCCATGACCATTGCATCAATACACAGGACTTTGAGTAGCAAAACAAAGTCCGGGGCATCGCTGCTTTGGCGCTCATTACTTTAAAACATTATTAACTGTATACGTTACAATCATCGCTAACAGTACATTTAAGTTTGTAATCAAAAAAAAAAGTTTTTTCTTGTGATAAAATAAAAAAATAATAATTTGTACAAAAAATAGTTGCTTCTTAGCAAAGTTCTTAAATTTAGGTCAATGGAAAATATCATATCTATTTTGATTTTTTTTAATTACTGCGCCCCGCGTTGTTACCCGCTGTTCCCACATGATCACTAAAGTTGTCAGAATAAAAAGTATGCATAAATCTAGGGTGTCAGCTACCTCCATACTAAATTTCATAAAAAAAATAAAAATAATAAGAGATCGCTGTTAGCGATAAGGCCGCCACTTGTGGCTCTAGTTCATAAGGTTCTTTGTTCTCTGTACTTTTTTCTATTTGTGGTGTGCACAATAAAGAGTTATATCTATCTATCTATAATTAGTCTCAACAGCCCAGTAATTTCGCTAGCTGCAGTACCCTTCAAACCGGAACACAGTAATGCCAATCATAACCATGAACAATTTTTACTATGGGCAAACGCTGAAATCGCTAAATTAAAAAAAATTAAACAGGAAAAAAATCGCGATTTCTGTGTCGATGCCATATGTTAAAAGCTGTCCACAGTTACGAATACAATGACCTCCTTTCCGTTTAGATGGTATTAACTTTCTATGTTAGCTAACAGCTGCCAGTTTCGCATAATCTTGTATAAACAAGTTTGTATTGTTCTGAATTGACATCATAACACTTTTTTTATAGTTCACAAGCTATGTTATTGACCACAGCTCAGTCGATGTTAAGTGACGGTGTGGTCGAAGATGGTAAAGCACAGCTAGCCTGAAATGGAACAGGCTCTCAGGTGAGGCAGCCGGAACACACCGTTAGATGCTTGGCGGCAGATTTTCAACTTGAGGGTGGTAGCTAGCCAGCCGAGTACTAGAATATTATCATCATCATTTCAGCCGTAGGACGTACTGCTGGACATAGGCCTCCCCCATTGACTTCCACAAAGACCGGTTAGAAGCGGCTCGCATCCAGCGCGTTTCTGCGGTCTTTACTAGGTCGTCCTACGCTGCGCTTGCCGGTTCGTGGTCTCCACTCCAGAACTTTGCAGCCCCATCGGCCAACAGAATTTACCACTACAATATTGGCTCTCTTATAACTCTACTCCTCTTTTAAAGCTAAGATATTTACATAAAAGACCAATCGGTGAGCACTTGAGTGGAAAATCATGTCTATTATAAGTTACTGCCTCAGAATTAGACTGTTTTAGTGTATGTTATGGGTCTAGGTGGAAAGTTGCTTGTAGTTTTGATAATCGTAGCTAACGTAACAAATGACTGTATTTTTAATCTAAATGAATTAAATAAATAAATATCGTAGGGCTATACACACAGCGCCATCTGACTCCAAACTAAGCAAAGCTTGTGTGATGGAAATCAGATAACTGATATAATAAATAAATACCTTTTTTTTTGTAAATACATACTTATAATACATACAGAACACCCAGACACAGAGCAAACATTTGTTTATTCACAAACTGTTTGCCCTGAGTGGGAATCGAACCCACGCCCTACAGCTCTCAAGGCAGATATACTATCAATGAGCTAACGGGACTATCTCGAGCGGCTGGTCAACATAAAAAAGAGGTTTTGGTTTAAGTGTCCACTTCGCCGTATTAATATTCTTTGCTCAAATAAATTATTAATTTTTCTAGCTGCGCCCCGTGGTGTTACCCGCTACAAGTTTTCGGGATGAAAGTTAGAAAAGAAAAGAAAAGAAAAGAAAAACAAAAATAAGTACAAACAAAACACAAAATAAAAAGATACAGATTAACAAAAAGACAACAAATTTCACAAGATAATAAGCGGGTTATCGCTGCAGTGGCTGGTGCATCAACTAGGAAAAAAAAGGTCAGTGCTCAGCAATTGTGCTGGGGATTACTCCACAGCGCTGATTTTCAACACTGACCAATTCATAAAAAAAAAAAAAAAAATATGTATCTAATCATATGAAATAAATATGTATAATAATTGTATATAAATTAGCCTATGTCTTATTGCAGGGTCTTGCAAAATTTCATCTAAATCCGTTCAGTAGTTTTTGCGTGAAAGAGTAACAAACATCCATCCATCCAAACTTACACAATTATAAAATTAGTGGTATTATTGCAAGTTAAATAAAAGCATAAAAATACGTTTTATTAAACTTGAGAAGTACGAGGAAAATTAAGTAAAAAATATCTCATCCGCAACCGCTTGTATCTTGGACGTTGGTTAGAAATTACACTTACCGTTGATAGAAATTGAACCAATTCTGATACAATTAGATAAAATCTTTTTTATCTTAAAATGTTTTCTGATAAAAAAAAACCAACAAATACACTTATCTCATAGATTGTTTTATGCTGCATTTAAATTTTGGAAATCACGTAGAAAAACATGTCTCGAAATAAATGTTTCTGATTAATATCTAGTGATGTTTTTTTTGATGTTTGATGTTTTGATTTTGATGTTTTTTGCCGTGGCGGTGCCGGCGTAAGAATTGCACCCCACCCTCTCTACCCGTGGTTGCCGTAAGAGCCGGCTATGGGATGCAATCTGGAAGATGGGCAGCAGCGTCTTCCTTGAACAATTACACCCAACTACGCTCGCCAACCCGCCTGCCAAGCGTGGCGAGTATTGGCAAAATCCCCCCCAAATGAATTCTACAAAAAGGACCAGGCCCCCAGTCCCCGACCGGTCTTTATGGAAGTCAATGGGGGAGGCCTATGTCCAGCAGTGGACGTCCTACGGCTGAAACGATGATGATGATGATGATGTTTTTTTAATGACCCCAAAAAAGGAGGTTCTCAATTCGACTGCACATGTTACGCGACCATACCGTCAATTGTTACGAATTGATTGTGATGATTCTTTTTTTGCTCGGTAGATCATACTTCAGAGGTGGTCCCATAAAATTTTTACCGAATACAAATGAGCGGTTCTAAAAAAATTTAATTTTTAGAAAATTGTATCCGTCGATGATAATTTCGTTTGCTAAAAATTGCGCTGTTTCATTAGAGCAGTGCGTTTGGTTGACCTAAGGGTCATGAGGTCGGTTTATTTTAATTGTAAATTTTTGTAATGTATAATATTCGTGTTGTGAAATGCGTCATTATGTAGAACTAGCTGCGCCCCGCGGTGTTACCCGCTACATGAACGCTACGCTAAATAAAACTTTTGACTTTGACTTTGACATGTTTTCGGGATAAAAAGTATCCTAGGTGTTAATCCAGGGTCTCAGCTACCTCCATACCAAATTTCATCCAAATCCGTTTCATAGTTTTGAAACGTGAAAGAGTAACAAACATCCATAAAAACTTTCACATTTATAATATTAGTGGGATTCCTAGGAAATGTATATATAATGGCTAGAATCGGTAAGAAATGTGCGAAATACACAGACACAGATATACAGACCTTAAACATTGCTCTCTCAAATCCCGTATTAAGAGCTTGTGGGGAGGTAATCGAACGGGTTCATGAAGTGAGAAACTTAGGCCTTATTTTCGACGAGCAGTTAAAGTTCGAGCGTCATATCAGTGAGATTGCTAGTAACTGCTTTTATCGTCTTAAAGTATTATATAAAATAAGGAACTATATTAGCACGGATCTTCGCTTAATGCTTGTAGACTCTCTTGTGTTGTCTAAATTCAACTACGTAGACACGGTGTATGGGCCGTGCCTCTTTAAAAAAACTTCGCGTCTCATCCAGAGAGTACAAAATGCATGTGCACGTTATTGTTTCAATGTACCCCCGCGTAGTCACGTTACCCCTTTTTTAAATAAATTTAGTGTTCTTAAAATGGAGCATAGACGCACACTCCATCTCGCCACTTTAATGTTTGGTGTTATCAAATACCAGAAGCCGCTGTATTTGTACTCCAAACTCAAATGGGTTTCTGAATACAAGTCGGTGCGGGCCACCTGCAAGCCACTGTTGCGAACGCCGAGACATGGTTCGGCCGCGTTTCGCGGTAGCTTCAGGTTTAATGCGACCAAATGCTGGAACTCCCTTCCGCCGCCCATACGTGAGATTCAAAACAAATGCGGTTTTCAGTAAAAATCAGTAAAATCAGTAAATCAGTAAAATCAGTAATATTTATTGGCCATAAATAACAATAATGTTAAAGGCAAGTCACATGTACAAAAAAAAAACCTTACGATTACACTTTAATGAATGAAGCTATACCTATACGAGTAATTAACAACGAACATACTACAGCGGAGGCTCCGTTTATGTACTACACATAAATGAGGATTCTGAGAACCTCATTGACATATATTCACCTAATTTGTAAAATGGATTGTTTTCCAAAAAAAATTTAATGGTTTTTTTAAATTCGGTATGATTTAATTCTGTAATATATTTTGGCAATTTATTATACATTAATATTTTGGCGTGACGGCCCTGCTTGTCAACTTTACCTAACCTAGTCCATGGCACGACCAGCTTTTCTTTGTTTCGCAAGTTATATTGATGCCTGTCTTTGTTCTTTGGCAAATTAGCTCCGTGTATTTCTAATAAGCTATTGTATATGTATAGTGATATCACTGTCATAATTTTGTTAGTTTTGAAGTATTTTTTTGCAGAACTACGTTTTTTTAAACCATTTATTATTCTAATCGCTCTCTTCTGACATCTTAACACTTTTGTAATACTAGCTGCGTTACCCCATATCGTAACTGCGTATCTTATAACAGAATGTATGTATGCATAATACACGGATATAAGAGTATTTTTATCTATTAACGGCTTGAGTTTAAATAACGCATAATTTCCGCTGGCAATTTTCTTACATATATTATCGATATGAGCATTGTGACTAATTGTATTATCTATTGTGTATCCTAAAAACACATTTTCTTTACTTGCCGAGATACCAAAAATGCCAAGTTTCGATTGATAGTGCATAACAGTACTTTTATTAGAATTTAGAATGATACCATTACAATCAAACCATTCCGTTAACAAGTCCATAGTAGTATTTATTTTCGTATCTAAGTTATGTTTGTTAACATCTTTAATACCAACATGGGTATCATCGGCAAAGAGACTTACTTGCGCCCACTCTAGCATGGCACCTGCGAGATCATTAATATAAATTAAAAACAATAGAGGACCTAAAACTGAGCCTTGTGGCACCCCTATTGACATGTTACCCAATGCTGAAGAAGACCCATTTACACACACTATTTGACTGCGATTATTAAGGTAAGTTTTTATCATATTTAGTTCAGTTCCACGAAAGCCATAAAATTCCAATTTTTTTATCAACACATCATGTCTTAAATGAAGGTTGAAGATCAAGAAGCATTTGCTGGAGTTGCAGAAGTCAAGTAGATAGCAACCAGCCTGCCTTCAGTAGGTGCTTCTTGTTTCTTCAATCTTCATACTATGTGTATATTTATTTTCTTTCTTTTTCTTTCCAGCATTATTTAGTATATGTTCACGCCAGCCCCTACTATTTTTACTATTTTTATATTCTTATAATTATTATTATTTCTGCACTCTAATTATTATTCATGTATGTACTAAAATATCCTAGTCTTCTTCTATAAGCAACTCTCTAGACTTTTTCTATATTTATAATTTATTTATTCTATTATATATTCGCGTATGTATTTATGTATTTTTTTTTTTTTTTTTTATTCAGTCTCGTGCGTCCCAAAAGGTTAGTTCTGAAAACCAGCGCTGCTGAGAAATCGGCAGCAATAATGCTGAGAACTAACCTTTTTTGTCGCACTGGACACTACAGCGACAACTTTCCACTCATTATTATTGTTATTTTTATTTTTCTAATCTTTTATTTGTAGTGTGTTTTTTTGTTGTTGTAGTGTTGTGTGTGGCAAAATAAATGTTTTCTTTCTTTCTTTCTTTCTTTCAAATAAATTTTACTATACACATTTTTTTAGGAATTCTATATACATTTCCTAAACTTGTGTCACTAGATAATAAGGTTTTTTGTTCTCTGTACTATTTACTGTATAATGATGTGCACAATAAAGAGTTATATCTATCTATCTATCTAAACACCACTCGGAAATGTGCTAAGTTCAAAGTTTAATACTCATAATGAATGCAATGAAAATCATAAAACCTTCATTGTAAAATGACTTCACTTCTTCTAGGCGAGCGTGCTCCACCGTAGACCGCATCTTCGCTTAACATCAGGCGGGATGGCGGTCAAACGCAAGCCTATCTACTATAAAAAAAAAAAAAAAAAAAAAAAGACTTGTCAATGAGAGCCTTTTTGATTGTCAGTCTACTGTTTTATTTTCTACTAACGGACGCCTCGCGGTTTCACCCGCGTAGTTCCCGTTCCCGTGAGAATACAGGGATAACAAGTAGCCTATGTCACCCGGGGATAGTGTAGCTTCCTGACGGTGAAAGAATTTTTGGAATCGGTCCAGTAGTTTCGGATCCTATTCAATACAAACAAACAATCCCGAAAAGTACAATATGAGCGTCTTCAAATCAAGAGTAAACAGGTTCCTTCTAGGTAAGCGTGTTCCATCTTAGACCGCATCGTTGCTTCACATCAGGCAGGATGTGGTCAAGCGCGAACCTATTCAATATAAAAAACAAACAATCAAATCTTTCCTCTTTATAATAGTACTAACAGCTCGCCCCGGCTTGGCACGGGAAAACAAAACTCGATTTTATTAACAATATAAATATATTTCCTATGTCACTCAGTGATAATGTAGCATTCTAATGATGAAAGAATTATTCAGATCGGTCCAGTAGTTTCGGAGCCTGTTCAATACAAACAAACAATCAAATCCTTCCTCTTTATAATACTATAAATAGATATATGTATTAATTCTATGGCACAGTGTTAATTTTGTACAAAATTAGTGCCATTTAGGAATTGTTTGCAATGACTAGGTAATATGTAAATTTCCTAGAAAATGTGCATTTAATTAACATGTATTCAAGAACCTTTGGACAAACTATTTTACACATCCTAAATTGACTCGGAATTATTATTTGTTTGTCATATATTTCTAGTACTGATACACATACTCATTTATTTATAACGAACAGTTACAAGTCACAAACATTAAATAATATATTCCTACGGGAACGGGAACTACGCGGGTGAAACCGCGACGCGTCCGCTAGTTAATAATAACCAACGTCGAGAGGGACTTTTCCGAAAGGGACATTTTGCGAAGGGGACGTTTTCCGAAAGGAACAATTAAAATAATCAAACAATCAATAACTTTTTTTGTTTTTTTTTTCATAATTAGATGTCAATAAAATTTAATTTGCAAAATAAATTAATAAATAAATAATTTTCAATACACAATTAATTAGTAACAGACAGCCCCGTTGGCTCATTGGTAGTACATCTGCCTTGAAAGCTGTAGAGCGTGGGTTCGATTCCAACTCAGGGCAAACATTTTATGAATAAACAAATGTTTGTTCTGTGTCTGGGTGTACTGTATGTAATATAAGTATGTATTTACAAAAAAAAAAGTATTCATGTATTCTATCAGTTATCTGACTTCCATCATACAAGCTCTGCTTAGTTTGGGGTCAGATGGCGCTGTGTCTATAGTCCTACGATATTTATTTATTTATTTATTGTTGGGGCTTAAACCCACGTCCTTCAGCGTGTGAACTGACCGCGCTAACCACTAAACTGATTTAAATTAATTTAATCTATAGCTTCATTATAACGGCCAGTTTATAACTATTAACTACCCACCTTAATTACATGCGCTCATTAAAAAGTAAGTTTCAATATTATATTTATGAAATAATATAAACTTTATCACTCTTTGTTATTATGAAGATTAAATATTAGTTACAACTATTTTAACTGTGTTACTTATTACTAACAAAACAACTAGAAATTATCGAAATCCTACCAACACTATTATATCCTACTAATCTTACTTCCTGCTAATATAATACATTACTAGCGGACGCCTCGCGGTTTCACCCGCGTACTTCCCGTTCCCATGGGAATACTTGGATAAAAAGTAACCTATGTCACCCGGGGATAGTGTAGCTTCCCAACGGTGAAAGAATTTTTGAAATCAGTCCAGTAGTTTTAGAGACTATTCAATACAAACAAAAAATAAAATCTTTCCTCTTTATAATTGTGTGGACAAGCAGCCGCCGCGCGGTTTCACCCGCGTAGATCCCGTTCCCGTGGGAATACAAGGATAAAAAGTAGCGTATGTCTCTCGGGGATAGTGTAGCTTCCCAACGGTGAAAGAATTTTTAAAATCAGTCCTGTAGTTTTAGAGCCTATTCAATACAAACAAAAAATAAAATCTTTCCTCTTTATAATAGTGTGGGCAAGCAGCCGCCGCGCGGTTTCACCCGCGTAGATCCCGTTCCCGTGGGAATACAAAGATAAAAAGTAGCCTATGTCACTCGGGGATAGTGTAGCTTCCCAACGGTGAAAGAATTTTTGAAATCGATCCAGTAGTCTTTAAGTTTATAAATAAAATAAAAATAAATATTACAGAACATTACACACAGCGCTATCGGACCCCAAACTAAGCAAAGCTAGTGCTATGGACGTCAACTGATAGAATACTTAAATACTTTTTTTTTGTAAATACTTACTTATAATACATACAGGACACCCAGACATAGAATAAACATTTTATTTTACGCCACAAAGTGTTTGTCCTGGATGGCCCTTCATCTCTAGGAGCAGACATACTACCAATGAACCGACAGGGCTGTCAAAATGGTATTGGTATTATCTTCTGTCAAGTATAAAACTGTTAAAAGTAAGAGAGAAGTACCTACTTTTTATACTTACTTAATTGTTGGTTGATTATTTATTATTTACCTAAAAAAGATTATGTAAAACAAAAAAAAATTACAATACATTTTTATTTTTTATTTATTTACAACAATAAAATAATTGTATATACAATAGTTTAGTATCGAAACACAATTAATTAATTAAACAGCGCTAATAAAAAGTACCTAACTACATATAATACAGTTAATACATGCAAATTAATTTGTATTTTAATACTACTTACAATATTCTACATCAAATCTAATCCAAAGTGAAGTCAAATACAAAAATACAAAGTGTTTAAAAAAAGTACAATTCAATTCGCTCTAGCTAAAATGTAGGGTACAAAATACGACGGAGTGAGAAGCCAAAAGCCAAAAAAAATTTGTCATTTTCTAATACTTTTTTTTTTTAATTTTCGTTGTAAAAATTAACACGTGCTTCAGTAAATATCAACTGTTTAAATACAAATATATTTTATTTATTAACACTCAATTATATTTAATTTACAAAGCCTTAGCAAAATGTGTAAAATGTGTAGCCGAAATTTAAGAAAAAAAAGTTTTTTTTTTACTATTTACGAAAATAATATTCCAAAAACAAACATCTAGTTTTCTTATAAAAGGTGTATCCATTTTATTAACCCTTTACTGTGAACCGGGCAAGTTGCCAAGGTCGATAGAAAAAAAAAAATTGTATATACGGAAGATATGGTATTGTTCTGTATAATAAACATTAATCATATTAAAATCTATACTCTTTACGTAAGAATAAGTTTTAGTTAAAACTAGCGACCCGCCCCGGCTTCGCACGGGTGCAATGCCGATACTAAATATACCTACCTAACTAATACAGAATGTCCTTATAAACAACATTTACAGCTTTTTGTCATTAGACAATACAAACATGTTTTGTTTAGAGGTTACTCTTGAAAGAGCGACATATAATTGACCATGAGAAAAACACTCAACGCTCAAACCTAAGCCCGCAACGATGAAAGTTTGACCCTGCGATTTATTAATGGTCATTGCAAAAGATGTCTTTACCGGATATTGTAGGCGTTTAAATTAAAAGGTACCGCCGCACCAACCACTATGTCCCTGCATTTTAAATCTGTAATATCTTCGGAAATATTCATTTAAATTACATGCTGTACAGGGTCATATTGATCTACATTAAATGGGCAATGTATTTAAGGTACTTAATTGGATAAAAATTAATGCTGTATTGCTTAAAATCACTTCGCAAATAAGCCATTTTTCCCCGTAAAATGTAAAGGATAAAAAATGGTTATTGTGGGGTATCCTTGAGAGATAGACATATACCATCGCGGAATTTTCTGTTGACCTTTTTAAGGTGTACAATACTGTAGTACATTATTTTGATTTATCTCGTGGGGTTCAGCCAGCGTTTGCAATTTAAGCGCAAAAAACAATGTGTTTATTTACGAAATCTCATTAGAAACCTCTAAATTTATTAGTGTTTCTCTACAATATTATGCATGTATTATACATATAAACCTTCCTCTTGAATCACCCTATCTATTAAAAAATTTCAAAATCCGTTGCGTAGTTTTAAAGATTTAAGCATACATAGGGGCGGACAGACAGTGACAGCGACTTTGTTTTATACTATGTAGTAATATGCTTTAAAGGAAAACGGATAAAGTTGAGTTTTCAATGCGGCGTAATCTTCTTTTTTGGGGTTAGGCCCCGAGATTTTTCACGAAATTATCACAAATTTTCTTCGCGACCGTGAATGCACAGCGCATGCCCAATTCCCATTCACGAATGGCGCTAGACAAGGACAGATGCCACGCGAAGGAAAGGGAGACACGATTCCCAAAATTCTGGGAAAGCCACAGCTATGATCATTGACGATTATGTATTATGTCATAATAACTCTTTCTTTTTTTTTTAATCATTGCACAATTGCACAATTCTAACTCCAATGTCATACGCGCCGACTTCGAAATTGGAACACGGAAACGTAGATTTTGTTTTTAATTTTACTTCTTTTTTTTTTTAATACTGGGTGTGTACCGGTACGAAAAAGGAATAGTGAAAAATAACAACGATTTTATTTAACGCTCTATTATTGAACGGCACTGTTACTAACTGCATTAAGCCTAGATTTTTAGGTCACGCACCGTTCTAAACTGGATTCTAAATTAATGGGATGAAAGTACTCACCGCGAGTTGGTAGGATCTCGTACATCGACACCCACGAAAATAAACTATTACACATATGTCTTTTGAACATTTATAACGATTTAAAAAGAGAACATTAGCTTTTTTTTCATGTAACACGGCTTCGGTAAATTAGGCACACAGGTTATGGTATGTTGCTATTTTTGTTCGAGTCTCCCGTAGTGTTATGTTGTTGCGGGTTTTCAATTCTGTTTTTTAATTATACGGATTGTTGTACTGGATACTGGTTAGATGGTAAAAAAATCAATTGAGAGACGCTCAGTTCGTAGCCATTTTGTATCTGGCGATTGAAGGGTGTGTTGGGCGCATGCGCGGGAGAGCTGTCGCCCGATCGTCTAGCCAGGACTCTGGTGCGATCGGATTTATGTTATCTGTGGATGTGGACGAACGATGAAGTTTTTAATTTTCACTCGCAGCTGTCAGTTTTGTTGAGAAATCGCGATGGTGGCTCCGTTTTCGTATTGTAGAAATTAGTTTGCTCTACCAATGTCATATTTTGCGATACTGTTTTAGAACGAAATAGTGAATATGCGTTCGGGAATTGTTTTCTAGGAATATTTCGCTGCACTTTGCTGTACCCCCAATTTCATTTTTTGAAATTAATATAGTTTTATTGTTACTTAATTAAAAGTTTAAATTATATTATTGTTAAACATCATAGTAAGTTCAAAGTCGCTAATCGAGCTATGGAAAAAGCTATGCTCGGCATTTCTCTGAGGGATCGTATCCGGAACGAAGTAACTCCCCAGAGAACTAAAGTCATTGACATAGCTCAGCGTATTAGCAAGCTGAAGTGGCAGTGGGCTGGGCATATCTGTCGCAGAACCGATAACCGCTAGGGTAGACGTGTTCTGCAGTAGAGACCGCGAATTGGCAAACGTAGCGTAGGACGCCTTGAGACTCGATGGAGTGACGATATACATAGGACATCTGGCGGTAGATGGAAGTGAAACGCCAAAGATCGGGCTGAGTGGCGTGTTTGAGAGCGGCCTATGTTCAGCATAAAAATATCATATTTAGTAGGAAGACAATGGCCGCAGCAACATGGCGAAAGCTACTGCAGACAGGGTAACCCGATATTCAGTGGCTGCCTTAGCGGGTGGCAATTAGGGCAACCGCCCGGGACCTCACTCTTGCAGGGGCCTCGCGTCCTCGTAGAATAAAGTCTTTACCATATATGTACGTGTATCTCGCGCCTCGCACTTAACAAAACCCCCCCTGAACGCACGGTTTCATTATTAGTGCAAGCATGTTACGGCCACTCGAGCACTCGAACTAATTTTTTAGTAAAACGGACTCAAAGAAACAAGGCCTCACAATGATCTGTCGCCCCGGGCCTCGCAACAGCTAAGTCCGCCGCTGCCTTTATTTTTGTACTTTTTTACCCATATTATTGTAATTTTCAAGGTCAATAAGAAATCCTAAAACATCATCGTCGAACAGAGTTCACCTTCGCGACGGTTTGTCAAAATGCCCAATGTTATTTGATCGATTTTCTTGTTACTGTTGAATGATCTGAAAGAGATATGAGCGCCAAAGCAGTGATGCCCTGGACTTTGTTTTGTTACTCAAAGTTCTATGTATCGCTGCAATGGTCATGGACAGGCGTTATCTCTTACCATCAGGAGAGCGTCTTGTTCGCCTCATTATTATTGAAAAAAAAATTGAATCGATCAAATAACATTAGGCATTCTGACACACCGTTGCGAAGGCAAACTCTGTTTGCCGAGCATATGGATCAGAATGCCCAATATTGTACTTTTTTTTTAATGTAAAAAGTAATGAGACGAACAAGACGCTCTCCTGATGGTAAGAATTAACGCCTAACCATGACCATTGCAGCGATACACAGAACTTTGAGCAACAAAACAAAGTCCAGGGCATCGCTGCTACATTACTACATACTATTTTTTTTTTTTATATATATAAAATAGGTTCGCGTTTGACCACACTCTGCCTGATGTTAAACAGTAGTGTGGTCTAAGATGGAGCACGCTTACCTAGAAGAAACCTATTTACTCTAGATTTGAAGACGCCAATATTGTACCTAACAGGGAACACAGACAAATACTAATATTAATACTAATTAATATTAATAAATTATTATAAAATTACCTGACGACGTTCTGTCTTAACTATGAATATTTAATTCTAATTGGTATAATAAATTTAAATATAAACCCAAAGACAGTGTGTATGATTTTCTGGCGCGATTAAGAATAGTTTTTATACAATATATACAATAGATTTTTTGTGATCTTTAGCAATTAAAAACACAATACTTACTTACAGCGTACATCCTAGACAAAAGGACATAAAAATTATTTTAATGAATAGACTTTAAAATCTTCTGATCACATGAAAATGGTCAAAAATAAATTTACAAATTTTAATAATTAATGAGTACATAATGTATAATTACATATGTACATTAAACTAACTTCAGATTAAATGAAAATCGTTTTAAACATTTTTTTAAGCAAGAAAGCACAGAGAACACAAGAATCTTATGAGTGCCAGAAGTGGCGGCCTTATCGCTAAGAGCGATCTCTCTCGATAAGTACCTCTTATTCTTATTCAAGGTGGGGGCGATGAGTCCTGCACTGACGTCCCGCTTGGGGTGTATTGTGCATTTCCCCCTGCCAGCGTCTACCCGAGCCAACCCAGCTCCTTGAAGTACCGGAGCGAGGCTCTGGGCCGCTGGCATAGTAGCTCCAGTGAGTTGGGTGGAATGTCCAATAATGAAATGATTTTATTTTTATTTTTATGTGACAAATAATGAGACGAACGAGACGCTATCCTGATGGTAAGAGATAACGCCTGTCCATGACCATTACAGCGATACACAGAACTTTAAGTAACAAAACAAAGTCCAGGGCATTGCTGCTTTGGTGCTCATGACTTTGAGACTTTCGATGGTTAGTCTCAACAGCCCAGTAATTTCGCTAGCTGCAGTACCCTTCAAACCGGAACACAGTAATGTTTACACACTACTGCTTGGCGGCAGAATATCTGGTACTGCGATGGTACCTACCTAGACGACCTCCTGCTAAGGAGATCTACCACCAAGTAAGCGGCGAAGCACCACAAGTAGGTACCTCCTTTTGTACATATTGTTTTGTAAGTGTGCAATAAAGAATTAAATATAGTAAAAGTTCCTTATTCGCGGGTGAAAAAATTGGAACCCTGTTCCTGTATTCGCGGCTATAAAATTCATTATTCGCGGATGCAATCTGTAAACAGAAAAGAATTAGGTGACATTTATTAACGTATCGGCATCTTTTGAGTATGTATGTACTGTCGGTACGTACCGAGGCGGCTTTTATAAAAGATGCAACCGAGTGGACTAATTTCCAACTAAAACAAACCATACTGCCACTGTACAAAAGCCATTGTCGAACGCCTTATTTTGAAACGGCAAATTATTAATGCTACAGCCCAATATCAATCTGAATTTAAAGACTTTTCAAAAACGACAAAACAATTTTTTTTTTTTTTTATGGTTGACAGGCTAGTTGTTTGACCACAGCTCACCTGATGTTAAGTGAAGGTGTGGTCGAAGATGGTAAAGCACACCTAGCCTGGAATGGAACTGGCTCTCAAGTGAGGCTGCCGGAACACACTGTTAGATGCTTGGCGGCAGATTTTCAACTTGAGGGTGGTAGCTACCCAGCCGAGTACTAGAAAGTACCCTACTACCATGCTATGGTTTCCTCACGATGTTTTCCTTCACCGGCAGCTCAAGCTCATTGTTGGTCAACAATAATTTTTAAACCCTGGTTTTTAAAGCTGGTTTTATTTTGATACATATTGGTTCTATTTTGGAACGTTAGAACGTATCCCCTATGATTCCATACTAATTACCATTCCATATCCACGGTTTCTGTATTCGCGGCATATTTATGGAACGTATACCCAGCGAATAAAGAGCTTTTACTGCAAATAAAACAAAATAGAATATTGTAAATACATTAAAGGATAAATGAGATCGTACTGTATTAGTCATTAAACCGATTTTATGTAATATTATTATAAAATCGAAATAACTTTAGCATAGAGCCAACTGCAGGATAACAGCAGTTTTATCCTGAACGTCAATGGTTAAGTGGAAGGGTGTACATGAGGTGGCAGTTCTACGGACACGTATTATAATCCTCACGCCTCACAGATATTAAAGCAACCAAGCACCAACCAAAACCATCTGAAAACCAACTTATTCTATGATATCATTGGACATCAGACGTACGGATGAGAAACGTACAGGAAAATGTTCCTTTCTGCACTGTAACCGACATTGGCTAGGCTCGGGAAAACCGGAGATGGTTCCACCGCAGGTTATAAGTTTCATCGTGTCTCTATAATTAGGCTGCCCGCACACTCACACACCCATACACACACCCATACACACACTTGCACACACACGGAAAGAAATGATGGTCATCCTAGTTATCGCTTCGGGTGTTACGTACCCATCCTTTGTCAGTGTAACAAAGAAATGATTATTAACGAACATGTGTTCATTAAATGTTATTTGTTTTTTAGTGCAATTGTGTTTAATTTTATGTGCTAGTAGTGCAGGTAAGTAAAAGAGCTTTTTGGGCTTGTCGACGATCCCAGAATGTATTTAGTAGTTGGGGGCGCTTGCGCCGGGATAGCAATTGGTAATACGCAGAGGTTGCCGTTAGATTCGATGCCAAGATCTCGAGGTTGGGAACGAGACGGTCTCCCAACTAGGTTGCAGAAACTTCTTACCATTTTAGATAGATAGATAGATAGATATACCATTTTATTGTGCACACCATAAATAGAAAAGAGTACAAAGAACAAAGAACCTTATGAACTAGTGCCACAAGTGGCGGCCTTATCGCTAACAGCGATCTCGATTTTACCAAAAGAAGAGCGTTTATTTATTTGTTACCCGTGACTTCATCCTCGTGGAATTTAACAAAACGCTGGTTCAGGTCGCAGAATTTGTTAAATGTTAATTTATCTACTAGTTGTTACCCGCGACTTCGTCCTCGTGGAATTTAACAAAAATCTGGATCAGGTCGCAGAATTTGTGAAATGTTAATTTATCTACTAGTTGTTACCCGTGACTTCATCCTCGTGGAATTTAACAAAAAGCTGGTTCAGGTCGCAGAATTTGTGAAATGTTAATTTATCTACTAGTTGTTACCCGTGACTTCATCCTCGTGGAATTTAACAAAAAGCTGGTTCAGGTCGCAGAATTTGTGAAATGTTAATTTATCTACTAGCTGTTACCCGCGACTTCCTCCAAGACTTTGTTCAGGTCGCAGATATTACGAAAAGTTAATTTATCTACTAGCTGTTACCCGCGACTTTTTCCGCGTGGAATTTAACAAAAAATTTGTTCAGGTCGCAGTATTTACGAAAAGTTAATCATCTTCGCAACGAAATATCCATGCTAAGCTTAACCTCGTTCTTCTTCTTTGCGAATCAATGTTGCGCGGGTTATAATTTTATTTTTTCTATTAATCAGTAAATCTATCAATATGTCAATCTAATTTGTCACCGTTTCAATATATCAATCTGTCTATCTTTTCATCTGTCAATCTTTCAATCTGTCAATTTGTTATTCTTTTATCTGCTAGTCAAAGTCCAGTCTTGGTCAAGTACAGTCCTTGTCAGTCAAGACCAGTCATGCTCTAGCAAAGTAGTGGCGACTCTACTATAAAGCTTCGATGGAGTTTTGAAAGCAACACGAAAAGTCATGTTTCACCACATTATGTCATTTTCCCACAATCACGCTTGTGATTCGACGCTTTATGAATAAACCACCACTATTTTTATGCATAAACACTCGACAAAACACTAGTTTTGGGAAAAAATACAACGGGGCGACACGACTCTTTCCGCGTTCCCGCTAAAACCAACTCTCTATTCTGTATTCTAAAACTGGAGTTGAGGGTTTTAAAATTGAAGATTATTGTTTATGTTTTTAGATTCCCTGTCTATCAACACTACCCTGACTTCTGAGAATTATGATCCAAAGCAGAACTTCTCCATACACGAGTATGAAAATCTAAATGTAAGGGTATACCAGTTGAACAGAAGGATAACTAAAGGTTGCTACGGACGGTTAGTTATCTCACTAATATCTTATATACCTATCTTCTTCTTTTTTTTTTGTTTAATATTTGTTTTAATTGTGATCTGTTTCATTTTTTTATTTTTTTTATTGTTGACATGCCAGGTGTTTGACCACAGCTCACCTGATGTTAAGTGAAGGCGTGGTCGAAGATGGTAAAGCACACCTAGCCTGGAATGGAACTGGCTCTCAAGTGAGGCTGCCGGAACACACCGTTAGATGCTTGGCGGCTGATTTTCAACTTGAGGGTGGTAGCTAGCCAGCCGAGTACTAGAAAGTACCCTATCACCATGCAATGGTTTCCTCACGATGTTTTCCTTCACCGGCAGCTCAAGCTCATTGTTGGGGTTTGAACCCACGCCCTTCGGCATGCGAACCTACCGCGCTAACCACTGAGCTGTCATCGCTACAGTCAGACGTTTGTAAGTGTTTGGTGTATAATAAAGTTATATTCTATTCTAATATTATAAACTAGCTGCGCCCCGCGGTGTTACCCGCTACATGTTTTCGGAATAAAAAGTAGCACGAGTTAATCCAGGGTCTCGGCTACCTCCATGCCAAATTTCATCTAAATCCGTTTTGTAATTTTTGCGTGAAAGAGTAACAAACATCCATCCATCGATCCAAACTTTCACATTTGTAATACTAACTGTGTCCTGCGGTGTTACCCGCTACATGTTTTCGGGATAAAAAGTAGCGTAATGTGTTAATCCAGGGTCTCAGCTACCTCCATTCCAAACGCCGGCCTTATCGCTAATAGCGATTTCTTCCAGGCAACCGAGAATAGAAAACACGATATCTATTAAGAACAGAAAGAATAAACCTCACCCGCATCTTCGACTACACCCTCACTTAACATCAGGTGAGCCGTGGTCAAACACTTAGCCTGTCAACCATTAAAAAAAAAAGATGATGATGGTGAGGGGTGGGAGTATGTGGTAGAATAGCGTTTGTAGCGATGATAGCTCAGTGGTTAGCGCGGTAGGTTCGCATGCCGAAGGGCGTGGGTTCAAACCCCAACGATGAGCTTGAGCTGCCGGTGAAGGAAAACATCGTGAGGAAACCATAGCATGGTGGTAGGGTACTTTCTAGTACTCGGATGGCTAGCTACCACCCTCAAGTTGAAAATCTGCCGCCAAGCATCTAACGGTGTGTTCCGGCAGCCTCACTTGGGAGCCAGTCCCATTCCAGGCTAGGTGTGCTTTACCATGTTCGACCACACCTTCACTTAACATCAGGTGAGCTGTGGTCAAACAACTAGCCTGTCAACCATAAAAAAAAAAAAAAAGATGAAGCACGCTGGTTTAAGATACATATTTACTCTGATTTTGAAAAGATCTCTATTCAGCGAGCGCGTGTTGACTCTTTGAGCGCTTGGTCAGTCTCGACCAAGCGCTCGAAGAGTCAACACGTCCTGAGGATGCCTCGTGTAGAGGTGAAACACGTGTCGACAAAGTGGTTACTGCAGAGAGGAGGATTCTTGATTATTTTAATTAGATTTTTTTGTAGTTTTAATTTTTTATATTTGTCAAATTAAGAATATTTCTAAGTTTATGAGTTCTAGATTTTAAGTAAAATTAGGGTTTTTAATAAATAAGCAGTGTAAAATTAGTTAAATTTAAGTCTCCTCGTCACTGTTGGAACTGGAACGACGGTTAAGCGGAAATAAACTAAATATAAACATTGAACATTCAAAATGAACTTCCGCAAAGTAACGCCTGAATCAATCAATTATCTAAGATCTCTATTATACGATTGCGACTCAAACGCTGGCTTGTCGTTCGTAACTGTTATATAAAAAATAAAATAAACACAATATTTTTACAGTTGTCGAGTGTTTAACAATACGGTGGATATTTCTTGCAAAGTGGCTCAACAGCAGGAGGTTTTCTTGAATGTAAGTATTTGTTTAAGATGAATATTCATTAAGTTTAAAGTCCTTCATTTAGTAAAAATTCCTTGAGGGCCTTTGCAAACTATAGTAAAATAACTATACTTATTTGATATAAGCTTTTGACAGCCCTGTTGGCTCATTGGTAGCATGTCTGCTTCAAGAG
Organism: Biston betularia; assembly: GCA_905404145.2. Classification (NCBI taxonomy): domain Eukaryota; kingdom Metazoa; phylum Arthropoda; class Insecta; order Lepidoptera; family Geometridae; genus Biston; species Biston betularia. Next base: position 3,331,922 of record FR989891.1, read on the forward strand.
CTGTGGGCGTGGGTTCGATTCCCACCCAGGACAAGCATTTTGTGATATAAAACCAAATGTTTGTTCTGTGTCTGGGTGTACTGTATGTCTTATAAGTATGTATTTACAAAAAAAAAATTAAGTATTCTATCAGTTATCTGACTTCCATAGTACAAGCTTTGCTTAGTTTGGGGTCAGATGGCGCTGTGTATAATGTCCTACGATATTTATTTTATTTATAAAGAAAAGAAGTACTTATACTACGCAGTGTCAAATTATAGCCTAACCACTGACCACAGTGCTTCAAATGGACCGGAACGCCGTCCCGTTTCAAGAAATCACCGTTCCGTTTCGTAAAAGTTTTCCTTGCATCGTTGTGGTTCGACAAAAATACAATTTGATAATAAATTTTTTTTTTTTTTAATGGTTGACAGGCTAGTTGTTTGACCACAGCTCACCTGATGTTAAGTGAAGGTGTGGTCGAAGATGGTAAAGCACACCTAGCCTGGAATGGAACTGGCTCTCAAGTGAGGCTGCCGGAACACATCGTAAAAAAAATAAAATAAAAGTTATGTAATGATATTTATCTACACTAATTATAAAGAGGAAAGATTTGATTTGATTACTTTTTTTTTATGGCTAGGCTTCGAATCACAAGCGCAAGAGCGGAAAAATGGTGAAATAAAATATGGTGAAATTTAATTTTTTGATTTTTTTGTAAATATCGAATTGACATGTGAAATTTAATCCACGAATTTTTATTTAATTTATTTTTTTAATTGACTTGTAACTTATGTTACCAATAAAATACTATGAAACATGACTTTTCGTGTTGCTTCCAAGACTCCAGCGAAGCTTTATAGTAAAGTCGCTATTACTTTACTAAAGCATGACTGGACATGACTGACACGGCCTGTACTTGACCAAGACTGGACTTTGACTATAACTATAGCTTCGAGCCAACTTATTAAACTTTTGAAACTTAAAAATATAAAACACTCGACACTGGCAAATGCTCAAAATGCGACGCCAAAACCAAAGAAAAAAAAGTACACATAACTACCTATTTGTATTTTTGCAGGTAACAATTAATAAAAAAATAACAAGAGAAATCAGCGGCAAATGGGAATGCACTTACATAGTAACAGAAAGGCATACTAACATGTCTTTATACACTGAAATCCATTTAAACAGTATTTTTAGACTTGATGTGTTGTCGAACGGCAGTAAGTATTTTTAAACGAAATTAGACGGTTAAATGCAAAATCATCATAAAATCTTGTAATGTTTTTTCATTGTTAAAATTCAACGTGCTTTTTTATGTAAAAGTGATGAAACTAACGATACGCTCTCCTGATGGTAAGATATAACGGATGTCCATGACCATTGCAGCAATAATCTACAATACACAGAACTTTGAGAAGCAAAACAAAGTCCAGGGCATCGCTGCTTTAGCGGCTCATAACTTTGCGACTATCGAAGGTTAGTCTCAACAGCCCAGTAATTTCTAGCTGCAGTAGTATCCGTCAAGCCGAAACAGTAATGTTTCAAATGTTTGTAATGTGACGTAATCAGCAGGGATGTTAGATGGCCACTCTGAAATCCTTGTACCAGCTGGCTAAAAAGCTGGTATTAAAGACGGAAAACTGGTACCAGGGTTGCCAGATGTCGAAATTAAAAAAAAAGGTTAAAAATAGCTCAGTTTTAAAATAAGTATAGGTTTGTATGTTCATTCCTTGAGGTTGGAGTTAGTTTTTTAAAAGTACTCTGGATTGGAATGTTTTTATATGTATCTCAAAAATTTGTCGGTTATATTATACGTATTTTCAGTGTATTTTACGGACTCAACAGCTAAACTTGACATTTTTCGGTCTACGGCAAAACTTAGTATTTTTGCGTACCAGGACCGAGTAACCTTGGTATGTGATACTAAAACCTAGTATGAATAGGAATACTAAGAAATTAGTACATCTAACATCACTGCTTCAAGCCGAAACAGGAAACAGTAATCTTTGTAATGTGACATAAATGACATGACATAATATAATTAATATGGATGGCCTCTTATAACTATATATATCACCGAGAATCTCGTCACCGCGATGCAGAATGCACGACAATGCGACACTAGCGCATCTACCGTGCATTAGACGAAATAAAGTGTTATTGTTTAACACCGTTAGATGGCGAAGCATTAAAGTTTTATACATTATTTATAGTAATTATTGTTTTTTTTTCAGCTATAGATTATATGACGTGGGTCTACATTTCGTCCGGAATCTTCGTTTTAATAGTGCTTCTTGTCATCATAATACAGACATGGTGTATCTTGCATTATAAGAAAAAAGGTGCGTATTGCAAATTTACATAATAACTCCATGCATTCATCTGCCGCCACGCATATGATGGTTTGCATTTACTTGGTGGTAGATCTCCTTAGCAGGAGGTCGTCTAGGTAGTACCACCGCAGCACCAGCCATATTCTACCGCCAAGCAGTCGTGTGTAAACATTACTGTGTTCCGGTTTGAAGGGTACTGCAGCTAGCGAAATTACAGGGTTTTTAAGACTAACCATCGAAAATCTCAAAGTAATGAGCGCCAAAGCAGTGATCCCTTGAAAAATTTAGCCGAATCTTAGGACAACATTGTGAAATCATGTTACTTATGCCGACCCCGCCTAGCATGGGATAAGGGCAGGAGGTACATCACAATCATATTTTACCTACGGTACGTATTAACATTGAAATAAAATAAACTGTGTTTACTTTAGGATAGGGGAAGATCTCTTCAATTTACTTTAAGGTGGTTCGATTTCCATACAATTAAATTTTTGCCATTTATGGACAAATTGAGCACAATTTTACAGTGAAATCACAGCTACTGGCATTTATTTTGGTTTTTATTTGCGGTAAATTACAATTGCTTGAATAAAACGGTACATTATTAGCATAAACTCAAATTTATAAAAGATTTATGAATTTATGATTTTTTAATAAAACAGTAGATTATGCTAATATTCTACTGTTTTATTCAAGCAATTGTGATTTACCGGAAATAAAGACCAAAATAAATTCCAGTCGCTGTGATTTCACTGTAAAATTATGCTCCATTTGTTTATAAATGGAAACATTTATTTGTATGGAAATCGAACCACCGCATATATTTGGTGGAAATGCACCTCAGGTCGTCCCTTCAACGCGATGGACTTGCGCTGTAACACCAGCTAAGTTTCGACAAAAGTACAAAGTTATAAATTTCTAAATCAGTTCTTTTTTGCAGCAAAAAAATTATGCCGCGAAGCAAATTGGTCGAATGCAACAGAAAATACAGAGGACACTAAACAAACAAGTAAGATCTTCAATACACATAGTTAATAAATACTTCCTAGTACTAATACTAATACAAGTACTAAAATTTTAAATGTGAAAGTTTCGATGGATGTTTGTTACTCTTTCACGTAAAAACTACACAACGAATTTAGATGAAATTTGGTATGGAGGTAGCTGAGACCCTGGATGAACACATAGGCTAATTTTGATCAGCGCGGGACGCAGCTAGTTATGTATATACCTGCTACTCCCCTATAGGCTCATTTGGTTGTATTTCGACACCTATTGGGCGTGGGTTCGATTCCCACTCAGAACAAAAAAAAATTTAAAACTAAATGTAATGAGATGAGCGAGACGCTCTCCTAATGGTAAGAGATAACGCATGACCATTACCATTGTAGTGACAACTTTGAGTAACACTAAAAAAGGCTAGGACATCGCTGCTTTGGCGCTCATTACAAAGTTGTCTGCAAGAAATCGCTCTAGGCGATAAGACCGCCACTATACGCCATATATTTATTGTTTTGTTTTTTATATTTGTATGTTATAAAGTTGTATTCTATTCTACTTTGAATCTTTCGGAGTTAGTCTCAACAGCCCTGTAATTTTGCTAGCTGCAGTCAGTACCCTTCACACCGGATACACTACTGCTTGGCGGCAGAATATCTGGTACTACGGTGGTACCTACCAAGACGTATTGTGAAACTTGACGACATCTGGTGCTGGGCACTTGGGCAGTGGTAGTGCCCTTGGACCTTGAACCGGACGGCTGTTGAAAATAGCGATACTTCAGAGATACCTACCTAGAAGACATCCTGCTAAGAAAAATCCATGACAGCCCTGTTGGTTCATTGGTAGTATGTCTGCTCCAAGAGCTGAAGGGCATGGGTTCGATTCCCACCCAGGACAAGCATTTTGTGATATAAACAAATGTTTGTTCTGTGTCTGGGTGTACTGTATGTCTTATAAGTATGTACATATTTACAAAAAAAAAACTATTTAAGTATTCTATCAGTTATCTGTCATCCATAGCACAAGCTTTGCTTAGGTGTCTGGTGTGTTTGGTGTCAGATGGCGCTGTGTGTAATGTCCTACGATTTTTTTTTGTTTAAAAAAATTACTAGTAAGTAATTGTAATATTTTTGTTTTTATTATTGACACAATTATTTTATATGTGACATATTATTTCATTGACATTTTCATTGTTTTGACATAATATGCTATGATTTTGATATTTTTAAATAGAATGGAAAAATTACCTGTAACTTTGGTGTCATTAAAAGATTTGTATTTGTATGATTATTTTTCCGACCCAAATATCGACCAATAGAATTGCACCATTCGACGTCACGTGGTACAACCTACATACTGATAATTTTTTGAAAATTTTCTCTGGTCGTTGCTATATATAAAAAACAAAACATGATCCAGTCAAATTAACCACACGTCAAACTGACAGGTTGAATTCAATTGTGAAAATTGGAGATTTTGCATGAAAATGAGTCGATTTGGAGTTTGTTCTCTGTCCACCATCGATAAAAAAGTCAAAGGAAATGTTTATTTGTTAACTGTACATTTCGTCTCATGGTGCAATTCTATTGACCGACATTTGGGACGGAAAAATAATCCCCCGAATACCACACGAGCTTCAAAATTATCTGGCATTTCCCTCAAGGTTCCCTGCAAACAAATAAAGTCGTCAAGTTTTTCAGGTTAAAAAATCACGAGCGAAGCGCTCGTGATTTTTTAACCTGAAAAACTTGACTCCTTCATTTGTTTGCAACGAACCTATCGGGAAATACCCGATAATTTTGAAGCTCTTGTGGTATTATAAGTGAAAACTTTTTTTTCAAAACATTAAATAATTTGCGCGATAATAACCAAAGTTTTTCCATTTAAAGTACGCTACAGTAAAATGCCTGGCCTTAAGAAGAAAGAAGTTCTAGTACCAGAATCAAGAGAAAGCGCGATATACGAGGTTCTGGAGCACATTCGAGGTAAAAACTAACGAGATGATTGATTGATTTGCATGGTGGTAGCGTACTCTGTAGTACTCGGCTGGCTAGCTACAACCCTTCGTAGCGATGATAGCTCAGTGGTTAGCGCGGTAGGTTCGCATGCCGAAGGGCGTGGGTTCAAACCCCAACAATGAGCTTGAGCTGCCGGTGAAGGAAAACATCGTGAGGAGACCATAGCATGGTGGTAGGGTACTTTCTAGTACTCGGCTGGCTAGCTACCACCCCCAAGTTGAAAATCTGCCGCCAATCATCTAACGGTGTGTTCCGGCAGCCTCACTTAAAAGCCAGTTCCATTCCAGGCTAGGTGTGCTTTACCATCATCGACCACACCGTCACTTAACATCAGGTGAGCTGCGGTCAAACACCTAGCCTGTCAACAATAAAAACTATGCAGCTTTTTTTCCATCACACTAGTCACACTAATAGTAGGTATAAAAAGGAAAGTTTGTTAGTTTGTTTCAAAACGCTGGCTTTTATTTTGCTCAGCGTTTGAGTATTGCCATACAACGCGGCAATGGGGCGCGTTTTGGGAACTATTCCTATTGATAGCGGCCTTTTAGATTAGTTATTATTTTAAAAGTTACATTTGTCTAGTTACTTTACTTATTTATACCTGTAAATAGTAATTATTTAAGATATTTTATTTTGTTTAATAAACTCAGTCGTTTGTATGTTTGTTACTTCTTAATGCTTAAACGGCTGGACCAATGTAGATGAAATGGATTAGCACATAGGCTACTTTTTATCCCGAAAAAATGTAGTGTTCACGTGAGAACAACTAAACGGGTAACACCAGAAGAATGTATTTACAAAAAAGTATTCTATCACTAGAATTTACAGTCACATAGATGGGGCTGTTTGAAATGTCTATCGATTTTTTTTTACTCTGTTACTCTTATGCCTTGTTATTTGACAGCCCCGTTTGCTCATTGGTAGTATATCTGCCTTGAGAGCTGTAGGGCGTGGGTTCGATTCCCACTCAGGGCAAACATTTTGTGAATAAACAAATGTTTGTTCTGTGTCTGGGTGTTCTGTTTGTATTATAAGTTTATAAAAAAAAAGTGTTTATATATTCTATCAGTTATCTGACTTCCATCACACAAGCTCTGCTTAGTTTGGGGCCAGATGGCGCTGTGTGTATAATCCTACGATATTTATTTATTATTTATTAGCATCTCTGTGTGTTAACATAATATTTTAATACAATTTCGTTAAAGGAGAATAAATCGTTCATTTCCTTTTTCAGTTGCGCCCGAACCACCTCCTTTGCAGTCTTTACCGAGAAAAAGTGAGTAACAAAGTGATTTTCCGTTCAAACCGTGGGTTCAACCCCCAACAATGAGCTTGAGCTGACGGTAAAGGAAAACATCGTGAGGAAACCATAGCATGGTGGTAGGGTACTTGTATAGTTATAAATATAACTAAATGTATGTACCTGTTAATTTCCCTAATATTAATAAGACAACATGACGAAGCGTTTGTATGGAGATCTGATCGAGTGTCCGAGGTGTGTTTATACATTCATCATTATTTCAGCCGTAGAACGTCCACTGCTGGACATAGACCTCCCCCATTGACTTCCACAAAGACCGGTTGGAAGCGGCTCGTATCCAGCGTTCCTGCGGTCTTTACTAGGTTGTCTGTCCACCTTGGGGGTGGACGTCCTACGCTGCGCTTGCCGGTCCGTGGTCTCCACTCCAGAACTTTGCAGCCCCATCGGCCATCAGTTCTGCGTCCTATGTGCCCTGCCCACTGAAACTTCAACTCGCTAATCCGTTGAGCTATGTCGATAACTTTGATTCGTCTACGGATCTTCTCATTTCTCATATCTCATTCGCTCTCGTAGGGAAACTCCTATACATATGCTTGGTGGTAGATCTCCTTAGCAGGAGGTCGTCTAGGTAGGTACCACCGCAGTACCAGTTATTCTGCCGCTAAGCAGTAATGTGTAAGCATTACTGTGTTCCGGTTTGAAGGGTACTGCAGCTAGCGAAATTACTGGGCTGTTGAGACTAACTCTATCAAAAGTCTCAAAGTAATGAGCGCCAAAGCAGTGATGCCCTGGACTTTGTTTTGTTACTTAAAGTTCTGTGTATCGCTGCGATGGTCATGAACAGGCGTTATCTCTTACCATCAGGAGAGCGTCTCGTTTGTCTTATTACTTTTTACATAAAAAAAACAAATATACATTACTTACATTGCATAATTGTTATACAGAAACGGCGTTAAAGTCATCACCAATAACGTCAGACCCTCCTTCCCGGAGTCCTTGGGGAACCTTGACATTGAACTCCTTGCTCAGAAGAAAAACTAAAAAGGAAGATGGATCAGGAACAGGTCAGTTTTTAAAGACAAATTTGGCATTGCACTTTAGACATTTTGCCAGTGTCAAGTCAACCATCTCAATATTTTATGACACAAGTGAAATAAGATTAAATCTAAATTTTGTAGCGGTGATAGCTCAGTGGTTGAAGGGTCGGTTCACACGCCGAAGAGCGTGGGTTCATGCCTCAACAATGAGCTTGAGCTGCCGGGAAAGGAAAACTTCGTGAAGAAACCATAGCTTGGTGCATGGTACGGTATTTTCTGGTATTCGGCTGACTAGAGGTCAATGTGGTCGAAGGTTGTCAAGCACACCTAGCCTGGAATGGAACTCAAATAAGGCTCCAGGAGTACACCGTTAGGTACATGGCAGAAGATTTTCAAATTCAGTGATAGCTAGCCAGCCGAATACCAAACAATACTCTACAATTGTAGGGTATTGTTTTCACGATCTTTTCCTTCATCGGTAGCTCAAGCTCATTGTTAGGGTTTGAACCGACGCCTTTCGACGTGTGACCGGCAGCCCTAACCACTGAGCCATCGTCGCTATAAGTCGTAGATTTTTCTAAAATAACCCTTTCGAACGCGCGCAAGCAAATCCGCAAGTAAAAGCTTGGATCTAATCATTTATCATACTGATTGATTGATTGATTAATTAAACCCTTTATTGCACACACTAAAAAAAAACACTTCAGAAGAAATAAAATTAATTAATAGGTGTAACAACTGGCGACCTTATGGCTAAAAGCGATCTCTTCCAGGCAACCGTAGGACGGACAGGATCAGAGGAAGAAAAATACGGGGTGTGTCAATAACGAGGATATGCACAAAGGATTATACATAACTATAACTTTTTTTTTTTTTTTTTTTAGTTTGCGTTTGACCGCCATCCCGCCTGATGTTAAGCGAAGATGCATAAATACTTATATCTACATTCATTTATACTGACTTTGTTCTCAATGTTCTAGACAGCAAAACCTCAACCCTGAACAAGTTAAGCACCCTGGAGCGCATAAAAGAACGACCACCATTAAAAATTCCCACGGAAGACGAAGTCTATGAAGGTAATATATATAACTATTACTAACCCGCCCCGGATTCGCACGGCAGCAATGTAGATACTAATTAGGTACAAATGCATGTATTATACATATAAATCTTCCTCTTGAATCACTCTGTCTATTGATGGAAACCGCATTAAAATCCGTTGCGTAGTTTAAAAGACCTAAGCGTGCAGACGGCGGGAAGCGACTTTGTTTTATACTATGTAGAGATTAGCGACCCGCCCCGGCTTCGCACGGGTGCAATGTAGATACTAATATGGTGCTTACTACGTACGTCTAATTTAAATTCATTATAATGTTTCTTTGTTTTCCCCGTTATGGTTATTGAGGAAAACAGTGATAACTTTAAAATAGGTCAACTCGCCGTCCCCGGAGAATAAAATGTATTTACCATAGTTTTAGTGTTGTGCCATATTTGAAATCTCCTACACCACCGGTAGATACCATCGCAGTACCAGATATTCTGCCGCTAAGCAGTAGTGTGTAAACATTACTGTGTTCCGGTTTTAAGGGTACTGCAGCTAGCGAAATTGCAGGACTGTTGAGACTAACCATCGAAAGTCTCAAAGTAATGAGCGCCAAAGCAGCGATGCCCCGGACTTTGTTTTGCTACTCAGAGTTCTGTGTATCGCTGCAATGGTCATGGACAGGCGTTATTTCTTACCATCAGAAGAGCGTATCGTTCGTCTTATAACTTTTACATTTTAAAAAAATACAATTTATTTCATACTAGCTGTAGGTACCCCGCGGTGTTACTCGCTACATGTTTTCAGGATAAGAGTAGCCTATGTGTTAATCCAGGATCTCAGCTACCTCTATACCAAATTTCATCCAAATCCGTTGTGTAGTTTTTGCGTGAAAGAGTAACAAACATCCATCCATCCATCGAAACTTTCACATTTAAAATAAATATCGTAAATATCGTAGGACTATACACACAGCGCCATCTGGCCCCAAACTAAGCAGAGCTTGTGCGATGGAAGTCAGATAACTGATAGAATACTTAAATATTTTTTTTTGTAAATACCTACTTATAATACATACAGAACACCCAGACACAGAACAAACATTTGTTTATTCACAAAATGATTTATAATATTAGTGGCATTTTTCTTGCTTAACATACCTACATAAAAAAATGTAAAAAAACACACACATTCGAATTGTGAACCTCCTCGTTATTTGAGTCGGTTAAAAACTACTTTTCAGCGGAAATACACTAAAAATATATTCAACCGATTTTTTTTATTTTTTTTTTGTTTTTAGCTGTAGAAACTCCGCCGCCAGTCAGAAAAGAAACGAAGACGAAAGTCTTGAAAGAACAAGCAGTCCCAAAAGAGGTTGACCGAGGTACCTACATTTATAATATAGGATAGTACCAATTTTTATTTTATTTGTTTTATGTAACAAGTAATGATACGAACGAGACGCTCTCTTGATGGTAAGAGATAACGCCTGTCTATGAACATTGCAGCGATATACAGAACTTTGAGTAACAAAATAAAATCCAGGGCATCGCTGCTTTGGCGCTCATTACTTTGAGACTTTCGATGGTTAGTCTCAACAGCCCTGTAATTTCGCTAGCTGCAGTACCCTTCAAACCGGAACACAGTAATGTTTACACACTACTGCTTGGCGGTAGAATATCTGGTACTGCGGTGGTACCTACCTAGACGACTTCCTGCTAAGGAAATCTACCACCAAGTGAACTGTTGACAAGCTAGGTGTTCGGTCACAGCTCACTTGATGTTAAGTGACGGTATGGTCAATGTTAGTTACAACAACTAGCCTAGAATGGAAGGCGACAGATTTTCAACTTGAGGGTGGCAGCTAGCCATCCCAATACTAAAAAGTACCCTACCACCATGTTATGTTTTCCTTCACCGGCAGCTCAAGCTCATTGTTGGGGTTTGAACCCACGCCTTTCGGCATGCGAACCGACCGCGCTAACCACTGAGTTATCATCGCTATATATCTACACTAACATAAAGAGATTAGGTTTGTTTGTTTGTAATGAATAGGCTCCGAAACTACTGGACCGATTTCAAAAATTCTTTCACCGTTGGCAAGCTACGCTATCTCCGGATGACATAGGCTACTTTTATCTCTGTATTCCCACGGGAACGAGAACTACGCGTGTGAAACCGCGAGGCGGCCGCTAGTTATTTTATATATTTGGTTAGAATATAAGATTCCTAATATTACCGAATTTTTTCTTTTTTTCTAGTGTTTACTCAATCTAAACCAAAGATAGAAATCCCAGTGTCGGCCATGACCAATGTTGCGACGCCGTTGAATTCACAACTAAGACAAGGTAAAAATTAATAACCAGTTGTTGGCCCCGAACTGTGGTCTTGTGGCTTTTGATTCATAACATACCTACAAAAGTATAACGTGTTTTCATTTTAATTCCCAGCCGTCGAAAAAGGCATCCGCTTGAATCCCGTACCGCCAACGCTGGCAAAATCCCCCGTAACACCAAAAGTACCACGGCAAAACCCAACCCAACCGCCAATACCAAAACAGAAATCGTGGGCAAACGAACCACAATTGCCAAAAGCAACAATACCAAAACAAAAAATTTTACCAAACCAACCAACAATACCTAAAGAAAAACCATGGCAGAATAAATCTTCAATATCCAAAACAAAACCAGTCCTTCCCACACCACAAGAAAAGAAAATGCAGGAAGAACCACAAGCTCCAACAGGATCCCTAAGGTCAACAAAAGGGAAACCGTTTAACCCAGGGTTACCACCACCAGATGCCCCACCCGTCAAAATTAGAACGCCTTGGGGAGAGGTCATGCCTCCGAAACCCAAACCACGTAAGTATCTTCCTTCTACCTTATTCTCAAGAAGTTACAATAGTGTGTCCTTCAAATGGCGTGTTAAGGGGTCAATCCATAAATTAGGTCACACGTTAAGGGGGAGGGAGGGGGTCGACGAAGTGTGACATTGTGTGACAAGGGGTCCCAAATTCGGCATGTAAAGTTTTTCTTTTGTATTTATTTTATATTTTTTACTGATAGTAAACTTTATTTTATGAAACTAATTTGAATATTTTGGCTTTCTATGCTATTCTGTTGAGACTAACCATCCAGTCTTAAAGTAGTGAGCGCCAAAGCGATACCCTGGACTTTGTTTTGCAATTCAAAGTTCTGTGTATCGCTGCAATGGTCATGGGCAGGCGTTATCTTTTACCATCAGGAGAGCGTCTCGATCGTCTCATTACTTATTAGATACATTTAAAAAAAGTTAGCACTGACAGAATGGATAAAGTGCAGTGCGAAAAATGAAAAAAAAAACAACAATTATATGTACTCATCCACACATAATCTACTTAATAACTTTTTTTTTTAATCTTGCAGCTCCACCAACAAAGCCAAAACAACTATATCCCTTGCCGCCAACCCCACGCGAACCAGGTATAGTAGTTTTTGAATGTTCAAGGTATATAATATATCTAGTTTATTTCCGCTTAACAGTCGTTCCAGTTACAACAGTGATGAGGACTTAAATTAAACTAATTTGACACAGCTTATTAATTAAAAACCTAATCTTACTTAAAATCTACAACTAATTTGAAAGGGGAAAAGGGTCCAATAGTAAAACAGTATACTTTGTTTCAGAACCGATACACGTGGTGACGGAGTACGCTGATGATGGAGACCAAGATAGTGATGAATCCGATTGGATGTACGAACAACTGCCCGATTATAATGTTTATAGCATTTGATTCTGTCGCGAATCCAGAGGATCTAGACTAAGTACCACGCTAATAGAAAAGGCAGATGTGCGGGAGTGACATAAGCTGGCCACGTGACATTGACAGCTTATGTCAATTAACGCTATCGCTGACATATCGACAGCTTTATGTCAATACCGTTCATTTTCGTTTTTTTTTATTAGCGTTATCGCTATTTGGATGTTACTAAAAGGCCAAAACGACGGCATATAAATCATGGACTAAATTAGGACTTTGTTATAATTAAGGCACAGAATATTTGTTAGCAATACAAATGTTTATTTTTAATTAAGCACTAGCTGTTTAACTAACTTAGCAAAAATTTTTCGGGATAAAATGTAGCATATTATGTTACATTTTATCCCGAAAAACAAGGGTTAAACTATCTACATTCCAAACCGTGAGGAAGTAGCGAACATAGGTTGTGGATTCAAATAAAACATTTTAGTGTGTACTTCTGAATTTATTTTATTTTGTTTAAATAGGTATCTAATATACAATGTATTGTTTATTTCTTGTTTTTTTTTTTTAAATTTAATTAGACCTAAAACCGCTCTCTTGTCCTTCCTTCATCGTCTATCGCTTTCTCGCTCTTTCATGTAACATCCTTTAATTTTTCTCTAATACTTTCTCTCTCACACAAGAAGCTTCCTTTCTTCTTTCTAGCTTCTACACTATTGCAATCTCTTCTACTCATATAGCGTTCTTACAATAATACTACACAAATTTGCGAATAAATATTAGTCTGATAATTTTACTTGGTGGTAGATCTCCTTGACAGGAGGTCATCTAGGTAGGTACCACCTCAGTACCAGATATTCTGCCGCCAAGCAGTAGTGTGTAAACATTACTGTGTTCCGGTTTGAAGGGTATTGCAGCTAGCGAAATTACTGGGCTGTTGAGACTAACCATCGAAAGTCTCAAAAGTAATGAGCACCAAACTGGACTGGTTTTGTTGCTCAAAGTTCTGTGTATCGCTGCAATGGTCATGGATAGGCGTTATCTCTTACCATCAGGAGAGCGTCTCGTTTGTCTCATTATTTTTCACATCAAAAAAAAAAAAAAAAAATGTGTGGCAATTAAACTTCAGAACTTTTTCTTTGTTTTTGGCGTCGCACTTTGTGCATTTGTCCGTGTCAAGTATTTCAATATTACAAGATAAATTAAATAATTCTAAGGCGCACACAAACATACAAAGTGAGCAAAGGTAGAATCCGGTCATGCCCTAGTAAAGTAGTGACTGCAACAAGCAACGATGCGACTTTTCAAAGCAACACTGATGGTACTATGTCACAAAACTATTTGGAATAAAACCACTAGTCTCGTTGATAAATTATTTTTATTTTCTTTATTTTTGGCATCGCACTTTCTATATTTTGCCAGAATCAAGTAGTTAATATTTTCAAAGGTCTCGTGATAAAATCAATTAAAATAAGTCTTAGTCACATAATGTAAGTCACGGTCAAGTCCAGTCCATGCCCCAGTAAATCAGTGAGGATTTTACTAGAAGTTTCGACGGAGTTTCATGTATCTATTCACCACATTGTATCATTTACCCCCATTCGTGAGTATAGTTCGGTACTATACTATAAAAACACCACTGTTTTTAAACAAAAGCACTTGATACAACACAAGTTCTGGTAAATGATATAATGAGTTTCGGCAGGAAAGCGGGAAGGTCGTGTTCCCGCCAAAACTTGAAACATTATTTTTTTCCTTTGGTTTTTGGCATCGCATTTTAGATGCATTTTTCATTGTCCAGTATTTCGATATCTAAATATTATATAAGAAGAAAGATTTATACGTGTTGAAGGGAAACCAGAGTTAAATAAATAATAAATATTATATAATCAAATCAGAAAATGTTGCTAGTCGATTATATAAGCTTTAGGTGTACTAAACCGAAAAGTGATTTTTGTACTAATTATTATGAACAATTACTATTAAATCAAATCATAGCTGGACTTGACTCACACGGGCTGTACTTGACCAAGGCTAGACTTTGACTATAACTATAACTATGAGGCAACTTATTTAACTTATGAAACTTGGAAATTTAAAACACGTGACACTGGCAAATGCTCAAAATGCGATGCCAAAACCAAAGAAAAAAACTCCTAACCTGACGCCAGATGTCGCTTTAACATAAATAGTTCCAACCCTTATCCCTAGATGGCGTTATAACAAATCACTTCATATCCTCTTGGTCTAACTTCACTTTGGTCTTCTCGGTAATTATTTCGTCTATCTTGTGGAGGTCTTTCAGGGAAACTTCCCCGGAACCTCGCGTCATGGGCTGGGGCTGTTTCGGATCTGGTTTCCAACCCAGGAAGTTAATGATCTGGTAAGTAGCGGGAACTCCTCGGGAATTTTTTTCAGGGAAATCCTTAAAATAAAATAAAACATGTTAAGATGTGATCGAAGAACGTGTACACACCTGGCCTGGAATGGAAATGAAACTATTGTTTTTAAGATTGACAAGCTAGGTGTTTGACCAGAGCACATCTGGTATTAAGTGATAGTAAAAGTTGAAGATGGTATAGTACTAGATGTACTTTACCATAGAACTGGAATAGAACTGGCTCTCAAGTGAGGCTGCCGCAACACACATTTAGAATATCGGCGGCAGATTTTAAATTAAGGGTGGTAGCTAGCCAGCCGAGTACTAGAAAGTACCCTACCACCATGCTATGGTTTCCTCACGATGTTTTCCTTCACCGGCAGCTCAAGCTCATAGTTGGGATTTGATTCACGATTTCTCACGCCCTTAGTAATAGTAATGAGCCAAACGAGACGCTCTCCTGATGGTAAGAGACAACGCCTGTCCATGACCATTGCAGCGATACACAGAACTTTGTGTAGTAAAACAAAGTTCAAGGCATCGCTGCTTTGGCGCTCAATACTTTGAGACTTTCGATGGTTAGTCCCAACAGCCCAGTAATTTCGCTAGCTGCAGTACCCTTCAAACCGGAACACAGTAATGTTTAGACACTACTGCTTGCTACTTTCTTGATGCGTACACTGTACAGCCCATGAATGGAACTCATTACCGGCTTCTGTTTCCTAGTAACTACAATTTGGACGTTTTTAAGGCTAGAGTGAATAGATTTTTTCTAGATCAGCGTTGCACCATCCTCGGCCGCACCGTCGCTTTCAATCAGGCGATTTGCTGGCCAAACGTAGAACTATTTACTGTAAAAAAATGCTCTCACCTTGCCATACATTTCATCGTAAATGGCTGCCGTAGCAAACTGTTCAGCTTTGTTAAGTCGTAGTGGTCTGAAAACACATTATTAATGATTTAAAAAAAAAAGTTTGACAGCTGCGTCATGCATTATTTTTCTTCTTTGATTTTGGCGTCGCATTTTGTGCATTTGCCAGTGTCAAGTGTTTTAATATTTTCAAGTTACATAAGACAAAGTTCAGTCTGTGTCAGTCAAATCCAGTCATGCTTTAGTAAAGTAGTGGCGACTTCACTATAAAGCTTCGATGGAGTTTTGGAAGCAACACCAAAGTCATGTTTCACCACATTATATCACTTTCCCACACTCGCGCTTGTAATTCGGTATGTAAAGATTTTTTTGTATTTATTTTATATTTTTTACTGATAGTAAACTTTATTTTATGAAACTGATTTGAATATTTTGGCTTTCTATGCGGTAATTTATTTTTAATAAGTTTTCAAACTTTTTATAATGATGACGTCATGACGTAGGCTGAATATGTATAATATGCCTTTGCCACAATAACAAAAAAGTATACAAATACATTTGATTAACTTTGACAATTGACATGAAGATTTTTTTAACTTGACCCATCGGGCAGGCTAATAAAATGAATTGTTAAACCCGAAGACGTGACCGAATGCAGTCAAGTCTTCGGTTTTAACAATTCATGACATGAAAACAAATCTTTTGTCATAAAAGCGATATCAGAGTCCAAATAACGTTTAAAGTAAAATAATCCAGATATTTGTATCAATAAAGCGAAGAAAAATAACTCTACGTACGTGTATTGAAGAGATTATTATGATCGCCGTTGACTTGACATTGACAAATTTTGTTTTGGTTTGCCATTGCTTTTATAATCTATGAAAGTTGCCCGACCAGGTGACGTCATGAGACATCAATTGAAAGTCGAGTTTATTTTATATATTTTATTAAAATAACCCCCACCTCATAGTTAACAGAGTTTTAAACGTAAAAATATTGTACAGAAATGTACTATTTCGAAATGGTTTTAGAATCAGTAAAGTATTTTTTTTCTTTACATACCTAATTAAACGAGGAGGGAACTGCTGAACCGATTTAGGCAATTCTTTTTTTTTAATGTTAACGATACTACGATTGATACAAAACAGAGATGTGGTATAATTCTTCAAAATTAGCTAACACGGTTGTATATTACCTGTTCAAAGCTGCATTGTTATCTCCGATAGCTCGAACGTCCCGCATCACTTCCCACGCGGTCGGGTACCAAACCGTTAAAGAATCCACATCTACTGTTTGTAGTGTGAAACCAGCACTATGGACAATTATTCCATTTTTTAGGTTTTATGTAAAAGTAACGAGACGAGCGATGCACTCTCCTGATGGTAAGAGACAACGCATGCCCGTCAAGGCCCTTAAAATAAAAAAAACATGTTAAGGTGTGGTCGAAGAACGTGTACACACCTGGCCTGGAACGGAAATGAAACAATTGTTTTTAAGATTGACAAGCTAGATGTCTGAGCAGAGCTCACCTGATATTAAGTGATAGTAAAAGTCGAAGACGGTATAGTACTAGATGTACTTTACCATAAAACTGGAATAGAACTGACTCTCAAGTGAGGCTGCTGTAACACACTGTTAGAAACTTGGCGGCAGATTTTCAACTTGAGGGTGGTAGCTAGCCAGCCGAGTACTAGAGAGTACCCTTCCACCATGCTTTGGTTTCCTCACGATGTTTTCCTTCACCGGCAGCTCAAGCTCATTGTTGGGGTTTGATTCATGATTTCCCACACCCTTAGTAACAGTAATGAGCCGAACGAGACGCTCTCCTAATGGTAAGAGATAACGCATGCCCAGGACCATTGCAGCGATACACAGAACTTTGAGTGCCAAAACAAAGTCCGGGGCATCGCTGCTTTGGCGCTCATTACTTTGAGACTGGAGGTTTTTTTTTACTTTTTTTTCTTTCTTTTCCGGTATTTATATTATTTAATTATTATAAAATGTTATAGTATCATCACCGTGTGTGACGAGCGTTACTGTTAAAATATACAACATGGTAAGATACCTACAATACTGAAGTACTCGATACTCGATTCTCTTTATAATCTACACTATTATAAAGAGGATAGATTTGATTGTTTGTTTGTATTGAATAGGCTCCGAAACTACTGGACCGATCTGAATAATTCTTTCATTATTAGAATGCTACATTATCCGTGATGGACATAGGCTATATTTTATTTAAAAAACATTTAGGGATCCGTATGGAAACTTCAATAATGTAAGCCAAGCTGTGAAAAATCTACCAAAAAACCCTTACTTAGCATGCGCTGTGAAATCTATTGACATTAGAATAAAGTGACGTTTTATAGAGCATAGTGACAGCTACAAATAAGTCCGCAATATCATATGTCTAACTATTACAGTTGTCATCTACATCTACACTAATTATAAAGAGGAAAGATTTGATTTGTTGTTTGTTTCTTTGTATTGAATAGGCTCTGAAAGTACTGGACCGATCTGAATAATTTCATCATTAGAATGCTACATTATCACTGAGTGGCAAAGGTCATTAATTCGTAGGTCCAAATTTTTTTTTAATTAGGTCCTTAATTTTACCAACCTTATATTTATTTACTTTTCTTTCCATCCAAAGGTTGTCTGGAAGAAATCGCTCTAGGCGATAAGACCGCCCTTATACATCATTTATTCTATTGTTTTGTTATATTATTTTATCTTCTTTTTTTTTGTTTGTTGTTTGTTTCCTATTTGTATTAATTGTGATCTGTGTTTCTGGTGTATAATAAAGTTATATTCTATTCTAATTTTTGGCCAAATTACTCTATAAATGAAGCGAGTATACTCTCCCGACGCTGATAACGATGTATAACCTTGGAACCAATAAAACAATGTATCGTATTGTAAAAAAAAAACTTACGCGGTGAGAAGCCCGCCTATATCCCGCACTCCAGTGAAAGGGGATATGTGAGGCGATACGCCCCCTTTCCGCTCCGTCTCCGCTAGCTGAATTGACTGCCGGAGCTCTAACAGTGTATCGCTGCCGTAGACGCATGCTAAAAACACCTGGGCATAGATAAATAAACATCCATAAACAAAATGCGAATGTATTTGCTAATAAGGGAATTTTGGCGGGAAAGCGGGAAAGAGTCGTATCGCCCCGTGGTATTTTTTCCAAAACTAGTATTTTGTCGTGTTTACGCATAAAAATGGTGGTGTTTTATTCATAAAGTGCCGAATCACAAGCGAGATATAATGTGGTGAAACATGTTTTTTTGTGTTGCTTACAAAACTCCATCGAAGCTTTATAGTAAAGTCACCTCTACTTTACTAAAGCATGACTGAACTTGACTGACACGGACTGTACTCGACCAAGACTGGACTTTGACTAGAACTATAGCTATGAAGTAATTCATTTAACTTATGAAGCTAAAAAATATAAAACACTTGACACTGGCAAATGCTCAAAATGCGACGCCAAAACCAAAGGAAAAAAAGGGAGTTTTGGCGGGAACTCGGAAAGACTGTGTCGCTATATTTTATTATTTTCTTTTCTAGTACTCGGCTGGCAAGCTACCACCCTCAAGCTGAAAATCTGCCGCTAAGCACCTGGCAGTGTGTTCCGACAGCCTCACTTGGGAGCCAGTTCTATTACAGACTAGGTGTGTTTACCATCTTTGACTAAACCATCACTTAATATCAGGTGAGCTGTGGGTCAAGCACTGCTCATCAGAAATTTTGATACTGCAGTGGTACAGACCGACCTAAACAAACTGCTAAGGAGATCTAGGTATTAAAAAACAATCGATTTTTATATTAATCGATTATTTTATTCTTATAATCGATTTTTTAGTACCGATTCTCTAAATATTAAAAATCGATTTTTAATAAATCGTTATATTAATTTTTTTTAAGTAAAAATATGAGATATGCGTTGTTGGATTAAATCAATGTAGCCAAACTACACATTTTAATCGAATTTTGCAAACAGCGCCATCTGTGCAACTAATGAAATAACGCGTGGTCACTAAACGTAAAAAAGGAATGCCACTTGTCAGTCGAAAATGGCGCCATATGTGCAAAATCGATTAATTTTATTCAGTTTCCTCATTATTTATATTTAAAAAAAACTTGGTTTGTTTTTTAATTTTAAAACCAACAGATTGCTATTTTAGTTATTATCGACTTGGCAATTTTATTATTATGTACAAAAAAATTCAACTTCTCGAATAGTTATAAAAAATCGATTATTTATTAGTTAATCGATGTTTTACAAATCGATTTATTCTAAAAGAGAGAGAAAAATCGATTATTTAGTCATCGATTATTCAGTCATCGATTTTTCCCCCTCTAAGTCACATCCCTAAGGAGATATATCTACCAAAGAAATATGCATAGTATTGAAATATAATAAGTGTGTCACTTACGCCATCTGGTTTGAGACATCTCATTACTTTATCGAACACCCCTGGCAGATCATTCACCCAGTGAAGCATCAAAGAGGAAACCATTAGATCTACACTGTTGTCGGGGAACTGAAATAAATAATTCACTTAATTTAATAGAAGACATATCCATTCCGTATTCTACTTAGCAATGTTTTTGAAGAAAAGTTTATTTCTTAAGGTTGGTGTAAAAACACACAGAAAAAAAAAA
Organism: Biston betularia; assembly: GCA_905404145.2. NCBI lineage: Eukaryota > Metazoa > Arthropoda > Insecta > Lepidoptera > Geometridae > Biston > Biston betularia. Next base: position 3,352,267 of record FR989891.1, read on the forward strand.
TAACAAATATCGTAGGACTATACACACAGCGCCATCTGGCCCCAAACTAATCATAGCTTGTGTGATGGAAGTCAGATAACTGATAAAATACATAAATACTTTTTGTTTGTAAATAAAGACTTACTTTTTTTTTTATTGCTGACAGGCTAGGTGTTTTGACTGCAGCTAACCTGATGTTAAGTGAAGGTGTGGTCGAAGATGGTAAAGCACACCTAGCGTGGAATGGAACTGACTCTCAAGTGAGGCTACCGGAACACACCGTTAGATGCTTGGCGACAGATTTTCAACTTGAGGGTGGTAGCTAGCCAGCCGAGTACTAAAAAGTACCCTACCACCATGCTATGGTTTCCTTACAATGTTTTCCTTCACCAGCAGCTCAGGCTCATTGTTGGGGTTTGAACCCACGCCCTTCGGCATGCGAACCGACCGCGCTAACCACTGAGCTATCATCGCCCTACAGCTCTCAAGGCAGATATACTACCAATGAGCCAACGGGGCTGTCATGTCAATAAAATATATTAATTTTTTGTATATTTCAGGGCATTATCCCCTATGTTTAGGACCTTATTAGAATCTATTGAAGGAAAAAGCAATACTCACTCACATCTAAATTTTCTTCGTCCATAACAACCTTTTCAAACTGTACACCGTCTCCAACCAACGCTTTGTCCAGATGAGTCTGTGATGTGTCACAAAGTGTTACTTTCTCTACACTATCTGGTATGAAGTGACGGGAAACATATCCTCTACTTGCACCTGAAATGGTTCGTAAATAAATGTATTAAGAATCACAATGAATAAATAAATAAATATTGGAAGACATTTAACACAGCGCCATCTAGCCCCAAACTAAGCAAAGCTTGTACTATGGGAACCAGACAGCTGACAGAATACTTAACTACTTTTTTTTGTTGTAAATACATCCTTATAATACATACAGAACACCCAGACACAGAACAAACATCGATGTTAGCCACACAAATGGTAGTCCTGAGCGGGAATCGAACCCACTCCCTTCAGATCTTAAGGCAGATATGCTATCAATGAGCCAACAGACTTGAATATTGCAGATTGTATGACTTACATGAAGTACTTATAACAATTATTTAAAATACTTAAATAATGTCACAGTAGTCATTTTTTGGTTTATCAGAAGCAATCCTCGAAGCTACCTGCCTGATGTCTTTCAATTTATAGTTTATAGAATACTTTTCAAGTAGAACTCAGATTAAAATATCTACGTTTTTTGAAAGCTCAATTAGCGATATTAGTTTTTATTCACATAAGACAGCAATATTCACTCACCAAGCTCAACAGCGTTTTTAAATGTTCTTTTTATATCAAAAATTCTATCCGCAGTTCGCCATCCAACCTCTTCTTTGATGTACTCTGCTAAGTGATAATCGTCCCTTTGTGCCGCCCTTTCCCTCTGCAAAGCTTTTGCCTTTCTATCAAATATATTCATAGTACGATAAACTGTACTCGCTGTCTTCTGTTTCGTAGATGCATATCTTTTAATTTGAACAATATTTTGGACATAGTTACGTAAAAGTTTTAAGTCGGTTAAAGCTTTATTAATCGAATGTACATGTGAAAAACAGTTAACTAGTTTAGTTTGCGACATTTTTAACTAAAAACTATAACAGTATGTACCAAATGACATTAGTTATTTTATTGTTTTGATTTCAAAATATATCGACTCGAATTGAGGTTATGTTTTCATTTTAGCCTGCCGTCACTTGCAAAGTCAAGCGAAATACACTAGTTTTAACTGCTACGTCTATTAGCGCTAATAAAAACCGACATCAAAGCAAACACTACTTATGTATACTGTGAAGGCCTTCATTTCGTCAATGATTGCACCTTTCTACTAGATGTATTATTATTGTTACACAGCTGACAGCGTATTGGCTGGCGAAATGGCCAGAGTAGCTAGTACTACCTGTACAACTAGTAGACTAGTTCAAATTCTACTAAGCTCATAAGCTGATGTTATGGCCCCCATAGTAATGTTTTATGGTTTGAAGAATAATTTGCGTACACCCAAAACCACTTAGCGTAGAATTATTTATTTTGTACTGCTCATTTTGGCGGCAGTATAATTATGATGATAAAATAAACAAATATACGTAAATCAAATTGTCATAAACCTGCTCTGTGCCAAAAGCAAACGCATAAGTTTTTTTTACTTATTATTATTTTACTGATCGTTAATCACTGTCAATTTGTCAGCAGGTCAGCTGTTATTTTTCGGTAACATTTGGTTTGTTTCGGCTTCAACTGTGTTATGAAATAAATAAGCAAGAAGCCATAACATACGAAAAGTACATCACAATTTCACAAACGTAAGTACGCTCACTTAACCTGTTTCAATGTACTACAAATTATTTGTTTTAGCCTTCATTTCTTATATAATAACTCATATTTGAAATCTCAACTAAAACATACCTAACCTCTTTCAGATGTGGCCAATATTTATGCATTTCTTGAGAAGTAATGCTCCTTACATCGTAATGCCGATAGCCGCTGTTGTTGGAGTTATAGGCTACAATTTGGAAAGCATCTTGTCTGATAGATATACACCGTACAGCAGTAAGTATACCATAAAAACAACTTGCAATATTTACTAAGTATAACTTACAATATTTATTATTAATATAAGATCTTCCGTATTTTGTATGCAGTTTTCATTGTCCTATTAATCGTCAATTGGATAGGAGGTTTATAAGTCCAAATTTTACAATTATTTTTAGTAGCAAGCAATTGATATCAATTATTGGGATCAGCGTTTCTTGTTTTGGTAGTATCTGTGTTACTCTATTTTCCTATGCGGTTTTGAGTTCTGCCTTCTCAAAGATAATAACTATATGCCTGTACAATTTTTGCAATTGCATCTACTTAATTTACATAAATGGAGTGAAACCAACCAAACCAACGTTATGTAATAATTTGTATGTTTTATTTTTCAGAATCCATTCAAGACCAGAGACTAGAACGACAAGAAGAAGAAGCTCTGACAGATCCAACTAATGTCCAAAAACTGAAATACAAAGAAAATGTTCTCGGCAAAAATGTGTCTCCTACATTGCAGTGATAAAATACTAGTCAACATAATTCTAATCTACTTATCTTTACAAAATGTTAATAACTGTTAATATGAAAAACTTTTTAGCATTCAATGGTGTTGCCATATGGGTGCCTATTCTGCCATTTTACAGGAATAGGAACCTGTACAATGCCTAGGACTTGCAACCCAGTTGTAGGTTTAAGGAGCTCTTAAGACATGTATCAATGCTAACCTTCACACAAATACAACTAGAACTTGAAGAACTTGTACAAGTAGTAAAACTCATAAAAGACAATTCTGTCTGCCTTGAAATTGTTGTATTTATCTCCTTTAATTGTATAATTATGTAGAGATAATAATAATATTATATATTGTAAGTCTTGTTCATTTTTGTATTGATAGCAATGGGACAGTTGTTACATTCTTGCTTAGTTGACAAGGCTAATGCAAGATGGTAAATGATAAATCCTGCTTATTAATGTACTGTGCCGCTACAGCGCCATGTCATACTACAAATACTGAAATACCAATGTTGGCACTGTTGCTGTAATATCACTAGATCTAAATAAATTAAAATACTAGGTCTTATTTTGAAATGCTGCTTAAATTACATTGAACTTTAGTACAATACTGAAAAGAATATGCAATACTTACTATTAATATTTTACTTTAAATGGCATGTTTAAGTGAGGCCTATTATGCCATGTAGTTTAAAAAGAAACAAGAATGATTACATACTATCGTTTTTCGAGTCTCTAATCTTATGCTTTTGTGTATGTTAGCAGTGTAGTGTTTTTTTTTAAAACACATTAGCCTTAGTGCTTTTTATTCCAAAATGCAGATGGGGAATGAAACAAAAAAGATATAGTGTATAACTTCTTTACTGATATTAGGTACAAGTGCTGTAAATAGATTTGTTTTTTATTTGGTTATAAAATAGTTAATGAACAATCGTTAGTAGTTTGTTTAATTATTGCAGCCCCATAACATTTTTTAGAATTTATTTAAAATTTATTGCATTTTATTTTTCCACTTTTGTTTTTATATCTTTGTCTATGTCACTCTTTAATCCGATAAGTGGTTCATATACCAACAATTAGCTTCCAGTAAAGATTAACTTGGGAGAAAACCTTAAACTAGTAATCTAGTGGCTAAGTGACCACCACCCATAATTTGAAAATCACCCGCTAAGCATAACAGTATTTTTCAGCAACCTTGCTTATGAGCTAGTTCCCATTCTGGGTTTCAATCATCTTTGACCATCATTTCATATCAAGTAAATAAGCTGTGATAAAGATTTAGTGTAAATCGTAGAAAAAATACTGCATAGAGATTTATTCGAATCTAGCCGCTCTAATAATATTGTTATCTGTAGCAGCTCTAAAAAGGGTGAAAAAATAACGAATTTACACCCAGATTTTAATTTTGGTATAGTGAATAATTAGATAACACTAACATTTTTAGTGACCTATCCTTTGTGAGCTCGTTTACCACTTCAGGATAAAAACATATCCTCAGGCATTTCCGCTCAGTAGTCAACAGGCAAAGTATGGCTAGATGGTCGAAGGCTGTATGTATCAATAACAATCTCCTGAAAAAATCTTATTTTTAAAAACTGTTGACAATAATTTATAGTACTTTAAGAAAGAATTTATATTATTATGCCTATTGAGATTCAGTAAAGTTGTGGTAGAAATTATTTTTTAGCACTGGCAACTAAGAGTATGTCAACAAAAAAATTGCTGTCATTGAACTACTGGAAAAAAAGCAACGCGCTTCGCTTCTCTTTTGGAATTTATGGTACAGTAACAAGGCTCGCTTTGTTTTAACCGTATAATTATTGCGTGAAAAAGCCGACAATACGAGTAAACAATGCGCGATTAGTGTTTTCTAAATCATCTTCGCGCCAATTTATACATTTTACGCGAGATTCCGCGTTTCTGTGTACAGATCAATACGAAAATTCACGATGCGGCCGTAGCCGTAGCTAGCTAAGCGTCACTAATGGACACCAAGTCAGGCCGTGGAATACAGGATCACTGGATGAAGAGTATGATGGACCCTGCGACCAGCGACAAAAGTTCAGTAAAGCACGAAAAAATGGCTGAGCAATACAACGGAGGCGACGACAGGATAATGAAGCGTTACCAGTGTAACGTTTGCGAAATGACATTTGAAGGTATGGAATTCCTTTTACTTCATAAGAAATTCCACGGCAGCGACAAAGACGAGCCGCCTATGGAGCCAGAGCCTGTTCCAATACCTAAAACGGGCCCTAAGAAGCGTCGCAAGTTCAAATGTGACCAGTGCGAAGTTAAAGTCAATTCTCAGTACCATCTTGATATACATAAAAGTAAACACGAAGGCGCAGCTTCAAAGAAGTTCATATGCGAGATCTGTGACCGCAGTTTCGTCGCTGCGCAATTTCTGAAAAGTCATATGCAAACACACTCAGCAGTCAGCACGATCAACTGTGAAATCTGCGGCAAGAGCTTCACCGGACAAGCATATTTGAAACTACACATGCAGCTGCATAACGATATCAAAAAGTTCAAGTGCTCGAAATGCGATGACATGTTTCCTACTAAAAACTGTTTGAAAATTCACATGAAGAAACATACTAAAGTTAAGAATTTCAAATGTGATCTCTGTCAGAAATTGTTTGTTTCTAAGATAACGATGGAGAAGCATCGTCAGACACATGAGGGTCAGCCAATCGATTGTCTCGTGAAATGTACTCAGTGTGATCGTACTTTACACTCTTCGTTACTCAGAACTCACATGGCTCGAGCGCATCCTCCCCATATCGATGATGATGTAAAGAGACCACATAAATGCACGACTTGTGGGAAAAGTTTCATCGTCAAAATCAACTTAAATCTTCATATCAGAGTGTGTCATCCCGATTTAGCTGATCCGGAAGAGGATGACGAAGAAGTTATGACGGATAACTCATAATGCTGTAAAAGCTGACCCAAGGGTATAAATTAATGTGGTACGAAAAGTTATTTCGGCAAAACTTCATTTTTCCAAAAGCAACATTAAGGTAACTTATTTTTTTTCCTAGCAGTAGTTTTACCTGCTATCTTACAGGATAAATACTGATCTGGACTTAAATCAAGGCTGTAAGTTATCTACAATCTGAATTTCACTCAAATCAGTTGAGCCATTACAGAAGCAACAACAAACTTCTATTAACAAGTTTATAATAGATGTATGTGTATATACCTACCTGTAGCAACCTCCCCTTTGCATATAATTAATTTTGAATGTTAAAAAACATTTTGAGCATGGTTCTTAGTACCTAAATAATATGCCTTAATATACATTACTGTGATCGAGAGAATGAAAAGCATAAAAATTGTGTGCACATTTTTACTAAAGTTATAAAGTATATACGACCATCTGATGCGTGTTATGTCAGCCACTATTCAAGTATTTCCTTTCATGATGGATACTTTTTAACATGTGATAAGACACGAAAAGTCCAAAAAAAAAGACAATAACTCAAAACTTTAATTCAAAAATATCTGCCACATTTATTTAAACTCTTGAAGAATTATTTTTATGTCGCGTAGCAATAAATCTATGTAAAAGTAACAGATTTTACTGTTAAAAACTTTACTAAAATTATTTTTTATATTTGGACTTTTTACTGAGTTACTAGTGAGACATAAAGAATTGAGAAGAAATTCTGCAAACAAAAGTGTTAATCGAATCAAAATTAGTTGACAAACTCGCAGTGCTTGTAAAGTTTTATTGTACCATGGGAACCAAATATCCCTATGTATATAGACTATAATATATATAAAGACTATGAAAGCTAAATAGAAGTTATGACGTCAAATGAGTGGACCATAATGGTTTCATGGTCAATTTAGGTGCAGTAGAAATGGGAGTCCTAGAAACTGTATAGATTCCTGCAATGCAAAGCATTGGTGCAGATGCCATTTTCATTTTATCTAAAAGTAATAAAACAGATGAGACACTCTTGATGGTAAAAGAAATTGACCATAGGAGCAACACAGAATTTTGAGTAGCGAAACAAAATTCGCTGCTTTGACCCTTACTACGTCGAGACTTTTGATGGTTAGTTTAAACAGCTCAGTTACTACTCTAACTGCAGTACCCTTCAAACCAGAACACAGTAATATCTACACACTACTGTTTAGCGGAATAATATCTGGTACAGTGGTGGTACATACCTAAACGACCTCCTGCTAAGGAGATCTACCACCAAGTAAAAAATAGTCCTGTCTTTGCATTGCCGGGATGAAAATCTAAACCAGGATCCCATTGAAATGTAAGATGTTGCCTCTAGATGCAATGTAACTCCATTTCTGAACTTAATACAGTTAAGATCAGTTTATTCTACTGGTCGGTCTGGCATGTATGTAATCTTAATATGTTTCCAGGCTATTCTACATTTTTTTTACGATACAGTATTAGCAAACTTATAAATAGAAGATTCTATTTATTGTCTTAGATTATTTATTGATGGGTCTCGCTGAGCGCGCGGAGACCCATCGATAATCTAAGTTTATTGTCTTGTATATAGATGGTAATAAGAGCTAACCAGAGCCCCATTTTGTGTACTGTTACACTCATAATTTTCAGAAATACATCAAATATGTGTTTTATGAAACTTTTGCAAGAAAATAAGTTCATTAAATTTGTGTTTTATGAAGTGTTTGCACAAAAAAAACTGCTCATTAAATTTCCTGTACTAAAAAACTGCTCATTAAATTGGTGTAGTTTACATTAAAAAGTGTGATGTGTCGACTTGAATAAGTAAGAGTGAAAAACATAGGACAAATGGCTTTGCTTTTTTTTTGTTTGCTGTCATCATAGTTCATAAAAAAATGGCATCAATCTAAAAAATCATTGATTTTTCAATACTAGTTTTTTAATTACAAAATGAAATTTAAGTTTATATAATATTGATTGATGACATGATTTTTATAATCTTACAATACTTGATTGCAAAAATGCTTTGCAAGAGGTAAGAAAAAAAGCATTTCAATTTTTTTTTTTTTTTTATACCTGACAGGCTAGGTGTTTGACCACAGCTCACCTGATGTTAAGTGACGGTGTGGCGAAGATGGTAAAGCACACCTAGCCTGAAATGGAACTGGCTCTCAAGTGAGGCTGCCGGAACACACCGTTAGATGCTTGGCGACAGATTTTCAACTTGAGGGTGGTAGCTAGCTAGCCGAGTACTAGAAAGTACCCTACCACCATACTATGGTTTCCTCACGATGTTTTCCTTCACCGGCAGCTCAAGCTCATTGTTGGGGTTTGAACCCACGCCCTTCGGCATGCGAAGCGACCGCACTAACCACTGAGCTATCATCGCTACACTGATAACTGATTAGTAGGTACCTATATTTTTTTTTATAATGCTTGTTATAAGGCCAAAATACTATACAAATGTAGTGCATTCTCGTTTTTTTTACTAAAAAAGGAAAGAGACAGCACCACATTCTTTGGGCCAATCTAATTATGTATTATACATACACCCAGCGTAATTATTTACTATCACATCACACACAGATCATCACATTCAGATTTGATTTGAATAATGTGTGTGAAAAAGTGACATACACAAAAATACTTTTGAATGTATGTTATTGATGTGTTAGGCTCAATTCCCATTGACATAAAATCGACGCGTGACACAGCGCACCGAAGCGCTACGACAATTTTTAATTGTTATAAATAGCATATTGACATCTATTACACAAGGATAAAGTATACATTTCTACCATGACAAAAAAACCTGAAACAAAGTTACTTTTATCTTTTTGTCTGAGTGTCGACATACTTCGATTCTATGTCAGTATTATTGGGCCTTATATCATTTACCCAAAACAAAATCAGTTATTTTTAAATTAAAGACTATAAAATATATGTATTTATAAAAAATTACCAATAATGTTTGTCATAAGTGAGATTTTAGTTTTAAAAACTTTCTAATACATAAAATCACAGTGAAACGTATGAATTTTACAATAAAATCTGTTACAAAATACTATTATCTAATTTTAGTTTGTAAGAAGGTTGTATTAATATCATTTACATGTATTATTGGAATCTAACTCGTAAGCCTTATAATATAAGGTATTTTTGCTGATAACAGAAAATTGCCTCAGTGAAAATAATGTATTGTAATGTGAATATATATATTTTTACTCCGTTGTTTCCTTGTTTTAAAAAACGAGTTTGTACAAGATCAACAGCATTGTCAAAACGCTGCCAACATTACGAAAAAATGTACCTACCTTAGAATAAGCAATATCGTGCAGAAAGATCAAACAGAAGTCGAGTTTAGGTATAAAAAATCGGGGGGTGTCAGTGTCATGGACAAAAGGCGGTTTGTACATGAGTACGTGTAGATACTTACATTTTTTAACACTAAAAAGTCCTTCGGATATCCATGTTCCAAGTCCTAGCTCTATATAACGATTATTTGGTCCTTTACCTATCGAGTGGTGAAATTACAACTATATAAACCTTGACATTATACGTTTAGATAAATTTGTAACTGCAATACCGTACCGTATCCCTCGATTTTGTTATCAGTTTTCTGAATTGCCTTCTGCAATAACAGCAATTTTAAACACATACTTACGACCGTCTGCTTGCACGCGAAATTGAAACTTAACGCGTGACACTAGAGTTCATAGGAAAACACCCGCAAGAACACAGGGTTGCAACTCGCTGATATAAATTTAAAAAATAATCAAAGATATAACAATAAAATTTTGCACGACCTACTTATCAAATTACGTTTAGTACTCATTATTTTTTGGTTGCAACGAATCCGCGCCTGATACGTGCGAGCGAGTGGCAACCCTACGCCATGATCCTCACCGTGAGGAATGGCAAACAGGCGTACCTAAACTGGAATAACACCCAGTAATGGTGGGGATTGGTAATGTTGACATCTGATTTGACAGCTCATTTAATTCATGATATAAAATACACAATTTACACCCTATACATCACACTAATTTAAGGATCAAATATAAGCTCTCTTCTGCCATTGTATGCCTCTATAATAGAAGGTATAATCTACGTTATTCCCGTACGTAACTACAACAAATTAGGATTAATTCACATTACGATTTTTATTTCGCCGCTGCGGTTTTTCGTCTATAGCGATCTGTGTTTTATTATTTAGCCCTATCATTGAAGCTATACATTCTTAGGGTAGTTTATTTTGTAATAAATAAGATAAAAACAATTATACTTTTGTTTTTTATTACATTACTTTTACACACACTCCTTAGACATTTGCTCACATGTAAAAGTGCATTCGAGTTATTTGCGGATTAAAGCGAAGACAGTTGCAAGCCGTTTTTAAGCTATTGCATAGCTTCTATCGCGGGTCTTGAGCGTGGAGACCGAATCCAGAAATTCCGTAACGAAAATAACCTAACACCCCCCCACTCCCACCGGCACAGCGGTGATTCTTTTTAGTTCTGCCATCTATCGATGAATAGCAGAACTTTTAATGACTTTTTTGAAATATCACACTTGTCTCTTTAGTTCAGCAACTCGCCTCTAGGTGGCATTGGTTGTAATGCTATGCAATAGCTTTACCGCGGCAGTCCCCGAGTGCCACGTCTTTTTTTTTTCTTCGATATATACGTATACCTATCTGTATCACTTGTAACTGAGATTTGAATGAAACTACAGAGTAAGCGACATAACGGCAGTTTGTAGGTTTTTTTTTTTATAACAAATAGGCTTACGTTTGACCGCCATCTCACTTGATGTTAAGTGATGATGCGGTCTAAGATAGAGAACATTTGCCCAGAAGATACCGATTCACTCTCGGCTTGAAGACACCCAGATTATATCCATCGGGGAACACCCACTCAGGTAGCGTTTTCCACTGTCTAGCAGTCCGCACAATTAACGAAGATTGAAATCGTTTCGGGCTGTGCTTTTGCTGTAGGTACAGTAAACGATGAGACGCACTATTTAAAGCAAGAAAGAAAATGTTTTTTATTCTATAACACCTGTGTATTTATAATTAGCTGCGCCTCTCGGTGTTACCAGGTCCAGGGTGTCAGCTACCTCCATACTAAATTTCATCAAAATCCGTTCAGTAGTTTTTGCGTGAAAGTAACAAACTTTCGCGTTTATAATAGTAGGAAAGGTAAGTTGCCACAAAGTTTACAAGATGTAGAAAATAGTCATTTTTAAATTTAGACTTAAAACTCTTAATCAATAAGAGACTAGTAATTAATTATATATTTTTTTGTTTTTATTGAGATTTAATTGTATTGACATATCGTTATGTCATATTTTATTAATGTCAATTCTAGTCTAAAAACTACTATTTGGTTTTTTTTTTTTAAGTAATGAGACGAACGAAACGCTCTCCTGATGGTAAGAGATAGCGCCTGTCCATGACCATTGCAGCGATACACAGAACTTTGAGCAACAAAACAAAGTCCAGGGCATTACTGCTTTGGCGCTCATTACTTTGAGACTTTCGATGGTTAGTCTCAACAGCCCAGTAATTTCGCTAGCTGCAGTACCCTTCGAACCGGAACACAGTAATGTTTACACACTACTGCTTAGCGGCAGAATAGCTGGTACTGCGGTGGTACCTACCTAGACAACCTCCTGCTAAGGAGATCTTTGTAGCGATGATAACTCAGTGGTTAGCGCGGTAGGTTCGCATGCCGATGGGCGTGGGTTCAAACCCCAACAATGAGCTTGAGCTGCCGGTGAAGGAAAACATCGTGAGGAAACCATAGCATGGTAGGGTACTTTCTAGTACTCGGCTGGCTAGCTACCACCCTCAAGTTGAAAATCTGCCGCCAAGCATCTAACGGTGTGTTCCGGCAGCCTCACTTGAGAGCCAGTTCCATTCCAGGCTAGGTGTGCTTTACCATCTTCGACCACACCTTCACTTAACATCAGGTGAGCTGTGGTCAAACAACTAGCCTGTCAACCATTAAAAAAAAAAAAAAAAATCTTCCACCAAGTGGTTACTTAACTTCTATTAACTGTTGTTATTTTGTTTGTTTGTCTATATATAAATATTTTCATGCCACGGTGCTAGAGTATGGCGATCATATCCTACTACTTTTAATAATATGTACTTACTGCAACTAGCGAAATTACTGGGCTGTTGAGACCAGCCATCGAAAGTCTCAAAGTAATGAGCGCCGAAGCAGCGATGCCCTGGACTTTGTTTTGCAACCCAATGTTCTGTTTCGATGCAATGGTCATGGGCACGCGTTATATCTTACCATCAAAAGACCGTACCGTTCGACTCATTACTTTTACATATTTTTTTTTTAATATCGTAGGACTATACACACAGCGCCACCTGGCCCCAAACTGAGCAGAGCTTGTGTGATGGAAGTCAGATTACTGTTAGAATACATAAATACTTTTTTTTTTGTAAATACATACAGAACACCCAGACACAGAACAAACATTTATTTATTTACAAAATGTTTGCCCTGAGTGGGAATCGAACCCACGCCCTACAGCTCTCAAGGCAGATATACTACCAACGAGCCAACGGGGCTGTCGAATGTCGATGTCGAATGTCGAATTTTAAAAAATATGTATATTTTTATTAGTAATTATTGCCAGTATTTAAATAAAACAGTAATAAATAAAATGTTACTTAATTATCTACATCATAAAGTTCTATTATTTTATTCAGGCGTCCTCCTTTTCTGCTTCTTTAACAACTTCTTCTGCCTTCGATTTTGCCTCTACTTCAGCTTGCTGGGCGGCTTGCTGAAAACGAATTAATTATAAACGTTTAGTTTCATAAATCCTGATATATCTTGTTGGGTTGGGGCTAGGAACTGATGTCAACAAAGCTTTTGTGTGTCAGAAAAAATGTATTAGAGCCATCTGTGGGGCAGCGCCTTTGGATACTTGTAGGCCTCTATTTAAACTGTTAAAAATTCTGCCACTCCCATGTCAATACATTTATGATATTGCATGTTTCGTGAAACAAAATGAAAATTTATATAAATTGAAAAAATACAGACGAGGATGTGAAAGACATATGTTTAGATTGGTGAGAACCTACATAAATAGTACAGCACGCTATGATCATAGTTGTATGACAATGTCTATAACGTTATATAACAAATTACCTGACATAATTAAAACATTGCCTTTAGCTAAATTTAAAAATAGGTTGCGAGCTTGGTTACAAGAAAAATCATTTTACTCTGTAAATGAATATTTAAATAACTGATAATTGTCCTGGAATGGTGCTCGGTAGTTATCTCGGTGACTTGAACTTGCCTATGTTTTCTTTAATGTGTTTTATTTAAGTAACAATCAATATTGTATGTCCGCAAGGACAAGACTGTTTTTAAGTACTGGTATATGACTAATTATGTATTTATAATCTAATATTGTTACACAGTTTTAAACAATAAACATTTCTGATTCTGATTCTGGTGACCGTTCCGGTTCGTTCTTGGTGCAGAGGTTGGCCATGGCCATTTAACTAATGGACACTAATGGTTATGCGTAAGTTTTAGTGTAGCTATTCGCCAACAGATAGCGCTAAAAACAATGTTTGAATAGCTTCACATTCTCTCTGTGCTAACAAAGGAATGTAGGGATCCTGACTCACCGCTGCTTTACTGAGGTCTTCTGCTTTTTTCTTCTGTAGGTCCTTGCTCACCTGTCTGATCAACTCCAACTCTTCCAACAAATGACTCGGTAATGGGTCGAAGACCTTTAAAAAATATAATAGATATATTATGGGAAGAATACCTTTTGAAAACATAAATCATTCTTAATCAAAAGACATATTAGTCCATAAAAGAATTTATTGATGACTAGCGGATGCCTCATAACGTGTTGTGTAACTGTCTAATAATAATTTATGAAAAGGCGATATTTGGCTTTTGTTGACAATTTCTTTTTATTTCTTTTTTCATTTTGGCGTCGCATTTTCAGCATTTGCCAGCGTCAAGTGTTATATATTTTCAAGTTTCAAAAGTTAAATAAGTTGCCTCGTAGCTATCGTTATAGTCAAAGTCTAGTCTTGGTCAAGTACAGTCAGTGTCAGTCAAGTCCAGTATCATTATCATCAGTCTTGGTTTAGTAAAGTAGTGGCGACTTTACTATAAACCTTCGATGGAGTATTGGAAGCAACACGAAAACTCATGTTTTACCACATTATATCATGTTCCCACACTCGCGCTTGTGATTCGACACTTTACAAATAAAACGCCACCATTTTTATGCATAAACACTCGACAAAACACTAGTTTTGGAAAAAAATACAACGGGGCGACACGACTCTTTCCGCGTTCCCGCTAAAAACTACTTCAATTTTTTTTTCATTAGATTAATTTTTTTAGGCTTAGATCTAGCAGCCTCCAAAATTGATCTTAATTAACGCTCAATTACTATACTTTGATAGGTTCCCCGTCGTCCAGCTGTTTCTGAAACTTGGCATATCTAGTCATGATGATTTCATATCGCTCATCTGAGACTTGCTGTGAATCGTTCTCCATTTTTCGTAACCTAGAATAAATTATAAAGTTATAATATGTGACAAGGACGGGGGAGGGGTAAAAAAATCATGAAATTCGTGTGACGTAATTTATGGACGGGTCCTAAGTTTGTCTGGAAGATATCGCTTACAGCGATAAGGCTGCCAATCGATCTAGTTGTTTATAATGTGTGTGAACAATAGAAAGGCAAATTATTATTTTCGTTCGTTGCTAATAGGTTTTTTTTACCAAAGATTTTAAATTAGTGATCACATTTTTTTTTTACCTGTGCCACTGACTGAAGTCCATACTAGTTATGTAACTAACATTTGTAATTTAGTAATTATATTGGTGTACACTGTGTTGGCGAACTTTATAAATAAATAAATAAACTGTTTTACGGGTGACAAAGTCCTCCGCTAAAATACCAAGAAATAATTCAATAATTCTTATCTCTAACGTCAGTTAGTTATTTTTTAATATCAATGTGTCAAATACAATTCTCAATGATGGTTCGATTTCCATACAAAGAAATTTTTGCCATTTATTCATCTAATAATCTACTGTTTTATTCAAGCAATTGTGGTTTACCGCAAATAAAGACCAAAATAAATGATTTCACTGTAAAATTATGCTCCATTTGTCCGTAAATGGCAAAAAATTATTTGTATGGAATTCGAACAACCTTTTTTTTCTTTTTTTTTTATTCAAATTAGGTTCGCGTTTGACCACACTCTGCCTTATATTAAGTAGTAGTGTGGTCTAAGATGAAGCACGCTTACCTAGAAGAAAGCTATTTACTTTAGATTTGAAGACGCCGATATTAGGTATAGGTACCTAACAGGGAACACAGACTCCGGCAGAGACTAACCTAACCCGTATTATGAACTCTTTCTTTCCTGAACATTCTTTTTTTTTGCTTTTGGTCAAACGAAATAATATCTTTGTTTAATTTTTTTTTTTTTTTAATTTATAATTGAGTTGAGGAATAATTTTATTTTTCACTTACCGTCACAAAGACGCGTGTTCAATTTTTGAAAAATAAACGTGCAATGACTGTTAACTTGACACTGAATCGATACTATTGGTTTAATTAATATTTATTAGTCATTGATTCTAAACATTTTTGTGACCTATACAGTATGCACGTCATAAGTATGTATTTACAAAAAATTAAGTATATAAGCATTCTATCAGTTATCTGACTTCCATAGTAAGTACTCTGCTTAGTTCGTGGTCAGATTGCGATGTGTGCAATGTCTTTTTTTTTTACTTGGTGGTAGATCTCCTTAGCAGGAGGTCGTCTAGGTAGGTACTACCGCAGTTATTCTGCCGCTAAGCAGTAGTGTGTAAACATTACTGTGTTCCGGTTCGAAGGGTACTGCAGCTAGCGAAATTACAGGGCTGTTAAGACTAACCATCGAAAGTCTCAAAGTAATGAGCGCCAAAGCAGTGATGCCTTTGACTTTGTTTTGTTACTCAAAGTTCTGTGTATCGCTGCAATGGTCATGGACAGGCGTTATCTCTTACCATAAGGAGAGCGTCTTGTTCGTATCATTACTTTTTACATTAAAAAAAATATCTATCTATACTATTATAAAGAGGAAAAATTTGATTGTTTGTTTGTTTTTATTGACCCAAACCGACACTACTGGACCGATTTCAAAATTTCTATGATTTCACCGTTGGGAAGCTACACTATCCCCGGGTGACATAGGCTACTTTTTATCCCTGTATTCCTACGGGAACGGGAACTACGCCGGTGAAACCGCGAGGCGTCCGCTAGTTTAACTATGAAGTGATCGC
Source organism: Biston betularia (assembly GCA_905404145.2). Lineage (NCBI taxonomy): Eukaryota > Metazoa > Arthropoda > Insecta > Lepidoptera > Geometridae > Biston > Biston betularia. The sequence goes on from FR989891.1 coordinate 3,368,644, forward strand.
TCCTATATAGCCGCCACTTGTGTCACTAACTCATAAGATTCTTTTTTTTTGTACGTTTTTTTTCTATTTCTGGTGAGCGCAATATGAAGAGTTGCTTGTAGGCCTCTGTGAATATTCAATGTGTTGTGGACGCCGCCCCTTTTTTTCTTTTTTTTTTTGACATATTTTTTTTTATGGTTGACAGGCTAGGTGTTTGACCACAGCTCATCTGATGTTAAGTGAAGGTGTGGTCGAAGATGGTAAAGCACACCTAGCCTGGAATGGAACTGGCTCTCAAGTGAGGTTGCCGGAACGCAACGTTAGATGCTTGGCGGCAGATTTTCAACTTGAGGGTGGTAGCTAGCCAGCCGAGTACTAGAAAGAACCCTACCACCATGCTATGGTTTCCTCACGAGGTTTTCCTTCACCGGCAGCTCAAGCTCATTGTTGGGGTTTGAACTCACGCCCTTCGGCATGCGAACCTACCGCGCTTACCCTATCAATATTTTTTTTTTGTAAATACTTATAATAAACATAGAACAAACATTTGTTTGAACTAAAAAATGTTTATCCTGGGTGGGAATCGAACCCACGCCCATACAACTAATGAAACAACCACGGAAAATGTTGATACCGCTGATGTCAAAAGTCAACTAAATTAATAAAACATCAAATGAATTAAATAGTTGATTTTACGAAAGACCTTATAAATACAGAATACAATGTGGCTATATGAAGTGCATGCCAAATTTTTTAACCGTTCATGTTAAGCTAGGTGTTTGACCATAGCTCACTTGTTGACGGTGTGGTGGAAGATGGTAAAGCACACCAAGCCAAGGAATGGAACTTTGGCGACAGTTTTCCAACTTAATTGTGGTAACTAGCCAGCCGAGTATTAGAAAGTACCTTACCACCTATACTACCATGCTATGGTTTCCTCATGATGTTTGCTTTCACCGGCAACTCAAGCTCATTGTTGGGGGTTGGACCCACGCCCTTCGACATGCGTACTGATCGCGCTAACCACTGAGATATCAAATACAAATACTTTATTGATAACACCAATGTTACAAGTCATTTCAAAATTTTAAAGATGTCATTAAATGGGTTTTAAAACACAAATGAGGTAAGGGACACAAAACAAGGTATGTCAACATCCGAACATGTCAATAAAAAAAATATTTTCAATATATTAAAATGACATGACAAAAAAATCATAATTACTTACTAGTAATTCAATAATTATAATCTTTAAGGTGGTTCGATTTCCATACAAATAATTTTTTGCCATTTATGGACAAATGGAGCATAATTTTACAGTGTAATCACAGCTACTGGCATTTATTGTGGTCTTAATTTGCGGTAAAACACAATTGCTTGAATAAAACAGTAGATTATTTGCATAATGTATTGTTTTATTAAAAAAATATAAATTCATAAATTTTATTTTATGCTAATAATCTACTGTTTTATTCAAGAAATTGTGTTTTACCGCAAATAAAGACCAAAATAAATGCCAGTAGCTGTGATTTCACTGTAAAATTATGCTCCATTTGTCCATAAATGGCAAAAAAATATTTGTATGGAAATCGAACCATCTTAAGTTTGAAATACTCGTCAATGTCATAAAAAAATAATATCATCGCTATAAAAGAATTAAACTAATTAAGAATTTATTTAGAATCGGCTGTTAATTTTGACTTAAGCTTTTGAATAAAATGCGATGGTAAATTGAAATGAATTCTAATGTTTGTCGTATCCGGTGTGGTAAACATTATTAAACGACACTTTTACAGAAAAATAAGAAACCGTCACAAGATTGTATGAATTAACATTCATAACTTCTGCCTGTTGCAGAGGTTATGGATGTTATTTAAATAAATAAATAAATATCGTAGGACTATTCACACAGCGCCATCTGGCCCCAAACTAAGCAGAGCTTGTGTGATGGAAGTCAGATAACTGATAGAATACATAAATACTTTTTTTTTATAAATACATACTTATAATACATACAGAACACCCAGGCACAGAACAAACATTTGTTTATTCACAAAATGTTTGGCCTGAGTGGGAATCGAACCCACGCCCTACAGCTCTCAAGGCAGATGTACTACCAATGAGCCAACGGGGCTGTCATATCATCGGGAATTTCAAACTTATACCAATGAATCTATTTGCTGTACTACAGCTATACGTTAAAGCAGCAGACCGGGTAATATGTTAACAAGGCATAATTTATAGAGACAATAAAATAATTTGTATTTGTATTAAAAGATATCATTTGTAGCGATGATAGCTCAGTGGCTAGCGCGGTAGGTTCGCATGCTGAAGGGCGTGGGTTCAAACCCGAACAATGAGCTTGAGCTGCCGGTGAAGGAAAACATCGTGAGGAAACGATAGCATGGTGGTAGAGTACTTTCTAGTACTCAGTTGGCTAGCTACCACCCTCTAGTTGAAAATCTGCCGCCAAGCATCTAACGGTGTGTTCCGGCAGCCTTACTTGAGAGCCAGTCCCATTCCAGGCTACGCGTGCTTTACCATCTTCGACTACACCTTCACTTAAAATTAGGTCAGCTGTGGTCAAACACCTAGCCTGTCAACCATAAAAAAAAAACTTACGTTTGTAGCGATGCTATTGTGCACACCACAACCAGGAAAAAAGTTCGGGGAACAAAATAACCTTAAGAACAAGTACCACAAGTGGCGGCCTTGTCGCTAAGAGCGATCTCTTCCAGGCAACCAAGAATAGAAAAACACGATAGATGACATAAGAAATAGACAGGAGTATGTAACAATAATAAGAAAAATAAAATGTAAATAATATTTGTATTAGGCTTTATAGCTTTATATAGTATAGGCTTTATAGCGGCAATATTTTAAGTGGACTGTATCTTTTTGATTCGCTAGGCACACTGCTTACATACATACACGATGAGCGATAGCACAAGGGTAAATAGGAAAATGGGAGACCACGCACCTTGACCTCGTGAAACTCCTCTCGTACTCCTGGCTGCGCAGCACAGTAGATGCACTTCGTCCACCTTACACTCGCGGTTGGAAGAATGTTTGATTTGTAATATTTTAGCGTTTTGGGTTCTTATTTTTATTCTTATTCGAAGTCGGGGCGATGAGTCCTGCACTGACGTCCCGCTTGGGGTGTATTGTGCATTTCCCCCTGCCAGCGTCTACCCGAGCCAACCCAGCTCCTTGAAGTACCGGAGCGAGGCTCTGGGCCGCTGGCATAGTAGCTCCAGTAAGATGGGTGGAATATTCAAAGGCATTGATGACGAGAAGCATTCAAGGTGTTGCGGCGACATGGATGATAGCGAAGCAGGTTCATGCAGCCTAGTAGCAATTCTAGTACCTTCTGTGGCTTTGCAGTGCAGAAGCACATGCTCCACAGTTTCATTCTCCTGCAAGCAGCCACGGCATAGCGGACTATCCGTGACTCCCAGTTTAAAAAGATGACTATTCAAGTTACAATGACCGGTTATAAGGCCTACTAAGAGACGAAGGTCATGTCGTTGCAACTTCAATAGATCGTTAGTAATTTTCCTGTTAAGAATTGGAAAGGCGGTCTTACCATGTTTACAGTCGTCTTTCTTATCCCACAAGTTTTGTTGCTCTTTTTCGGTGTGACGGCGCAATAGCTCTCGCACTTCCATCGCTGATGGCTTGCATAGAGCTACCACGTCGTCGCTTACCTGCTTTTTTGCACCCTCCTTGGCAAGAGAGTCGCGTTTTGGGTTATTCACGTAGTAGATTTTGGGTTTATTTTATACGAGTGCGGCCGATGTTCGGTCGCGTTGCACTTGATCGCGGTAATGGCGGTGGTTTGAAAATATTAGGAACAGGAGAGGGGAGGCGGGGGAAGGATAGCTATCGCTCATTGACCTACCTACCCTACATTTATAATTATGGCGGTAACAATCATTAAAAAAATATGTTAATTCAATAAAATCTATTATTTTTAAATTATCGTCAAAACATACACACTAATGCATATTATAAGTCTTTTGACCACAAAACTATTAATAGTCAATTCTTTTGCTATGATTTTGTTTGGGATATAATTTTCGTAAAAGACGAAGAATTGACATGTGACATGAAAACTATCAATTTGATTGAATTCTTATCATTTCTAATTTTCCCTCTTAATTTGTTTTTTTCTTAAATGCTTGCATCACACATGCGCCTTAAGCCTTAAAACAAAATGTTGCGTTTCGTAGCCAGCAGAGAAAAACATATTTAATGATACATTTTTTTAAGAAATTCACTGTTAGGTACTATATTTATTAGACAATACTACCGAACATTTTCAATTATTAAATTTTCTTACACAAAATGCATAATATTTAACAGTATATTTTAAAACGATTTTTTAGCGATTTATATCGCCCTATCGTGAAATCAACCCTCGCGTGGAACGAAACGCAAACCTACCCCATACAGGGTAAATGACTCACCCTCTCGGAAATATCCGACGGTACCCGATCGCCTCCGATCGCCGCGCGTAATTTCACCGCTCGAAAAACATTCCAAATCAAAAAAAATGATTATGTAACATACGCCAATTTTTATAAAACGTAATTTTTTTATTATAAAATGGTTATGAAGTTAAAACGTAGTGATGCGTTCCGTTGCACACGAAAAAACAATGCGTTCCAAGCGTGGTGTTGTAACTATTGATTTTTCTGTGACGTGCAGTGTACTTTTGCGGAAAGCAGTGTTATTAATAGATTGTGTTGTATTTAAATAATTTAGTAAGTGGTTTGCGGATTTTCGACTAAACTATTTATGTGGAACGTGAAACATAATTTCAATGCCTTTATCCATTTACATTTAAAAAAAAAATAAGAAATGTGTGGGCAGAAAAATCAATGCTATTGCCAAATTGATTCCTATTAGAATCTTGTTTTAGCGAAAACTCTTTACATAAATATTTTTATTTTTAGAATTTTTACGATTTTATTATAGAAATAACCAGGCGCCATATTTTTGTTTCTTAAAATAACACTGGGTATAATGATATCTTATCTAAATATATCTTGGGTAGAAAAAAAATTTTATGGTTGTCTCGAATTTTTATTGTAAGAACAAGAGTTTAAAATAGCGTGAGATATAATTAATTAGATATTAATATTCAAGTTATTTATATATGTCTCAGACTATTTGAAGTATTTACACATGCTTTTGACAAAAACTGATGGTTTTGTTTCGATTTTTTTTTACATGAGTGGTGAAAATTTGGGAGCTCAGTGTGGGGGATGGGTCCATCGCGTTGTAAGGACAAGAACTCGTAGGTACAGTGCCTAGGCATTGCAACCCAGGCGTAGATTTAAGACTGAACGCTTGTAGCGTTTTTCCATACAAATTTGTTCCTCAATTTCTCCCTGGATAAGGCTTACAGAACAATAATTTGTAGTCATAAAATCATGATCTGCTAAAGCTACATGCTATCATTTTTATCTGCTATCATTTCTTTTTTTTTTCACCAACTAATTACATAAGATAATATAACTTTAAAATTCGTAATAAATGGCCCTTTATACCAACAAAATCAGACGACTATGAAACAAATTTGAATGATTGTTTTTAGGTTAAAAATATGATAGAGACATAGACTCATTCTTCTTCAAAATATTTGTGCTAAAAATGATTGGTTAGGCTCAATTTTTAGAGGAGAAACCAAACGAATAAGAAACCTTAATTCAGTAAAAAAAAATAGGTGTAATCGGTCTGAGCTGCCTTTGTTTTCGCACTCTACGTGGAAAGGCTAGAGTTGAGAGGGGTTCAGACTAATACGTATATAACTAAGTAATTTGTACGTATTTTTCGATAGTTATAGAAAAATACACACAAACACAGACTATTCACACACACATAGACAGCTTTTCTGTTTGGGCGCAGCGCGAAATCTTCGTTATTTGTTTTGGCTATAAATTAACCCGAAAAATGAAAACACTTTTTCGAGTTGGAGTAGAATTATTTTCTACAGTTTTATTCAAGCAATTGTGATTTACCGCAAATAGAGACCAAAATAAATGCCAGTAGCTGCGATTTCACTGTAAAATTATGCTCCATTTGTCCATAAATGGCAAAAATTTATTTGTATGGAATTCGAACCCCCTTAAAAAATTAATGTCCACACATGCGAAGCCGGGACGAGCCGCTATTTTAATGTATAAAGCGATAGCTTTCCTTTCTTTTCTTACTCAAAATTATCTCTTGCCATCAGAAGAGCGTCTCGTTACTTAACGCATGTAGTTTCTCTAGAACTACTGAAGTTTTGTAGCGATGATAGCTCAGTGGTTAGCGCGGTAGGTTCGCATGCCGAAGGGCGTGGGTTCAAACCCCAACAATGAGCCTGAGCTGCCGGTGAAGGAAAACATCGTGAGGAAACCATAGCATGGTGGTAGGGTACTTTCTAGTACTCGGCTGGCTAGCTACCACCCTCAAGTTGAAAATCTGCCGCCAAGCATCTCACAGTGTGTTCCGGCAGCCTCACTTGAGAGCCAGTTCCATTCCAGGCTAGGTGTGCTTTACCATCTTCGACCACACCTTCACTTAACATCAGGTGAGCTGTGGTCAAAACAATTAGCCTGTCAACCAAAGTTACGTTGTAATCTTCGACGCGTTCTAAAAGCTTTTAACTTATTTCTCTTTTCATATAAAAATATAGGTTTTTATATCTCGCTAGTCAGACCTCATTACAGTGACGTTGTTACGGCATTGTTTTCTGGCACCGCTCCAAGCCTGGCGCTTTTGAAATCATACCTATCGATAAAATTGGCATTTCTAAAGTATTAGAAAATACCCCCAGTTAATAGTTATAAAATGATTCCTATTATAAGCATAATGTTATCACTAGATACATAGTTATTATGAAACAAAAGCCGTCCGCCACGTCTGTTAAATACAAGCAATTGTGATTTACCGCAAATAAAGACCAAAATAAATGCTAGCAGCTGTGATTGATTACACTGTAAAATCATGCTCCATTTGTCCACAAATAGCAAAAAATTATTTGTATGGAAATTGTACTGGAATTGTTAGTTTTTTTTTTTTTTTTTTTTACAGGCAGGCTAGTTGTTTGACCACAGCTCACCTGATGTTAAGTGAAGGTGTGGTCGAAGACGGTAAAGCACACCTAGCCTGGAATGGAACTGGCTCTCAAGTGAGGCTGCCGGAACACACTGTGAGATGCTTGGCGGCAGATTTTCAACTTGAGGGTGGTAGCTAGCCAGCCGAGTACTAGAAAGTACCCTACCACCATGCTATGGTTTCCTCACGATGTTTTCCTTCACCGGCAGCTCAAGCTCATTGTTGGGGTTTGAACCCACGCCCTTCGGCATGCGAACCTACCGCGCTAACCACTGAGCTATCATCGCTACAAGAAAATTAGGCAGCTGATACAAGGATTTCAGAGTGGCCATCTAACATCCCTGTCTGCGATCGTGTTGTTCATTAGGTTGATGTCAAAATTAGGTATAAATTAAATAATTATGTATCATGGGCATACTTTTACCTTTATTAAAAGGCTTCTAAAACATACTTAGGTAAGGTAAATTGAATTATCAATACGTACATCCACACCACTCCCAAGTTTACATTTCATTTGATGAGCTATTGCGCAAATATGGGGTGTATGTGTGGTCTCTTACGTTCGCGTCTAGTTAATTGGATCGCATTCCCACACAGAGAATTCTTAATTCTTTAATAACGAACCTTTTATGCTAAACTAGCTGCGTCCCGCGATGTCACCTGCTACATCATCATTATGACCCCATTGACTTCCACAAAGACCGGTTGGAAGCGGCTCGCATCCAGCGCGTTCCTGCGGTCTTTACTAGGTCGTCTGTCCACCTTGTGGGTGGACGTCCTACGCTACATGTTTTCGGGATAAAAAGTAGCCTATGTGTTAAACCAGGGTCTCGGCTACCTTCATACGAAATTTCATCCAAATCCGTTCAGAAGTTTTTGCGAGAAAGAGTAACAAAGCGTTTTGGAAGTTCCAAAACTCCATCGAAGCTTTATTGTAAATTCGCCACTACTTTAGTAAAGCATGAATGGACTTGACTGATACGGACTGTGCTCGACCAAGACTAGACTTTGACTACAACTATAGCTTCGAGGCAACTTATTTAACTTTTGAAACTTGAAAATATAAAACACTTGACACTGGCAAATGCTCAAAATGCGACGCCAAAACCAGAGAAAAAAAATCATAAAATTTAATAAAATGTCAGTACAATATTTAACAATGTCAAATCGTTTTGGGAACTATTCCCATTGATAGCGGCCTGTTAGATTAGAAATCATTATCATCAGTCTTGGTTTAGTAAAGTAGTAGCGACTTTACTATAAAGCTTCGATGGAGTTTTGGAAGCAACACGAAAAGTCATGTTTCACCACATTATATCATTTTCCCCACACTCGCGCTTGTGATTCAGCACTTTATGAATAAAACACCACCATTTTTATGCATAAACACTCGACAAAACTCTAGTTTTGGAAAAAAAATACAACGGGGCGACACGACTCTTTCCGCGTTCCCGCCAAAAACGCCATGATTATTATTGAAAATTATTGACACTTCGTTATTAATAAATATTATGATTATAATTATTATTTCGTTGCTTGCACTTTTCATTGAACCTCGCAAAATTACTTATAACAACATTTATTCGATTAAAAGGCATTGAAATTGTTTCTAAAACCCCCTTATATATAGATAACAATTTGTTGTTTAGATATTTCAAAGTAAACTGTCAAAATAAATTCAGCATGACCGTCCAATCAGAAAGTGTTCCAAATTTGAAATGGTAGTGATGGGACACGATGCTGGTGTCGATATCGATATGAGGCACTAGTTATGCGCCGGTGTTTTAATGTTTTTTATTGGGAACGCGTTGAAGACTGAAGATGGAAAGCGGTGGGTCTGCGACGGCCACGGAGGCCTACCAGTATGTTGGCCCTTTCAGACTGGAGAAAACGCTGGGGAAAGGACAGACAGGTGAGAATACCTTTTCTTTTTAATGACAAGCTAGATGTTTCACCACAGGTCACCGTCACGTAATATCAGGTGAGCTGTGGTCAAAAGCCTAGCCTGTCAACCATAAAAAAAACCTGATGTTGTACTCAATGATGGTAAAGCACGCCTAGCCTGTAATTGAACTGGCTCTGAAATGAGGCTGCCGGAACACACCAGTAAGTGCTTGGCGGCAGATTTTCAACTTTTAAAAAAGTACCCCACCACCATGCTATGATTTCTTCATGATGTTTTCCTTTTCAGTTCATGCTCATTGTTGGGGATTGAACCAAATTGTGAAAAAGTGAAATACCTAGTAACAAACATACCCACAAACTTTCGCATCCTATTAATATTATAAACTAGCTGCACCCCGCGGTGTTCCCCGATACATGTTTTCGGAATAAGTAGCAGTTACCATGGTGTCAGCTACCTCCATACCAAATTTCATCCAAATCCGTTTTGTAGTTTTTTCTTGAAAGAGTAACAAGCATAAATAAATAAAATCGTAGGGCATTATACAGCGCATTCTGACCCCAAACTAAGCAAAGCTACTTCGAATTTATTACATTAGTAGGGTAGGATAGGATTTAACTCTGGCTGAATGTAAAAATTGATATGTCAAAACTGGAGGAAAGAAAACAAAGTACTTTTTTTTTCTTATTCCTCCGAGGAGGACTTGGCGTCGCACTTTTTGTAACAAAGTACTTTCAGTTATAAACACAAACCACGATAATTGGAAACTTTGAAAACTAGTTGGGTCATACTTATTGTAGGTATGCTAAATAAAAAAACGCGTATTTTTTTTTTGGAGTTTTATTTTTCGATATCTCTGTACCGCTGTACACGCTTCTTAAGTTCTGATTCTTCGGCTATAGCTTGGAGCAGAGTGTTTGTTAAGAATGGGCCTGAAAAAAAAACAAATAAGCAATAATATAGAGTCGTGTCGCCCCGTTGTATTTTTTTCCAAAACTAGTGTTTTGTCGCGTGTTGATGCATGTTTATATGTAGCGATGATAGCTCAGTGGTTAGCGCGGTAGGTTCGCATGCCGAAGGGCGTGGGTTCAAACCCCAACAATGAGCTTGAGCTGCCGGTGAAGGAAAACATCGTGAGGAAACCATAGCATGGTGGTAGGGTACTTTCTAGTACTCGGCTGGCTAGCTACCACCCTCAAGTTGAAAATCTGCCGCCAAGCATCTAACGGTGTGTTCCGGCAGCCTCACTTGAGAGCCAGTTCCATTCCAGGCTAGGTGTGCTTTACTATCTTCGACCACACCTTCACTTAACATCAGGTGAGCTGTGGTCAAACAACTAGCCTGTCAACCATAAAAAAAAAATATAAAAAAAATGGTGGTGTTTTATTCATAAAGTGCCGAATCACAAGCGCGAGTGTGGGAAAATGATATAATGTGGTGAAACATGACTTTTCGTGTTGCTTCCAAAACTCCATCGAAGCTTTATACTAGAGTCACCACTACTTTACTAAAGCATGACTGACATGAACTGTACTTGATCAAGACTGGACTTTTTCTATAACTAAGCTACGAGGACACTTATTTAACATTTGAATCTTGAAACTATAAAATACTTGACACTGGCAAATGCTTAAAACGCGACGCCAAAACCAAAGAAAAAAAAATTACAGGTTAAGTTTTTTTTGTGTAATTGCATTCAATATTCACAGTAAATAGAATGTTTAGACAACACTTTGTTTATTACTAGCGGACGCCTCGCGGTTTCGCCCGCGTAGTTCCCGTTCCCGTGGGAGTGCAGGGATAAAAAGTAGCCTATGTCACCCGGGGATAGTGTAGCTTCCCAACGGTAAAAGAATTTTTGAAATCGGTCCAGTAGTTTCGGAGCCTATTCAATACAAACAAATCAAATCTTTCCTCTTTATACAGATTACAGTATAGGCTTTTTTTCTCTATTGATATTTTGATTTTGACTTTTAATTTGTTTTTAGTTATCATTTACTTTTTATAGGATAATTAGTTAAAAGTTAAAGTTAATATTAGTATTTTGTAACTGTCTGTCTCTGTTTGTTTGCTTTTGTTATAAAATTAAATTAAATTCTTTCTTTCTTTCATAAATACTAATTTTATCATAAGTGTAATTCTTTTCATACGGTACTAATTCGAAATACATTATTTTTAGAATGGTTGTCAGGCTAGGTATACCACAGCTCACCTGATGTTAAGTGATGGTGTGGTCGAAGATGTTATAGCAATAAATATAAAACTGCCGAAACACACCGTTAGATGCTTGACGGCAGATTTTCAACTTGAGGGTGGTAGCTAGCCAGCCGAGTACTAGAAAGTACCCTACCACCATGCTATGGTTTCCTCACGATGTTTTCTTTCACCGGCAGCTCAAGCTCATTGTTGGGGTTTGAACACACGCCCTTCGGCATGCGAACCAACCACGCTAACCACTGAGTTATCACCGCTACAAATAAATAAAACAAACGAGCGTTGTATACTTATTTTTATACCTACTTTTAACAACCCCTCTGTTTACGAAGACTGTTAAAAAATTATAACATTCTACGCGATTGAAACTGCAAAGTTATTTCCATTGGTTTTGTTTGTTCGACCTCGTTCTATATGAAATTGATTTGAAAGGTTGACCAACACTGCCGCAGGAAGTATTTGACGAGCTCTGACAGTTTGTTTGGTGTGTCGAGTGTTCTCATCCATTCCAGGGCAGGAAACTTCAACGACGACCCACAAAATATAAAAAATTACACTAAAAAAAACATAAAACAATATTTTTTTTTATGTGAAAGTAATGAGACGAGCGAAACGGTCTCCTGACGGTAAGAGATGACCATTGCAGCGATACACTTAACTACAAAGTCTAGGCTATCGCTGCTTTGAAGCTCATGAAGCTCACTTTGAGACTTTCGATGGTTAGTCTCAACAGCCCTGTAATTTCGCTGCAGTATCCATCAAACCGGAACACAGTAATGTTTATGTAGGTACTGCTTGGCAGAATATCTGGTACTGCGCTGGTACCTATACAGACGACCTCCTGCTAAGTAGCTTATCTACCACCAAGTGAAAACTTACAAATATTATTTAGTTTATTTCTGCTTAACAGTCGTTTCAATTACAACAGTGATGAGGATTTAAATTGAACTAACTTTACAACAATTTTATAATTAAAAACTCATCTGAAACTTTACTTGGACTTGAGCGCTTGGACAACTCGACAAAGCGCTCGAAGAGTCGGCACATCCTGAGAAAGCCTCGTGTAGTAGCGACACAAGTGTCGGTAACCGGTTATTGCACCGAGATGAGGATATAAACACTTGTTGTTATTTTAATTCATTTTTTTTTGTTTAATTTGTTTATTTTTTAAGTTTTTGTCAAACTAGCGGCCCACCCCGGCTTCGCACGAGTGGACATTTATTTTTCAATGGAGATGAGTATATTTTCTTCTATTAATACATCTATCTATACAAATATAGTCTATGTCACTCAGATATAATAAACACACAAGAATTGACCTAAAATAAAATAACTTAAAATAATAACTACTCTAAAAGACCGCTATCAATGGGAATAGTTCCCAAAACGCTGGCCCCATTGCCGCGTTGTATGGCAATACTCAAACGCTGAACAAAATAAAGGCCAGCGTTTTGTTCACGTGTGGCGTCGACCAAACGAGATGACAATTCTTTAAAAATTTTTTTTGCTCCCGGTCTCCACGGTCCCAAAGTTTCAACCCCAAAAGGTTCAAATATGTACCCACTGTCCAGGGTGCTATATTTGCGGCTTTTGAGGTCTTCTGCAAATTCCGCCGCTGCGCCAGCCCTAATCTGAGTTCTTGGAAGATGTGACGGCGCAAATGTGTCAACGCAAGTGGCGTCCCATACTAACGCATTTTTCAATTAAATTATTGTAATAAATATAGCCTACTAGCTACGCCCCGCGGTGTTACCCCCTACATGTTTTCGGGATAAAAAGTATGCTATGTGTTAATCCAGGGTCTCAGCTACCTCCATATCAAATTTCATCCAAATCCGTTCAGTAGTTTTTGCGTGAAAGAGTAACAAACATGCATCCATCTAAACTTTCACATTTATAATATTAGTGGGATGTTACTCAAAGATAATGTAGCTTTCTAAGTTAGTTAAATTTAAATCCTTATCACTGTTGTAACTGAAACGAACTAAATATATGCCTTGAATATTCAAAAATAACATCCGCAAAGTAACGCCTGAATCAATCAATTTTGAAGACAGCCCTGTTGGTTCATTGGTAGTATGTCTGCTTCGAGAGCTGAAGGGCGTGGGTTCGATTCCCACACAGGACAAACATTTGTGTGACTAACATCGATGTTTGTTCTTGTGTCTGGGTGTCCTGTATGTATTATAAGTATGTATTTACAAAAAAAAAAAGTAAATAATAAATAAATAAATAATAAATAAATATCATAGGACATTACACACAGCGCCATCTGACCCCAAACTAAGCAGAGCTTGTGCTATGAAATACATACTTATAATACATACAGTACACCCAGACACGACACCCAGACAAGTATTTAAGTATTCTGTCAGCTATCTGGTTCCCATAGTACAAGCTTTGCTTAGTTTGGGGCTAGATGGCGCTGTGTTAAATGTCCTCCAATATTATTTATTATTATTATTTATTTATTTAATTAACTTACTAATATTAAAGAAGTTGCTGGTACTTTGTTTGTCGGCCACTGGGGGGAGAGACACGCTAGGCGGTGCTGCTTGTGACGCGTCCGCGTGCTGTTCCGTCGGAGCGCTGGACATCATCATTAATTCGGATGATAGAAGGAATAGGGGGATAAACCTGTAACATAAATAGAAATACGTCAGCATGTAACGCCAGCGGCTGCCTTAGCTGTTGCGAGGCCCGGGGCGACAGATCATTGTGAGGCCCTTTTTCTTTGAGTCCGTTTTACTAAAAAATTAGTTCGAGTGCTCGAGTGGCCGTAACATGCTTGCACTAATAATGAAACCGTGCGTTCAGGGGGGGTTTTGTTAAGTGCGAGCGAGATACACATACGTATATGGTAAAGACTTTTTTCTACGAGGACGTGAGGCTCCGGGCGGTTGTCCTGCTTGTCACCCCCTAAGGCCGCCACGTTGTAACGGTCTAGCAAAACATCTAACGGTGTGTTCTGGCAGCCTCGAGAGCCAGTGCCATTCCAGGCTAGGTGTGCTTTACCACCTTCGACCACACCGTCACTTAACATCAGATGTGGGCAAAAATTTAGCCTGGCAAATGTAAAAAAAAAATGTTAGCTGTCTTTCTGCTCATTACAATCTTTCTAACAGCACTTCTACTGTTGGAAGGGTAGTTTTTGAGTTTATTCATTACAAACATACAAAAATCCAAAAATACAAATCTTTCATCTTTATATCGACAGCCCCGTTGGCTCATTGGTAGTATATCTGCCTTGAGACCTCTAGGGCGTGGGTTCGATTCCCAATCAGGGCAAACATTTTGTGGATAAACAAATGTTTGTTCTGTGTCTGGGTGTTATGTATGTATTTACAAAAAAATAATTATTTATGTATTCTATCAGTTATCTGACTTCCATCACACAAGCTCTGCTCAGTTTGGGGCCAGATGGCGCTGTGTGTATAGTCCTACGATATTTATTTATAATATTAGTGTAGATGTAGATTGGGATAGTGGGATGTTCATTTAAGTAGGTACTCACCGAGTAAAAGTACTGAACATTTTTAAACACGGCACGACTGTTGAAGAATTAATACCCGACTGAAAATATGTAAGTAGGTAGGTGGGTGCACTTTTCAACAGTGTCTGATGTCTTTAGACAAAGAACTTTATAGAGATGAAAAAACCGCTTCTATTAACAAAATTCCCTTTATTTACGGGATTGACAGACGTCAGATTGACTTGTCAGATTCATGACTATTACGTATTTTTTTCATTTCTCTCTGCACCTAATTTTAAAGTTAACGTGGACGAAGTTGCGGCCGTCAGCTTGTCATAAATAAATAACAAAAAAAATTAAAAGCTCAAAAAAAAGTATGTTCAAATTTTTAACAAAAGAAGCAGTTCAAGTTTTTTTTGTAGCGATGATAGCTCAGTGGTTAGTGCGGTAGGTTCGCATGCCGAAGGGCGTGAGTTCAAACCCCAACAATGCGCTTGAGCTGCCGGTGAAGGAAAACATCGTGAGGAAACCATAGCATGGTGGTAGGGTACTTTCTAGTACTCGGCTGGCTAGCTACCACCCTCAAGTTGAAAATCTGCCGCCAAGCACCTAACGGTGTGTTCCGGCAGCCTCACTTGAGAGCCAGTTCCATTCCAGGCTAGGTATGCTTTACCATCTTCGACCACACCTTCACTTAACATCAGGTGAGCTGAGGTCAAAACACCTAGCCTGTCATCCATAAAACAAACAAGCAACTATAAAGAAGGAAATAAACCAAAATCTGGTTCAATGACGCCTAAAGCTCTTTTGTTTTCGTAACACAGGGAAACCTTTCGATACTCTCTCCCTGAAGACTTTCCCTGATTACTTATTCATCTCTCCAATCGCACTTTATCTGGGGCTTCTCGTAAAAACTTTGCCGAGTTTTGGCGGGAACGCGGGAAGAGTCGTGTCGGCCCGTTGTATTTTTTTCCAAAACTAGTGTTTTGTCGAGTGTTTATGCATAAAAATGGTGGTGTTTTATTCATAAAGTGCCGAATCACAAGCGCGAGTGTGGGAAAATGATATAATGTGGTGAAACATGACTTTTCGTGTTGCTTCCAAAACTCCATCGAAGCTTTATAGTAAAGTCACCATTACTTTACTAAAGCATGACTGGACTTGACTGACACGGACTGTACTTGACCAAAACTGGACTTTGACTAAGTATAACTTTAGCTACGAAGACACTTATTTGACTTTTGAAACTTGAAAATATATAAATACTTGACGCTGGCAAATGCTAAAACGCGGTTTTGAACGTAACAAATGAGTTTCTGGCAAGTTCAATTTTAAGTTCAAACCCCTCAAATTGAAAATCTGTCGCCAAGCATCTATCGGTGTGTTCCGGCAGCCTCACTTGAGAACCAGTTCCATTCCAGGCTAGGTGTGCTTTACCATCTTCGACCACGCCGTCACTTAACATCAAGTGAGCTGTGGTCACACCTAGCCTGTCCACCATAAAAAAAAAACATAGTTACATACCTACATACAAAAAAAGATAACTTAAAAAATAACTAACAATATTTTCAACAAGGAAATTCAGCTCTATAGACATGAAAAAATAACGGAAAGCGATGTAATATAATGCCTCCCACTTCAGTGGAAATGTACATGTAAATAGAATATCTAAAGCCTGAGAATTGAGTATCAAGTACATTATTTTTTAATACCTTCTAAGTATTTTTTTTTCGAAATTATTGGCAAACGAGAAATTGAATAGTGTACGTTCAACTTTTTTAAAATGTAAAAGTGATGAGACTAACGAGACGCTATCCTGATGGTAAGAGATAACCCATGTCCATGACCATTGCTGCGATACACAGAACTTTGAGTAACAAAACGAAAGTCCAAGGCATCGATGATTTGGCGCTCATTACTTTGAGACTTTCGATGGTTAGTCTAAATAGCTTAGAAACATTTGTGTTTTACTGCGGAATTACTCTCATTTCATTATACCGGGAACTCCGATAATGAAAAACACAAACAAAATAATATATCAATTTACAATTTAAAAAAAAAAAAGACTTCATGACCAACTAAACGCACTGCTCCAATGAAACAGCGAAGTTTCGGAGTAAACGAAAATCGATGAAATCGATGTAAACAATTTTTTAGATTTTTGTTGAATTTTTATAAAAACCGCTCAATCGTTTTCGATAAAATTTGTACGGTGGTCCCTCTGAAGTATGATCTACCAAGCAAAAAAAGAATCATCAAAATCGATTCATAATTAGCGGAATAATCGCATAACATACAGTATACAAAAAAAAACAAAGTCGAATTGAGAACCTCCCTCTGTTTTGAGTCGGCAACAAAACAAAAATGACGATGATTTTTGACGACAAAAATGATTTAAAATTCCACCATCAGTTTCCATAGTATATTGAAACACTTATCGTGTACCTAAGTACCTACCTACTATGTTATTCTCGCAAATTAATATGCCAGGGTCACAGATAATAAATAATCGTTAAAATTAGTATCTACGTATGGTAATGATGGTAATAAATAATTGTTAACATAACTCTTCTAAGTTTTTATTTTAAGTTTCTGTCTTTTCTAAGTTAAGTGCGTATTGCCGATGACTTCAAACGGTGAAGGAAACTTACATGTCTCGTCATAGTAAGTATAAAACAAGGCACTTACCGCCATCTGTACGCATAGATCTTTTAAACTACGTAACGGATTTTAATGCGGTTGCCATCAATAGACAGAGTGATTCAAGAGGAAGGTTTTTATGTATAATACATGCATATGCACCACATTAGTGTCTACATTGCACCCGTGAGAAGCCGGGACGGGTCGTTAGTCTCTACATAGTATAAAACAAAGTCGCGGCCCGCCGTCTGTACGCTTAGATCTTTAAGCCAATATAAATAATGCACTTATTCTTTTGTTCTCATCAATTTTTTTATATTTTTCAGGTTTAGTGAAATTAGGAGTCCACTGCGTAACGGGGAAGAAAGTCGCCATCAAAATTATAAACAGAGAAAAGCTAAGCGAATCCGTGTTAATGAAGGTAAATAGAAAACATTATATAATTATTAAATTCTTCAAATTCTAACAAAACATACAATTTCGAACTAAACGTTATGATATTGTAAAAGCGACATCTCATGTCGGGTGACGATATTATTGTCATTTCGTTGATGATTAGCAAAATAGTTTTGTATAAAATCACAGATAGCGTTAAAATAAACTGTTTTTTTTCTCAGGTGGAACGAGAAATAGCAATCATGAAATTGATAGAACATCCACACGTTTTAGGACTTTCCGATGTTTATGAAAACAAAAAATATTTGTGAGTATTTTTTTTTATAATTTTTTCTCCTAGTAAAAATTATAAATTGCTTACTAGTGTCCGTAAAGAAGGGCGTCTATAACGACTCTCTCTGACCCCTTGCCACTCAATAAACGGACAAGTACGAGACTAACACGCGCAAGAGTTCCGTAAACACTTGTATGTAGATAAATCCATCGCAACAATCTATGATCGATGATAGTCTCGGCGATTACTACTCTAATATCTCCTGAACATTGATTGAAAAATAAAATAAATAAATAAATACAAATATTTTTTTGCCATTAATGGACAAATTGAGCATAATTTTAATGTGAAATCACAGCTACTGGCATTTATTTTGGTCTTTATTTGCGGTAAATCACAAATGCTTGAATAAAACAAATTAATTCTATTAATAATCTACTGTTTTATTCAAAAATCATAAATTTGATTTTATGCTAATAATCTACAGTTTCATTCAAGCAATTGTGATTTACCGCAAATAAATACCAAAATAAATGCCAGTAGCTGTGATTTCACTCTAAAATTATGCTACATTTGTCAATAAATGGCAAATCTAGAGTAAATAGGTTTTTTCTAGGTAAGCGTGCTTCATTTTAGACCACACTACTGCTTAACATCAGGTATAGCATGGTCAAACGCGAACCTGTTTTGAATAAAAAAAAAACTCTCATTTGTATGGAAATCGAACCACCTTAAAATATTGATTTTGTGGACTCCGATTTTGATTTCAGAAAACAAAAGAACCTTAAACTATTAGATATGTATTAAACAAATTTTTTGAAGTAGGCACGGAACCCTAATAATGGTAAATTCTGTTAATTTCCAGGTATTTAGTGTTAGAACACGTGAGCGGCGGAGAATTGTTTGATTATCTCGTAAAGAAGGGAAGACTTACGCCGAAGGAAGCGCGCCGGTTCTTCAGACAGATCATATCTGCTCTGGACTTCTGTCACAGCCACTCCATATGGTAAGCACTAAGCATCAACGGAATGTCCAATACAAATATTTTATTGATAACACCAATGATACAAATCCAGTTTTGTAATATCATTTCGTTTAAAAAAAACATAAAAACAAAACAAATAAATATCGCAGGACATTACACACAGCGCCATCTGACCCCAAACAATATTATTAACTATAGGAGTCAGATAACTGATAGAATACTTAACGACTTTTTGTTTTGTAAATACATACAGTACACCCAGACACAGAACGTAACATACATTTGTTTTTAAATCACAAAATACTTGTCCTGGTTGGGAATAGAACTCACGCCCCACAGCTCTTAAAGCAGACATGCTACCAATGAGCCAACCAATGAACAGGGCAGTCAAAATGTTAAAATAAAGTGCATACCTAGTACCTATGTCGATGTAAAACAATACAAAAAAATATTGTAATTATATAAAAGAACTGTCCAAGGATTTAATGGTGGGATCCCAGAGGAATCAATTTTTTTTTAGCGATGATAGCTTAGTGGTTAGTGCGGTCGGTTCGCATGCCGAAGGGCGTGGATTCAAACCCCAACAATGAGCTTGAGCTGCCGGTGAAGGAAAACGTCGTGAGGAAACCATGGCATGGTGGTAGGGTACTTTCTAGTACTCGGCTGGCTAGCTACCACCCTCAAGTTGAAAATATGCCGCCAAGCATCTAACGCTGTGTTTCGGCTGCCTCACTTGAGCCAGTTCCATTCCACGCTTGCTGTGCTTTCGCGAACACACCATCCCTTAACATCAGGTGAGCTGTAGTCAAACACCTAGTCTCAAATTTTTTAGGGACGCATAATGTTTTTTTTGGTTCCCCCGATAGGGCCGGACAGCCGTCGGATCGCTCCTAGTGAGTTCCGCGGTTGCTCGGACGGAATAGCCAGGCGTCAGCCGAACCTAGTCGATCGTTTGAGGCGGCACGCCATTCAACCTCTCAACAGGCGGTTAATCATTCGCCGATGTGGATGGCTAGGCGCCCGTTCATATATATTTTTATTTTAAAAGATTTACGTACAGATTGTTTCCATAGAAATTACATGAAAAAATCGGTTGAGTTGTTAGATTTTTAAACCAAAATATTATAATTATATAGGTATATATTTGGCCTTATATATTTACATAAATAACCAAATGTGTGTAACTAGCTGTTAATTTCCCTAACATCAATAAAATAAATAAATAATACTTAAAACCTAGTCGTTTACGAGCTTAAGGGCATGCGATCAGTTTTTAAATTGTAAATTTATTTCGCAAATTTTCATGTTGAATCCACAGAGATAGTGGTATAAAGCTAAGCTACTTGTTGCGTTTGCTTCCAGCCACCGTGACCTGAAGCCAGAGAACCTCCTCCTAGACGAACGAAACAACATAAAGATTGCAGATTTCGGGATGGCGTCCCTCCAGCCGGCGGGCAGTTTGCTCGAGACCTCGTGTGGGAGCCCGCACTACGCCTGCCCTGAAGTTATACGGGTAAGTACTTACCATTAATCTTTAATGATACCATAATGGGGCTATTCATTACGTAACACGATTTTTGAGTTTTTGACCCCCTTCCCCCATCCAAATCTAAAAAAAAGAATTTCTTTATCATTAAAATCATCCACCTTGTAAGAAAAATTAAGAATATACCAACTTCCCACGTTTATTAATATTTATTACGTAAGAAACTAAAGGAAAAAATTAATACATATAGTACATAAATAATAAATAAATCAATATTGGAGGACATTTAACACAGCGCCATCTAGCCCCAAACTAAGCAAAGCTTGTACTATGGGAACCAGACAGCTGACAGAATACTTAAATACTTTTTTTTTGTAAATACATAATTATAATACATACAGTTCACCCAGACACAGAACAAACATCGATCTTAGTCACACACATGTTAGTCCTGAGTGGGAATCGAACCCACACCCTTCAGCTCTCGAAGCAGACATACTACCAATGAACCAACAGGGATGTCCTAATCAAAGGTGGTCGACCCCATTCCCCCCTAAATTGTCTCAACGTAACAAATGAATGGCCCCTTAACAAGACATCTGAAGGAAGATTACGTCACATGTTAAGGGGGAGGGAGGGGGTCGACGTGTGACAAGGGGTGGGGAGGGGACCCAAATTTTGTGACGTCACATTTTTTCAAAATACATAATTATAATGTTTTACATTTAACTAGCTGCGCCCCGCGGTGTTACCCGCTACACGTTTTCGGGATAAAAATTAGCCTACATCTTAATCTAGGGTCTCCGCTACCTCCATACCAAATTTCATCCAAATCCGTTCAGTAGTTTTTGCGTAAGAGTAAACATCCATCCATCCAAAGTTTCACATTTATAATATTAGTGCGGTTTCATATATTTCGAAATGTACAAAATATGTGACAGACAGATAAGGGTCTCACAAATGTGACAAGGACGGGGGAGGGGTAGAAAAATCATAAAATTCGTCAGACGTAATTTATGGATGGACCCTTATTATAAAGGACCTAGCCTTCAATCTCAGAAATGAAACTCAAATAAGATTTAAACGACTTGGTTTCTTTACTTTTACGATCAGACTTAACTACTAATCGAGATGGCCGCGGTGACGAGTATCTGTATCTCCCCTCATGTCGCTTCGGTGTCAATAACGCATGTCTAGTATTTATAAACGTCAGTGTCGCTCGCAATACTACTGTCAATGTCAACAGATGCTCGTCACCACAGAGTATAATTTAGATCCGAAATAATGTACATAACTATTAACTAGACAATTATACATATATGTACTCGTATACATAGCATTAGTCGAGTAGGTATCTTACATTATTACGTCCAGTTAAGAGACCATAACCTAAATATCAGTGAGATTCCAGGAGACTACCTACTGACATTGACCTTCACGACTTTATTGGTCTTAATAAGTTTATCCTGCCACATATTAAGCCAATTTATGTTGGTATATCTCCATCTTTTGATACACGCGGACGCCTCGCGGTCTCACCCGCGTAGTTCCCATTCCCGTGGGAATACAGGGATAAAAAGTAGCCTATGTCACCCGGGGATAGTGTAGCTTCCCAACGGTGAAAGAATTTTTGAAATCGGTCCAGTAGTTTCGGAGCCTATTAATTACAAACAAAAAATCAAATCTTTCCTCTTTATAATATTATAGATTATTATCTCTTTTGTGGACTTTTGGATGAGGTTTTGTTTTTAGGGTTCCGTACCCAAAGGGTAAAAACGGGACCCTATTACTGAGACTTCCCTGTCCGTCCGTCTGTCACCAGGCTGTATCTCAAGTACGGTGAAATGTTCACAGATGATGTATTTCAATTGCCGCTATAACAACAAATACTAAAAATAAAATAAATATTTAAGGGGGGCTCCTCCCATACTTCGTGCGGAACGGACGGAACCCTTCGTGCGCGAGTCCTACTCGCACTTGGCCGGTTTTATTATTTGTATCTTTTTTAAATGCAACTAGACGAACGATACGCTCTCCTGATGGTAAGAGATAACACCTGCCCATGACCATTTCAGCGACACACAGAACTTTGAGCAGCAAAACAAAGTAGCGTATCACTGCTTTGAGATTTTCGATGGTTAGTCTCAAAAGCCCTATAATTTCGCTAGCTAACCGGAATACAGTAATGTTTACACACTAGGTACTGCTTGTCGGCAGAATATCTGATACTGCGGTGGTACCTACCTATATGACTTCCTGCTAAGGAGATCTACCACCAAATGAAAGTTTATGAAGTTTTAGGCTTTTAAAAAATAAAATAAAATCTAAATACATAATTGTCATAAATGCATTTAATACACCCACACTAAAACTAAAATCAACAAACCGGACTTACAAAAAAAGTTCTTAACAAAATTAAAGTTAAATGCCAAGTAAACATAATTAAATTAAATCAACTAATTAAGTACTTGTTTTTGTTAATTTTTACATATCTATAGAAAAACTTAGCGGAACTTACAAAAAAATTACTAAAAACTTAATAAATTTCAAATAGAAAATGTTAGTTTATTTTATTAACAAGGGGCTGTACTTATAAACGTTGCTAAAGTCAATCTATGCTTACAGTGGCTTGGCTCACTTTCGCACCTGATATTTGACGTAAAAAGTTGAGAGTATTTTAAGTAATAATTATATTTAAGCAACAATTATAACTAAAGCCCATGGTGTCAGGTTAAAATCATTAAGTTTGAGTTAATTATACCTAATTTTTTATACTGTTTATCTGTATATAAATTTTCTAGGGAATGTATTGTAAGTTATAGAACAAAATTTGTAGTAAAATCGTCTAGAGGTTGTTGGGTAATTATTAACAATCGGGTTGCGCAGAGCGGTAGTATATCTGATAGGAGCTTATTGTACTGATCACGGTGAACTTTTACTATGGGACCAAAACAGCAATAGAAAAATATATTTTTCACAATTTTAGGGTCTTTTAACGTAAAAGTAGCGATGATAGCTCAGTGGTTAGCGCGGTAGGTTTACATGCCAAAGGGCGTGGGTTCAAACCGGAACAGTAATATTTAGATACTGCTTGGCGGCAGAATTTCTTATACAATGGTGGTATATATAAAGTTGTTGCCAATGATGAGTACATCAACCTCCTTTCCGTGTAACCCTGCACTCACTAGTGCAACCTATAACACTAGTATTGTTTATCAGTGGGGAAAAACGAACTTATACACTGCATATAAGTTTCATATCACTAAAAATAATTGTTTTAGTTTTAAGGCCAACTTTGAAGGTTTTTTGACAGACCTAATCTTATTAAAAAATAACATACTGTTCTTTTCTAAAAGATGGCATTATTTTGACGTGAATATGTCTTTAAATTTGCTTCAATAGTAGGAAGCAATCTGCAATCAATCTGACACGGACTGGACTTGACCAAGACTGGACTTTGACTAGTTTTGGCAAACACACTGCACTACACTGGCAAATGCTCGAATAGCGATGCTAAAATCTAAGAATAATTCAGAAAACTACAGGGACGTAGCTGCCGCCATATCAGCCGTATCAATGATACGGGCCCCCCGGGCCACAGAGGCCCCTAACGCGTGTAAACAAAAATTTGTAAAATGTAATCCAATCCAAAACAATGTCACGTAATCTCGTGCTTATCGGGGAAAACACAGAAAATGAACTGTCACGATCAACTGTCCATATAAGCAATCATATAATCACCGCCAAGCAGTAGTGTGTAAACATTACTGTGTTCCGGTTTGAAGGTGACTGCAGCTAGTGACATTACTCTGCTATTGAGACTAACCATCGAAAGTCTCAAAATAGTGAGTGCCAAAGCAGCGATGCCCCGGACTTTGTTTGCTACTCAAAGTTCTGTGTATCGCTGCAATGGTCATGGGCATGCGTTATCTCTTACTATCAGGAGACCGCATCGTTCGTCTCATTACTTTTACATAAAATAATAATTTTAATTTAATGCAAGCAATTTTGTTTATTTTGTTAGAAATCTTTACCCTTCATTTGGGCCCCCCAACTAATTTTGATACAGGGCACCACACTACGTCACTGGAAAGTAACAAAATTGAGGGATAATTTAGTATTGCAGTTATATAATTACACAACTCTAATTAGCTAAAGGATCAAAGAATTCGTTATTTTTTTTTTATGGTTGACAGGCTAGTTGTTTGACCACAGCTCACCTGATGTTAAGTGAAGGTGTGGTCGAAGATGGTAAAGCACACCTAGCCTGGAATGGAACTGGCTCTCAAGTGAGGCTGCCGGAACACACCGTTAGATGCTTGGCGGCAGATTTTCAACTTGAGGGTGGTAGCTAGCCAGCCGAGTACTAGAAAGTACCCAACCACCATGCTATGGTTTCCTCACGATGTTTTCCTTCACCGGCAGCTCAAGCTCATTGTTGGGGTTTGAACCCACGCCTTTCGGCATGCGAACCTACCGCGCTAACCACTGAGCTATCATCGCTAAAATCGCGTTATGTTGAGTGAAGACTTCAAACATGGGAATAGGACTTCTTTGTGTTCAAAAATGTTAACGTACACACGGACGTGTACACGACACAAACACAATCCGATTTTTTTTAGCAATGGTAAACTATAACCTTCAAAATTGATCTTAATTCACATAACATAGAGGTAAAAATAACAATAAATTCCGTTTGAAAATTTAGGGCTCCTAGTTTGCTATGAACCCTAAAAAATTTACTAAACTGAGCAAGACTTAATCACAGACAATAAATACAATACTTAAATGTACTCATTTGAAGTTACAGAATTATGGGTAAGATGATAATTTAGACTCTAAATCCGAAAATTCTAGTTTCAGTTTTATTTCTATGGTTGACAGGCTAGGTGTTTGACCACAGTTCACCTGGTATTGTGTGAGGACCTGTCCATTCATTAATAATAGATATTTATCATAGGAGATTTAATTATTTTATCTTTGAAAATGATAAGGCTTTCCATACAACGGTTCATCCCTTATTTTACCTTCTTAGGGGTGAAAAAAAAACAAATTAAAAAATTAAATCCAAATGTACACACTGGAGCTACTATGTCAGCAGCCCAGAGCCTCACTCCGATACTTCAAGGAGCTGGGTTGGCTCGGGTAGACGCTGGCAAGGGGAAAATGCACAAAACACCCCAAGAGGGATGTCAGTGCAAGACTTATCGTCCCCCACTTTGAATAAGAATATGGCTGTTCAAACAATCAACAAAAAAAACTTTCGGCCCTCATTTTAAATAACATATTGATATAACAATGACATTGCATTACATTAAAGAGGTCAACTTATTGGACTCCCACAAACCCTCTGCGTGCCACTTCCTTCGCTGACCCCTAAGTTCAATTAAGTTGATGAAACATTTCATTGAATCAATTGTCGACAGACAATTGATAAATAGGCTTGAATGGGGTGATTATCACATATTTTGAGACATACACTTTTACACACTTTGTACATTTACAAATGTAGTTATTTTTGTTTATCTAGAACCTAGCTATCGCTGAATGGATGCAAACCTTTTTGTACATTGTTTTTTCTTGATTGTCCAACTTAAAAAGTCACAGTACGGCCCAGCGTAAAAATAAAAAATATTTAACTGTGGACAAAATCAATTTATGACTAAAGCGGAAGGAGCTTCCTTAAACATTTCTTCAGATCTAAAAAATACAGGAAACAATGAAAAGAAAGACCTACAGTACACGTATATACACAGGGCTAAGTGGAAAGGTAGCACTAAGTAAAAAGAAGGTCAGCTCAACATACTAAAGTTATGAGTTATATCCTGGAATAGCAAAAAAAACTAGCTGCCCCATACATTTTTAGAATTAGTACTACCATCTATAATATCCCTTACAGAAGCTTATTCATCGTCAACTCTTTGCTTTTTACTTGTATTAGATGGAGTCTGCGGAGGAGAACAAGCTGTGTCACGCCTTTTACCTGAATGTCTTGCGCAAGATGTCCCCGAAGCCCTGTGAGAATTGGAATGGCTATCCCTTTCTTTGTTCGGTGAAAACTGCTTCAACATTTCAACATCGTTGAAAATAACTTGGGCCCCACCTCCACACGTCGGCACGACATCTCCTTTGTACAGCTTAGTTTCTAACTCACCATCTGTGTCTTGCTCCTGGGATATCAAGCAATATTTTGAAGTCTTCGAATTGGCGATATCTTTGACATGAGTCAATTTGCTAATAACTTTGCTGTTCACAATTGAAGGTTTCATGACTGTGCCCATGGGGACTCTGTTATGCGGAGCATGCTCAATCCAGCCTCTGCCATCAGCTGAAAGAGAACGACGGTGTCTAGGATTAGCTACGGCAACGCCACGACGGGATGACGCGGGAGTCTCGTCTCTTTTACTCCCTTGAGGCACAGAGCTTGTGAACGGTGTCAGCAAATGTGCTGGCAGGGCTTTAGGTGTTGATCCAGGGGTAAAGTCCCGACTTGTCTGTGCTCCCATCTCAGTTTTCACGTACTCCAGGTTGTGGTCTCCACGGTCGTTGATATTAAGAGCTTCAGCTATAATACGGAGTCTGTTTTCTTTGTCTTCGGCTGCCATTCTAAGTCGTTCCTTTTCACTGTTCGCTTCTTTGGCTTTTTCGTGTTCGACAGCGATTTTATTATTGTATTTCCGTTCAAGGTTCTTCTTCTGCTTTTCCTTGTCTAATTTGTTTTGACTCAGTAGTAGTTCTTTTTCTTGAAGCTCGCGTTTCACGGCAGCCGTGTATTCGGTCATTTCGTTGAGTTTTCTCTGGTGTGTTAACGCTGCGTTTTCAGTGGTTGTCAAACGCTCCTCCAAGGCTCGTATTCTGCGTTCCGAGGCAACTAACTGTGCTTTTAATGAAGCGTTTTCTGAACGGATTTCCATAGATTCTTTTTCCAAGTCCAGCATGGCAGATCGAAGTCGTTCGTCTTTAAGCTGTTTACTTCGTTTTAGTATCTCACGGCGACTGATGCGCATTTCTAAATGCGCCATCAATTCTTTGATAACATGATCAGCTTGAGAACTATTCAGGTCCAAGCTTGGAAAGTCAGGTCCCAAACTATACACTAAGCCTAGGTCAAGCTCAAGGTCCCTCGCCTCTGCTCTGGCTATGTTATCTCTTGCAGCGTTGAAAAGTTTATTAGCCTTACGTCTGCCCGATACCAGCCCGATAGCAGCTCCAATATCATGAATTTGTGGCTTAGTTACCTCAACTTCGGCAGCCATTTCTGCAAAGCGCATGACTTGGATTGTCTCATCGTAATCTTCAGCTCTTGGATTTGCACAAACAACCATACGGACCTGCCCTTCTCCTTCAAAGAAGTTTTTGAACAAATGGGTGATTTTAGACTCTCTATATGGCACCATATTGCTAGTCCCATTGAGCTGGTTTTCTCTCAATGTTTCCATACAAGTTCTGAGCGTCATTAGAGATTTGTTAATGTTACCCGCTTCTTTTAGCCGCATTCCTGTATTTTTAGTGCGATTTGTTCTCTCACTACCAGCCAAATCTACAAGACTCAACTGGCTGATAGATAAAACATCCTTATTCTGGATTACTGCTTCACCCAATTCATCAACAGGGGCTTGCACTAGTCGTATAGTGAATACAGAATGGCTTCTGCTAGATTCAGCATTTAGAGTTGTATGTGCCATTCTTTTTCGTTTCAAGCCTGTATAGAAAGCTTCAAAGGCTTCTTCGGCTGATTTGATTTCAACTTCTGTAACCCCATGAACATACATATTGCGCGCGGCATCTTCCCTTATCAGTTTCACTGGCAGTGTCCTGCTTGGAGGCCCGTCTTCGAGCAAATCAAAGACGCAATTGTTGTAAATTTCTACATACGTAACAAACACCCCATATTGATTGTCCTCGTTGATGCCTCCTATTTTGGTGATGTCAGTTGAAGACATAGCTAGATCAGGGTTGGAATTATTTTTCTTGCCAGATCTAAATCGGTGCAGTTCCTGCTGCCTTTCCAGCATGGCTTCGGCTTCATTTTGAATGTCAAACATGTTCATTTTATCAGGTTTGAAGACATATTTGTGCGCTTGAAGATCATTAATCGTTTTGAAGATGATGTTCAAAGCTCGAGGTAAAATGCCACAATTATGAGGCTCCCCCGTCATCGTGAACGTTTTCCCGCTTCCAGTGACGCCGTAAGTGAATAACAAACCATTTTTACCTTTGAGAAGTCCTTCTACGAGGGGCAAGGCGACTTTATCGAACACGTCCTGCTGATTAGTACCAGGCGGGAAAACCTCTCTAAAAGTGTACTTCATAGATTTGGTATTTTCGTTTCTGTAACTGATGGCAGTGGATGGTGGAGTCAATAATATCGTCGTGGGAGATACAATCTTCATACAAGCTACATCGGCCTCTCTTTGTAAAGGTCTCAACCGGCAAAATACTTGTACCGGATCTCGCTCCCCTTGCGCCAAGTTTTGTTTGCTTCTGGCAGGCGTTCGTATCTCGTTTAACCTCTGTTTTGATTTAGCGGACTTCATTTTGACTGATTTTGGTTTCACATACACAATTCACTTTGTTTTTACCAAAATTAAATTTAACGTTCGGCTCAAATCAAAGCAACGGTTTACCGTCGTTGATGAATTATCAATATTGTACGACGAATTACAAAATCGATACAATAATTTCGGTTACATCCTCTGTCTCGTTCATTGATGCGTGTTAGAATATTGCTATTGCGCGCAACGGTTGAAAAGTGAAGACTACAAAACTTTGTCGGATTGCAGCGCCAATGGCACCCATTCGGAAAGTTGACACTTGATTTTGGCGTCAAGGGTAAAGTTGCCAGAGCAATATTTCAATTTTACCAATTAAGATAAAGGTAGTTTAGTTTTATATCACTTAAACAAAATGATTTAGTAACGTTTTTGATGCCATAATAAAAGGTTTACTGAATTTCTTTTCAGACATTTTTTTTCTTTTTTTTATTATTAGAATATAAATTATTTGGAAGTAATAATTCAAGTTCAGGAAATGTAATATCCACTCCTGGTGTCCATTTTGCTATTGTAATTATGCGACAGCTCACAGTTGTAAAAAATAACTCACAAAATCATAACTTATGTTGTTGTCTTCGTGATTTTACAAAATTTTATCGTGTTCGTTTTCACTAATACATAGTACTAAGTACAATTTGGGTGTCTTCAAATCTAGAGTAAACAGGTTTTTTTCTAGGTAAGCGTGCTTCATCTTGGACTGCATCCAGCTTAACATCAGGCAGGGTGTAGTCAAACGCGAACTTATTCAGTATACAAAAAAAAAACTAACTGCTTAACTGCTAACCTTGATTCGGGTAATATATATAATAACAGGTAATATATAGTTCGGTTTAAAAAAAAGCCATAATGAAATATTTTTGTTTTTTTTTTTTTTTCTTTGGTTTTGGCGTCGCGTTTTAGCATTTGCCAGTGTCAAGTAATTATAGATTTTCAAGTTTCAAAAGTTAAATAAGTGCCATCGTAGCTAGTTTTATAGTCAAAGTCGTCTTTGTCAAGTCCAAGTTTGTGTCAGTTAATTCCAGTCATGCTTTAGTAAAGTAGTGGCAACTTTACTACAAAGCTTCGATGGAGTTTTGGAAGCAACACGAAAACTCATGTTTCACCACATTATATCATTTTCCCACACTCGCGCTTGTAATTCGGCACTTTATGAATAAAACACCACCATTTTTATGCATAAACACTCGACAAAACACTAGTTTTAGAAAAAAATACAACGGAGCGACACGACTCTTCCCGCGTTCCCGCCAAAAAAAAAACAATATTTTTGTTTGGTTGGCCAGCCGACTTGCGACCGTGCGAAAACAAAAACGTTTCTTTACACGCATCAATTAGATCTTAGCCACTTTGAAAAACATAAAACGATAGCTTGGAAATCAAAGGAATTATTAAATTTGCGTTAATCAGAACGTAGTGTATTTGTGTACGTTTTGAATAGCAAAAAATGTTTTTCTTTTTGCTTTATGAATTAAATTGTTGTTTTAGGGTGAAAAATACGATGGAAGACGCGCAGACGTGTGGTCCTGCGGCGTTATCCTGTACGCGTTACTCGTGGGAGCTTTGCCGTTTGACGATGATAACTTACGCCAGTTACTCGAAAAGGTAAAAAATTTCAAGTTTACATTATAGAGCAAAGTTTCGTTCACTGTATTAAATAATAGGTAATTACCGAAAAGATTTACCGAAATTACCGAGATTACCGAAAAGAAGAAAAATCTAGTACACTTCTAAACTTAAAAAAATTGCATTTTCTGGTCCTAAATTTGAACTAAATTCAATGAATAGATTTCAACCAAATTGTTGGATTGATAAACCAAATCTAGGAACTGACAAGGAATCTCCCATCTGTTTCTCATGTCATCTATCATGTTTTTTTATTCTTGGTTGCCTGGAAGAGATCGCTTTTAGCGATAAGGTCGCCAGTTTATTTTTTCTGTTTTCTGTATTTTAGTGTGTACAATAAAGAGTTATCAATCAATAAATAAATAACATTCTAGGTAGAATTGTAAAAAATACTTGACATGTATAATTTTTTGTGTAGAAAATGTATAGTCTATTGTCTTTTTGGTACACTACAAGTGTGCATTAAGTTTCTCTTAAATAACTTTTCAGGTGAAGAGGGGGGTATTCCATGTACCACACTTTGTACCACCAGACTGCCAGCAGCTGCTACGAGGCATGATCGAAGTCAACCCTGAGAAACGGATGACTGTGAGTATACAATACACATAAATCCCATCCCTCTAATATTATAAATGTGAAAGTTTGGATGGATGGATGGATGGATGTTTGTTACGCAATCACGCCAGAATGGCTGAACAGATCTGGATGAAATTTGGCACAGAGATAGATTCTAGTCTGGAATAGCACTTAGGCTACTTTTTATCCTGCTAAAATATATGGTTCCCGTGGGATAGATTTGTATGTATGGATGTTTGTCACACTTTCACACTAAAACTACTGAATGAATTTTGATGAAATTTGGTATGGAGGCAGCTGACACCCTGGATTAAAACATAAGCTACTTTTTATCCCGAAAACATGTAGCGAATAACACCACGGGGTCTAGTATCTGATAGGGTACTTTCTAGTACTCAGCTGGCTAGCTATCACCCTCCAGTTGAAAATCTGCTGCCAAGCATCTAACCGTGTGCTCCGGCTGCCTCACTTGAGAGCCAGTTCCATTCCAGGCTAGTTCTGCTTTACCATCTTTGACCATATTGTCACTTAACATAGTGTGAGCTGCGGTCAAACTCATAGCTTGTCAACCATAAAAACAAAACGTAATATTGTTTATTTGTAGCTGTCAGAAATAACCCGACATCCGTGGGTGACGGCTGGTGGGCGAGGAGAGTTGGAGCAAGAACTCCCCATGATGGAGGTGGTGCAGACCAGGGTTCTGCCTTCCGCCGAGGCTCTAGATCCTGATGTCTTACAGGTATAATTTTTTTTTGGTTTCAGTTCCAAAGTATGTCAAATTTTTTCAAAGTATGTCGGTTTTTAAAGACCGCAGGAACGCGCTGGATGCGAGCCGCTTCCAACCGGTCTTTGTGGAAGACATCCACAATGTCACTTAATCTCGTGCTTCCCAGGAGAAAAACTGTCATACCATCAACTGTCCATAATTATAATCAATAAATAATAATTTTAATTTAATGCAAGCACTTTTGTTTCTTTTGTGAGAAATCTTTCCCATCATTTGGGCCCCCTAACTAATTTTGATACAGGCATGCTACACCACTGACTTGCTGGTAGGACTACATAGTAGGAGGTCGTCTAAGTAGGTACCACAGCAGTACCAGATATTCTATGTCCAAGTAGTAATGTGTTAAAATTATTGTGTTCTGGTTTTGAAGGGTATTGCAGCGACATTACTGGGCTGTTGAGACTAACCATCGAAAGTCTCAAAGTAATGAGCGCCAAAGCAGCGATGCCCTGGACTTTGTTTTGTTACTCAAAGTTCTGTGTATCGCTGCAATGGTCATGGACAGGCGTTATCTCTTACAATAGATTAAATTCATGCCATTAATGAAATCTTTATTTCTTTTCAGGCGATATGCTCTCTGGGTTGTTTCAAACAGAGAGATAAATTAATTCAGGAGCTTCTTAGTCCACAGTAAGTTTATTTTTTTACATCGACAATTTTTTTTTTTCTTTATTAATTGTGGCATCGCACATTTATTTGTATAAGTATGTAATATAGTATTTTTAAACCTATTTATCTACTAGCTTACGACCGCGACTTCGTTCGAACTTTAAAACTAGGTTCCGAGAGAAACTATTTTAAATAAATATCACAGGACATTACACACAACGCCATCTGACCCCAAACTAAGCAGAGCTTGTACTATAGAAGTCATAACTGATAGAACACTTAAATCCTTGTATAACCTTGGAACCTTGGTGGTAGATCTCCTTAGCAGGAGGTCATCTAGGTAGGTACCACCGCAGTACCAGATATTCTGCCGCCAAGCAGTAGTGTGTAAACATTACTGTGTTCCGGTTTGAAGGGTACTGCAGCTAGCGAAATTACTGGGCTGTTGAGACTAACCATCGAAAGTCTCAAAGTAATGAGCGCCAAAGCAGCGATGCCCTGGACTTTGTTTTGTTACTCAAAGTTCTGTATATCGCTGTAATGGTCATGGACAGGCGTTATCGCTTACCATCGGGATAGCGTCTCGGTCGTCTCATTATTTGTCACATAAAAAAAAAACTTTTTTTTTGTGTGAGTAACAAATAAGCAAGTCCTGAAACTTGCGCAATTTTATTATTAGATTACAAAAAGGATACCTTCTAGTAAAAGTATTCTATATGTTTATCCTGGTAATAAACTATACGCGCGCCAAATTCCATCCAAATCCGTTCAGTTTTTGCGTGATTGAGTAACAAACATACAAACTTTCACATTTATAATATTAGTAAGTTACTAGATAAATTAAAAAAACCCTCGAAAGGTATATAGTATTCTTATAAGTCAAGCCCTTTCATTTAATACCCATATTGAGGGAGTTGTGAAAAAATATGTAATCCGCCATTTTGTGGCGGCGGCCATCTTGGACCGATTTTCATCAAACATGAGCAAGAACACTCCCGACTAATTCATCTTTCAAACAAAGAAACAAAATCAAAATCTTTTTTTTTTGTAGTGTTGACAGGCTAATTGCTTGACCACAGCTCACCTGATGTTAAGTGAAGGTGTGGTCGAAGATGGTAAAGCACATCTAGCCTAGAATGGAACTGGCTCTCAAGTGAGGCTGCCGGATCACACCGTTAGATGCTTGGCGGCAGATTTTCAACTCTCGTGTGGTAGCTAGCCAGCCGAGTACTAGAAAGTAGGTACGCTACCACCACGCTATGGTTTCCTCACGATGTTTTTCCTTCACCGGCAGCTCAAGCTCATTGTTGGGGTTTGAACCCACGCCCTTCGGCATGCGAACCTACCGCGCTAACCACTGAGCTATCATCGCTACAAAATTGGTTCATCCGTTCGGGAGCTACGATGCCACGGACAGACACACAAACAGACACGTCGAACTTATAACACACATTTACTTGGTGGTAGATCTCCTTAGCAGGAGGTCGTCTAGGTAGGTACCACCGCAGTATCAGATATTCTGCCGCCAAGCAGTAGTGTGCAAACATTACTGTGTTCCGGTTTGAAGGGTACTGCAGCTAGCGAAATTACTGGGCTGTTGAGACTAACCATCTAGTCTCAAAGTAATGAGCGCCAAAGCAGCGATGCCCTGGACTTTGTTTTGTTACTCAAAGTTCTGTGTATCGCTGCAATGGTCATGGACAGGCGTTATCTCTTAACATCAGGAGAGCGTCTCGATCGTCTCTTTAATTTTACATAAAAAAAAACACCATCGTTTTTGCGTCGAGGGTTAAAAGTTATCATTTTTTATTTCAGCCATAATACAGAGAAAGTGATATACTTCCTTCTACTGGAGAGAAAGAGACGGCGGCCGGCGAGGGACGACGAGCCACGCCCGCCCGCGCCCCCCGCGCCCCTAGACCCGCCGAGGAAACGACTCGACACTTGCCGGGTAACGCACACTACTACACCAATATTTTCACTAAATAAATATAATAATAAATAAATATCGTAGGACATTACACACAGCGCCATCTGGCCCCAAACTAAGCAAAGCTTGTGCTATGGGAGTCAGATAACTGATGTCGCTTGGTGGTAGATCTCCTTAGCAGGAGGTCGTCTAGGTAGGTACCACCGCAGTACCAGATATTCTGCCGCCAAGCAGTAGTGTGTAAGCATTACTGTGTTCCGGTTTGAAGGGTACTGCAGCTAGCGAAATTACTGGGCTGTGAGACTAACCATCGAAAGTCTCAAAGTAATGAGCGCCAAAGCAGCGATGCCCTGGACTTTGTTTTATTACTCAAAGTTCTGTGTATCGCTGCAATGGTCATGGACAGGCGTTATCTCTTACCATCAGGAGAGCGTCTCGTTCGGCTCATTATTTGTCACATAAAAAAAAAAAAACTGATAGAATACTTAAATACTTTTTTTTGTAAAAACATACTTATAATACATACAGTACACACAGACTCAGAACAAACATTTGGTTTTATATCACAAAATGCTTGTCCTGGGTGGGAATCGAACCCACGCCCCACAGCTCTTGTAGCAAACATGCTACCAATGAGCCAACAGGGATGTCAAAAAATTGATTGATTTTTAACTCAATAAAATTATCAATTCGACTGTATTTTTATGTTAGGCG
This sequence comes from Biston betularia, assembly GCA_905404145.2. Taxonomy (NCBI): domain Eukaryota; kingdom Metazoa; phylum Arthropoda; class Insecta; order Lepidoptera; family Geometridae; genus Biston; species Biston betularia. The sequence continues at coordinate 3,403,894 of FR989891.1, forward strand.
ATAATCCCGCCAATTATGAATCGATTTTGATGATTCTTTTTTTGTTTGGTAGATCATACTTTCGAGGTGGTCCCATATAAATTTTATCGAAATCGATCGAGCGGTTTTTAAAAAATCAACAAATATCTAAAAAAGGTATCGATGATATTTTCGTTTACTCCGAAACCTCGCTGTTTCGTTGGAGCAGTGCGTTTAGATAGCCTAAGAGACATGGAGCCGGTTTTCATAAATTCGGCATGTAAAGAAAAAAAAAACTTTTCTGATTCCAAAACCATTTCGAAATAATACATTTCTGTAGAATATTTTTATGTTTAAAACTCTGTAAACTATGTGGTGGGGTTTATTTTAATAAAAAACATAAATCAAACTTGAGTTACAGTTGATGTCTCATGACGTCACCTCGTCGGGCAACTTTCATTAGACTAAAAAAGCAATGGCAAACCAAAACAAAATTTGTCAATGTCAAGTCAACGGCGATCATAATAATCTTTTCAATACACATACGTCGAGATGATTTTCGCTTTATTGATACAAATATCTGGATTATTTTACTTGAAACGTTATTTGGACTCTGATATCACTTTATGACATAAGATTTGTTTACTTCATGTCATGAATTGTAAAAACCGAAGACGTGACAGAACGGCTTTACAGCTTTAGCCTGCCCGATGGGGCAAATAAAAAAAAAACTTGTCAGTTCTGTTGTCGAAGTTAATGAAATGTGTCAAATGTTTTGTATACTTTTTTGTTTCGTATGGCAAAGGCATATTCTACATATTCAGCCGACCTCATGACGTCATAAGTATAAAAAGTTTGAAAACGTATTAGAATTAAACTACCGCATAGAAAGCCAAAATATTCAAATTAGTTTCATAAAATAAAGTTTACTATCAGTAAAAAATGTAAAATAAATACAAAAAAAAAACTTTACATACCGAATTGTAAATTTTGTGTTTTTTAATTTCTCTATTGTCATTTAGACGGTCTGGCTTCCAATCTGGATGTTATACGTTCGAATCCCGCGGCACATATCTGTCTTTTTAAGTTTTGTAAGTTTGTTCATAAAAATTGCCGCTGACTTTATACGATGAAGGAAAGCATCGTGAGGAAAGCTACTATGTGTGTGTGACGGTGTGGTCGAAGATGGTAAAGCACACCTAGCCTGGAATGGAACTGGCTCTCAAGTGAGGCTGCCGGAACACACCGTTAGATGCTTGGCGGCAGATTTTCAACTTGAGGGTGGTAGCTAGCCAGCCGAGTACTAGAAAGTACCCTACCACCATGCTATGGTTTCCTCACGATGTTTTCCTTCACCGGCAGCTCAAGCTCATTGTTGGGGTTTGAACCCACGCCTTTCGTGTGAACCGACCGCGCTAACCACTGAGCTATCGTCGCTACAAAATGTTTTGTATGTTATTTTCAGGTGAACGGTCAGTCTGCGCACTTTGGTCAAATTAGTGAAGGGTCCCCGATCACACCACGACGGTCGCAATTCAGGTATATTTCAAAACTAGCTGCGCCCCGCGCTGTTACCCCATGTTTTCGGGATAAAAAGTGGCCTATGTGTTAATCCAGGGTCTCAGCTACCTCCATACCAAATTTCATCCATCAACATACTCACAAAGTTTCGCATTTCGGATGGATGGATGTTTGTTACTCTTTCACGTAAAAACTACTTAACAGATTTTGATGGAATTTGGTATGGAGGACCTTTTTTTGTTTTTTTTTTCTCCCAGGGAAAATCCTTAATGGATACCACCCGCCCCATGGGGGGGGGGGGGCTTGGTGGTTATGTGGGAATCTCCGCCAGAGTGGCGGCCTACCCACTAAAAACCCTGGGGTGTTCCTTCTCCGCGCTTGCAGTTAGGGCCACGGGAACAATTGCGCTCTCGTCCGCAGCCCCAACAGCGCTTGTCTTCATCAGACATCGTCTCGGTGAGCTTATGCTCTACCCGTCATTTTACCTATGTGTGGAAACACGTCACACATCGCTCAGTCTCGGGGAGCTCTAACTGGGAGCTCAGGTTCCCCCGACCCCGATCTCCCGAGTTCCCCACTATGGCGGCATACGGCGGTCATGTGCCAGCCGTCTACGCCCGGGTCTCTTCCTACGGATAGGGTGGCTGTTGACGTCGTTCTCTCTCACCCGTTCCGCTTCCTCTTTCTGTGCCATGACACACTCTGCAAAAGAGAGCACTGCGTCCCATGATTGCCCGCTGTCGACCATCAAAGTTACGATAGTCGGCAGCGAGAAATCACGTCCGACAACCGTAGCAAGTTCAGCTCGCGGTATCGTCCATGCTGGGCACTCGGCAAGTGTGTGTTGTGCCGTATCCTGCAAGGATCCACAGTGGTGGCATATAGTTGTGGGCTCCCTTCGCGCTATGTTGCAGAGGTACCGCCCGAAGCAGCCGTGATTCGTCAGCAACTGGGTCAGGCGGTACGTCAGCACCCCGTGCTCCCTTCCTAACCACCCATCCAGTGCAGGCAAGACCGCCTCAATCGTTTAACGGCCCGCAGTGGGCCACTATAACCGCTCCTTCCATATAATTAGCAGCCTTCTCCGAGAGTTTTGTCTCAATCGCCTAATCATCGCCGGCATTAGATGTTCGCTTCGACTGCGTACTTCCGTAAAAGTACGATATACATCAGCCAACACTTTTGCGTCCAAATCCCAGGGCGGGGTTCCAGCGAGAACACACGCTGCCTCGAAAGACACCGTGCGGTACCCTCTGATCGCCCTGAGTGCCATAAAGCGTTGCGGTCTCCGCACCAGCATTATATTATGGATATTCAGGGCGTCAGGATCGAGACCCTGGATTAACACATAGGCTTTTTTTTTTTTTTTAGTGTTGACAGGCTAGTTGTTTGACCACAGCTCACCTGATGTTAAGTGAAGGTGTGGTCGAAGATGGTAAAGCACATCTAGCCTGGAATGGAACTGGCTCTCAAGTGAGGCTGCCGGAACACACCGTTAGATGCTTGGCGGCAGATTTTCAACTTGAGGGTGGTAGCTAGCCAGCCGAGTACTAGAAAGTACCCTACCACCATGCTATGGTTTCCTCACGATGTTTTTCCTTCACCGGCAGCTCAAGCTCATTGTTGGGGTTTGAACCCACGCCCTTCGGCATGCGAACCGACCGCGCTAACCACTGGGCCATCATCGCTACAAAAGGCTACTAGGCTACTTTTTATCTCGAAAACATGTAGCGGGTAACACCGCGGGGCGTAACTGGTGTAAAATAAAATACTCTTTGAATAAATGTCAGTTGAAATTAATTTACTTATTATCATCCTTAGTGGCAGATCGGCGTCTGGTCGACGGCATGATGGTCGCAGCAGTCCACAGCTCTCCGCTTCACCGCCTGGTAAGCGCACATTCTTTTTAGGGTTCCGTACCCAAAGGGTGAAACGGGACCCTATTACTAAGACTCCGCTGTTCGTCTGTCACCAGGCTGTATTGAACCGTGATAGTTACGACAGTTGAAATTTTCACAGATGATGTATTTCTGTTGACGCTATAACAAGAAATACTAAAAAACAGAATAAGATAAATATTTAAGGGGGCTCCCATACAACTAAAGGCATGTTAATAGAATCTTAAAAGGTCGGCAACGTAGTTGTAGTACCCCTGGTATTGCAGATATCTATAGGCGACGGTGATTGCTTAACATCAGGCAGCCCGTCAGCTTGATTGCCACCTGTGGCATAAAAAAAAAAAAAAAAAAAAAAAAACTAACGTGATTTTTTGCCGATGACAATCTTTGACCACACCATCACTTAAAACTTTAAGCTTGAGCTGTGGTCAAACACCTAGCCCGTCAACAATAAAAAAAAAAAGTTTTTTTTTTAATGTAAAAGTAATGAGACGATCGAGGTGCTCTCCTGATGTTAAGAGACAACGCCTGTCCATGACCATTGCAGCGATACACAGAACTTTGAGTAACAAAACAAAGTCCAGGGCATCGCTGCTTTGACACTCATTACTTTGAGACTTTAGATGGTTAGTCTCAATATCCCAGTAATTTTGCTAGCTGCAGTACTCTTCAAACCGGAACACAGTAATGTTTTGCACACTACTGCTTGGCGGCAGAATATCTGGTACTGCGGTGGTACCTACCTAGACGACCTCCTGCTAAGGGGGTCTACCACCAAGTAAAACTTGGCTGTTTGATGACTGACTTGGCGGAATAAAACTCTATTATAAAGAGGAAAGATTTGATTATTTGTTTGTAATGAATAGGCTCCGAAACTACTGGACCGATTTCAAAAAATCTTTCACCGTTGGGAAACTTCACTATCCCTGGGCGATATAGGCTACTTTTATCTCTGTATTCCCACGGGAACGGTCATGGACAGGCGTTGTCTCTTACCATCAGGAAAACGTCTCGTTGGACTCCTTACTTTTTACGTAAAAAAAAAGATGACCCGTCGTTTGTTTGCCACTTTGTGACATACAAAACGCCCGTGCGAAGCCGGGACGGGCCGCTAGCTTATAATATAGCACGGCATCATGTTGCGCCCGTCCGGGCATACAATAATCGCTAATTTATAATATTTTTGTTTTTCATCATCATCATCATCATCCACAGCCTTCTCTATCCCACTGCTGGGTATAGCTACTTTTCATGCCATCTGCCTCGGTCCTGTGCCAATCTGGTGCAGGTTCCACCCGCGACGGTGACAATATCGTCGACCCATTTTTGTTTTTATTGACATATAATTATAGTGACATAATTATTTTATATGTGACATATTATTTCATTGTATTGACATATTTTATGATTGGAAAAATGACCTGTGACTTTGGTGTTATTAATAAAAGATTTGTATTTGTATTTGTGACTTTTTCCATTAACAGCAGGTCACACGCCACACCGCGTGTCGTCTTTGGGGGGGACCCCCGCTACTCCAGGTTCACCTTTAGGTATTTATAACTTATTTTCTATGTTAACTTGTTTTTTTCAACCTAAACCTTTTAATAATTCTGACAGCCCTGTTGGTTCAGTGGTAGAATGTCTGCTTCAAGAGCTGAAGGGCGTGGGTTCGATTCCCACCCAGGACAAACTTTGTGGTATAAACAAATGTTTGTTCTGTGTCTGGGTGTACTGTATCTATTATAAGTATATATTTACAAAAAAAAAGTATTTAAGTATTCTATCAGTTATCTGTCTTCCATAGTACAAGCTTTGCTTAGTTTGGGGTCAGATGGCGCTGCAAAAAAAAAAAAAATCATAATTTATTTATTACACAAATATGGGCACGTAGACAAATAAATATATGGTAAGAAAAATAAAATAGACCTCCATATTTTACCTTACGGCATGCAAATAAATTAAAACTACTACAAACAATAAGCATCACTGACAAATTAGAATTACAGAAAAAGGTGGTTCGATTTCCATACAAACAAAGTTTTTGCCATTTATGGACAAATGGAGCATAATTTTACAGTGAAATCACAGCTACTGGCATTTATTTTGTTCTTTATTTGCAGTAAATCACAATTGCTTGAATAAAACAGTAGATTATTACTACTATACATAATACATAGTCTACTTTTTGTTTCGAAAAAGGGTATGGATTAGACAGAGTAACAGACAGAGTATGACAGAGTATGACAGCCCTGTTGGTTCATTGGTAGTGTTTTTTTTTTTTTTTATTGTTGACAGGCTAGTTGTTTGACCACAGCTTACCTGATGTTAAGTGAAGGTGTGGTCGAAGATGGTAAAGCACACCTAGCCTGGAATGGAACTGGCTCTCAAGTGAGGCTGCCGGAACACACCGTTAGGTGCTTGGCGGCAGATTTTCAACTTGAGGGTGGTAGCTAGCCAGCCGAGTACTAGAGAGTACGCTACCACCATGTTATGGTTTCTCACGATGTTTTCCTTCACCGGCAGCTCAAGCTCATTGTTGGGGTTTGAACCCACGCCCTTCGGCATGCGAACCTACCGCGCTAACCACTGAGCTATCATCGCTACAAAATCGCTAGTGTGTCTGCTTCGAGAGCTGAAGGGCGTGGGTTCGATTCCCACTCAGGACTAACATTTGTGTGACTAACATCGATGTTTGTTCTGTGTCTGGGTGTACTGTATGTATTATAAGTATGTATTTACAAAAAAAAAAGTATTTATGTATTCCATCAGTTATCTGTCTTCCATCACACAAGCTCTGCTTAGTTTGGGGTCAGATGGCGCTGTGTGTAATGTCCTATGATATTTATTTATTATTCGTGAAGTGCAGAAAATAAAGGAAGTCTTGAGTGTGCTTTGAATGTGTGGAATTGTTCTTCCAGCGTCCCCGTCGATACGCGAACATCATCATCAGAGGGCAAACTCCACGGGACCCACAATAAGTCTAAACATCAGTAAGTACTGTATACTGTATCTAGAGTAAATAGGTTTCTTCTAGGTAAGCGTGCTCCATCTTAGACCACACTACTGTTTAACATCAGGCAGAGTGGTCAAACGCGAACTTATTTTGAATAAAAAAAATACAAACTTGTGTGGAAAATATTTAAACATTTAGTTTATTTCCGCCTAACAGTCGTTTCAGTTACAACAGTGATGAGGATTTAAATTTAACTAACTTGAAAACAATTTGACAATTAAAAACTTAACCGTAACTTTACTTAAGGCCATTTGATTTCAATACAAATAATTTTTTACCATTTATGAACAAATGGAGCACAAACTTACAGTGAAATCACAGCAACTGGCATTTATTTTGGTCTTTATTTGCGGTCTTTGTTTTATTAAAAAATCATTCATAAATTTGATTTTGATGCACTTGTGATTTACCGCAAATAAAGACCAAAATAAATGCCGGTAGATGTGATTTCACTGTAAAATTATGCTCCATTTGTCCATAAATGGAAAAAAATTACTTGTATGGAAATCGAACCACCTTTTTTTTTTTATTTATGGTTGTCAGGCCAGGTGTTTGACCACAGCTCACCTGATGTTAAGTGAAGGCGTGGTCGAAGATGGTAAAGCACACCTAGCCTGGAATGGAACCGCCTTAATATCTAAAACTAATTTTGACATGCCTTGTGAAATATATACACGTAGTTATAAGGTCAATAGAATATTATACGCTATTCTTAAAAAAATATCATCACCATTCCAGGTGGCGAGCCGGGCGAGGCGGTGATCATCATCAACGAATCACCAATGGTGTCTTCATCTGTGGCTGTAAGACCGCACAGCCCTTCACAAACTCATAGAGGTGGGTGTCTATTGATATAGTTAAAAAAAAATTTTTAGCAAGGCTGTCGTGTTTTTAGGGTTCCGTACCCAAAACGGGGCCCTATTACTAAGACTCCGCTGTCCGTCTGTCACCAGGCTGTATCTCATGAGCCGTGATAGTTAGACAGTTGAAACTTTCCCAGATGATCTATTTCTGTTGCCGCTATAACAATTAATACAAAAAAAGAAAGTAAATATTTAAGGTGGCTCCCATACAACAAACAATTTGTTGTGAGTGGTTTTTTTTTTTTGCCGTTTTTATAGATATTGGTACGGGACCCATCGTGCACGAGTCTGACTCAATCTCTGGTCTCAAAAATATACTTTAAGATTTTTTTATCTTACGCAGTAAAATACCATATTGCAATTTTATTTTCGACGTAATCATTTTTTTATTTGACTGCCTGCATTGTAAGGCCGTTTAAGAATTACGGAAGGACAAAAAGGGGGGATCTTTGCTTATAAAAATAATACAGTCAAAGTTATATGAATTATTATGGTGATTGATTTCTTAAATCCTTTTGATACTCAGGTTACCTAGAAGAGATCGCTTTCAGCGATAAGACCGCTAGTTTTTTTTTTTTTTTTTAATGAGACGAACGAGACGCTCTCCTGATGGTAAGAGATAACGCTTGTTCATGCCCATTGCAGCGATACACAAAACTTTGAGTAATAAAACAAAGTCCAGGGCATCGCCGCTTTGGCGCTCATTACTTTGAGACTTTCAATGGTTAGTCTCAACAGCCCAGTAATTTCGCTAGCTGCAGTACCCTTCAAACCGTAACACAGTAATGTTTACACACTACTGCTTGTCGGCAGAATATCTGGTACTGCGGTGGTACCTACCTAGACGACCTCTTGCTAAGGAGATCTACCGCCAAGTAAACCAATGTTTACGTAAATTTAGGGGGCGGAAAGAGTAAGAGTAAGAGCTTTATAGGGGGGGTTAATATCTACTTAAATTCTGCTCCAATGGGACCTGTATTCAATGAACATGTTGTTTTTCTAATTTTTTTCTTTTCTTTCTAGTGCGAGAGAGGTCGTCTTTGCCTGGACCCCCGAGCTCGGCACAACCGACTGTTCAACCGTCTCTTTTCCCCAATCTTGGAACAATTACAGGTATGTTTGTATTTTGTATACTTATAGCTACTCCTCTATCGGTTAACCCCATTAATTACGTCAAACGTTAAGGGGGGGGGGGAGGGGGTCGACGAAGTGTGACATTGTGTGACAAGGGGCGGGGTTTCAAATTTTGTGACATCGCATTTTTTTTAAAATATTTATTATATTTTATATCTAATTTCATAAATTTCTAATGTATAATTGCAAAAATATGTGACATCACACTAGGTAGGGGAGAGCGTGTCACAAAAGTGACCAGCTGTGACAATGATCTCTGCATGTAACTTACTTAAGCAAAACAGTCCACACTACACACTAAATATTATCCAATACGTAATTCATATTTTAAATTAAAAGATTATTAAATTACTATTAAGTCATTACGATTTTTTATGTCGTTTTATTATATTGACAATATTTTTGTATTAAAATATTTTAAATTTGACAATATTTTTATATTGACATAATTATGTACTTTATTTGACATATTGTTTTTATTCATTGAAAATCATGTAATCTGCGTTTTATAACTTTTTTTACAAATACATACACATTTATTTGAAAAAAAAAAGTTAGTAATCAAGTACGAACTACTTAAGAAGATATACTTGGTGGTAGATTTCCTTAGCAGGAGGTCGTCTAGGTAGGTACCACCGCAGTACCAGATATTCTGCCGCCAAGCAGTAGTGTGCAAACATTACTGTGTTCCGGTTTGAAGGGTACTGCAGCTAGCGAAATTACTGGGCTGTTGAGACTAATCATCGAAAGTTTCAAAGTAATGAGTGTCGAGCGATGCCCTGGACGTTGTTTTGTTACTCAAAGTTCTGTGTATCGCTGCAATGGTCATGGACAGGCGTTCTCTTAACATCAGAAGAGCGCCTCGATCGTCTCATTACTTTTACATTAAAAAAAACCTAAAAAATGTCTTAAATAGTATTTTTGACATTGACAGGGCCATGTGTTTTGACAGGCGTGTCGGGTGCGGGCGGGGGCGCGGGCGGCGCGGCGGCCCCGTGGCGCGTGCGTCTCGCGACTATCAAGAACTCTTTTCTTGGTTCGCCGCGCTTTCACAGAAGGAAAATGCAGGGTGAGTCTTTATTTATTTTGTTTATTTATTATAAAGAGCGGCACAACAACAACTTACACTTGTAGAATCAAGAAGGAACCACAGATGGCGGATTTGCATCAGAAGTGGTTATGTGGGTTACTGGGCGTCTGGGCGAGGAGACAAAACACACAATTCAGTTCTCTTGTTTTTTTTTATAGCTGACAGGTTTGGTGTTTGACCACAGCTCACCTGATGTTAAGTGACGGTGTGGTCGATGATGGTTAAAGCACACCTAGCCTGGAATGGAACTGGCTCTCAAGTGAGGCTGCCGGAACACACCGTTAGATGCTTGGCGGCAGATTTCCAACTCTCGTGTGGTAGCTAGCCAGCCGAGTACTAGAAAGTACCCTACCACCATGCTAAGGTTTCCTCACGATGTTTTCCTTCACCGGCAGCTCAAGCTCATTGTTGGGTAATAATATTTTAACAATTATAAATTAAAAATTACATACATCAGAAACATTTCTTTTTATCACTTTCACCTTTAACTACTACGACAAGTGTAGTTTGATGACCACATTGATCACCAATCCGTCTTGTCCAAAATTCTTGAACCAAAATATTTTAAAAACAAAGATTTGGGAGACCGTCTGTTTTGCAATCTGAGTGTTCTGTGTTTGAATCCCATAACATGTACTTATGTAACACCGCGGGGCGCAGCTAGTAGATTGTAAGTAAGTTATAAATTTCCAGCATCGTCTGAAGAAGTCCACCTAACACCGGAATCCTCCCCCGAGCTGACGAAGCGGTCATGGTTCGGATCGCTGCTGCTGTCAGCTGATAAGGAAGAGACTTTCACCGCACTCGTCAAGGGCAAGCCCCTCGCCACTGTCAAGGCGGACCTAATACACGCCTTCCTCAGCGTGAGTATTTTCAAAACCATATTTGCAAATTAGATGCAAAAAGGCATTAAAAGTGTGTTCTTTTTAAAAAAAATCGCAAATTAACTTTATTTATCAGGGGCCATCCATAAATTATGTCACATATTAAGGGGGCCGACGAAGTGTGACATTGTGTGACAAGTGTGACTTATTTTGTGAGATTTTTTCAAAATACATATAGTATTTTATATATCTAATTTCATAAATTTCTAAATGTAAAATTGCAAAATATGTGACATCACATTAGGCTGGGGGAAGGGGGTCTCACAAATGTGAACAGCTGTGACATGGACGTGGGGGGAGGGGCAAAAAAAAATCATGAAATTCGTGTGATGTAATTTATGGATGACCCCTTATGTATAACAAATATATACACATGTGTTTATGTATTACGTTTATGTGTTGTTATGTAATTTATTAAAAAACCAATTAGAATTTGCCGCGAAAACTGTCAGGTCTGTCATGGTGTTGTAATGACGTCACGCCGTGCGAAACAATCATGTGTTCGTGGGGGTTGTATTAAAAAAACATCAACAGCAGTAATGGCGTTACGCACGGCGTGACGTCACTCTCTGATTGGTGTTAACGATCACAGTATAGATTTATTGTTATCATTGAATTTTAATAACTGTTGCACCAAATCTATGATTTCACCAAACTTATAGTTAATTAAAAAAAGAATGAAAATAATTTTTATTTTGTAACATAGAACACAACAAAAATAACAACAAACAGAGACAAACAGTTACAAAATAGGGGCTCATCACAGCATAATACTGGTCATACTAAGTATGACCAGCGCTGGTCTACCGGTGAGCCCTTGTCGGTCCAACATAACAAATTATCCGCCAAGCATCTAACGGTGTGTTCCGGCAGCCTCACTTGAGAGCCAGTTCCATTCCAGGCTAGGTGTGCTTTACCATCTTCGCCCACACCTTCACTTAACATCAGGTGAGCTGTGGTCAAAACAACTAGCCTGTCAATCATTAAAAAAAAAAAAAAATTACTAACAACAAATATACCAAAACGAAATAAAAAAAAAATTCAAACAAAGAAACTACTATGTAAATAATTATCTAATAATGAAGTGGTTTCTAAGTATTCGTCATAATAAAAATAAAATGTCTACTCGATCATGTTAATTAATTTTGCCTATTTTTTTTTATAATAAGTAATTTTGCTACCCATAACTTTTAACGCCATCCACAAAAGGTGCGACGCCAAAATCAAAAACGAAGATGAACTGTCAAATTTGTCACTTTGACAGATAGCGGAGCTGTCACACAGCGTGCTGTCGCCGATGTCGTTTCGCGTGGAGTACAAGCGAGGGTCGAACGCGCCAGCGATGTTCCAACGGCATGTGAGGTTTCAGGTACTGATTTCGTTATACAAAAATAAGATTGACATCACCCACTAATCGGCGGCTATCACGGCGGGCCGGCCGGTGCGTGCTTGTGTGCATGACCACCGCATGACGCGTTCCTGTGGCTTGCCAGATATTTCTTGAATTTTATTTGAGCTTATTTTTTTTTAAGCTATTGCATAGCTTCTATCGCGGGCCTTGAGCGTGGAGACCGAATCCAGAAATTCCGTAACGAAAATAACCTAACACCCCCCACTCCCACCGGCACAGCGGTGATACTTTTTAGTTTTGCCATCTATCGATGAATAGCAGAACTTTTAATGACTTTTTTGAAATATCACGCTTGTCTCTTTAGTTCAGCAACTCGCCTCTAGGTGGCATTGGTTGTAATGCTATGCAATAGCTGACTCCCATAGTACAAGCTTTGCTTAGTTTGGGGTCAGATGGCGCTGTGTGTAATGTCCTGCGATATTTATTTATTTATTTATTTATAGCTTTACCGCGGCAGTCCCCGAGTGCCACACGTCTTTTTTTTTTTATTTAATAATATATTTTAATGACGTTGAGTTTGTATAGTAATAATGTGATTCGATCTATATTTATTCACTCTTTATTCAATTTTTTTTTTGATAATGACAATATTATCAAAAAAAAAATTTCACACTTTTTTTTGACTATTTGTATAACTAGTATACCTATTTTAATATTATTTTAAGGACTATTGTACTATGCCAGCGGCCCAGAGCCTCGCTCCGGCTGCCGGAACACACCGTTAGATGCTTGGCGGCAGATTTTCAACTTGAGGGTGGTAGCTAGCCAGCCGAGTACTAGAAAGTACCCTACCACCATGCTATGGTTTCCTCACGATGTTTTTCCTTCACCGGCAGCTCAACCACTGAGCTATCATCGCTACAAAATTAAAAGATTTAATTTTATTGTTTGTTTGTATTGAATAGGCTCCGAAACTACTGGAGCGATAAATTTATATTGTTAATCGAGTTTAGTTTGCCCGATGCGGGGGCGAACTGCTTGTTATTATTTTAAAAGTAAACTTTGTAAGGTTACATGTCAAAACAATGTTTAACACACGTGTTTTGTGTTCCAGGTGGACATTTCGACAATAACCAAAGCGCCGGGTGAAAACGGGAAGGAGTGTTTATATGCGATAACGTTTACATTATTGTCAGGTAAGTATACTAACCTACTGATTTGTTTATTTATTTATTTAATTCTTTGTTGCACACTTTATAGAAAAATATGTACAAAGGGAGGACTTAATGCTTTTTTTTTTTTATGTAAAAAGTAATGAGACGAACGAGACGCTCTCCTGATGGTAAGAGATAACGCCTGTCCACGACCATTGCAGAGATACACAGAACTTTGAGTAGCAAAACAAAGTCCAGGGCATCACTGCTTTGGCGCTCATTACTTTGAGACTTTTGATAGAGTTAGTCTCAACAGCCCAGTAATTTCGCTAGCTGCAGTACCCTTCAAACCGGAACACAGTAATGCTTACACACTACTGCTTAGCGGCAGAATAACTGGTACTGCGGTGGTACCTACCTAGACGACCTCCTGCTAACGAGATCTACCACCAAGCATTTTCTGCCAGCCAACCCCTCAGTAAAGAACAAGGTTGTAGGCGCGCATCAAAACAAACATAATATGTATATATATATATATATATATATATATATAATATATCAGATCATGTATAAATACATAAATAAAAAAAAATACAGTAAACAAATAAATATGATATACTACTTAACGGGCAAGTCTTGTGAAATAAGGCAATCGATGTGTTTTTGTCAACATTTTTGTGCCGTTATACATCATGTGGAAGTTTGAAATTAATGAATACTATAGTACATATCCTGAATTATTATACTTGGAGAAAAAATAGTTTCAAACGCTTTTCGTTTCTTGAAATTATGAAATAGAATATGGCCAAATTATTTTTAATCCGTAATCTTGACATCAAAATAATTATAGGAAAGGCGCAATTTTATAGATGCTAACTTTGATGCAGATACATTTAAGGCATAGACCTTTTATTGTACGTTTTGTTTATTCTATTAGCAGATAAGTACGGATAGTTTGATGAAAATTTCTGATAGTGCCTGCTGAAAATCTCTTTTCTGCGTTACGTCTGTTGCTGTTTTATTTTGGTAGGCGCTACAAACCATCGAGAATCTCTGAATCTGACAATCTAACGTCACGAGTCTCGAGGTCGTGTATAGCACGTCACGAGAGGCCGAAAGAGGTGGACGCGCGGTGGCGGCGGTACCGAGCACCGCGCGCATGCTTCCCGCCCGTTTTGTATTTGACACTTGACACTGGCAAATATTCAAAACGCGATGCCAAAACAAAAAAAAAACTTCTGTCATAATGTAACAGATAATCAATGTAAAATCCGCTTCCGGCAATAGGAATAAACATTCTGTCTCCTTCTTGCTCGTGGCTATAGTAATTTAACTCTCCTTATCTATTTTAGCGTGACGTCAATGTATTCAAATCTAACGTCAGACGTATGTACGTCTGTGTGAGTGGAAAATATCAATGTAGGTGTTCAAGCAGAAGTTCCCACGGTCGAGGACTTGGCCCTTAATATAAATAATAAACATCTATATAATATACAAAAACCTTAAGATATAAATAAATATGTACTTACATCCATGTCAAATGACGAATCACTAGCAAATAAATATAAAAATTACCGATTTCTATTCAAAAAATGTTCGCGTTGTTTCTACAAGTTGTGGCTTTGAACTCTTTGCCGGAGTCTGTGTTTCCCGAAAGGTACAATTATATGAGTGTCTTCAAATCAAGAGTAAACAGGTTCCTTCTAGGTAAGCGTGTTCCATCTTAGACCGCGTCGTTGCTTCACATCAGGCAGGATGTGGTCAAGCGCAAAGCTATTCACTATTAAAAAAAAACAATCGGAATGATGATCGTAGAGTAGTCATAGTCAAGACAGAGTCAAGTCTAGTCAAGAGTCAAGCTGTGCTGTGCTGAGCTGGGGGGCGTGGGTTCGATTCCCACCCAGGACAAGCATTTTGTGATATAAAACCAAATGTTTGTTCTGTGTCTGGGTGTACTGTATGTATTATAAGTATGTTTTTACAAAAAAAAAATTTTTTTTTTTATTGTTGACAAGCTAGGTGTTTGACCACAGCTCACCTGATGTTAAGTGAAGGTTTGGTCGAAGATGGTAAAGCACACCTAGCCTGGAATGGAATGGAAAATATTGAAGTATTCTATCAGTTACCTGACTCCCATAGTACAAGCTTTGCTTAGTTTGGGGTCAGATGGCGCTGTGTGTAATGTCCTGCGATATTTATTATTAAGTCGAGATTATTACAGGACATTACACACAGCGCCATCTGAGCGTAAACCAAGCAAAGCTTGTGCTATGGAAGTCAGATAACTGATAGAATACTTAAATACTTTTTTTTTGTTTGTAAATACATAATTATAATAAATACAGAACAAACATGTGTTTATACCACAAAGTTTGTCCTGGGTGAGAATCGAACCCACGCCCTTCAGTTCTGAGGCAGACGTTCTACCAATGAACCAACAGGGATGATGTTTTCTAAGCTTGGCTGTCATAAGTTATGATTTTATATATCGCAGGTAATATCCGTCGATTCCGTCGCGTGTGTGAGGTGGTGCAGGCGGCCGTGTGTCGCGCGCCGGGCGCCGGCCGCCCCCCCGCGCTGCACCCACCCTCGCCGCGCGCCTCGCGCAGAAACATACATCCCGCAGGTATGCATCAATAGCTGAACGAGCGCTTTGCTTTTTTGTAGCGATGATAGCTCAGTGGTTAGCGCGGTAGGTTCGCATGCCGAAGGGCTCGGGTTCAAACCCCAACAATGAGCTCGAGCTGCCGGTGAAGGAAAACATCGTGAGGAAACCATAGCATGGTGGTAGTGTACTCTCTAGTACTCGGCTGGCTAGCTACCACCCTCAAGTTGAAAATCTGCCGCCAAGCATCTAACGGTGTGTTCCGGCAGCCTCACTTGAGAGCCAGTTCCATTCCAGGCTAGGTGTGCTTTACCATCTTCGACCACACCTTCACTTAACATCAGGTGAGCTGTGGTCAAACAACTAGCCTGTCAACCATAAAAAAAAAAAAAACGAGTCAAGTGGCTGTGTGATAGGCGAATGGCTTTATGAGCCAAGTGACTGTATAAGAGTCACGTGGCTGTCAGTCAAGCCACTATGTAAGAATCAAATTAATGTATGCTAATCAAATTTCTACACGATATATTAAGTAGTTTGTATAAGAAATATATGTATATTTGTAGAAATAAGGTGACAATTGTTGATTAACAAGTTGAAACCCTTCAGCTTCCAACTAATGCTTTTTCGTTTCTATTTATTGCCAATTAAGATATTCTAAAAATCAAATTGGGATTAACATTAATAAAAAATAAATAAATATCGTAGGAGATTACACACAGCGCCATCTGACCCCAAACTAAGCAAAGCTTGTAAATATTACATTAAGTTTTTAATATGAATGTAATTGTTACAGCGGCAGGAGAAATTCCGGATAGTCCGGAAGCTCCACCTCAGCACTCGGACCATGACAGCGACTCGTCCGTCTTCGATGTGATCAAAAGCCCTACCAGCCACACGTCCATAGATCAGCTCGAGCAGGTAACTTGAGCCAAGTGGCTGTTACGAGCCAGGCGGCTGTCTAAAAGTAAATTTGGCTATATGGAAGGTCAGAACGAATTAGTCAAATGAAAAATAAATATACAAACTACATCGGGAAAATCGGGAATTGTTCTTTTTTCATCTCTTCATTGTATTTTCTGGACACATCTATGAGCACACAGATGCAATAGGATTGACATGTAATTTTTTAAGTTCTATGATTTTGGCGTGCCAATTAACAGTTAACGTTAATGTTAAAAAAAAAAAAAAAAAGTATTTAAGTATGCTATCAGTTATCTGACTTCCATAGTTCAAGCTTTGCTTAGTTTGGGGTCAGATGGCGCTGTGTGTAATGTCCTATAATATATTTAAAAAAAAAAAAAATGTATTGTTCTCCGTGTTTGAACAGTGGTTTACCAATAGTTGAGTAGGTGGTCAAACGTGGTAACGTAGCTGTATACGTCAATTGGCTGTATGCGAGTCGAATGGCTAAACACGAGCTAAGTGGCTGTATTTTTCAATCCTAGCTTTTGCTGTTGATGTTGTAATTTGTTAACATCAACAATAATTTTTGTGTGTACCATGACTGTTAGATGTGACGATTTAAAAAATATCATACTTGCGATAAAAAAAAGTGATTACATTTTTTTAACCAATCCATTTTTTTTTTTCAGAACGGCACGCATCCACTCGGCTCTAGCTCGTCTGTCACAAGCGGTTCTAGTGGATACAAAGTAACTATTTAGTAATAATTTATTTAGAACGGTCATCAAACGAATTAATAACTTTCTGTGTAATTCTTTACAGGGGAGGGGTAATACGGAACGTCGGAATTACCCCAAAGTGTTATTTTTAACTCATGAAAAATTAAAAGTTTTTTATTACTGCAAATGGCTGCAAATTACACTGATTTTGATATACTGACAGATACTTGGAAAACTGTGTTAACAAATTTTTTATTGTATTGTGAACATCTGACTGATCAGTGGGACAGGTGCAAGAGTTCAAATAACGTTTAAAGTGAAATAATCCAGATATTTGTATCAATAAAGCGAAAAACAACTCGACGTACGTGTATTGAAGAGATTAGTATGATCGCCGTTGACTTGACATTGACAGATTTTGTTTTGGTTTGCTATTGCTTTTTTAGTCTATGAAAGTTGCCCAACCAGGTGACGTCATGAGACATCAATTGAAAGCCAAGTTTGATTTATGTATTTTATTAAAATAAACCCCACCTCATAGTTTACAGAGTTTTAAACGTAAAAATATTGTACAGAAATGTATTATTTCGAAATGTTTTTGGTATCAGTAAAGTTTTTTTTTCTTTACATACCAAATTGGTGTTTGACTGCAGCTACGTTTAACATGGCTTGTGCGAAGATTGTAAACACTTCCTGTTTGAAATAAGAAGTTACTTTCAAATTATAAAAAAAAAAACAACGTTCAACTATTTTTCAGGGAAAGTGAAAGTTCTCCATAACGGTGTAACATTAGTTAGATTAAAATACGAGTTCAGAATTACACTGAAAATATACAAATCAGAATTTTATTATAATTTCTTCGTAATATCAGCACAAATTACGCATTAAGAGACTATCCACGCTGCATGGCTTAGCCTGACGGGTACAATATATTTATTTAATATTCTTATGTCACATAATACAGGATGTATGGGTAACGCTTCTGAAGTTTTAGCAATAAATTAAAAAAAAAAAAAACTGTTTTTGCAAAAACATTTTTATAAATAAATAAATATCGTAGGACTATACACACAGCGCCATCTGGCCCCAAACTAAGCAAAGCTTGTGTGATGGAAGTCAGATAACTGATAGAATACATGAATACTACGTACTACCAAACGTTTCGACTCTACGTTTCTCATCCGTACGGCCAAGGAATGGAACAAGCTACCGGCTTCCTTGTTTCCTGATAGATATAATCTAGATCTTTTCAAGGTCAGAGTGAATAGGTATCTTCTAGGTCTGCGTGCTTCATCTTCGACCACATCGTCGCTTACCATCAGGCGAGTTGGTGGTCAAACGCGGACTTATCCGTATTAAAAAAAATAAAAAAAATACTGTTTTTTTTTTGTAAATACATACTTATAATACATACAGTACCCCCAGACACAGAACAAACATTTGTTTATTCACAAAATGTTTGCCCTGAGTGGGAATCGAACCCACGCCCTACAGTAATAATAATATTAATATAGCAGTTATAATATTTATGTCTATGTTTTTTAATATGTTAAGAATTTATTTCACATTTGATTCTCATTTTAATTATTTGATTAATAGTGACAAAATAAAAAGATGTGCAATTATAAAAATACAATAGTAAGAGCAAAATATACACATAATAATAACCACTTAAGGTGGTACGATTTCCATACAAATAATTTTTTGCCATTTATGATTCAGATTCAGATTCAGATTGTATTTTATTGTGGAACTGTGTTACATTTACATTTAGGTCTTAATATTAAGGAAGTGTCAACAGTCTAGTTCTTCATGAACATACAATAGGATTTGGCTAGCTCAGTGGTTAGCGCGGTAGGTTCGCATGCCGAAAGGCGTGGGTTCAAACCCCAACAATGAGCTTCAGCTGCCGGTGAAGGAAAACATCGTGAGGAAACCATAGCATGGTGGTAGGGTATTTTCTAGTACTCGGCTGGCTAGCTACCACCTTCAAGTTGAAAATCTGCCGCCAAGCATCTAACGGTGTGGTCCGGCAGCCTCACTTGAGAGCCAGTTCCATTCCAGGCTAGGTGTGCTTTACCATCTTCGACCACACCTTCACTTAACATCAGGTGAGCTGTGGTCAAACAACTAGCCTGTCAATCATTAAAAAAAAAAAAATATATACACATAATAATAACCAGTTAAGGTGGTACGATTTCCATACAAATAATTTTTTGCCATTTATGGACAAATGGAGCATAATTTTACAGTGAAATCACAGCTACTGGCATTTATTTTGGTCTTTATTTGCGGGAAATCACAATTGCTTGAATAAAACAGTAGATTATTAGCATACAATCAAATTTATGAATGATTAATGAATTTATGATTTTTTAATAAAACAGTAGATTATGCTAATAATCTACTGTTTTATACAAGCAATTGTGATTTACTGCAAATAAAGACCAAAATAAATGCCAGTACTTTTGATTTCACTGTAAAATTATGCTCCATTTGTCCATAAATGGCAAACAATTATTTGTATGGAAATCGAACCACCTTAATTACTTACTCACTAAATCTTAAATTTAATACAATTGAATCAAAAGGCGCAAGTATAGTACCCTGGACAGTGGGTACATATTTGATCCTTTTGGGGTTGAAATGTTTGGGACCGTGGGGACCGGGAGCAAAAAAGATTTTTAAAGAATTGTCATCTCGTCTGGTCGACGCCACACGTGAACAAAACGCTGGCCTTTATTTTGCTCAGCGTTTGAGTATTGCCATACAACGCGGCAATGGGGCGCGTTTTGGGAACTATTCCCATTGATAGCGGCCTTTTAGATTAGTTATTATTTTAAATGTTACATTTGTCTCAGTTACTTTACTTATTTATACCTTGAAATTTAATCAATTGAATACATAATAATAACATACATCCTACTGAAGTTGATACTGCGAGTCAAAAAATACCGAGTCAAAATGCCCCCCACGCAAAGGCCCCTGCCCTGTCACTGTCCATGTCCATGTTATATTTAAGCTTTGTTTATTTTCCTCGTGATTGACGGACCCCGTATTTAACCTGTTCTTGAATCATCCATCTTTTTTTTTTTCTTTCTTTTTTTTATGTAAAAAAATAATGAGAAGAACGGCACGCTCTCCTGATAGTAAGAGATAACGCATGTCCATGACCATTGCAGCGATACACAGAACTCTGAGTAACAAAACAAAGTCCAGGGCATCGCTGCTTTGGCGCTCATTACTTTGGAGACTTTCAATGGTTAGTCTCAACAGCGCAGTAATTTCGCTAGCTGCAGTACCCTTCAAACCGGAACACAGTAACGTTCACACACTACTGCTTGGCGGCAGAATAACTGGTACTGCGGTGGTACCTGCCTAGACGACCTCCTGCTAAGGAGATCTACCACCAAGTGAAAATCTTAAGTTTACCTGGAAGAGATAGCTTTTCGCAAGTTATTTCTTGGTTTTTTTTCTCTGTAATATTACGTACACATCTTTTTCTAGAAAGTTCTCAATATGTTTAGCAAGTTAAACAAAAAAAAAACTGATACTGTAGGTTAAAGGGTCCCGTTAAATGATCTCTAGCGTCAGTAATTTTTTGAAGCAAATTTTAGTTTCGTTCAATAGTTGTCTCCGTTTTTGGAAGCGTTGCCGTTACATCCTGTGCTACTTAGTGAGGCGGATAAACATTTGTCTGACGTGATGTTAATGTGACGGGTCGACTGCTCAACTGCCGCCGCTCTGAAGCGATCGCAGTCGCTCCTGAACCGTGACGCCGTGAGATCCCAGAATCAATCACAACACAACACACGAATATAAATCTCATACCATTAAATGAATTAAACCGAAACCGCCGTGACGCGTCACGATACGACACGTCAGACAAATATATCATAATTCGCCTTTAGCTACGTATGAACATAATCAGTCTATGGATTGCAGCAGGGCGGGCGGCGGCGCGCGGCCGAGCCCGCCTCCGCGTCCCTAGACCATGAGATCATGAGCTGCGGCCGGGACATACCCGGTTAGTATACACAACACGCTAGGGCACACTCCCCATAAACGTATAGGTACCTACTGCACAAACAGCATATTACCCGACATCATAGACAGTGCTGCACGACACTGACGACCTCAAGCTTCAAGCGGCTATCGATGACAACATGTATTGTGACAGCCAATCAGTGACGAGAATCCTATAAATAATAAAATAATTATAATAATATCAAAAACAACTACCATGCAGGCTGCAATCATAGCCATTGCATATTGACCCTGTTTTGACATTTCTACACTGTTATTTGCTTTTTTCTCACGCATCTGCAGCATTTTTCACCTTAACTCTGATAAAATTAATTTTTTTGCTTAGACCCAGTTTTTATAGTCATCGAAATAACAGGGTTTGATGATCCCCAATTCAGTTCAACATATGTCTGGCCTAATAAAATACTAAATAATACATTGCACTGTTGAAATGCAATCAAATAAGGGTACTTATATTACTGTTAGTACCCTAATTTAATATAATTAGCACGGAAGGAACACGTTTGAAATCGGACTGTTGGATTCCGCACAAACATTGTCCTATGCCAATGTTAGCGGACAAATGCATTTTTGTTATGTGCCGATTTGGGATAAAAGAATTTACCTGTCATTTAGGGTCGACCGGGGCGTGGCGGTTTTGGTGTGCCTTTTGTTGTCATTTAAGTAAAATCGCACTAATACTTGGTGAACACTGTTGTAGCTACATGGTAATGTTTACACACTACTGCTTGGGAAAACTTACCTCAATCTGGGCTTACTTATCTATTTATATATAGTATTTTGTTTTGACAGGCATCCACACAAAACGGTCCTCATCGGAATGCCGCGACGCGACATGTTCCCCGCGTCGTGGGCTCGAGTCGCGCGACAGTTCTATCAAAGACGAGCTCCGTCGCAACAACTCCCTACGCGACAACCGACGTGAATTGCTGTCGCGCGACCGAGACGTGACGCCTGCGACTTCGATCGCGTGAGACGAGAGATACGTGTGAATTGCCGTGCTGTATAGGCTAATGGCAAAGGTCCTATACCCTTTTGGGGTAATAACGACCAAGAGGGGTGTCAAAGTTTTTGTAAAAAGTGACTTTCGTGACATTCAAAAGTTATTTGTGGCCAATAAATGTTACTGAATAGCTTTATGGGTCAAAAATATTCTATGACGGTCGAATTAACCCCATCGGGTGGAAATCTCCTAGCGGGGTTTCTATAACCTGATTTGGGGATCAAAATGCGGGAATAACTTTCCAAAGTTATCCCGAGTCTAAATCATAGGTAAAATAACCCCGTTTGGGGTAAATTGCTACTGTAAATGTTGTTAAAACAGTTTTAGAGTAAAAAAAAGCAGTTGAAAAGTGGCTGGCTTCCCAAACTGTTGTGAAATATATATGCTTTGGTTGGGGTGTTTGTAGCCGAAACGGCTAACTAAGCCTAAATTTTATAAAAAAAAAAGTCCTGAATATGATAAACTATGGGTGAAATCATGTAAAAGGTTGTCAAAAGATCGGTTAATAAGGAGCTATGCGTATATAGTTGCCTAACTTTGAACAAATTACTAAAAATATAAGCCTGATCGCTGTAAAAATTGCTCTGTTATGCGTGAATTGGCCTGATTTCAATGAGATTGCCCCCAGCGGTGGCGGTGCCCCCAACTCAACTGTTTTGGCATTAGATAAATTAAAAAAAAAAATGTTTCTAAGTTTGTGGACCTCGCAAAGCTTTTGGGCGAAGTTTTTGTAAATTTTGAGCATAATTATATCTGAATTTGGTGTAAAATTTTGATTAGACAATGTTCCTAATTTTTAATGTAAAAATAAGTTGTTTTATTATGGTTATGAGCTTGGGATATACTAAGCGGAAAAAAGGTTATTTCACTCAACATTATTAACGACTTTTATTAGGGGCAAAATTTAGAAATCATGAAAAAATAATATTACTACCTTTTATTAAGAGTCAAAAACTCAATATCTTTATTCTATGAAACAATATATTTTTTTCATGATTTCTAAAGTTAAGCCCGTACCAAAAGTTTTTTCCAATGTTGTGTACAATGACCCCATTTCGGCTTAATACACGTCAAGTTTTTAACCCTGTATAGAAAAAAACAGCCCATTATTTTTTGTACTAAGGTTTAGACAAAGGATTTATTCGCAAAATGACTTCAGTCTTTGTCGGACATATTCGGTAACACCCTGTTCTAAGGACTTAGTCGTATAGATTTATTCTCAAAAAAATCACATTTTTTAATTGCAATTTTTTTTTATGAAATTTAAGTGAATTGAGGAATTAACAGTGGAAGATGCTCACATTAATTCATCAAATAGAAATGAGCTGATACGGCTGATTAAATTTTCTTGAGTCATAGCTAAGAACAATCGGGAACAAATCGCCCGGAAAACAAAACACTAAATCGAAATCAGTTGAGCTGTTTGGGTAAGACAACGACACAATTCGGCATGTAAAGTTTTTTTTTGTATTTATTTTATATTTTTTACTGATAGTAAACTTTATTTTATGAAACTAATTTGAATATTTTGGCTTTCTATGCGGTAGTTTAATTCTGATACATTTTCAAACTTTTTATAGTTATGACGTCATAACATTGGCTGAATATGTAAAATATGTGCACCTTTTTTAGGCACTGAAAGAATCCTTATACAGCCAAGGACATGACGTCATTAGAAGTTAATTGAAAGTCAAATTTATTTTATGTATTTTATTAAAATAAACCCCGTCTCATAGTTTAAAGAGTTTTAAACGGAAAAATCATGTACAGGAATGTAATATTTCGAAATGGTTTTGGAATCAGCAAAGTATTTTTTTTTTACATACCGAATTGCACGTTTTGTAATTGCATTTTTCATTCATTTTTTTTTTGACAATTACGCCTTTGTCTGTCTTGTCAGACATACACAAGTTAAACTTATGACTCCCCTTGGTTAGCGTTGGGGGTTAATGTTGAGTAATTTAAGGCGTTTTGCGAATAAAAAACCTTGACAACCAAACGCATGTAGTATTTTGAATCTATAGTTTTAATTTGAAAAAAAAATCGTTCACAAACGTTGCCAATTTTAACTTCACTAATGACACTCAATAATCGGCTTTAAAATTATTAAATAAAGGCCAATCTGGCATTTGCGAAACACTTAAAAACACTCTATTTTCGACTCTATTTCGCCCACGACTTAAACCCTATATTTGCTATTTCTAACATCTTGAAGTGGCTGATAATTTTTAATGACTCGTTAGTTAAGCTACACAATCTCTGATTAACTGCCGTTTAAATTTTATTTTTTGCCCGTCTACATAAAAAGTGTCACGTTTTTGGGAGTGTAATGATGGTATATTAAACTACTGATTATATTATATTATTATATTTTGGTCAATAAAGTGTTTATAGCCTTCTAAATGTTATATACCCTTAGGTTAGACCCAGAAAGTGGTATGGCGAACTAAATCGTACGACAGTTATTGGGCCACCAAAGCCAAAAACCGGACAGCCTGAAAGGAAGGAAGAGAGGTCTTTGCCTATCACTGGGACACTAGAGGCAAAAATAATAATAATAACTATGACGTCACGACAAATACAATATGGCGGATTTTAAAACCGATATTTGTATATTAAAAATTCACATTTCTAACAGCACACTAACTGCGCATCGTAGTCTTAACCGTCGGATAGCTATCTACATTCCAAATTTCATCAAAATCCGTTTTTTGCAACAATCGCATTTATAGAGAAAATATATATATTTTTTTTTTTATGTAAACGTAATGAGACGATCGAGGTGCTCTCCTGATGTTAAGAGATAACGCCTGTCCATGACCATTGCAGCGATACATAGAACTTTGAGTAACAAAACAACGTCCAGGGCGTCGCTGCTTTGGCACTCATTACTTTAAGACTAGATGGTTAGTCTCAACAGCCCAGTAATTTCGCTAGCTGCAATACCCTTCAAACCGGGACACAGTAATGTTTGCACACTACTGCCTGGCGGCAGAATATCTGGTACTGCGGTGGTACCTACCTAGACGACCTCCTGCTAAGGAAATCTACCACCAAGTAAAAATTATAGTGTTATTTGATCAGCGGATAACTTAAGAATAGCTAAACCGATTTAGCTGTTTTTTTTTAATGGGGTCATATGTATGGGTACGAAGTACCGCGCATTCAACTACTTTACAAAAGAATCACAGCTCTGATTTAGATAGTTGTCAGATAAAATTTATACGCCACTTTAAATAGAAATAGTGAAATTGGGTAAAAAAACTAATATAAGAATATACATATTACTATAGCTGTATTTAGTAAGCATAACGTACGTTACAAAATTAAGGTCGCCCTGTAGTTTACGCAATGAAAGCTTTGTATACTCAGCCGAAAGGGGCTTTTACTCTTAAATTACGAACAAGTTTTACTACGGTCATCGTATTAAGCCGAAACGGGGTCAACGTGACCACGATGACCCCATTTCGGCAAAGTACATGCAAAGCTTATATATAGGTATTAAACATTTCTAAAAGTAAATCCCAAAAACATGTTGTTTTCGTTATAATTATAAAGGCAAACTTAAGGTGGTTCGATTTCCATACAAATAATTAATGGACAAATGGGAGCATAATTTTACAGTGAAATCACAGCTACTGGCGTTTATTTTTTTCCTTTCCTTCAGCGACAAGCTCATTGTTGGGGTTTGAACCCACAACATTCGGCGTGCGAACCGAACGCGCTAACCACTGAGCTATCATCGATACAAAAATTTTATTTTACACTACACTTTATTGGACTACAAATTTACACTTCATTTCTAAAGTTCTTTTCTAAGTATGTATATTTAGAAAAGAACTTTTTAGGCCAATTAAAAAATTCCACAAACAAAGATTTAATTATATAATTCGTTTAATTTTTTAACTGTTTTTTCTTCTAATTTTGCGAATAAACACTAGTATAGAAAGGCCAAACTACAGGGTGATTTTAAGTTTTAAAAAAAGATTCGAAACCGGCCATGTAAAGAATACCTTTTTGTGTACTAATATAATAATAGTATAAACGCTGTATTTTTGCATATATAATATATTATATGTAATAATTTATATATATTTAAACGATTTACAGGATGTTTGGTGATTGATTAGCGGCAGTTAAGTGATAAACTCAATACTAGAGTTTTGGCGGGAACGCGGAAAGAGTCGTGTCGCCCCGTTGTATTTTTTCCCAAAACTAATGTTTTGTTGAGTGTTTTTGCATAAAGTGCCGAATCACAAGCGAGAGTGTGGGAAAATGATATAATGTGGTGAAACGTGACTTTTCGTGTTGCTTCCAAAACTCCATCGAAGCTTTATAGTAAAGTCGCCACTACTTTACTAAAGCAAGGCTGGACTTGACTGACATGGACTGTACCTACTTGACCAAGACTAAACTTTGACTATAACTATAGTACTATAATACTATATAACAACGAGGCAACTTATTTAACTTATGAAACTGGAAAATATAGAACACTCGACACTAGCAAATGCTCAGAATACGATGCCAAAACCAAAGAAAAAAAAACTCAATACTATATGACATTGACATCTGACACAATTTTTTTTTTCTTTTTGGCCACTGCCGCATTAGAATAGCAAAATTTATTTAAATTATAAACCAAACGTTATTTTCTCGTGAGTAAAAAATTTGAATTAAAATTGCGTTGAGCGTAACATTTATCAAATGTATGAGAAAAAGGTTCTATTCACTAATATTATAAATGTGAAAGTTTGGATGGATGGATGGATGAATAGATGTTTGTTACTCTTTCACGCAATAACTACTGAACGGATTTGAATAAAATTTGGTATGGAGGTAGCCGAGACCCTGGATTAACACATAGGCTACTTATTATTAATCATTTATTTTATTCTGTTTTTTAGTATTTGTTGTTATAGCAGTAACAGAAATACATCATCTGTGAAAATTTCAACTGTCTAACTATAACGGTTCATGAGATACAGCCTGGTGATAGACGGACAGACAAACAGACGGACGGACAACAGAGACTTAGTAATAGGGCCCCGTTTTACCCTTTGGGTACGGACCCCTAAAAATATAGAACACCCTAACAAGAAACAAACATGTCACTGTATCTTCGTCACGTAAATATCTGTCTGGCATGGGAATTGAATCCACGCCCTTCAGCTCTTAAGAATCGCACGAAAATCTCCCAAATTGATATACTCTCACTTTTTTTAAATGTTTTCTTCGTATTATGATGATATAGTGAAATCGATAGTTATCGGACTTCTTTATTGCCCAAGCGCCGACCATCCATCTCTTAACAAACATCTTGTATAAGTATTATATATTAAATTTAATATCTACCCTCTATTTCAACTGCCATAAAATTGCATAGTTTTTAGTCTAGCGAAAATAGTTTG
This sequence comes from Biston betularia, assembly GCA_905404145.2. NCBI lineage: Eukaryota > Metazoa > Arthropoda > Insecta > Lepidoptera > Geometridae > Biston > Biston betularia. The sequence goes on from FR989891.1 coordinate 3,431,448, forward strand.
CACTTGATTTATTGGTTTGTTATAAATACTATGGAAAAAAAATATAAGTAATGAGACGAACGGTACGCTCGCTTGATGGTAAGAGATAACGTATGTTCATGACCATTGCAGCGATACACAGAACTTTGAGTAACAAAACAAAGTCCAGGCATCGCTGCTTTGGCGCTCATTACTTTGAGACTTCCGAAAGTTAGTCTCAATAGCCCTGCAATATCTACTTCAAACCAGAACGCAGTAATGTTTACACACTACTGCTTGCCGGTAGATTATGTTACTGTGGTGGTACCTTGTAAAAAAAAAGACAAATTTAATTGTGCCATGTTTTATTAATGTAATCAAATTATTATTATTTTTCTCATGAAACTATTTATAACAAATCAATTAATTTCTGTAGTAATAAAAGAAATCATATAATTTTTGTATATTTAATTATATTATCAATATGTATTCCACGGCTATTGTCGTACCAAAATTTTGACAGCTTTAAAAATAAAATTTGTTGGTAAAATATTTGATATAATTAGTTTGCTACACGAAACGATTTTCTCACTCATGTTTTATAATAAATAATCAATCGATTGTATAGTTTTCGTGACAAAATTCGAAATACACAGTTCGAAGAGGCAAATAATTTGTTTTAAAAAAAAAAAAAAAATTTTACCAACACATAAAAAATAGTCATAAAAAAATTTATTAGTAAACACATGCTAAACTAAAATTAACCATTAAAAATAAATGTGTATTTTTTGTTACTGTTGTGAATAAATTGTAAATAAATTGTCCGTTTACATATAACCCATATAAATATGACGTGTTCTATATATATAATACTGGGGTGTAAGTTTGTTTAATGTATATTATTAATTAATGCTAGAATGAATGACATATGCGCACATGACATTCCATTTTTACTTATAAATACGTAAAAATATATATAAATACATAATTATATGTATTATGATTTATTAATATTAAATTTAATTGTCGATTAAGGTCAGATTCCCACTGACGCAGAGTTGGATCGACAAATTTAAAATGTTATGTAACATATTGATCTCTATATCCTCTAGCAATTTTTTTTATGTGAAAGTAATGAGACGAACAATACGCTCTCCTGATGGTAAGAGATAACGCCTGTCCATGACCATTGCAGCGATACACAGAACTTTGAGTAGCAAAACAAAGTACGGGGCGTCGCTGCTTTGGCGCTCATTACTTTGAGAGATTATATGGTTAGTCTCAACAGCCCAGTAATTTCGCTAGCTGCAGTACCCTTCAAACCGGAACACAGGTGCTTGGCGGCAAAATATCTGGTATTGCGGTGGTACCTATCTAGACAACCGCCTGCTAAGGATATCTACCACTTTAGTCGCCTCTACTCGAGGCGTACTCGGGGCGTGTTGATTCCTACAGCAGTGGGGCAGTTTATAAAAGCACTGCTATTCGGAATTGTCGCGAAATGGGGCTTCCTGAATCTAAGATGAGTAATTTAACAGAATTTAGCAAACTTCGCGAGAAAAGTAACTTTATTTGACGCCCTAAGAAGAAGAAACTTAACACAAAAAATACTGGCAGTTAAAAAAAAATTACCAGCTTTTTATTGTTTTATCGATTATTTTTCGATAAAACCGCTCGAATAGATAGACGAATGATTTGTATAGTTATATGTCAAGTGCTTCTGTGTAAAGAAATCGATTTATTACTTAGATTAAAATGTTAGTGTTTTCACTTTAGTTTTGTTATATTACTAGATAATATGTGTATAGTTTTGTATTTGAAATTCCTTGTTTGTACAAAAAAGCTAGTCAATGTTTTGTAATGAATTCGTTAAAGTTAATGTCTTTAACACACCTTCGTTGCGTTTCGATTTTTGAAAATATTTATTCGACACAATAGTCGTTAGCGCGGCCGGTTCGCACGCCGAATGAATAAGCTTGAGCTGCCGGTGAAGGAAAACATTGTGAGTAAACCATAGCACGGTGGTAGGATATTTTCTAGTACTCAGCTGGCTAGCTACCACCAAGTTGAAAATCTGCCGCCAAGAACCTAACGGTGTGTTTCGGTATGTTGAATATGAATACTGTGGTGGTTTAGGAACAATGGAATGATATACCTTCCTAAAGAAACAGCCGACAAAATTTGTAATTTTATATGGGAATTGCCGGTTCAATTTATTTCCAATTGATTTGGATTCAAATCAATTTTAGGTTCAAAAAAGTAACCAAAATTACACATCCCAGCATGCTGCCTTTTGATTTCCATCGCGTATGATATTAAGCAGAGATGTGGTCTACGATAGAGCCCGCTTGCGTAAATGAAACCTATTCACTTATGACTTGAAGCCACCCAGAATGTACCTATCTATCGGGGAATACAGGCAGCGCATTCGACTGTTTAGCGGAAAGTGGAATCGAACCGTTTCGTTCAAAATCGCGGCGGTAATGTGTTAAAGGCATTAGCTTATTAAATTTAATTTGTTATTTTAGACTGATTTCGTTAAAATTACATAAATAAGTTTAATTCTCTTAACAACTAGTCGACCTGAGTTATCACATATCACTTTGAGAGACTTGAGAGGTAAAAAGACACACAAAAAATATACACGTGTTGTGTTTTTGTCCACACTGATGCTGCATTATACTTGTGTGGCAAGATTTACTGTTTATAGCCGCGTCCGCCATCAAAAGCCGCGGTTTTAGCTGACAGCATTCGAGGACGCTACACGTTACCGGGGCAGGCTTGATGCGATAAAGTGTCTTATATCCGTCAAATCTTACCAAAATGGGATCGAAGTTTAGTGACAAATTTTTTTTTTTCAAAATTTGCCATGAATTTTAAAACATAAATTCGTTTTTTCGTATCACTTTTTACCTATCGTGTCTCCATATACATTCCCGTATATATTATATTTATATAACTGTAATGATACCAGAATATATTAACTTAAATGATATTAAATATAATTAAAAATAACGCTTGGTAAAATTCATTGTATATTTTGTATATTTAGTCATTATTCGTTACTCGATAGTGCATTACGCGTAACATTAATTTATAAGAATGCCTGTCAATAATAAAAAAAAATTATTATATATTTTACCAAAGTAATTTTGTACTCCCATAATGTTTTAAGGAAAATTCACATTTCTCATTTCATATACTTCCAAATATTTAAATGAAATTATGTATAAAACTCCTTGTATACACTAATGTGTTCGTCGCATTGTATTATTATAATAAATACTCATTTTTGGTCTGCGAACAAATTTTATACATTGACTTTTTTTTTGGATTTAATATGTTCTTGAATTAAAATCTAGTAATGAGCACCAAAGCAGCGGTGCCTTGAACTTTGTTTTGTTACTCAAAGATCAGGATAACGCCGCAATGGTTATGGACAGATGATATAACTACCTTTTGATGATGTTTATGATAAAAAAAAATATCTCTGTACAGTTTATTAAGTCGTAAGAGCGACCGCATACAATGGGCAAACACACTAATAAAAAAACCTTGAAGAATATGAAAAGGTGGAACACTTTGTATGCGGTAAGTTTTCCGCAATTCCATTCCGCAAGAATTCTCTTTATCACAAAGGGATCTTGATATGTTTAAATATTTCTAGCATTAAGGCCGATTTTGTGGGCTTTAATTGGCAGATCTAATCTAAATTTATGAAAATCTAAAAAAATAATTGTTACAGCAATAAAAAAGATAGCAACATATTTACGAAATTCAGTTCTGCCAACAAAAGCCTCAGTTTAGTTCTGGCAACAAAAGCCTCAGTTTCGTTCTGGCACCAAAAGCCTTAGTTTAGTTCTGACAACTTAGTCTTAGTTTAGTTCAATCACTATTAACTGCGAACTGTATTTTTTTTAGAGTATTATTATCCCTTTTGTTACAATGTTTAGAATTGCATAGATTTCTCCGTGATATTTGTTCGCATGACCAAAGTTTCAAATGCTGTAAAAACATGTTCTAAAACCTATGCTATGCACCTGTATTAAACCGCTTAAGGAAACTTATTGGTTAAATTGAAAAAATAAAATATTTGAAAAATCTCGTGTGTTCCTTTCTTCCTTGACTGCCCGCGCTTCCTCAGCACGCTGCACGCACGGTCGAGTTATCCCCGAAAAGTGGGACTGAGCCTGCCCCGCGCAGGACATTTAATTTTGATTTTAAAATCGAGCCGTCTGGCAACGCTGCATACCACCTACCACCTTTATTTGCATTCTAGTAAATGTGTACTTTTATGTAAAATTAATTAGATGAACCTATATTATGATTTTGATGATTCCTGAAACTGCTGTCTGAGGCAGGTGTCCCGGTTTGCCCACCCCCCTCTAGATCCAGAGCTACTTAGCGATCGACAAAGATAGTAAGTTCTAATTTATCGTGACCCAAGTAAAACAAGTTATTATTTTTTCAAATATATTTCAGTAATCAAAATATAATGATAGGCTTAAATATTAGTAGTTATAATCGTATCCCGTAGCGTGACCAAAAAAAAATTATAATAAAAAAAAGCTGCCAAAAAAAAATGCCTATAAAACCCAACGTGCGAAAAAATAAGTCAATATCACAAAATGGCGAAAAATTATAAAAAAAATAATAATATTTACAAGCCGATAGTTTACGTTCCCATAGAGTATTATAATTTTATTTTTTTTACATAAAATGTTAGTGCACTTTATTCACAATGTGAAACTTTTTTCTTAACATTATAGACAATAAATTAAAAATAAAACAGTCAAGCCGCCTTAACGCTAAAGTGAAATTACATTTTAACATCTGTGCACTTAACACTTTTAGAAACCGTTTCAAAAAAAAAAATGAACACGGCCAAAGTTCACCGAATCTTAACTACGCGATTAAATCAACCAGTTGAATTAAACAATAATTATCACGTTAATTTTAATCGTCATGTTAATTTTTGGGGAACACGGGCCTTTAGATTTAAATTGGAAAAAAAATATGACAAAAACTTTTAATATCCATTTAAATATACTATATCGCTATTTATTATCATCGGTAATTAAAAATTAATACTTCCATCTTGTATTTTTTTTTTAATATTAAAAATGCGTTCACACTTACAAAATATGATTTTTTTTTAAGATAAATTATTCAGCTACTTTATTTACAATAGTCTTTTGGGCTACACAATTGTTTTTATTTTTATAAAATAATTTTATTCTATAGTAGGCAAGCATTGTTCAATTGTTTGGCTTAAGAAACTAAACCGACTTTTATCACAAAAAGGTAATGACAAATGAAGATGCCAGGAACTCAGGTTCAGTGAATATTTACATACACATGTGTGTGTAAGTGTTTCCACGATAGAAATATTTTTACGCGACTGCCCAAAAAGAAGTGCTATGTTTTCAGGGCTGTAAGTAAGTTTCTTTAATCCTACATAACTTTTAAAAGCCATGCCTCAACAGACTTAAACGTATATGGCTAGAATTCTTACATTCTCCTGAGTGACATAGACTATTTTTTTTAACACAGTCGCGTTATCGTTTCGTTCAAAAATTTGATAAATTTTCTATCGAGTACAGATAACAGTATCGATCGTTATCGGTACCGTACTAACTATAGTCAGAGTATCCGAATACTTCGACTATAGTTTCGATTATTTATTTATTTTATGAACACCAACGTTGTGTACTTTACCGCATGACTAAAAGAAAGTATATAAATAAACTACTCTAACCGTACCGTACTTACTATAGTCGGAGTATCCGAATACTTCGACTATAGTTTCGATTATTTATTTATTTTATGAACACCAACGTTGTGTACATTACCGCATGACTAAAAGAAAGTATATAAATAAACTACTCTAACCGTACCGTACTTACTTTAGTCGGAGTATCCGAATACTCCGACTATAGTTTCGATTATTTATTTATTTTATGAACACCAACGTTGTGTACATTACCGCATGACTAAAAGTAAGAAGGAAAAAAGAAAGCATATAAATAAACTACTCTAATCGTACCGTACTTACTATAGTCGGAGTATCCGAATACTCCGACTATAGTTTCGATTATTTATTTATTTTATGAACACCAACGTTGTGTACATTATCGCATGACTAAAAGTAAGAAAAAAAAGTATATAGATAAATGTCACAACAATTACAGGTGCAGACAGCATGCAATAGTAATAAGTCGGAATATCCGAATACACCGACTATAGTTTCGGTTATATCCGAAACTATAGTCACCGACCTTAGCTGGAGTAACCGATATAATTAAATAAAACAAAAATATGTCAAAACCACGTCAGTTGCCATAGTAAAATCATTAAATGGTTAATTTACCCGACTGCCCAAAAAGGAGGGTAATGTTTTTTTCATTCTCAATCGTGGAATCACGTACACTTTGAACCAATGGCTTCCCACCTTGCAGACACCTGGGGTAAGAGAAATTTTAGACAACAGATTAGTAGAACAGCGCTTATGCATTTATTATGCGTCCCGCACAATTTGTTGGAAAAATTTAAATTACAATATTTTTTTTCAAGAAGTTGAGAAGCCTTTGTCTCAATCATTATTATTCCCCTAAAAATAACTTTATATCACAAATAAAATTCCAAACTATTTTCATTATGAGCAATATTTTTAAACTACCGTTGGTCAAGATATCTAAGATTGTTATAATTTTTACAAGCATGACAAATATTTAAGTTGAAAAAAAAAACTTTTCAATTTCACTAAGAAAAATGTTATCAAAGGTACTTCCTAGCCACTATCAAGTATGCATTTTCTCCTTCTTGCACGAAATATTTCTTGTCCGTTAAAAGTTAACATAACTCAACTTATAATAACTTTTCATCGAACTTAAACACCGTAAATATGAATATTATAGATTGCAACCAGTTTCTCAAACAAAAATTAACTAACCGTTCGTCAAATGAAAGCTTTACAAACATTGCTTAAAGTAATCTGTTTCATTGTAAGCATTGGTTAACTTTAGACATCTTCAACTTTGTTAGTTTAGCTTAAAATGCTTTATCAACTCGCCGATCGACGTGAAGCCGAGCGTGGAAATGAGATATTTTAAGCATAACTTTTAACTTTAAGTAAGGTTTATAAATAGTCTGTTATGTGATACTAATATGCTGACGAAAATAAATGATGGTGTTTGAAGATGTTTTTATAAACGACAGGCTAGCTATTTGACCATGGCTCTCCTGTGTGGTCGAAGTAAACACACCTAGCCTGGAATGAAAGTGACTCAAGTGAGGCTGCCGGAACACAACGTTAGGTGCTTGGCGACAATTTACTACTTGAGTGTGGTAGCTAGCCACGATGTTTTCCTTCAAAGTCAAAGTACTTTAATAATAAATATTACATTTACACTTCAATTTACAATTTACTACAAAATAATACTATCACCGGACCAGCTGGTGGTAACTAATGGCGGCTTTCATTGAAAATATTGCAAAAACTTTTTTTTCTCTATCGCACTATCGCGACCGAGGCCTCCCGATCCAGTTCCATGAGCTTGCCACGTGATTTATGAATGAAATTTAGAAAATCCGGAAAACCTTTGTATAATTTTATGCACACATACCGGCAGCCCTAGCATATTGTTGGGATTCGATGCAAACCTAGCCTAGAAGATACAGATTCACCTTCGACATGAAGACACCCAGATCGTATCCATCGGGGAACACTCACAATGCGTTTAATCGTTTAGCGGGCCGCACAATGAAAGTGCAATCAAATCTTTTCGCATTTCTATGCTAAAAAGTAATATTTCGCATAAAAATAACGGCCGGTTAGTTAATTGTCGAAGTAATCAATCTTTATGAAACCGGCTAAGTTTTTATTTGTGACTTAGAATGTACCTTTAGAAATAAATTACTAGTATACAAATAATAATTAAAAAAAAAACTACTAAAGAGTTCGTAAACTCTAAAACCCCTTAACTTAGTTTGGACGTGTTCTTAAAATAAATACAAAAAGAAAGAAAAAATAAACTGCTGAGCATTCCTCTATATTAGACCTATCTAGCTTATAACTATTTTTAATCTGTATATTTTGCATACAGTACAAATGTATACTTCAAAAGCGTTTTTTTCTATAAATTATATGTATTTTTTTTTTATAAATATTGTACAGAATTATTTTTTTTAACACAGTTTCGTATTAAAACAGTGGGAAAGATAATTTTGCATACAGCCTAAGTTTAAAAAATAATTAATACAAATTACATAAGTAACATTATAAAGAATTGCATATTTTCTCCAATTTCTTATCGTTTCTATACGTTTTTTTTTTATTTACATTAATGATCACTTTTCTTCGTTTCTTTTAGACATTGTTTAGTTGACTCCTAGCCTACAAATTGGTTCAAAACAGAAAGGTGTGTGCCATCATTTCTCCTAAAAGGGGCGTTCATTAATTACATTAGATATTTGATGATGGGGGGGCCCCCCATCATCAAATATAAAGTTGAGGGAAGGAAAGGGGCAGGTATCAGTATTGTATATACAGCATGACTGGCCAGACACCTACGACACTCGAGGACGGGATATTTGGCGATCATATACGAAGAAAAAAAAATAACATTAAAAATAAATATTAACTGACTACGAGGTAAATTTAACCGAAAGTTATGTAATTAATTACGCAACGCTTGGACACCGCGCGGACGCACGAGCAGGACGTTGTGAGGACGCTCGCACCGACGACGGGGGACAAGCACGTGCTTGTCGCGTGATCAAAACATCATTATCAGTATCGGGAGTGTATCCATACTTCATTTATTTGTAGAGAAATTTGGCCAAAATTTAAGTACTTAATTTTGTAACTAAAGTAAAAAACATAACTCAGCGTATTAGCAAGCTGAAGTGGCAATGGGCTGGACATATTTGTCGCAGAACCGATAACCGCTGGGGTAGACGTGTTCTAGAGTGGAGATCGCAAATTGGTAAACGTAGCGTAGGACGCCCTGAGACTAGATGGAGTGACAATATACGTAGGACAGCTGGCGGTGGATGGAAGCGAAAAGCCGAAGATCAGGCTGAGTGGTGTGTCTTGGGAGAGGCCTATGTCCAGCAGTGGACTACAAAAGGTTGATGATGATGATGAATTTTGTTACATAATTATATCGAGAATCGAGTACCAAATACTCTCCTTCAGTATCGTAGGTGTCTCACCAGTCATGCTGTATATATATTTATAAGTTTAAGTAGTTCTTAAGTATTTTATCATAAGTATGTTATTTAATTTTCTCACTGGGATTCTACACTACGTTCTGTACACTTTACTCAGTCCATTAACCGCTTTTTGACAGCTCATACAAAGTTAACGACATAACTTAAGAACAGCATCTAGCAAAATAAATCTCACACAAATAAATACGTTCCATAAAATTGCTCTCAAGTTAACGCAGCCTTGTAAAGAGGTAATGCTAGATTAAACGTATTTATTCGTGTGAGATTTATTTCGCTAGACGCCGTACAAAGTTATGTCGTCAACTTTATATGAGCTGTCAAAAAGCGGTTAACATTTTTTTTTTCTTTGGTTTTGGCGTCGCGTTTTAGCAGTTGCCAGTGTCAAGTAATTATATATTTTCTAGTTTCAAAAGTTAAATAAGTGTCATCGTAGCTAGTTATAGTCAAAGTCCAGTCTGTGTCAGTCAAGTCCAGTCATGCTTTAGTAAAGTTTACTATAAAGCTTCGATGGAGTTATGGAAGCAACACGAAAAGTCATGTTTCACCACATTATACCATTTTCCCACACTCGCGCTTGTAATTCGGCACTTTATGAATAAAACACCACCATTTTTATGCATAAACACTCGACAAAACACAAGTTTTGGAAAAAAAACAACGAAGCGACACGACTCTTCCCGCGTTCGCTTCAAGACTTATAGACAGCTTGCTTCAAGACAGCGGTGATCACTTACCATTCACAGCGCTCGCACGGTAATAAGAAGCGTCATCTATCTATGTCTAATTGTCGCCATATTGCTTAACTACAATAGACATTTCAATGTGCGAATGTTAAAGTAAAGAACGTACAGATTTTTTTTTTTAATGGTTGACAGGCTAGTTGTTTGACCACAGCTCACTTGATGTCAAGTGAAGCTGTGGCCGAAGATGGTAAAGCACACCTAGCCTCTGGAATGGAACTGGCTCTCAAGTGAGGCTGCCGGAACACACCGTTAGATGCTTGGCGGCAGATTTTCAACTTGAGGGTGGTAGCTAGCCAGCCGAGTACTAGAGAGTACGCTACCACCATGCTATGGTTTCCTCACGATGTTTTCCTTCACCGGCAGCTCAAGCTCATTGTTGGGGTTTGAACCCACGCCCTTCGGCATGCGAACCTACTGAGCTATCATCGCTACAGATGGTAAGTGATAACGCCTGTCCATGACCATTGCAGCGATACACAGAACTTTGAGTAGCAAAACAAAGTCCAGGGCATCGCTGCTTTGGCGCTCATTACTTAGAGACACTTAATGGTTAGTCTCAATAGAGAAATGTATTCATTTACATTTAGGTACGCTGTTATTCATTAGAAGAAAAAATGTACACACCTTTCAAAGCCATTCAAGTATTACGTAAGCAGATTATAGTCATTGTTAACCCCTCCTTCCCCCTTATTAGTAAAAGTAAGCAAAGTCCCCCCTTCTATGCTTACTTAAACATTGGTTTAACTAACCAATCGCTAATGCAATAGCGAAGCGATGGCCTAATTTTGTTATGTTTGACAAGCTAGGTAAATTACCACAGCTTAACTGTTAAGAGATGGTGTGGTCGAAGATGGTAAAGCACACCTAATCTGTAATGGAACTGACTCTCAAGTGAGATTTCCGGACCGGACAAGCACCGGACTGCGTTTGCGGTAGATTTTCAACTTGAGCGTGGTAGCTAGCCAGTCGAATACTATAAAGTATTTACCACCATGCTATGGTTTCCTCACGATGTTTTCCTTCACCGGCAGCTCAAGCTCATTGTTGAGGTTTAAACTCACGTGGGAACTGATTGCGCTAACCACAGCTGTCATCGCTACTAAACTTTCCAGAGAACTTAAGTATAGTCATAATTCCGAAATAAGTAGAAAACTGCCAATAACAATGAACATAAGCAGTGAGCATAATTTATGTCATTGCTGACGATACCCCTCCCATTTGCCATCAAAAATAAGCAAAGCAAAACCCGTGCTTACATGATGCTTGAACGGCCTTTTATATTGATAAACCATTTATAAAAAACCAAACATTTTGTTTAAACAAAAGTACAAACGACGGTCTGTCCAAGTACGTACTTGTTCAGACCAATAATTTATCCGACTGTAAAAGGCAAGGCTAAGCAAAGACGCACATAACGCAATCAAAACTTAGTTACTAACCGCCAAGTCTAGTAAAAAACTTTTTTCGAAATTAACAAAAATAGTATGAAAATATCTAAACATGTTTGTGAAAATATATTTTACAATGCGACACGGTTTCAGTCAAATATCAAAGAGAGACAGATATAGTAACTTCCTGCGTTCGCCATAAACCGTGTCGAACTGTATTTACAAAAGTAGCATTAACTTAATCCATGCTTAAAATAGTCTATCTTGTTTTTACATCAGCTAGAAGACGACAGAGCATTTTGATCATTGATTAAATTTAAACAACGATTATAACGGTCCTTGCATTTTGGAACTATTTAAAAAAATTCAATTTTAGAACGAGTGAATTGTACACCGAATACTACTCTCTGATTGGCTTATCATCTGAAACATAATAAAAGTGACGTCATCAAGATGGCCGCCGCGGGAGTGATACGTCGCGCCTCACTACCGAATTTGCTACTCTGCTCACAAGTACCTGGAAAACAAAGTCCATAATATTAAATGTTCAATGTAAAGCGCTTGGTTGAGACTGAGTTCTCAGTCTCGACCAAGCGCTCGAAGAGTCAACACGTCCTGAGGATGCCTCGTGTAGTGGCGACACACGTGTCGACAACTGGTTACTGCGGAGGGAGGAGGATTTCGGGACTAGTGGTTATTTTAATTAGATTTTTTGTTATTTTAATTAAATTTTTGCCAAATTATATTTTTATGTTTATGTCAAATTAGTTCTAGATTTTAAGTAAGGTTAGGTTTTTAATTAAAAAGCTGTGTTAATTAATAGTTTAATTTAAGTCCTCATCACTGTTGTAACTGGAACGACTGTTAAGCGGAAATAAACTAGATATATATATATCTTGAACATTCAAAATGAACTTCCGCAAAGTAACGCCTGGATCAATCAATTATCCATAATATTAACCAAAACGTTCGTATACCACTATTTTCTAATTACTAGATTTTTTTTTATTGGCAATACAGACCGAGTAAGACATCGTAAATGTGCAATCAGAATTTTTGTTTACTTCATAATGCCAAAGTTATTACTGGTCAAAATTTTTCGGAAATCCTGCCTAAAATTATGGACATAGCACTCGTTTACTACAAAAGAATACTATCACCGGAGCAGCTGGCGGGGACCAATGGCGGCTTTCATTGGAATATTGCAAAAACATGTCCTTTCTCTCTCGCACTCGCGCGCGCGGCTCCCGCTGCAGGCGCGCGCGCGCCGCGTGATTTATGAATGAACTTGCGACGGACTAGGTTTAGGTAAATGCCTACGGGTACAATAATATAAAACACCTTTTTTTGTGGATAATTTTTCGACCATCGATTTTTCATATTTTTTTTCATAAATGTGTTCAGTTACAGCAAGTAGATAACGCCACATTTTTCTAATAATTACAAAATAGTGGTCTATAACCAGTCTCTATAATGACAAATTCGGTATGTAAAGAAAAAAATATACGATACTGATTCCAAAACCATTTCGAAATATTTACATTATTTTTACGTTTAAAACTCTTTAAACTATGAGGGGTTTATTTGAATAAAAAACAGAATAAACTTGACTTTAATTTGACCTCTAATGACGTCACATAATAGGCTGTATAGGGATTACTTTCAGTGCCCAAAAAAAGCATTGATTATAGTTAATTATAGTGAGTCTAGAAATAATTTACCATTCCGTGTAAGGTTGTATGCCATGTCCTCCGCAACCCCGGGCTGTACGTCGCGGTCGCAAGTTCGGGACACGGCACTAATCGACACCAGCTGCGAACTTGAGCCGCCCGTCTCTGTAACAAATTAATAAAAGTTTTGTTTTATAATTGACTAGGGACTTTTGGCTTCGCACGGGTGCAATGTAGATACTAATGTGGTGCATGTATTATACATATAAACCTTCTTGAATCATTTTATCTATTGGTGATATTCGCATGATAATCCGTTCAGTAGTTTTTATGTTTATCGCGAACAAACAGACAGACAAACGCGGCGGACGATTTTGTTGGCCCGCACCACCGCAACCGCTGCATTTTAAATCTGTAATATCTTTGAAAATATTAATTTAAATTACATACTGTACAGGGCTATATTGATCTATATTAAATGCACAATGTACTTAATTGGATAAGGATTAATGCTGTATTGCTTAAAATCGCTTCGTAAATAAGCCATTATTTCTCGTAAAAAGTAAAGGATAAAAAATGGTTATTGTGGGTTAACCCTAAGAGATAGACATATAACAACGGGGAACTTTTTTGTAGACCTTTTTAAGGTGTACAATACTGTAGTACATTATTTTGATCTATCTCGTAGGGTTCAGGCAGCGTTTGCAATGTAAGCGCAAAAAATGTTTTTATTTACGATTTATTAGAAATCTCTAAAATTAGTGTTTCTCTACTATATTATGCATGCTAAAAAACCGCATCAAAATCCGTTGCGTAAGATCTAAGCATACAAAGGAACAGACAGCCGGAAGCGACTTTTTTTATCTATCTATACTATTATAAAGAGGTAAGATTTGTTTGTACTGAATAGGCTCCGAAACTACTGGATCGATTTCAAAAATTCTTTTACCGTTAGGAAGCTACACTATCCCCGGGTGACATAGGCTACTTTACTAGGCTAGGCTTTTATCCCTGTATTCCTACGGGAACGGGAACTACGCGGGTGAAACCGTGAGGTGTCCGCTAGTAATAAATATTATTATACAAAATTCCGTAAAATTCTTAAAAAAATTCAAAACGCTGATTACAGTCAATGCAAACAATAAAAATTCTAAATTATGTAATTTTTCTTAGGAGCTATCAAAAGATTTATAGTTGGTGAACACGTACCGTTTCTAGAGGTATTTGAGTAGATGAGGCATAACGCCCGCGGACGGGATGAGGCTCGAGACGTGGCGCTTACCACCACGTACCCGCGCCCGCTCGACCACCAGCTCCCGTGACACGTGTACACTGCGACAAAGCACAACACTAGTGAGTGGTAGGCGCAGCTATCCAAAATGTGTATTTGCCTCCAACACTAATAAATAGATAAAATTAAATTTTTTGAAAAAAACCCACGATCGTTAAGAAGTAGGTAATTGAAAAAGGATAAAATAGTTCAATTCCAGGCTAGGTGTGCTTTACCATCTTCGACCACGCCTTCATTTAACATCAGGTGAGCTGTGGTCAACACCTAGCCTGTCAACCATAAAAAAAAATGTACAAGTTTTGTTCTGTGGTGTGAAAGGTCTCACCAGTGGATGTGCAAGAAGACTTGAACTCGATAGTATCCTGTCCAGTCCCGCATCCGATACTGACGCTGTGCTCGTCTCCCGCCGCACACTCGGGCTGCGGAGGCCCACCAACGGAGTCTTCGCCTAGAAGATAAGTTTAGAAACTCTTTATTTATTAATACATATGACGAAATTAATGATGGCCGATGGGGCTGCAAAGTTCTCGAGTGGAGACCACGGACCGGCAAGCGCAGCGTAGGACGTCCACCCGCAAGGTGGACAGAGGACCTAGTAAAGACCGCAGGAACGCGCTGGATGCGAGCCGCTTCCAACCGGTCTTTGTGGAAGTCAATGGGGGAGGCCTATGTCCAGCAGTGGACGTCCTACGGCTGAAATGATGATGATGACGACGTAATTATAAAAACAGCAGAAAAAAATTGGTCAGATAAGGCGAAGGACAGATCTAGGTGGAGAAAAATGAAGGCCATTACTCTTCAGGGAGGTCCTTAATAAATATATATTAAGAAAACAGATAATTGCACTGTTGGTTCATTGGTAGAATGTCTGCTTCAAGAGCTGAAGGGCGTGGGTTCGGACCCCAGGACAAACTTTGTGGTATAAACAAATGTTTGTTCTGTGTCTAGGTGTACTGTATGTATTATAAGTATTTAAAAGAAAAAAATAATTAAATATTCTATCAGTTATCTGTCTTCCATAGTACAAGCTTTGCTTAGTTTGGGGTCAGATGGCGCTGTGTGTAAAACCATAGCATGGTGGTAGGGCACTATCTAGTACTCGGCTGGCTAGCTACCACGCTCAAGTTGAAAATCTACCGCCAAGCATCTAACGGTGTATTCCGGCAGCCACGCTCGAGTCAGTTCCATTCCTGGCTAGGTGTGCTTTACTCGACCACACCGTCACTTAACATCAGGTGAGCTGTCGTCAAACACCTAGCCTGTCAAACCTTAAAAATACGCCTGTCCATGACCATTGCAGCGATACACAGAACTTTGAGTAACAAAACAAAGTCCGGGGCATCGCTGCTTTGACGCTCATTACTTTGAGACATTCGATGGTGAGTCTTATTGCTATTGTGATAGAGTGCATCACCTCGATTGTGTTGTTGTCGCCGCGTGCGACGATCGGCGACAGAATTCACGACGGAATAGCGGCCGTCAATCGGACACCGCATCGGAGAAAGCGTCGTGGCTGAAATACCATAACATCACAGATTAAAAATAAAAACGAGGTGTCATGGTCGAGGACACGGCCGTGTTCGTGTACATTTTTGAACACTAAAGGCCTACGCAGACCGGGACGCCTTGGCAAAAGATAAAATTTCTACCAATAGACATTTAACACTTTCAATGCCACCACTATTTTCGAGTAGTTCCCAGCGATGCTGCCCTATATAAAACGCGAGCACGCCAGGCTCTCGGCGCTGCGAGATGAAATAACATAGGCACGCTAGGCGTGTTCACTTTGATCACCAATCCGGTGATCAATGTGATCATCAAACAGAATGTTGTTCGCAGAAAGTCAAAAGACATTTCAGAATATCGGATGTCACAATACCGACACTGTTTGATTTTTTTTTTTAATAATTTGCCTTATCGGGCAGTCTAAAGCTATAAAGCCATACTGCCTCGTCTTCAGTTTTTACGATAATTCATGTCTTACATCTATAGTTACAGTGAAAGTCTTGTATTGGTCAAGTCCAGACCATGTCAGTCAAGTCCAGTCATGCTTTGGTAAAGTAGTGGCGACTTTAAGCTTTGATGGAGTTTTGGAAGCAACTTGAAAAGTCATGTTTCACCACATTATATCATTTTCCCACACTCGCGCTTGTGATTCGGCACTTTATGAATAAAACACAACCATTTTTATGCATAAACACTCGACAAAACACTAGTTTTGAAAAAAAAATACAACGGAGCGACACGACTGTTTCCGCGTTCCCGCCAAAAACCCGACACTGTTTGAGGAATGCGTTAAGTCCACGAGTGATGCGGCACATGGGGCTGTAATCGCGCGCCTTCGTGCGGGTCATGCCAGTGTGAAAGAAGTTGTGCCTATGACTGGACCGGTGTCGCGTGTAGTTGTTGTTGTTATATTTTTTGATATCGTGTGGTTTCCACACGATGGAAAAGGTCCAAGGAGGAATGTTGGTAGATCTGTAAGAAGGTGGGCTGATGATATTATCAGGTGTCAGGAAACGACTGGATCAATACAGGCAGGGACAGGGATTTGTGGGGAAAGCTGGAGGAGGCCTTTACTAAAAAGGGGTCCATATTTGACTAAAATAGATTAAGTAATAACATTTCAAATGTACTAAAAAATATGGAATAAACGGCTTTTTTATTATATATATTGGTTTTTGCTTTTAGGTTTCTATACTTTATAATGTAGTAATATTGCGATACATACTGATGAGTGTGATGTAAGTGTGGTCGTGTGCGTTGCAGGCGTCTTGAGGAGACTCCGTCATGGCGGAGCCCTGCTGGAGCTCCAGGACGCTGCCCTCGCGCCGGTGGAACTTCAGGCACACGTGGCCCGACTCGCTGGAAATTAAAAAAATAATTAATAGGTATCTTCTCAGTTTGCGTGACAACCCTCAACCGTTCAGGGTCCATCCATAAATGACGTCACACGAACTTCATGACTTTGAACCCTCTATATTATACACCTACTATTGAAGTCAGATAACTCATAGAATACTTAAATACTTATTTTTGTAAATACATACAATACACCCAGACACAGAACAAACATCTGTTTGTACCACAAAGTTCCTGGGTGGGAATCGAACCCCACGCCCTTCAGCTCTTGAAGCAGACACACTGTATGTATTATAAGTATGTATTTACAAAAACAAAAAAGTATTTATGTATTCTATCAGTTATCTGACTTCCATCACACAAGCTCTGCTTAGTTTGGGGCCAGATGGCGCTGTGTAAAAAAAAAAAAAATTCTACCAATGAACCAACAGGGCTGTCATGTGAGACCCCCGCCCCGTAAAACGTAAATCTACTGTTTCATTCGAGCAATTGTAATTTACCGCCAAATAAAGACCAAAATAAATGCCAGTAGCTGTGATTTCACTGTAAAATTATGCTCCATTTGTCCATAAATGGCAAAAAATTCTTTACTGAGGGGTTGGCTGGCAGAAAATGCTTTAGCATTAAGTCCTCCCTTTGTACATATTTTTCTATAAAGTGTGCAACAAAGAATTAAATAAATAAATAAATAAAATTATTTGTATGGAAATCGAACCACCTTAACGCATATCAAAGGTGTTCAAAATGAAGGTTCTTATTGCAAATAGAAGTACATGAGACATGAGACTGGAAGAATGCACAAGGTGCGATGACAAAAACAAAGAAAAAAGAAGAAAAGCGCCCTCACCATCCGCGAGTGACGTGCGCAACTAGCTTGATGTGTTTTTTATCCTTCTGCTCGAGAATGGAGTGACACACCAGCCGCTTCTCCTCGAACGATCCATCGCCGTTCATTATCTGAAACATTTTTTTATCACACTGTTTCAAAACAATCACGTACAGTAACATAACTTCTTTCAGTGGCGGCCTTAGGGGGTGGCAAGCAGGGCAACCGCCCGGTGCCTCGCGTCCTCGTAGAAAAAAGTCTTTACCATATATGTACGTGTATCTCGCTCGCACCTAACAAACCCCCCCCCCTGAACGCACGGTTTCATTATTAGTGCAAGCATGTTACGACCACTCGAGCACTCGAACTAATTTTTTAGTAAAACGGACTCAAAGAAACAAGGCCTCACAATGATCTGTCGCCCCGGGCCTCGCAACAGCTAAGGCCGCCGCTGACTTCTCTAATTTCTCGTGCACATAAATAACCTTTTTTTTTAAATTATTTAGCTTATGGCTAATTTTTAATTTGACATTATCTTTTTACAATACTAGCGGGCCGGCCCGTCTTCGCACGGGAAAATAAAACTCGATTAACAATATAAATATAGCCTAAGTCACTCAGTGATAATGTAGCATTCTAATGATGAAAGAACTATTCAGATCGGTCCAGTAGTTTCGGAGCCTATTACAATACAAACAAACAATCAAATCTTGCCTCTTTATGTGTAGATTGACATTAGTATGTTGTACTGTAATTTATATTAGTTAACTCAAAGATAATTCGCAAACAAGTCTGACCGTGAACAGATTACTTTGTAACACGTTTGACAACTGTACGTTCTTTATACTATAGCTGTCAATGTCATTTATGTTTTGGTCTTTTTTTTTCTTCGGCCATGGCACATTCGTGCATTATGCCAATTCTGATGTTTTTGTCTTTTCTTTTGTGAAATTAATAGTGACCTATTTTGTTTTATTTGTCTAAATGTTGGTATAATAAATTTCTTTCACTGTATGTGTCATAAAATTTTAAATAATAATTATAAGACAAAGATTTGCATGTCGAAAGGCAGGATATATCGTCCTATGACTGTACTCCTTCCAAGTGTACTTTGTATACGCGAATACAAATTATGAATTACATTGAAGCGCAACTTTTTAGCATTGAATAAATCAATAAGTAAATATTGTAGGCTAGACTATACCGTCAGGTCATCTGTGATAAAATACCAAGTTTGACAATCATTGAAAAAATATTGTACCACCTTTGTAGCGTAATAGAACGAAAGATAGGATATCTTCCAAATTCCTATAATTACCTTGAGGGTAGCATTTTTGGTGGTGAAATGGTACTGGTGAGTGTGGTCCAGGCTGAACCATTTATGATGCTCTACGATCCAGTCTGGGAAGTGACAGCGGTTGTGCTCGTCGTCACCTAAAAATAAAAAAAAGACGTGTGACACTCGGTGACTGCCGCGGTAAAGCTATTGCATTAAAAGTTCTGCTATTCATCGATAGATGGCAAAACTAAAAAGTATCACCGCTGTGCCGGTGGGAGTGGGGGGTGTTAGGTTATTTTCGTTAAGGGATTTCTGGATTCGGTCTCCACGCTCAAGGCCCGCGATAGAAGCTATGCAATAGCTTAATAAATAAACTAATATTATAATATCTAGTAAAAAAAAACATTCAGAACAAAGAAGTGCGCGCAAAACAGCCGACTAAACTGCGTGATTATTCTGTAGATGACTTTGGCATTTGTGAGGTTTTTGACGTATTCAATGAATTTTTTTTTGGCTTAATCGATCTCGTATTGTTATGCCAAAAAACTTTCATTAGTTCATGTTTTTTAGTGGATTACTTCTTCTTTGATTTTGGCGTCGCGTTTTGTGCATAAGTAGTCAAGTCTAGTCTTGGTCAAGTCCAGTCCGTGTCAATCAAATCCAGTCATGCTTAAGTAAAGTAAAGTAGTGGGGACTTTACTATAAAGCTTCGATGGAGTTTTGGAAGCAACACGAAAACGTTTTATCGTGTTGTATCATTTTCCTACTCTCGCGCTTGTAATTATTTACACTAGTTTAGCGATAGATAGATAGAAGCTCTTTATTGTGCAATATCATCATATCATCATATCAAAGGACGTTACATACAGCGCCATCTGACCCCAAACTAAGCAGAGCTTGTGCTATGGAAGACAGATAACTGATAGAATACTTAAATACTTTTTTTTTTGTTGTAAATACATACTTATAATACATACAGTACACCCAGACACAGAACAAACATCGATGTTAGTCACACAAATGTTAGTCCTGAGTGGGAATCGAACCCACGCCCTTCAGCTCTCGAAGCAGACACACTACCAATGAACCAACAGGGCTGTCAATAGAAATTGAATAAAACCTGACTACTGAAAAATCACGCTCTTTAAAATTGTAGGGTAAAAGTAACTGGGTGTATCAGTTTTTTTTACAATAAACAAATTTATTTTTTATTTTTATTTTAGATCGCAGCTTAACAGCTGGTAGGGTTTGGTCAAACGCAAACCTGTTTTAAATATTAAACAAAAAAATTAATTTACACATTAAAGTTTTAAACCGCTTTTTTGCGTCGGAGGTTAACAAGTACTACTAGTAGTCTTACTATTGGTTAGTTTCATGGTCCGACTGCCCTCGACAGCTGACGACACGCCGTTGCATGTCGCGTCGCCTGACTGTGCGATGTTGTACGTCATTGTCTTGTCGTTGTGCTGACCCTTGTAGATGAAACATCTGGAAACCAGCAGCACTCACGTTACAACATATTTCTTAACAGAATTCATCAATCGAGACGCTCTCCTGATGGTAAGAGATAACGCCTGTCCATGACTATAGCCATACTCAGAATTTTGAATAACAAAATAGAATCCAGGTGGAGTCGATGGTTAAAATCAGTAGCGCTAATACGTTCTAAATCAACGATGCGTTATACATTATTTGTTACTCAAATTTTTGGGTACTACAGCTATGAACATGAACAGGCGTTATTTCTTACCAAAAGAATACTTCAAAATAATTAATGCCAAAGCAGTGGATTTGTTTTGCTACTCAAAATTCTGGGTACTGCGGCAATGGTCATAGGCAGGCGTTATCTCTAACCATAAGAATATCTCACAGTAATTAATAGCAAAGCATCGATGCCCTGGACTTTATTGGTACTCAAAAATCTGGGTACTACTGCTATGAACATGAACAGGCGTTATATTTTACCATCAGAAAATCTCACAGTAATTAATACCAAAGCAGCGATGCCCTAGACTTTATTGGTACTCAAAATTCTGGGTACTACTGCTATGAACATGAACAGGCGTTATATTTTACCATCAGAAAATCTCACAGTAATTAATACCAAAGCAGCGATGCCCTGGACTTTATTGGTACTCAAAATTCTGAATACTGCTGCAAAGGTCATGAGCAAGCGTTCTCTTTTACTATCAGAATATTTTAAAGTAATTAATGCCAAAGCAGCAATGTTCTGGACTTTTTTTGTTACTCAAAATTCTGGGTACCTATCTGCCTTTGGCTGCAATGGCCAAAGCCAGGCGTTACCATCATGAGAGTGATTCGTCACCTCATCCAGTAAATCATACCTGTAAGTATCTTCATCGGATGCGAGAGCATTCCGGCGCTGGACCTGCGAGATCTGCCCTACCAGGTAGCGCGTGGAGCCTTCCTTCCAGGTCGCCAAGCACACCAGCTCTTCCACTGATCACACATTGTACTCATTAGTTATCAGCATGACGCGAACAGAATATAAAACACAAGCGCGAATCGGACTCGCCCACCGAGGGTTCCGTACAAACAAGTAGGTATGATAAATAAAAAATATATATCCCGGATATTACATACAGGACATTAAAACAGCGCCCTCTGACCCCAAACTAAGCAAAGCTTGTACTATGGAAGTCAGATAACTGATAGAATATTTAAATACTTTTTTTGTTGTAAATACATACTTACAATACATAATATGTTTTATGACTTCAAACAATTGATTAACTTTGATTAAAATTACATTAAATAAAATTGTTATCTCAGTTTTTGTTTTAGATAGATAGCACATCATAAATAGAAAAGAGTACAGAGAACAAAGAACCTTATGAACTAGCACCACAAGTGGCGGCCTTATCGCTAACAGCGATCTCTTCCAGGCAACCAAAAAAGAAAAACTACGAACTTAATGTTTTACTTATAGAATATATGGTTTGTTAGTAACTGGTAACTTCAGAAGCCAATTTTAATAAACATTTTATAAATTTTGTTTAAAATTCGATTTTAAATCGATTCGGGGGAATGTATAAATAGATTTCATTGCCGCCAAGCAGTAGTGTGTAAACATTACTGTGTTCCGGTTCGAAGGGTACTGCAGCTAGCGAAATTACTGGGCTGTTGAGACTAACCATCGAAAGTCTCAAAGTAATGAGCACCAAAGCAACGACGCCCTGGACTTTGTTTTGCTACTCAAAGTTCTGTGTATCGCTGCAATGGTCATGGACATGCGCATCTTTTACCATCAGGAGAGCGCATAGTTCGTCTCAATACTTTTTCATTAAAAAAAAATTGCGTTAAGGATATCGAATGTCCTTCAAGGCGAATAAGAAAATGCAAACGTGCAAGCGAGAAGAATAGCTACTGACCATTGCTTTCCGTGCCGGGCACGTCCGGGCACGACATGTAGCGCAGAAGCAGCCTGGAATCATCCGTGCACGACTCTGCACGGGACACGGGGTTCGTGCAATCGCCCGTGCCACTGGAATCATACATAAATAATTCAACATCCGGCGACTGAAATAAAGATAAATATCACACAAAAAAGGAAACTACATATCAAAATCCACTGCTGGACTTTGGCCTCTCCCAGGACACGCCACTCGGCCCGATCTTCGGCTTTTCGCCCACCGCCAGCTATCTTACGTATATCGTCACTACATCGAGTCTCAGAGCGTCCTACGCTACGTTTGCCAAGTTGTTTCCACTCTAGAACACGTCTACCCCAGCGGCGATCGGTTCTGCGACAGATATGTCCAGTACTGCCACTTCAGCTTGCTAATACGCTGAGCTATGTCTGTGACTTTAGTTCTCTGGCAAATTACTTTGTTCCGGATACGATACCTCAGAGAAATGCCGAGCATAGCTCTTTCCATAGCTCGCTGAGCGACTTTGAACTTACGGACCATTCCCGCTGTGAGTGTCCACGTAGGTCATGACAGATAGAACGCACTGATTGAAAACTTTGTCTTAAATGCTGCCCAGCCCAACTGTATTCTTCTGCTGGCTTCATTCTCAAATGATATACATAGGATTTATTGATTATTTGACTACTTACTTATAATTAAACTAGCTGCACCCCGCGGTGTTACCCGCTACATGTTTTCGGGATAAAAAGCCTATGTGTTAGTCCAGGGTCTCAGCTACCTCCATACCAAATTTCATGCAAATCCGTTCAGTAG
Organism: Biston betularia; assembly: GCA_905404145.2. Lineage (NCBI taxonomy): Eukaryota > Metazoa > Arthropoda > Insecta > Lepidoptera > Geometridae > Biston > Biston betularia. Next base: position 3,454,904 of record FR989891.1, read on the forward strand.
TTTTTGCGTGAAAGAGTAACAAACATCCATCCATCCAAACATTTATAATATTATAGTGGGATTAACAACGTATTGTCGAGGCGCCAAGTGGAACGAGCATTATAGCGTCTCGGACCTTCACGTAGATCTACTAAATTTCGTTGACAGCATCGCCATCTGTTATCCAAAAGGTGTAAACTCACCGATTGTACACGAACGTGAACGGCGCCGGGTGGAAGGGGCACGGCTGGGGCACCGGCCGCGGCTCCTTACGGAACATCGAGTACAATGCTGCGTCACCCGTGATCAATTCGCAAATCGATGTCAAGGAGTCTTTTTGTGAGCAGTATGCTGGAAAAATATTTAAAAAAAATATTTCTTTAGTAATTATGTTAATAAAAATACAAATATTTTATTGGTAACACCAATGATGTAACATTGGCCACTTCAAAATTTTAAACATGTCATTAAATTGGGGTTTAAAACTGATTACATGTCAAAATAAGGTATGTCAATATCCAAACATGTCAATATAAAAAAATATTGTCAATATAAAAATACTGTCAATATAAAATACGTCAATATAAAAATATGTCAATACCAAAAAAATATTGTCAATATATTAAGGGCCAAGTCCTCGACCGTGGGAACTTCTGCTTGAACACCTACATTGATATTTTCCACTCACACAGACGTACATACGTCTGACGTTAGATTTGAATACATTGACGTCACGCTAAAATAGATAAGGAGAGTTAAATTACTATAGCCACGAGCAAGAAGGAGACAGAATGTTTATTCCTATTGCCGGAAGCGGATTTTACATTGATTATCTGTTACATTATGACAGAAGTTTTTTTTTTTTGTTTTGGCATCGCGTTTTGAATATTTGCCAGTGTCAAGTGTCAAATACAAAACGGGCGGGAAGAATGCGCGCGGTGCTCGGTACCGCCGCCACCGCGCGCCCGCCTCTTGCGGCCTCTCGTGACGTGCTATACACGACCACGAGACTCGTGACGTTAGATTGTCAGATTCAGAGATTCTCGATGGTTTGTAGCGCCTACCAAAATAAAACAGCAACAGACGTAACGCAGAAAAGAGATTTTCAGCAGGCACTATCAGAAATTTTCATCAAACTATCCGTACTTATCTGCTAATAGAATAAACAAAACGTACAATAAAAGGTCTAAGCCTTAAATGTATCTGCATCAAAGTTAGCATCTATAAAATTGCGCCTTTCCTATAATTATTTTGATGTCAAGATTACGGATTAAAAATAATTTGGCCATATTCTATTTCATAATTTCAAGAAACGAAAAGCGTTTGAAACTATTTTTTCTCCAAGCATAATAATTCAGGATATGTACTATAGTATTCATTAATTTCAAACTTCCACATGATGTATAACGGCACAAAAATGTTGACAAAAACACATCGATTGCCTTATTTCACAAGACTTGCCCGTTAAAAATGGCATGACAAAAAAATCATAATTACGTACTAGTAATTCAATAGTTACTAGAAATTAAATAAGACTTGATAGTTGTTTATATTGTTATGTTGTGTTATGAGGTGTATAATTTATGAATACTCACTTTCTTTGTACTGCAATACGTATTTGTGCTTTTCATGTATGACCAAACACCGATAACAGTCGTCGCTCCTGAAAAATATATCATAAAAAAATAAGTTTTTTTTTACTGTAAAAGTAATGATACGAACGTGGCGCTCTCCTGATGGTCAGAGATAACGCCTGACCATGACCATTGCAGCGATACACAAAGTAATGAGCGCCAAAGCAGCGATGCTTTGCAACTTTCAGGCGTTATCTCTTACCACCAGAAGATGGTTTTATTCGTAACATTTCACAACTACCGTCATAACCCCACTTTACTTTACTGCTGGACATAAGCATTGCATAATGAACGTCACCTAGCACAAATTTTTGCTTGCAGTCACTGTCGACTGCCTTACGTATATCGTCACTTCACAGACTCCAAGGACTCACGTCGCACGTGTATTGTCGTGTATGTCATTAATTTTACATAAAGTAAAGAGCTTTAAATTATTAGCTCCACGATTATTTCTTCATAACATTTTTTTTTTATTTATAGCATTTTGTCATTTTTTTGCGACTAAATTTACAAGGCAAAATAGGAGAAATAACGCAAATTCAATTCAATAATAACATCAATGTAAATCCTATTTTTAGTAAATAAACTTTATTTCATTTCATAATAAACGGAAGTGGCGCCATATTCAACTGACACTAGTAAATAGCTCATAAAAATTATTCCGAAACAAAATAGCCGTTTCAATTAGCTTCTTTGTATGGGATGATGTATGATGTAAAAAAATGTTGCCTGCAGCGCCCCCTGGTGAGTTGTCACCGTAACACCTATCTTAAAACATGCACCAATCAAACCCGAACCCATTACTGAAAACTACATCAAAATCGGACTAGTAGTTTTGGAGGAAAATGGCAACATGTATTTGCACAAACAAACATCCTCTCACCCCAAGCGCATATACCGTCTCCGTTCCGTCGTGGGTAAAAATACCGCGTACAGCCGCCAGACAACCGAATCACCAAACTGATTCGCCATTTTCACCAATAGATGGCGCTTTTACCAATCTTACCTATCGTATACAAGGAACTTGTCGTTCCCATCTGTCTCTGCGCAGTCCCCTTTGGACTGTATGTGGGTAGAGTTGATAGCTATGAGGCCGAAGTTGCCTGACTGAAACCAGCTGCCCGTCCAGCTCTCCGGGAATGTGCAGCCACCGCCTGGAATAGAAAGAAAACGGTGATATAGCACAATCTTAAAGAAATTCAATTTGAAACACTAAGTGATGGAAATTATTCCTAGAACGTTCGCTCCATGGCCAGTATTGTCGTTTCAGGGACTTCGTTGGTAATTATTTATAGAGATATAATAAATTTGGTTGTCTTTAGATTTTTTATTTAAAAGCTTTTTTTTTAATGCCACACACACACTTTGGTTTTCAACTACAGGGGCTCACCGGAAGACCAGCGCTGGTCATACTTAGTATGACCAGTATTATGCTGAGGTGAGCCCTGATTTTGTAACTGTTTGTCTCTGTGTATTCGTATTTGTTTTTTGTGTTCTTATGCTACTAAATAGAATCTTTTTCTTTCTTTCTTTTATTATGTGTAGGTAATCCCACTAATATTACAAACGTGAGTTTGGATGAATGTTTGTTACTCTTTCACGCAAAAACTACGGAACGGATTTGGATAAAATTTGGTGTGGAGGTAGCCGAGACCCGGGATTAACACATAGGCAATTTTTTATCCCGAAAACATGTAGGGGGTAACACCGCGGGGCGCAAATTTTAAGAACTTAAAATGTGGGAAGATGTTGCGCTAGTAGTTGTAATGTCATCTCTTACCATCAAGAGAGGGTTTCGTTTGGCTCATTACTTTGACATTAAACATTTTTAGTACTTGTAACTTTGAAAATTATTTTCCAATTTTCCCGCGGATCCCCGTTTTAAGCTACACACGCCCATACAACTGCCAATACAGACTGAACACCTGGCCTCACTTGAAACAAAGGCTAGGGGACAATGGTGACGAATGCTGAATTCATTGCGATGAGGATGAGTCACGAGCGAGGAGCGTTTTGAAAATTTTCGTAATAAATAGATTATCATAGCGTGGCACACCTGCGGTGGGCGTAGGTTTGAGAGGTTGTGAAAGTTGTAAAAAATAAATAAAAAATTAAGTTACAGCTGAAACTTTTTTTAGAAATAGTTGACGTCATACTGAACTGAAGAATAATTATTATTATTTGTTTTAATTTATTTCATATATTAAGTAATATTTCGGATAAGTTTTTTTATGATCGTCGTCAAGTAAGTTAAATCCTCACTGTTATATGGAACGACTATTAAGCGAAAATAAACCAAATATATTCATTGAACACTTTCTTTATTGTGTATATTAAAAAAAATATTTAATACTTTATTGCACACTTACAAAATAATATGTACAAAAGGAGGACTTAATGCTAAAGCATTTTCTGCCAGCCATCCCCGCAGTAAATAAAATATGGTTGTAGGCGCGTATCAAGACATACCTATATATATATTAACATACATTATATATAATCATGAAAAACGAAATAACTTAAACCAGAGATGGTTTGAAAATTTATTTATATAATTCTTTATATAACAAATGGAGGATTTAATGCTAAACTTGCTTTAAAAAAATATATTGTTAGCTTTTAAATTAATTAAAAGTTGTATCAAATCGCTGCCTCCTCTGTCATACACCACAACAGGGTTAATTCAATACATCACAGCTGTATATTACTTTTAAAAGCAAAAGAACAATAAGTATTTGAAAACCTCGGCGACCTAAGCTAGACTTAGGCTTTTATTTCTACGCATTGTACTAGAAACTATTGTTATCAGTTAATTACGATGTACTGTTCAGAACATAACCCTAAGTGCTTTACCCGACTGCGGCAATGTTAAAAGAAAGAGTATGCGTCCAGCAGTCATCATTTCAGCCGTAGGACGTCCACTGCTGGACATAGGCCTCCCCCCATTGACAGCCCTGTTAGCTCATGGGTAGCATATCTGCCTTAAAAGCTGAAGGGCGTGGGTTCGATTCCCACTCAGGGCAAACATTTTGTGGTATAATGTTATAAATGTTTGTTCTGTGTTTGGGTGTAATGTGTGTGCGCCAAAGCAGCGATGCCCTGGCTTTGTTTTACTACACAAAGTTCTGTGTATCGCTGCAATGGTCATGGACAGGCGTAATCTCTTACCATCAGGAGAGCGTTTCGTTCGTCTCATTACTTAAAACATTAAAAAAAAATCCAAACAAAAACATTTTTTGAAATCCAAGATGGCGTCCTTGTTTAGAATTATGACGTCATCGCATAGTCGTAGCTGTTACACCAAAATTAATATTCAAATCGTCCGTCTGTCTATGATGACAATAATTGTTTTCCATGACGCTGAAATTAATTGTTCATTTCTAACGATTTAATTATGATTTTATATTCACCTGAATATTAATTTGTTTTGACGCCATCTCGTGAGGGAAACGTTCATTAATTTTATGAAACAAACTGGGTGTTATTAATTTGAGAAGAAGGGTGAAAATACATCACTTATGTACAGTAATCAGTCTAATAAAATGTGAAATGAAGAAAAGAAAGAAAAATATATTATTTTGCAACAAACAAAAAAACAAAAACGAACAAACAGTTGCAAAATAAGGGCTGATGTGTACGTTAAATGTTACAGCACATCAGAAGTAGTAGAGCAATCGGAAAACACGCTGAGGCATGGATTGAAAACAACAATTGATTTGTTTTTAGGGTTCCGTACCCAAAGGGTAAAACGGGACCCTATTGGCTATTACTAAGACTCCGCTGTCTGTCCGTCTGTACCAAGCTGTATGTCATGAACCGTGATAGTTAAACAGTTGAAATTTTCACAGATGATGTATTTCTGTTGCCGCTATAACAACAAAAAATCAGAATAAAATAAATATTTAAAGCGGCTCCCATACAACAAATAAACGTCCATAGGTTGCCTGGAAGAGATCGCTGTTAGCGATAAGGTCGCCAGTTGTTACAGCTATGTTTAAGTTTTTCTCTTCTGTATTTTAATGTGTACAATAAAGAGATATCAATCAATCAAACGTGATATTTTTTATCGTTTTTATACATAACTAGCTGCGCCCCGCAGTGTTAACCGCTGCACGTTTTCGGGATAAAAAGTAGCCTATGTTCTAATCCAGAGTCTCAGCTACCTACATACCAAATTTCATCCAATTTCGTTCAGTAGTTTTTGCGTGAAAGTGTAACAAACTTTCATCCATCCATCCAAACTTTTACATTTATAATATTAGTGGGATAGTACGAAACCCTTCGTGGGCGAGTCCGACTCACACTTGACCGGTTTTTTTGACGTTAAGTGGCGGTGGTCGAAGATGGTAAACACACCTAGCCTGCAATGGAACTGAAACGAATCAACAAACGCGGTCAGCGGAAGCGGGTAGTCATAGTCGTTACCTCAAGCCTTGTCAGTACAGTAAAAGCTCTTTTATTCGCGGGGTATACGTTCCATAAATATGCCGCGAATACAGAAACCGTGGATATGGAATGGTAACTAGCATGGAATCATAGGGGATACGTTCTAACGTTCCAAAATAAAACCAATATGTATCAAAATAAAACCAGCTTTAAAAACCAGGGTTTAAACATTATTGTTTTTTTTTGTTTTGTCGCTTTTGAAAAGTCTTTAAATTCAGACTGATATTGGGCTGTAGCATTAATAAATAATTTGCCGTTTCAAAATGAGGCATTCGACAATGGCCTTTATACAGTAAGGTTTGTTTTAGTTTGAAATTAGTCCACTCGGTTACATCTTTGATAAAAGCCGCCTCGGCACGTACCTACATACATACTCAAAAGATGCCGATACGTTAATAAATGACATCCAATTCATTTCTGTTTACCGATTGCATCCGCGAATAATGAATTTTTAGCCGCGAATACAGGAACAGGGTTCCAATTTTCTCACCCGCAAATAATGAAAACGCGAATAAGGAACTTTTACGTACTTGCAAGACCATAAATAATTATGCACAAAAGCGAAATAAAATTCTCACCGGTAGGTACACCATTAAAATTTTATGAATATTCCTTTATAAACTGGAAATCCGGAATTTTAAAAACCATTACAGTGGAAAGGGTGAAATGTGGGGCAGGGTGAGATAGTTTTTCCATGTAAACTATTCATTCTGCGGACCACAAATCATAAAGTTGTACAGGGGCGTAGCGAGGAAAGGTAAAAATGAGACTTTTCAAAATAATTTTGTTATTTGTAGCACAATAAAAAATTTGCTACGCGACACCCGCTGTTCCAAATGAATACTATGAATAAAGAAAATCACATGATATGCAATAAAATAAATAAATAAATATCGTAGGACTATATATAGGTACACAGCGCCATCTGGCCCCAAACTAAGCAGAGCTTGTGTGATGGAAGTCAGATAACTGATAGAATACATACATACTTTTTTTTTGTAAATACATACAGAACACCCAGACACAGAACAAACATTTGTTTATTCACTAAATGTTTGCCCTGAGTGGGAATCGAACCCACGCCCTACAGCACTCAAGGCAGATATACTACCAATGAGCCAACGGGGCTGTCATAATAATAATACAACTATCACTGCTGCCAGATGAAAAAAAACCGGTTTTTTTTTATGTGAAAAATAATGAGACGAACGAGACGCTCTCCTGATGCTAAGAGATAACGCCTGTCCATGACCATTGCAGTGATACACAGAACTCTGAGTAACAAAACAAAGTCCAGGGCATCACTGTTTGAGTGCGACGCGACCGGTCAAATTAGACCAAAAAATAGAGGTGACGTTACAAATTCGCACCCAGCTGAAAATTGGTAGGATTGTTCAAAACACCATTGTAAATGAAATGGGGAAAGTACTCATTGATCCGAAACCTGGAAAAAAATTTACTCGGCTGGCTCATGCACAAAGGGTTCCGTACCATTTATCTGCAAAAACGGCAAAAAAACGTTTGTTGTATGGGAGCCTCCTTAAATATTTATTTTATTCCGTTTTTTTAGTTTTTGTTCTAAATAGCGGCAACAGAAATACATCATCAGTGAACATTTCATCCGTCTAACTATCACGGTTCGTGAGATACAGATGACAGACGGACAGACAGACAGGCGTAGTCTTATTAATAGGGTCCCGTTTTGCCCTTTGCGTACGTAGCCTTAAAAACATATTTCCTTCAAATCCTTCAAATCATGTTCCATAAAAATGCGTTACAATCAAGAATAACAAACTTGTTGCCCCCGTACCCCTGTCCTTAGTACGTCTCTGCCAATTTGTGCGCATACGATAACAGGAGAAGGCCATAAAGTCGATGTCCATAATTCTATAAACCTTTTCCATGGCTCCCATCGCAGTACAGGTGAAACAGTAGATCATGTCACCCTAAAATAGGGTTACGCGGAACAGCAGTAGCAGCACTACGCTGAAAGCTCTTTTTTAAAACGATCTGTTAGGTCTTTGACATCTTGAATTATTATACGTTTCTAATTTTGCATTGTTATTTTTTTAATTTTTTTTATAGCTGCCATGCTAGTTGTTTCACCACAACTCACCTGATGTTAAGTGAAAGTGTGGTCGAAGATGGTAAAGCATATCTAGCCTGGAATGGAACTGGCTCTCAAGTGAGGCTGCCGGAACACACCGTTAGATTTGAGGGTGGTAGCTAGCCAGCCGAGTACTAGAAAGTACCCTACCACCATGCTATGGTTTCCTCACGATGTTTTCCTTCACCGGCAGCTCAAGCTCATTGTTGGGGTTTGAACCCACGCCCTTCGGCATGTGAACCTACCGCGCTAACCACTGAGCTATCATCGCTACTTAACTCAATTACGTTAATACGTACGTTGTTAACTCACGTGCGAGGTGCGAGTGACCCTTAGGCCAACTAAACGCGCTGCTCCATTGAAACAGCGAGGTTTCGGAGCAAACGAAAATATCATCGATGTATAGATTTTTAGATTTTTGTTGATTTTTTAAAAACCTCTCAATCGATTTCGATAAAATTTATATGATCTACCAAGCAAAAAAAGAATCATCAAAATCGATTTATAATTATCGCGTAACATACATACAGTCGAATTGAGAACCTCCTCCTATTTTGAGTTGGTAAAAAAATGTAATTGTATGCATCCGTTCTTTCCTCTACAAACAATTTTAATTTAATTTGTTTACTAAAATGACAGTAAAAAATACTTACTATTTATTTAATAATCTTTTAGTTTTAAATGATCGTAAGAATTCCTTCTGCGTATCGTATACTGTGTGCAACGATACGCGAATACGACGATACGTCGGGGACCGTCATTACGCGCGGACAATACGTTTTATAGTACGTCATAATTTTATAACTGCGGGGCCGTATCGTAATGAAATGTTTATGTCTTAGCCCCGACAAAGCACGACGCCGGAGATTGCGAAAGTTTGAGACAAAATTTTTTGAATTTTTTTTCCGGAAAAATTTACAGCTTTTTGTATTTTCCCCGGAAAATTTTACATATAGTTTTTTGTATTTTTTCTGGAAAAATTTACATAGTTTTTCGTATTTTTTCCAGAAAAATGTACATAGCTATTTGTATTTTTTTTTCTGGAAAAATGTACATGGCTATTTGTATTTTTTTTCTGGAAAAAATTACATAGCAATTTGTATATTTTTTTCCGGAAAAATTAACATAGCTATATGATTTTTCTTTTCTGGAAAAATGTACATAGCCATTTGTATTTTTTTTTCTGGAAAAATGTACATAGCTATTTTTATTTTTATCTGGAAAAAAATACACAGAGGCAGGTATCAGTGTACAACATACAAATATTTTATTGATAGCACCCAAATTGATAGCTCATTTTTAGGGTTCCATGCCCAAAGGGTAAAATGGGACCCCTATTACTAAGACTCCGCTGTCCGTCTGTCACCAGGCTGTATCTCATGAACCGTGATAGTTAGACTGTTGAAATTTTCACAGATGATGTATTTCTGTTGCCGCTATAACAGCCCGCAAACAAATGACACCGACAACGTGGGATAAGGAACTCCGTACCAAAAAGCATCGACTAACCACTGAGCCATCATCGCCACAAAAGCAGATAGAAAAGTAATAAAAGTAGTTAGAATTTAACAAAACGAAACAAAATTTTACAAATATACCAGAAAAACAAACGAAATACAGAAATTCAATTTACCTTTTAAACTTTTTACCCGAAACATTTCAAACCAATCTCGATTCGTATATTAGACCTAACAAATCCAATTTCGACACATAAAATAATAATCACGTTTGAAATATTATCTCTCTCCCAAAATATAATAATCTAAAGCGAAATAAATAATTTGACTGAAAATAAATTTATAATTTTGTCACGCACGAAATAATCTTTTTATTTTTGCAATTCTACGATTTTACAAAACATTCCATGTATTTGGAAGTGGACTACCCTGTTAGCTGAAATAATAATAGAAAAGAATAACATAGAACAGAACAGAACAGAATAAAGAAAGAATAACGTTTAATTTTGTAACAAGCATAAAAACAAAAACAAACAAACAGAGACAGACAAAGTTACAAATTAGGGGCAATAGAATAGAATAGAATACAACTTGATTACAAACATACGTACATTATCACTACATAGTATAAAACAAAGTTGCTTCCCTCTGTCCCTATGTATGCTAAGATATTTAAAACTACGCAACGTATTTTGTTGCGGATTTTGTTTTAATAGACAGAGTGATTCAAGAGGAAGGTTTATATGTATAATACTTGCATATGCACCACATTAGTATCTACATTGCACCCGTGCGAAGCCGGGGCGGGTCGCTAGTAAGATATATCAAAAATAAAAAAGAGATAAATTCTATTAGTAACCTGACTTCCATAGCACAAGCTTTGCTTAGTATGAGGTCAGATGGCGCTGTGTAATGCCCTATGATATTATTTATTTAATTTGTTTACTTAATACACCTAAAACTTTTAATTTAGTGTTAAATTTACGTCCTATTTCAAAAGCGTTTATCTAAATTTTCGTTTACGTAGTTATTTAAAACTAGTTACCTAGTTGAATATGGCTGCGTTTGGCAAACCTATTTTCGGGTCAATCACAGCTACTGACATACCTATATCTGTCCTTTTCCAACCTGAGCGTGTTCAAAAGAGATGACAGTTCTAAATGAGCGAAGTTCATTAGGCATTCGGCAAATGAAACTCCAATCATATTTTCCACGTTTCGTTTCACGCAAGACTGAATAATGCAGGAAAGGGTATAAATCAGAGCTAAAGCCATTTTTGACAGCAATTAATCGCGAAAATATTTAGCCGCCAAGAATAAAAAAAACGCATGTCTGAGTTTTGGCGGGAACGCGGAAAGAGTCGTGTCTCCCCGTTGCATTTTTTTTTCAAAACTAGTGTTTTGTCCAGTGTTTATGCATGAAAATGGTCACAAGCGCGAGTGTGAGAAAGTGATATAATGTGGTGAAACATGACTTTTCGTGTTGCTTCCAAAACTCCATCGAAGCTTTATAGTAAAGTCACCACTACTTTACTAAAACATGACTGGACTTTGACTATAACTATAGCTTCGAGGACACTTATTTAACATGTCTCGTATTCCCGCCAAAACTGTACAGCTCTGTTAGAAAATAAAATTAATTTGTTTCTTTCTTGTAAAATATTATCTAAATGCCGTTGAGAAGCAGCTGTGGAGGAACTGCCACTCGCGGCGACCAATTTCTCCAGGGTTCGTGGTCCCTGGCGTCTAGCTTTGGCAAAGAGAAGAAATCCCTAAGGCCAAATAACGCTTTGAGTCCACATTCTTTATTCGCACAGCTAGGATGTGGAACTCTTTGCCGGAGTCTGTGTTTCCCGAAAGGTACAATATGAGTGTCTTCAAATCAAGAGTAAACAGGTTCCTTCTAGGTAAGCGTGTTCCATCTTAGACCGCATCGATGCTTCACATCAGGCAGGATGTGGTCAAGCGCGAACCTATTCAATATAAAAAAAGAAAAAAAAAAACACCACGCCATGCCAAAGAAGTTGGTAAAAGGTTATCAATAACCTAACCCGTCAATTAGGTATAAAAAGTATAATATTTTTATAAGGAAAACAAACAAAAATTCTACGATAAGGCGTATTTTTATTCGCGATACCAATAACTCAAAATGGTATTAATTATTTCCAAGAATAAATTCGCAATTAAACGCAAAAAACATGTTGTTTTCGCTATACTTATAAAGGTAAACGTAGGTACACGAAATATAGGCATAAACTACAACTACAAATACAAATACAACTTTTTTTTGTAAATACATACTTAAATATGTACTTAGTAAGTAATTATAATATTTTTGTTTTTATTGACATTTATTTATATTGAGATTATTGTTTTATACGTGACTGTTCGGGCTCAATGCTAGCGTTTTTGAGCGCTTGCAACATCGCCGGATGGGGCTTTTTGGTCCTCCGGCACCGGGCAACACTGCCCCCTCTCTTCCCATCAAAGTAGTTTTGGCGGGAACGCGGGAAGAGTCGTGTCGCTCCGTTGTATTTTTTTCCAAAACTAGTGTTTTGTCGAGTGTTTATGCATAAAAATGGTGGTGTTTAATTCATAAAGTGCCGAATTACAAGCGCGAGTGTGGGAAAATGATATAATGTGGTGAAACATGAGTTTTCGTGTTGCTTCCAAAACTCCATCGAAGCTTTATAGTAAAGTCGCCACTACTTTACTAAAGCATGACTGGAATTAACTGACTAGACTTGACAAAGACGACTTTGACGATAACTATAGTTAAGATACAGCAGAAATAACACTTAAGGGCCAAGTCCTCGACCGTGGGAACTTCTGCTTGAACATCTACATTGATATTTTCTACTCACACAGACGTACATACGTCTGACGTTAGATTTGAATACATTGACGTCACGCTAAAATAGATAAGGAGAGTTAAATTACTATAGCCACGAGCAAGAAGGAGACAGAATGTTTATTCCTATTGCCGAAAGCGGATTTTACATTGATTATCTGTTACATTATGACAGAAGTTTTTTTTTTTTGTTTTGGCATCGCGTTTTGAATATTTGACAGTGTCAAGTGTTTTATATTTTCAAGTTTCATAAAGCAACCGTGGGAACTTATGATTACATTGAAATTTTCGCTCTGGAAACGAATAAATCTACCTTCGGTGTTTCGTACAAATTAAATGTTCATCACGACTTCGTATTCGTATGACGTTTGATGAAAGTCACAGAGAACACGAATGTATTTAGTAATAGTTAGTTGCATCGCGTAGCCTGCGGGCACGTAGCAAGTAGGCAGCATAGGGTGGGGCTTAGATGGAGAAAACAATGGGGCCGATGGGTTTTTGAGATATTAAATGAAAACCGTTTTAATATCGGGCACCATCTTTATTCACCGTTCAGAACCGACGCCTTCCCATAGACCACACGATTCAACATTTTCCATAGAGTAAGGTGGACCGCACACGGATAAGGCTTACTACATACATTACAATATATTTAACATGGGTTAGCTAGTCTACACTAATAATATTGTTATAATCATCGAATTATCGATGAATATAATATTGTAAAGGTTCTGTCATTTTTTGTTTATCTACGTTAGTATTGCATGTACATGAACATGATTATTTTTGCACGGCGCAATGCAGAATATGGCGCTCTTTGAGTTTTTTAATATCCATTTATCCATTTTATACCCATTTACGCAATAGGTATGAATTATGAAAAACTTCTGGACCCATTTTAAAAAAGTAGTTTAGAGTAATTACTATGAGGCTATATTTATTACTAGAATTTAATTAAAAAATAAATGTCCACCCGTGCGAAGCCGGGACGGGCCACTAGTTAATTATAAATACAAACAAAAAGATAATAATTAAACTACTGAAGCGTGTAGAGGTAACAAACAAACACAGACATTTTCTTTTCCGTCTTTGCTTGTTTCTCATTTTTATAATATTATGTACACAAGATGAATAATAAAAAATAAACAAAAAAGCGTCTGTGCACTAATCACTGATTCACTCCACTAAATTACATAAAAGCGTCAATATCGTGGTAACGTATCATTTACTCAAACTAAAGAGGTAAGACAACAAAATAATACGACCGAGCGCGGTCGGTCGGTATTTAGTTGCACACTAGAAGAATCAAAATACAAAACGGCCGGGAAGCATGCGCGCGGTGCTCGGTACCGCCGCCGCCGCGCGCCCACCTCTTGCGGCCTCTCGCGACATGCTATAGGTACACGTGCCTCGTGACGTCAGATTCGTCAGAGAGATTGATTCTTCGAAGAGAGAGATGGTTTGTAGCGCCTACCAAAATAAAACAGCAACAGACGTAACGCAGAAAAGAGGTTTTCAGCAGGCACTATCAGAAATTTTCATCAAACTATCCGTACTTATCTGCTAATAGAATAAACAAAACGTACAATAAAAGGTCTAAGCCTTAAATGTATCTGCATCAAAGTTAGCATCTATAAAATTGCGCCTTTCCTATAATTTTTTTGATATCAAGATTACGGTTTAAAAATAATTTGGCCATATTCTATTTCATAATTTCAAGAAACGAAAAGCGTTTGAAACTATTTTTTCTCCAAGCATAATAATTCAGGATATGTATTATAGTATTCATTAATTTCAAACTTCCACATGATGTATAACGTCACAAAAAGATTGACAAAAACACATCGATTGCCTTATTTCACAAGACTTGCCCGTTAAGACAAGGCAGTATGGCTCTATAGCTTTAACCTGCCCGAAGGGGCAAATTATTAAAAAAAAACCCATCAAAACTTTCACCAAGTATGTGTTTAAGCATTTCTATTTTCCTTTTAACCTACATTAATTAATTATCCATATGTAACCGCGCATACATAAATACCCCGACGTGTTATTAAACAAGTTATTCAAACAAAAACGCTAGCATTGAGCCCGAACAGTGACATATTATTTCATTGCATTGATGATGATGATGACGATGATGTTATGATTTTGATATTTTTAAATATAAATGAAAAAAAATACCTGTAACTTTGGTGTTATTAATAAAAGATTTGTATTTGTTTAAGTATGATAAATATATAGAACACCCAGACACAGAACAAATGTGTGTTTTTATAACACAAAGTTTGTCTTGGGTGGGAATCGAACCCACGCCCTTCAACTCTCGAAGCAGACCTACCAATGAACCAACAGGGCTGTCATATTCAGGCGTACATCATGTCAAAGAATGAAATGATGTACGTTGATGAACGTATGACATGAAAACCCGCAGCGATAACCCGCTTATTATCTTGTGAAATTTGTTGTCTTATTGTTAATATGTATGTTTTTATTTGTGTGTTTTGTTTGTACTTATCTGTTGTTGTGTCTAGTGTATTGTTAGGAAAAAAATAAATGTTTTTCTTTCTTTCTTTCTTTCTTTCTAAAACGGCTGTACCGATTTAGTTAATTCGTTTTTTTTTTAGTTTTCCCGTATGTTTCCCATAGTATGCGCTCCCCCTAGTTGTTTACAAACCCATTTCAAAATGGCGCGAGTCGTATTGACCCCACGCTGTGTTTACGAAACGTCGTTGTACTTTTTTTATTGTTTTCGCGTCTAGTAATTGGAAATTGAACGTTTGCCTATATAGTTGGCTTTACGTTTGGCGTGTTATCAGAAAGGAGGTCACTGTAGGTGCTTTTCATTTTGAACAAATTTATATACTAATTAAACCCTTAGTTATGAACACCCCCTATCCTATTAATATTTTCTACTAATCCCAGTAAAATTATAGATGTGAAAGTTTAGATGGATAGATGTTTGTTACTCTTTCACGCAAAAACTACTAAACGGATTTGGATGAAATTTGGTATGGAGGTAGCTGCGACCCAGGATTAATACATAGGCTAATTTTTGTCCCGAAAACATGTAGCGGGTAACACCGCCGGGCGCGGCTAGTAATAGAATAAAATTGTCAAAACTACAAATACTTACATTTAAATTAGTCTTCAAAATCTGTGTAAAATGTAAGTTATTCGAAATAAAATAATGCAAACTCTGTTTTATTGAAACAACTGTAATTTACCGCAAATAAAGACCGAAATTAATGCCAGTAGCTGTGATTTCACTGTAAAATTATGCTCCATTTGTCCATAAATGGCAAAATATTATTTGTATCGAAATCGAACCACCTTAACAGCAAATGCAAATCAGTAGGGCCAATCTTAAAAAAAAAACTAACCAGTCAGATGGTAAACCTATCAACTTTCTGTCACGCTATGGTTTCCTTACAACATTTTTCTTCAACGACAGCTCAAACTCATTGTCGGTAACTGAACCCACGCTCTCGTTAACCCATGAACGTTCTGGTGAAAGAATAAATAGCACTCCGGTGATATCTATTCCCACATACATTCTCTACCGTCACAACAATAAGGTTGAAAATCTCGCGAATTATCCAATCAAGCAATTGTTTCAAGTAGCAATCATCTGCTCAAGATTTGAAAGCTTCGCACGGGTGATTGGTTCGAATTATACAATTGTAGCTGTCAAATAGCATTGTCGAGTGAATTGCTTTCGAGTTCTCTACTCGAGAGTACTAAAGTACTGAGCAAAGTACTGTTAGAGACAGTAACTCGGCTTTTCGAACGTGTTCAGATTCAGATTATTTATTCACCTTATAACAGAGTTTCGTTATACTAGGTAAGTCAATAATAATAAAGGTAATTAATAAGCGCTAGCGCGCGCGGTGGCTAGGTAATTTTAATTTAATTTTTGTCAAATTAAGCTTATTTCTAAGTTTATGAGTTCTAGATTTTAAGTAAGATTAGGGTTTTTAATTAATAAGCAGTGTAAAATTAGTTTAAATTAAGTCTCCTCGTCACTGTTGGAACTGGAACGACTGTTAAGCGGAAATAAACTAAATATAAACATTGAACATTCAAAATGAACTTCCGCAAAGTAACGCCTGAATCAATCAATTAGGTAAGTCAATTCAATACAGTTGGTACAAATCAACGTCTATCAAGCTAAATTATGAAAAAAAGTATAATAAATATCTTCAATTAAACAAAACAAAATAACTTAAAATAATAACTACTCTAAAAGACCGCTATCAATGGGAATAGTTCCCAAAACGCGCCCCATTGCCGCGTTGTATGGCAATACTCAAACCCTGAGCAAAATAAAGGCCAGCGTTTTGTTCACGTGTGGCGTCGACCAAACGAGATGACAATTCTTTAAAAATTTTTTTTGCTCCCGGTCCCCACGGTCCCAAAGTTTCAACCCCAAAAGGCTCAAATACAGTCGGTTAAATAATAATTAAAAAAATAAATAAATTAAAATTATACTATTAGTCAAATAAAATTAAGATGTCAAAAAATATTATGTAAATGTCATATGGAGTCAATTAATTAATTAAATAATACATTTAGATATAGGTACATTACGAATTGCATTAGTCAACGTCACATGTAAAAGATCGCATTCCAATTAGTTTTCATAAAGTCATTAAGCTTATAAAATATATCTTTCACGCAAAAACTACTGAACGGATTTGTTTGAAATTTGGTATGAAGGTAGCTGAGACCCTGGATTAAGACATAGTCTACTTTTTATCCCGAAAATATGTAGCGGGAAACACCGCGGGGCGCAGCTAGTTATCTATGAAAACGGCAAAAAAATCACGTTTGTTGTATGGGAGCCCCCTCAAACATTTATTTTAATCAGTTTTTTAGTATTTGCTGTTATAGCGGCAACAGAAATACATCATCTGTGAAAATTTCAACTGTCTAACTATCACGGTTCAATACAGCCTGGTGACAGACGGACAGCGAAGTCTCAGTAATAGGGTCCAGTTTTATCCTTTGGGTACGGAACCCTAAAACCCCATTCATATTCATATTCATTTATTTCATAAATAGTATTTACATGTCACAATTAAATTAAATCAGATTATAATAATATACAATAATAATAAAATAAAAGGAATTTATTGTAGGTACAATTGTACCTATATTCTTAGGCTTTATAGTCAAGGAAATCTTTCATCATCATCGTCATCATTTCAGCCGTAGGACGTCCACTGCTGGACATAGGCCTCCCCCATTGACTTCCATAAAGACCGGTTGGAAGCGGCTCGCATCCAGCGCGTTCCTGCGGTCTTTACTAGGTCGTCTGTCCACCTTGTGGGTGGACGTCCTACGCTGCGCTTGCCGGTCCGTGGTCTCCACTCCAGAACTTTGCAGCCCCATCGGCCATCAGTTCTGCGTGCTATGTCCCCTGCCCACTGCCACTTCAACTTGCTAATCCGTTGGGCTATGTCGGTAACTTTGGTTCGTCTACGGATCTCCTCAAAACCCCATTAGATGGGGTTAATCTCTACAACCCAGTGCTTCAGAGAATGTTCAGTACTGTCTGTACCAATACTACATCAGGATATAACTAACAAAGCTCTTGTATCGCTTGATACAGATACTAACAATCAACCTTCACGAATTTTCAATTGATTTCGGATAGTTCAATTGATATCTCAGATCAACTGCCATTGTTTTGAATTAGAATAGTGACGTCACGAATCCAAACTACTACAAACTTCAAGATTAAATAGAAAAAAAATGTTTTTTTTTTAACCAACAGATTTTTAACTTGAACTCATTTTTTTTCTTTGGTTTTGGCGTCGCATTTTGTACATTTGCCAGTGTCAAGTGTTTTATATTTTCAAGTTTCATACGTTAAATAAGTATCCTCGTACCTATAGTTATAGTCAAAGTCCAGTCTTGGTCAAGTACAGTCCGTGTCAGTCAAGTCCAGTCATGCTTTAGTAAAGTAGTGGCGACTTTACTATAAAGCTTCGATCGAGTTTTGGAAGCAACACGAAAACTCATGTTTCCCCACATTATATCATTTTACTATTTTACCTATTTAAAAAAATCACGTTTGTTGTATGGGAGCCCCCTTACATATTTATTTTATTCTGTTTTTTAGTATTTATTGTTACAGCGGCAACAAAAATGCATCATCTGTGAAAATTTCAACTGTCTAACTATCACGGTTCATGAGACATAGCCTGGTGACAGACGGACAGCGGAGTCTTAGTAATAGGGTCCCGTTTTACCCTTTGGGTACGGAACCCTACGTATTCTGCATTTGCAAAATAAAACTTTAAGATTTTTCTAGCTTACTTCAACTATATAAAATAACTACTTTATAAGTAAATTCATGATACTACAGTAAGTCTTATTTATATTCGAGTGTCTTGCGGTAAATAAAATATAGCCCTTCCCTCCTCCCTCCCCCCCCCCACACAAACCTATAAAATTAATATGTTTGTCCGTAATTGTTTTTGAAGAGATGTGTACAGTACACCTGCCTTAAATAGCGCGTCTAAGCAGACTTGATACCATGATCCAAAACCATAGAAATTTAATAGACAATTGACAACACTTAAAAAAAGTATTTAAGTATTCTATCAGTTAGCCGACTGCCATAGTTTATTTTATTCTTTTGGCATTTTAAGTTTTATTATCATTAACCTTTTTTTTTTTAAATTTTACATTAAATATTTACAAAACATATATACAATATAAAAAAACATAAAATAATTAAGTTTTAACATTATTGTATTTGAATTATTATTAATTTTGTGCTGTGTATTATTTTGAGTCCATGTATTTACTTGAAATAAATATAATTATTAATTATTATTATTATTAATTACGGTACAAGCTTTGCTTAGTTTAGGGTCAGATGGCACTGTGTGTAATGGTCCTACGATATTTATTATTTAATACTTTATTTGTGACAAAAAACAAACAAATTTCAATTAGATTCCACTAATATTATAAATATGAAAGTTTGGATGGATGGATGTTTGTTACTTTTTCACGCAATAACTACTGAACAGATTTGGATAAAATTTGGTATGAAGGTAGCCGAGCCTCTGGATTAACACATATGCTACTTTTTATCCTGACAACATATAGCAGGTAACACCGCGGAGCGCAACTAGTATTATAAATGTGAAAGTTTGGATGGAAGGATGAATGTTTGTTACTCTTTCACACAATAACTACTAAACGAATTTGGATGAAATTTGATATGGAGGTAGCTGAGACTCTGGATTAACACATAGGCTACATTTTATCGCGCAGCCAGTATGTATGTAGTGTACTAGAAAGTACATGGTGGTAGGGTACCAGAAAGTACCCTGCTATGGTTTCCTTCACCAGCAGCTCAAACTCATTATTGGGGTATAAACCCACGCCCTTCGGCTTGCGAACCGACCGCGTTAACCACTGAGCTATCATCGCTACAGTTTCTATTAATTTTACTGGTACTTACTTAAATAGCAAGTACCAAAATTAGTTTGTCGCAGTTGGGTCCGCAAGGCGGTGCCCAGGTGTGTTATAAAGACGTTTTTCTTGTGCCCCGACCGAGACGGGACCTGCAGCGATGCCTTTGTACTAGCTAGTGTTGAGACTGTACTGCAGATAGTTATCGATATTTTTGCATCGATATCGAACCTTAAGATGGCACTGATTATTATTTTTAATAAATTTTAAAGAGCTTTTTCGCTGAGGCTAATATGTCGCTCTTGTAACGTAGCTTATAGGCACATACAATTTAAATTCTTAGGTTTAGATGACACTGATTATGATATTAAATAAATAAATAAATATCGTAGGACTATACACACAGCGCCATCTGGCCCCAAACTAAGCAGAGCTTGTGTGATGGAAGTCAGTCAAGGATTTTTTAAAGTAGAAAGTCTATGTTCTATCCGAACCGAAGTTGCCTGGAAGAGATCGCTTTAAGCGATACCACCGCCGATTGTTGCACTTCATTTAAAGGTAAGCACTATTATAATAAGTAACAAAAAAACTACTTAGGTTATCAGTTATCTGAATTTTGTAGTACAAGCTTTGCTTAGTTTGGGGTCAGATGGCGCTATGTGTAATGTCCTACGATATTTATTTACTTCTGTTCTGTAATCATGGTGTGAACAATAAAGAGTTATCGACAAGCCATTTGTAGCAAGTCAGGTCCGGAACGGCGATTACTTCGCTAAGCAGTTTGTAGTCGATACATCGATATCGATATATCGACTTCGCTACCAGCACATCTCTAAAAGTGAAGCATCTATCAAAGTATGACAAATATTGTTTTTGCCTCGTCTCGGGGACCGGGATTTATCCGACTACATGCAAGAGGGATTTAAAATATATTCCGATAGCATGCCAAGCGAGACTGCATATTTCGCGTAAGTATTTCTCGGGAACCGCCATTTTGAATATGAAAGAAAAGGAGTTTGATTCGTAATAGGTTAAAACGTTCCCGTTGAGTTTTGGCGGGAAACGTACGCGTAAACGGTAACGGTAAACTCAAATGTCCCCGTATTTTCTTTTTGGTCCAAAACTTGTGTTTTTTCGAGTGTTTCTAATTTAAAAAATAGCAGCGTTTTCTACATAAAGTATCGAATTACAAGCGTAAGTGTGTGAAAGTTATTAAAGTGTTGACAAACACTACTTTTCGTGTAGCTTTCAAGCATCGAAGCTTGTAGTAAAGTCATGACTGGACTGGATTATGACTTACTTTGACTTATTTAACTTTATTTTTTTATGATATCTACTAGATGTAATTCATAATTCATTTATTGTTTAAATATGCAAATTACAAATAAATGGAGGCCGTAATCGAAGTTATATTTATATAAGACTGCGCTCGGTCCAATAACATATTTCAGAATACGGCGCAACTAAGTAAACGATCCTGACAGTAATTTCACATAATTGTTGCCCAAAATGCGAAAATGAAAACAATTTTCGATCCGCCCCGGCGAAGTTATTGCCACGCCTCACCTCAGGGTCCGCAGCCAGGGGCAAATCAAAACGGGACATGTCACTCGACTGCGTATTCAGAAACGATTTTTTTTTCTTTGGTTTCGGCGTCGCATTTTGAGCATTTGCCAGTGTGAAGTTTTTTACATTTTCAAGTTTCAATAGTTAAATAAGTTGCCTTGTAGCTATAGTTATAGTCGAAGTCCAGTCTTGGTAGGTCAGTTTATTAGTCAAGTCCGGTCATTTAGTATAGTAGTGGCGACTTTACTACAAGCTTCGATGGAGTTTTGGAAGCAACACAAAAAGTCATGTTTCACCACATTATACGATTTTCCCACACTCGCGCTCGTGATTCGGCACTTTATGAATAAAATACCACCATTTTTATGCATAAGGACTCGACAAATCACTAGTTTTGGAAAAAAATACAATGGGGCGACACGACTCCTTCCGCGTTCCCGCCAAAAGTTCTCAGGTGTCTTCAGATACTCAGTCCATTAACCGCTTTTTGACAGCTCATACAACGTTGACGAAATAACTTTGTACAGCGTCTAGCAAAATAAATCTCACACAAATAAATACGTTTAAGGCGGTTCGGTTTCCATACAAATAATTTTTTGCCATTTATGGACAAACGGAGCATAATTTTACAGTGAAATCACAGCTACTGGCATTTATATGCGGTAAATCACAATTGCAAAAAATAAAATCAAATTTATGAACTTATGATTTTTGAATAAAACAGTAGATTATGCTAAAATATAGTAAATAACTGGTTCTCAAGTGACATATACATACAATCGGAACATACCGTTAGATGCTTGGCGGCAGATTTTCAACTTGAGGGTGGTAGCTAGCCAGCCGAGTACTAGAAAGTACCCTACCACCATGCTGTGGTTTCCTCACGATGTTTTCCTTCTACGGCAGCTCAAGCTCATTGTTGGGGGTTGAATCCACGCCCTTCGACATGCGAACCGACCGCGCTAACCACTGAGCCATCATCGCTACAAAAATATCCCAAACATGTTTTACCAGAAAAAAGTTTTGTCTTTTAATTATTTTGGCGATCTGTTCGTGTCCCACAACTTTATTCGTCCAAGCTTGCCAATGAGAATAAATTGTACAGGATACCTCTAGAAGGCATTAGAATAAATAAAGTTTTCAAGTTAAATTAAGCCGTATCTCAAGGAAATTACGAGACCTCGGGTTTCAGGTGCTCCCAAATGTTTACAGTCAACTTTCCTGTAATTTTCGCAAGACATTTATCGTTAAACAGTTGATAAAATTTAACAGTACAGTGTTTTTGTTTGAAGGGTACTACTAAGATACGGGGCTAACCATTTTTAGGGTTATGCACCTCAAAAGAAAAACGGAACCCTCATAGGATAGGAACCCAAATTTGGTGGTAGATCTCCTTAGCAGGAGGTCGTCTAGGCAGTACCAGTTATTCTGCCGTAGGTAAACATTACTGTGTTCCGGTTCGAAGGGTACTGCAGCTAGCGAAATTACTGGGCTGTTGAGACTAACCATCGAAAATCTCAAAGTAATGAGCGCCAAAGCAGCGATGCCCTGGACTTTGTTTTGTTACTCAAAGTTCTGTGTATCGCTGCAATGGTCAAAGGCAATTGGGCAGGCGTTCGTTCGTCTCATTACTATTTACATTAAAAAAAAAATTCAAATTACCATCTTCGACCACACTGTCACATCAGGTGAGTTGTCTATATATATTTAAAACAAACTATAGACGAACTCAAAAAACGGTTTAAATTAATTTGTCAAACGAGCAACCCTTCTTCCTTTCGGATGTCGGTTAAAAATCACTTCCCTTCAAAGGTAAGCTATTTCATACCATAAGTATAGCATTACCATACGAGAGGCTATCACAAAGAGCTGCTTTCCATACCTTCTGTAGGTACTCCTGCAAATGGTGGTAAAAATCACCTTCGCAGATTAGAAATGGATAAATGGATAACTGCGGAGAGAAGACTAGAATTGCTACCACGCTGCATGAAGCTGTTTCGCTTCAACTTTCCACCCAACTCACTGGAGCTACAATGCCAGCCGCCCAGAGCCTCGCTCCGATACTTCAAGGAGCTGGGTTGGCTCGGGTAGACGCTGGCAGGGGGAAATGCACAATACACCCCAAGCGTGACGTCAGTGCAGGACTCATCACCCCCACTTAGAACAAGAATAAGAACAACTGCGAAGAGGTGGTAAGAAGGTTGTCAGCGATGATAGCTCAGTAGTCACCGAGGTCGGTTTACACGCCAAAAGGCGTGGATTTTAACCCCAACAATTTCAAATGAAATTTCTTTGGCAATTACATACATCGTCCATCAAAAGTTATACAAAAGTGTTGTTCAATAATATTACTCGTAAAGTAAGCGGACGCCTCGCGGTTTCACCCGCGTAGTTCCCGTTCCCGTGCGAATACAGGGATACAAAGTAGCCTATATCACCCGGGGATAGCGTAGCTGCAACTCGAAATTATAGATAGATAGAGAGAAACACTTTATTGTGAACACCATATTAAACAGAATAAAAGAATAACCTTATGAGCCAGTGAACACAAGTGGCGCCCTTATCGCTGAGAGCGACCTCTTCCAGGCAACCAAGAATTAAAAAAAAAAAAACACGATAGATGACATAAGAAACAGACCGGAGATGTTGTAAAACTAATAAGAAGATTAGTTAGGTTAGGTTAGGAGATTCCTTTGTTTTTTTACGAAACTTCTGTCTCTGCGCTTTCATAATCTATCCTTGAGTGCTGGACAAAGTTGAAATATGCACGACTCTTTCTCGGCTGGCCAGACGTGTGTGAAAGGATATTTTTAAAGATACGTCAAAGTCCTTTTTACAGGAACTATCTAAGAATATACAAGGTTTTATGATGGTAAAAGATAACGCATGTCCATGAGGTTTCCGTACGAGATCGATCAGAAATGAGGAGATCCGTAGACGAACTAAATTAACCGATACAGCCCAGAGAATCAGCAAGTTGAAGTGGTAATGGGCACATAGCACGAAGAACTGATGGCCGATGGGGCTGCAAAGTTCTGGAGTGGAGACCACGGACCGGCAACCGCAGGGTAGGACGTCCACCCACAAGGTGGACAGACGACCTAGTAAAGAACGCAGGAACGCGCTGGATGCGAGCCGCTTCCAACCGGTCTTTGTGGAAGTCAATGGGGGAGGCCTATGTCCAGCAGTGGACGTCCTACGGCATTATAGCGATACAGAGCTTAGAGTAGCAAAACAAAGCCCAGGGCATCGCTGCTTTAGCGCTGATTACTTTGAGACTTTCGATGGTTAGTCTCAACAGCCCAGTAATTTCGCTGCCTTTCAAATCGGAACACAGTAATGTTTACACACTACTGCTTGGCTGCAGAATATCTGGTCCCCAAACTAAGCAAAGCTTGTTCTTTAAAAGTCCGATAATTATTAGAATACTTTAGTTTTGTTAATACATAATTAATAAATAATAAATAATTGTTTTTGTTGTTGGTATTAATTTGTTATGTTTATTTTGTTTGTCTGACAAGGGCTCACCGGAAGACCAGCGCTGATCATACCACTTGCTGAGGTGAGCCCCTATTTTGTAACTGTTTTTTTTTTTTTTTTTTTTTTTCTTTGGTTTTGGCGTCGCGTTTTATCATTTGCCAGTGTCAAGTAATTATATATTTTCAAGTTTCAAAAGTTAAATAAGTGCCATCGTAGCTAGTTTTAGTCGAAGTCGTCTTTGTCAAGTCCAGTTCGTGTCAGTTAATTCCAGTCATGCTTTAGTAAAGTAGTGGCAACTTTACTACAAAGCTTCGATGGAGTTTTGGAAGCAACACGAAAACTCATGTTTCACCACATTATATCATTTTCCCACACTCGCGCTTGTAATTCGGCACTTTATGAATAAAACACCACCATTTTTATGCATAAACACTCGACAAAACACTAGTTTAGGAAAAAAATACAACGGAGCGACACGACTCTTCCCGCGTTCCCGCCAAAAAACTCCTTGTAACTGTTTTTTTTTCCTTTGGTTTTGGCGTCGCGTTTTAGCATTTGCCAGTGTCAAGTATTTATATATATTTTCAAGTTTCAAAAGTTAAATATAAGTGTCCTCGTAGCTAAAGTTATAGTCAAAGTCCAGTCTTGGTCAAGTACAGTCCGTGTCAGTCAAGTCCAGTCATGCTTTAGTAAAGTAGTGGCGACTTTACTATAAAGCTTCGATGGAGTTTTGGAAGCAACACGAAAAGTCATGTTTCACCACATTATATCATTTTCCCACACTCGCGCTTGTAATTCGGCACTTTATGAATAAAACACCACCATTTTTATGCATAAACACTCGACAAAACACTAGTTTAGGAAAAAAATACAACGGAGCGACACGACTCTTCCCGCGTTCCCGCCAAAAAACTCCTTGTAACTGTTTGTCTCTGTTTGTTGTTTTTGTGTCTTCTGTGGTGTTTACATAATAAAAAAATATTTTCTTTCTTTCAATAAGGTTACAGTGCTGTCAAACCCCCAAGTTTTGGAAATTAATTTAATATGACACAACCTTTTCGTTAAACAAAAATAAATTCTTAATTTACTTTAAAATCAACCCAGATAACTAAAATTCCCTCAACAAATTGATTCTGACTCGGTCACAGAATAAAACTACAATATTATAACGTACTGTGTCGACAGCAACTGACGTCGGGAACCTCCGCTAATTTGGACGCGTCACCCGATATGACGTTTCAATTGCGCGAAAACGGATGACGGTTTAACTGTCAGATTTGACATTGACAGTTATGCGATAAGAGTAGTCGCGTTAACTAGTTTTGATCTGTTAATAGTTTTTTTAATCTATCTATACTTTTAGAAAGAGGAAAGATTTGTTTGTTTGTTTGTATTGAATAGGCTCCGAAACTACTGGAGCGATTTTAAAAATTCTTTCCCCGTTAGGAAGCTACACTATCCCCGGGTGACATAGGCTACTTTTTATCCCTGTATTCCCACGGGAACGGGGAACTACGCGGGTGAAACCGCGTCCGCAAGTAACAAATAAAATCTATTATACTCAATGGTAGATTTATCAGCAGGATGTAGGCTTGAGTCTAGGACGGCAGAAAAACGGAACAAAGAAAAGCTGGTCATGTCACAAACTAGGTTAGGTAAAGTTGAAAAGTAGTGCCGTCACGCCAAAATATGTTGCCTTTTTTTAAATGTAAATTTTTATGAGACGAACGAGACGTTCTCCTGATGGTAAGAGACAATGCTTATCCATGAGCTTGTAAAATATTGTACTGTATTATGCTACCTTACAGTACGGCTTAGATCAAATAAGCTGAGGACAAGTTACAAGTTAGAATACAGCTGCCAATTTCAAAA
This sequence comes from Biston betularia, assembly GCA_905404145.2. Classification (NCBI taxonomy): domain Eukaryota; kingdom Metazoa; phylum Arthropoda; class Insecta; order Lepidoptera; family Geometridae; genus Biston; species Biston betularia. The sequence continues at coordinate 3,481,726 of FR989891.1, forward strand.
CAAAATCACAGCCACAACTTTTGCGTGGTCGGCCAACAGAGTCACTTAAATTCTCGACGCAGTTTCTCATTTGCGACAGATAATCCCTTTGAATCAAAACAAATCTATAGATTCGATGACGTCATACTTCATTACCATACAATTAATTAATCACGGCGAACTAAAGCGAAACCATCTCTACTGTTATAGATTTAAAGCCTAATTTTGAACAGATGGACAAGCAAGAGATTTCATGTCACCGTGGCTATTATTAGCCAGGATTTTCATAGATTAACTAGTAAGTATTATAATGGGAACTGGCATTTATGTCCATAATTTGAGCTGGCGTATCTAATTATATCGGGCGTTTGCATTGCCGCGTTGCACGATTTCTCAAATTTTTGTTCTTATGTCATTTTACATCAGGTGAGCCGTAAAACACACCTGTCAACAGACAAAAAAAACCTTCACACGATCTGTTAAATCCTTGTTCACCTTAGAAATTATACGCTGTGTAATATTAATTACTTGGTGGTAGATATCCTTAGCAGGAGGTCGTCTAGGTAGGTACCACCGCAGTACCAGATATTCTGCCGCCAAGCAGTAGTGTGCAAACATTACTGTGTTCCGGTTTGAAGGGTACTGCAGCTAGCGAAATTACTGGGCTGTTGAGACTAACCATCTAGTCTCAAAGTAATGAGAGCCAAAGCAGTGATGCCCTGGACTTTGTTTTGTTACTCAAAGTTCTGTGTATCGCTGCAATGGTCATGGGCAGGCGTTGTCTCTTAACATCAGGAGAGCGCCTCGATCGTCTTATTACTTTTACATAAAAAAAAAAAAAAAAAATATTTATTTGATTTTTTGAACATTTCGCGCCAAAGCAGCGATGCCCTGGACTTTGTTTTGTTACTCAAAGTTCTGTGTATCGCTGCAATGGTCATGGGCAGGCGTTATCTTTTACCATCAGGAGAGCGCCTCGTTCGTCTCATTACTTCTTACATAAAAAAAAAACCTAAAACTAAAATTTGACATAAACTTGAAAACGAAAACAAATTAAATTAAAAATTATAACCACAAGTATATATTATATACCACTACATATCTTCTTCTCGCTGCAGTAACCACTTGCCGACAATCACTCTCCACATAGTACAGAACAGAGTCGCTTCCCGCCGTCTGTACGCTTAGATCTTTTAAACTACGCAACGGATTTTAATGCGGTTTCCATCAATAGACAGAGTGATTCAAGAGGAAGGTTTACATGTATAATACATGCATATGCACCACATTAGTATCTACATTGCACCCGTGCGAAGCCGGGGCGGGTCGCCAGTTTTCTTTGAACAACGTACAGCTCGTGTAGTATTCAATAATCTGTGGTTAGACCCAATCATCAATCGTGCGTAATTATCTGTGTGGCTCCGGGGCAGCTATTAATGGATATTAGACATTTGGACAAATGACCAATGTTTAAAAAAAGTTTTTAAACTTTTTCGTGAAAATTATATACGCATTAATGTTTGTTTTGATGAAGATGTGTTCCGTTGAATTGTTTTTTTTTTTTTTAATATAATGTTCATTGCAGCGATACAAAGAACTTTGAGTAGTAAAACAAAGTCCAGGGCATCGTTGTTATGGCGTATATTACTTTGAGACTTTTTCAAGATTCAAGATGTTTATTGCTTTTTTTTTAATGTAAAAAGTAATGAGACGAACGAGACGCTCTCCTGATGGTAAGAGATAACGCCTGTCCATGACCATTGCAGCGATACACAGAAGTTTGAGTAACAAAACAAAGTCCAGGGCATCACTGCTTCGGCGCTCATTACTTTAAGACTTTCGATGGTTAGTCTCAACGGCCCTGTAATTTCTCTAGCTGCAGTACCTTTCAAAGCGGAACACAGTAATGTTTGCACACTACTGCTTAGCGGCAGAATATCTGCTACTGCGGTGGTACCTACCTAGCTACTAAGGAGATCTACCGCCAGTTCCATTCCAGGTTTGGTGTGCTTTACCATCTTCGACCGTCACTGTCACTTAACATCATGTGAGCTGTGGTCAAACACCTAACCTGTCAAACATAAAAAAAGTAAAAAAATACTATCATTAAGATGTAGGCCCCCAAAACACATTCGCCCTTACAAATTACCCCTATTTCAGATGGTCGATCGATTTAATATTATAAAGCGGTCACAAATTGGTTTATAATAGTTATTTACCGTCACTAACACAGCCCCTATGAAAACCATTAGTTAATTGTTGTCCTTTTAATTATATAATTAAAATAGGATTAGTAAATAAAATAAATAAATATCGTAGGACTATACACACAGCGCCACCTGACCCCAAACTAAGCAGAGCTTGTGTGATGGAAGTCAGACAACTGATAGAATACATAAATACTTTTTTTTTTTTGTAAATACATACATATAACACATACACAGAACAAACATTTGTTTATTCACAAAATGTTTGCCCTGAGTAGGAATCCAACCGACGCCCTACAGCTCTCAAGGCAGATATACTAATGAGCCAACGGGGCTGTCAACAACGTTAAACGTAGTGTGCAGTACATAAATAAACCAAGTAAAGTTTAAAATTCTGCGTTAAAATAGCTATAATTAAAGGAAAAACACTTTTTAAGTCAATTTATTATTCTCAATTGAATTTAAACGTCGTGAGACATCAATTGAAAGTCAAATTCGATTTATGTTTTTTATTAAAATAAACCCCACCTCATAGTTAACAGAGTTTTAAACGTAAAAATATTGTACAGAATTGTATTATTTCGAAATGGTTTTGGAATCAGTTACGTTTTTTTTTATTTACGTACCTAATTGCGTATACAGGACAGGTTACGCAATGAAAAAAAATAACGTTAAACTTGTCTTCCATAGTAAAACGGTTATACGGTCTTCGAAGACAGCCATTAGCGTCATGTTTTCAAGTATCAAGACAGTTTGCACCCTGTTCCGTTTGTTTACGAACTGTTCTTGGTTGCGGACTCCGTTTGCATTATGTAACCAAAAAAGACGCTTCGAATGTTTCGTCAATGTAGCCTGAAAGTTTTATTTGGCTGTAATGCCCCACAATGTTTATGTCTGTGAAAAGTTATCGGATAGTGTGTCTGTATTTTATTTTTTAAAGACAGCGCGGGTTGAGCCATTTTTTAAAGACAACGCGGGTTGAGCCGTTTTTTAAAGACAACGCGGGTTGAGCTATTTTTTTGAGACAACGTGAGTTGAGCCATTTTTAAAGACTACGCGGGTTGAGAGATTTTTTAAAGACAACTCGGGTTGAGCGATTTTTTAAAGATAACTCAGGTTTAGCGATTTTTTTAAGACAACGCGGGTTGAGTTTTTTTTTAGACAACGCGGGTTGAGCCGTTTTTTAAAGACAACGCGGGTTGAGCGATTTTTTTTTAAAAACAACTCGGGTTGGGCGATTTTTTAAGAAAAGGCGGGACAAATACCAATAAACAAACAAATTTATAGCCAAAAAATTCTGAAAGATAATTCCACGACTTAATTTATTTTCAACCCTTAAAGCCAGACAGCCGGACAGCCAGGAGCTTTAAAAAGCGTCACCGCTTCATGGTTAATGTTCCAAAAGCTCGAACTAAGCGGTTTGATTCCACCTTTTTCATGCGTACCGCTAGACATTGGAATCAGCTGCCCGAGTGGGTGTTCCCCAATGATATAGTCTGGGTACCTTCAAGTCGCGAGTGAATCGGTTTCTTCTAGGCGAGCGTGCTCCACCGTAGACCGCATCTTCGCTTAACATCAGGCGGGATGGCGGTCAAACGCAAGCCTATCTACTATAAAAAAAAAAAAATAATAATTAAGTCGTGGAATTATCTTTCAGAATTTTTTGGCTATAAATTTGTTTGTTTACTCAATCAGCGTATTTGTGTAACAATAAGGTAGTTGTTGCGTTTGTTGTAGTTATTTATAACTTTTATAAAATTATTAAATCGAAGAGAATCGAATTAAATTAATAGAAATAATACATAATAAGTAATCGGTACTTGTTATGTCAAATATAAATTTAGCGCTAGTGTTTATACTTCTTAAGTTACTTTACCATTCTTTGTAGAGTCACGTTGGAAATTTATACAAATTTCCAATTTTTTCACCAGCTTACCTGTAAATAAAGAAACAATTTATTAGTAAATGTATTTTTTTGTCTGATATATAGCTACTGTCTATGACCATTGCAGCGACACAGAACTTTGAGTAGCAGAACAAAGTCCGGGGCATCGCTGCTTTGGCGCTCATTACTTTGACACTTTCGATGGTTAGTCTCAACAGCCCAGTAACTTCGCTAGCTGCAATACCCTTCATACCGGAACACAGTAATGCTTACACACATTGGATTATGCAGGCTAGGCGAATCTATGGCGCCTCTCAGTACCTTAAAGCCGGACTAAGCCGGTCGAGCGCACGCCTGGCTTTCAGAGAGAATATATATATGTTTTTTTACTTTTTTTTTAATGTAAAAAGTAATGAGACAAACGAGACGCTCTCCTGATGGTAAGAGATAACGCCTGTCCATGACCATTGCAGCGATACACAGAACTTTGAGTAACAAAACAAAGTCCGGGGCATCGCTGCTTTGGCGCTCATTACTTTGACACTTTCGATGGTTAGTCACAACAGCCCAGTAATTTCGCTAGCTGCAGTACCCTTCAAACCGGAACACAGTAATGTTTACACACTACTGATTAGCGGCAGAATATCTGGTACTGCGGTAGTACCTACATAGACGACCTCCTGCTAAGGAGATCTACCACCAAGTAAAATAATCGAAGAAGGCAATGCCGTGTACGAAAGCTTGTCGCAAACTCGCGTGCCCGGTCGAAGTTAAGCAGCACGAAGCTCTGCATTATATATTTATTGAAGACGCGAAAATGATCAAAATAAACACGAGGCTGATATTCGTGGGGCCTTACGACTCTTGAGGCGGAGCGACTTTCTAGTGGAAGTTCATATACTAGGCTTTTGTGTTAACAAGTTGATATTAGAAAGGGGTCGAGCCAAGTCTTTACATCTCACTAAGAAGACCACAGAGGGAAGTTGAAAAATCCTGCTAATATATCCTATATGCGAAAGTTTGCGAGTAATGTATGGATGTATGTTTGTTACTCTGTCTCGCAAAAACTACTGAACGGATTTGGATGGAATTTGACATGGAGGTAGGTACTTTTTATCCCGAAAATACGTAGCGGGTAACACCGTGGGGCGCAGCGCCCCGCGGTGTTACCCGCTACGTTTTTCGAGATACAAAGTTGCCTATGTTTTAATCAAGGTAGTCTGCTACCTCCATACGAAATTTCATAAAAATCTATTCAGTCGTTTTTACGTGAAAGAGCAACAAACATCCATCCAAACTTTCACATTTATAATATAGTGGGATAGCATTTTTATTTTTATAATTCATATAATATATATTATACTAAAATTACATAAGACTAAATTTAAAAAAAAAACAAGAACGTCAATGTTGCGCTCTCCTGATGGTTAGAGATAACGCCTGTCCATGACCATTGCAGCGATACACAGAACTTTGAGTAACAAAACAAAGTCCGGGGCATCGCTGCTTTGGCGCTCATTACTTTGAGACTTTCGATGGTTAGTCTCAACAGCCCAGTAATTTCGCTAGCTGCAGTACCCTTCGAACCGGAACACAGTAACGTTCACACACTACTGCTTAATCTACCACCAAACACCTATCTAATATACACATTTCTGCACCTATCTCTTCTTCCTTGTAGCAAATTTTTGAGATTTGTTTTTGTTACACGTGAATTCATCCTACCGAACCTAGTTTTATGTCGGTACTCCTAGACGATCGTAATTCAGATATTCACCGTAACATATGTATATATACGTAAATCTGACATACTGCGAGTCAGTGCCAGGCTGCGACCGCTGCAATAAAGTTTATTATGTAGGTCACACGTCATGTGTTCGAGTGTCGCTACATTGCATGCTTGTTAAAAATATGAATTGGCAGCACTAGGAATCGTTATGCTTTTTTTTAAATTCAAAATAGGTTCGCGTTTGACCACACTCTGCCTGATGTTAAACAGTAGTGTGGTCTAAGATGGAGCACGCTTACCTAGAAGAAACCTATTTACTCTAGATTTGAAGACGCCAATATTGTACCTAACAGGGAACACAGACTGCGGCAGATTTAGCGATGATAGCTCAGTGGTTAGTGCGGTAGGTTCGCATGCCGAAGGGCGTGGGTTCAAACCCCCAACAATGAGCTTGAGCTGCCGGTGAAGGAAAACATCGTGAGGAAACCATAGCATGGTGGTAGGGTACTTTAGTACTCGGCTGGCTAGCTACCACCCTCAAGTTGAAAATCTGCCGCCAAGCACCTAACCGTGTGTTCCGGCAGCCTCACTTGAGAGCCAGTTCCATTCCAGGCTAGGTGTGATTTACCATTTTCGACCATACCTTCACTTAACATCAGGTGAGCTGTGGTCAAACACCGAGCCTGTCAACTATTAAAAAAAAAAAAAGAGAGTTCCACAACCTCGCTGTGCGAATGAAAAATGTGGAATCATAACGCTTTGTTAAATGGGGAACATGGGGAGCACCACCATGTACGGATGCTAGGCATTTTGTTAAATAGCAGGATTTTCATTACTCACTGTAACATTTTTACTATTGCCTAGAAACTTTACTTGTCGGTAGATTTCCTTTGCAATTCGTATAGGTAAGTATTGTGTAGAGTAGTAACCATTTATGTACAAGTATGATGTTGTTATTGGCAATACAGTAAAAGCTCTATTCGCGGGGTATACGTTCCATAAATATGCCGCGAATACAGAAACCATGAATATGGAATGGTAACTAGTATGGAACCATAGGGGATACGTTCTAACGTTCCAAAATAGAACCAGCTTTAAAAACCAGGGTTTAAAAATTATTGTATTTTTTTTTGTTTTGTTGTTTTTGAAAAGTCTTTTAAATTTAGATTGATATTTATTATACAGTGGCAGTAAGGTATGTTTTAGTTTGAAATTAGCCCACTCGATTACCTACAGTCCTACATGTTTTATAAAAGCCGCCTCGGTACTTGTACCAACAGTACATACATACTCAAAAGATGCCGATACGTTAATAAATGACACGCAATTATTTTCTGTTTACAGATTGCATTCGAGAATAATAAAAACACGAATAAAACCGTGAACAAGAAACTTTTACTGTATTGTGATTAATTAGGTACTATACAATCTTTTGTATAACAATTTTATTTTAATTTGATGATTTAATTATTATTATTTTTTATTTTTTTGAAATCTATTGTTTATTTTATTTTTATTATGATTTAAGTAAATTTTGTTAAAATTATTTTTAAATACTGTATCTAAAATTATCTAATGTTGACATATAACTTGTCTTTGTTATCAAATAAAAAACTAAACTAAAGTAGTTCTTAAGCAGTAGTGTGTAAACTATATCACTAAATATACTTAAGACTATGTTACTAAGTATACTTAAGAGCACAGATTTCTGCTAAGTCAAGAGGATAGATTGCTACTAAAACAAGAAGACAGATTGCTACAAAGTCAAGAGGACAGAATGCTACTAAGTCAAGAAGACAGATTGCCACAAAGTCAAAAGGATCGATTGAAACTAAGTTGATAGGACAGATTGTTACTAAAACAAAAAGACAAATTGCTACAAAGTCAAGAGGATAGATTGCAACTAAGTTGAGGGGACAGATTGCTACTAAAACAAGAAGACAGATTGCTACTAAGTCAAGCGGATAGATTGCTACTAAGTTAAGAGGACACATTGCTACTAAGTCAAGAGGACAGATTATTGCTCTATGAACCTACTGCAATATTACTATAAATAGTTCAACAGACAAAGGATAGCGGTCTATCAAAAGAGTGCAAGAAAAACAATATATTACGGTCCGACTTTCCGATAAAAATCGAACAAAAAAAATTCAATATTAATAATCGTCAATAAAAACTCGAAACGTCCAGATCTACATAAAACGGTGCGTTCAGTACGTAATAGCCAATCACTTAACGACCCATGGTGACGATCAACTCGTCCACGGTAATGCAAAATGAACGATCTTGATACTTTTGACGTGGATACGTCAACAAATTTGCTTCCATTAGTAACAAAACTATCCCATAAATAAATTGATTGATTCGGCCGTTACTTTGTGGCAGTTCATTTTGAATGTTCGGAGAGAATAGGTGCATTTAAAAGATATTTACTTTTTTTTTCTGTTGTCAAAGGATCTTATACGATTAAGGAGGTTCGACTTCCATACAAATTGTCGCGATGATAGCTGTAGTTAGCGCGGTAGGTTCGCATGCCGAAGAGCGTGGATTCAAACCCCAACAATGAGCTTGAGCTGCCGGTGAAGGAAAACATCGTGAGGAAACCATAGCATGGTGGTAGGGTACTTTCTAGTACTCCGCTGGCTAGCTACCACTCTCAAGTTGGAAATCTGCCGCCAAGCATCTAACGATGTGTTCCGGCAGCCTCACTTGAGAGCCAGTTCCATTCCAGGCTAGGTGTGCTTTACCTCCTTCGACCACACCGTTACTTAACATCAGGTGAGCTGTAGTCAAAACACCTAGCCTGTCAACCATAAAAAAAGTTAATTTTGAATATTTGGAGAGATTAGGTGCATTTAAAAGATTATTTTTTTTGTTGACAAAGGGATCTTATACGATTAAGGTGGTTCGATTTCCATGCAGAATTTTTTTGCCATTTATGGATAAATAGAGCATAACATTAAATAAAATAAATAATATAAATATCATAGGACATTACACACAGCGCCATCTGACCCCAAACTAAGCAGAGCTTGTGCTATGGAAGACAGATAACTGATAGAATACTTAAATACTTTTTCTTTTTTTTTGTATATACAGTACACCCAGACAGAACAAACATCGATGTTAGTCACACAAATGTTAGTCCTGAGTGGGAATCGACAGCAGACACACTACCAATGAACCAACAGGGCTATCATTACAGTGAAATCACAGCTACTGGCATTTATTCTGGTCATTATTTGCGGTAAATCACAATTGCTTGAATTAAACAGTAGATTATTAGCATAAAATCAAATTTATGAATGATTTATGAATTTATGTGTTTTTCTATAAAACAGTTGATTCTGCTAATAATCTACTGTTTTATTCAAGCAATTGTGTGTTAAAAGTCGTGTCACCCCGTTGTTTTTTTTTGGAAAAAAAAACAATGGGGTGACACGACTCTTTCCGCGTTCCCGCCAAAACTCTATATGAAAGTTTATTTCTTCATTTAATTGAGTATCAAGATCGTCCGGTCGCGCTATGTCGAGTATTGACAAATCGCTTAAACGCGAGGAGTGCTCCATCCGCGCGATTTCGGTCACTTCCGCCTCCTGTTTGTATCAAACTTTCATAATGTTGGTAGCATTGAGCAAATTTCACAGAGAAGTTATATGGAAAAAGAACGCCGAACTAGGCGACAAAGTACTAGGCCTACTATTTTATTTTTGAACCAGCATTTCGCTCGTGACTTTGTGTTTTTTTTTGACACCGCCATCTGAAACCAAACTTTTTTTTTTTATTGTAAAAACTAAAACCTAAGCAAAGCTTGTACTATGGAAGACAGATAACTGATAGAATTTCAGACAGCCCCGTTGGCTCATTGGTAGTGGTAGTATATATGCCTTGGGAGCTGTAGGGCGTTGGTTCTATTCCCAATCAGGACAAACTTTGTGGCATAAACAAATGTTTGTTCTGTGTCTGGGTGTTCTTTATGTATTATAAGTATGTATTAAAAAAAAAAAAGTATTTATGTATTCTCTCAGTTATATTATGACTTCCATAGCACAAGCTTTGCATAGTTTGGGGTCAGATGGCGCTGTATCAAAAAAAAAAACAAAGCCACGAGCGAAATGCTGAAGACAGATAACTGAAAGAATACTTAAATCGTTTTTTTTAATACATACTTACAATAAATACAGTTCACCCAGACACAAAACAAACATTTGTTTTTACCACAAACTGTTTGTCCTGGGTGGGAATCGAACCCATGTCATTCGCATTTATAATACTAGCTGCGCCCCGCGGTGTTTCCAGCTACATGTACTATGGAGTACAAGCTTTGCTTAGTTTGGGGACAGATGGCGCTGTGTGTAATGTCCTACGACATTTATTATGCGATTAAACAAAACACGTGAGTTGTGGTCCAACACCTAGAAAGCCACCAGTAAAAAGAAATGGTCAGAAAGTTAGCTACCCAACAGACCGTATCCGTACCTAACCCAAAGTTTATCAGGTGCCTTATGTCCGGGGTTTCCCGGGAGACTGCAAATGGAAAGGCCCTGTCAGGGCGGGAGGCTGTTCGCGGCAAATGGACACTTCGTTTGACGGATTTTGTTTTGTGGAAATATGAGCGCGCTGTGTTTATGACAAAATATAGATAGATGTTTATATCTGGCTTATTTTATATCTTCTTACTTATTTTTTTTAAAACTCACTTAATAATCGCACGCATAATCAAATACTGGCTTAACTCAAAAAAGTCAGTTTTTGGGAAATCACGAAAAACCTCCGTGCAATCACGACCTCGTCGGCTTTTTTTTAAATAGAATAAAAATTAATTAGGTAAATAAATATATTAATTTTTTTTCGTGTAGTCCATAAACTTATCAATAGTTATGTGTTATTTACTTTGTTCAAATTAAATAATAATAAACATTTTTTTATGTTTTAAAATTAACTTCTTGAGTTAAGTCTGTCTACTTTTAAAACTAAAGCAAATAAACTTTGTTATTGGTGGCATATTCAACTATAAGTCTGTCTTGTTTAAACTAATTTCTTTATTTTAAGGACTCTATATGTTTTTAGTCTGTTTATTAGTAATCAACTTATAAAACTTACTATTTATTTTTGTAGAAAATACACTCAACTCGGATTTGGTCTATGTTCAATTAAACAACAGCAACTTCACATTAACAGCGTCCGACACAAACTGGCGTCAGTCGGTGTTTGAACAAAGACTGCGTGAGAAACACATAAAAATGAAAAAGACCGATATTGTGTAAAGGTGGTCTATTGACGCAATTTTGATGTATTTTTCAAATTCATATCATAGATGGCATTAAAAGAAGCCTGCGTTTATACATAACTCATTTTTGACCTAACTCCTAATCGGTCAGTATTTGATTATGCGTGCGTTATGTTAGCAATATGAAGTATTTAATTTGGATTGTATACTGTTTCTTTTAAACGAATATAATTATTGCTGTATTGACTAGACGTGGCACTAGTTGTCTGTGAGCGCGGCTTCAACCAATAGGACGCTAGTGGAGAGAGAAGTAGATGGAGTGGGGGTTTTACCGCTGAGCAGCGTTGGATTTCGTACTATAATTATAGTATTTGTACTACTATTTCATGCTCCGTACTAGATAATATCCATACCTAAGGATAGTACGGAAAAATACTACAATTTCGTTACTTCACTTAGAAAAGACCAAAATAGGTAAATATGACACCCGTTTATAGCCAAACTATCTGTAAAAAAAAAATCATTGAGTATTGTTTGACAAACAATACTTCTTCTTCATCTTTTTTGCACCACCATGCTATGGTTTCCTCACGATGTTTTTCCTTCACCGGCAGCTCAAGTTCATTGTTGGGGTTTGAACCCACGCCCTTCGACATGCGAACCGACCGCGCTATACCTACGTGCTTTTCTTGATTGACGATCTCCTTAGCAGGAGGTCGTCTACCTAGACGTTCTCCTACTAAGGAGGACGAACCTACCTAGGTTCGTCTAGGTCCACCGCAGTACCAGTTATTCTGCCGCTAAGCAGTAGTATGTAAACATTACTGTGTTCCGGTTTGAAGGGTACTGCAGCTAGCGAAATTACTGGGCTGTTCAGTTTAATCATCTAATCTCTCAAAGTAATGAGCGCCAAAGCAGTGATGCCCTGAACTTTGTTTTGTTACTTAAAGTTCTGTGTATCGCTGCAATGGTCATGGGCAAGCGTTATCTCTAACCAATAATGTAACATTAGAACTTGTAATCTAGTTCTTTTACTTGGTGGTAGATCTCCTTAGCAGGAGGTCGTCTAAATAGGTACCTACCACTGCAGTACCAGATATTCTGCCGCCAAGCAGTAGTGTGACAACATTACTGAGTTCGACTGCAGCTAGAAAAATTACTGGGCTGTTGAGTCTAATCATCTAAAATCTCAAACAAATGAACGCCATTTCAGTGATGCTGGACATTGTTCTGTTACTCAAAGTTCTGTGTATCGCTGCAATGGTCATGGTCAGGCGTTATCTCTTACCATCAGGAGATCGTCTCGTTCGTCTCATTGCTTTTTAAATAAAAAAAAACCTTGATAGCAAAAATCGGTGACAGAGAAACCCCCCCAAATCTTCCCCCATAAATATTCGAGGCGCGTGGCGTCGCCAACAATTATTTATTTATTGGTTTCCTCATCGATTACAGAGCAATGCCTACGTGACCATATCGATGGCCATGGGTAAACAAACCTCATAGACAGGGCACGGCGATTGGGATATTGGTTTACCGAGGCGCCGCCTCGATACACAATTTGAGGCGAAATTTGAACAGGAAAAATCATGTCGCCGCATTGTATTATTTCCAATACCTGATATTTTATCGAGTATTCAATTATTCATATTCTATAATTACAAATTAAATTAAAAATTAAAAAAACCTTGATTTAAAATACAGCATGACTCGTGGGACACCAACGATACTCGAGGACATGATGTTTGGCGATCATTCTTATTCTTATTCGAAGTGGGGGCGATGAGTCCTGCACTGACGTCCCGCTTGAGGTGTATTGTGCATTTCCCCCTGCCAGCGTCTACCCGAGCCAACCCAGCTGGGTTTGGCGATCATATACAAAGAAATAAATAACCACCAATTAAACTTAAGGTGGTTCGATTTCCATACAAATATATTTTTTCCATTTATGGACAAACGTAGCATAATTTTACAGTGAAATCACAGCTGCTGGCATTTATTTTGCCCTTTATTTGCGGTAAATACTTACTTGGGGTTTACTTGGTGGTAGATCTCCTTAGCAGGAGGTCATCTAGGTAGGTACCACCGCAGTATCAGATATTCTGCCGCCAAGCAGTAGTGTGTAAACATTAATGTGTTCCGGTTTGAAGGGTACTGCAGCTAGCGAAATTACTGGGCTGTTGAGACTAACCATCGAAAGTCAAAGTAATGAGCACCAAAGCAGTGATGCCCTGGACTTTGTTTTGTTACTCAAAGTTCTGGGTATCGCTGTAATGGTCATGGACAGGCGTTATCTCTTACCATCAGGAGAGCGTCTCGTTCGTCTCATTATTTGTCACATAAAAAAAAATAAAAAAAAACACAATTCGGTATGTAAAGTTTTTTTTTTTGTATTTATTTTATATTTTTTACTGATAGTAAACTTTATTTTATGAAACTAATTTGAATATTTTGGCTTTCTATGCGGTAGTTTAATTCTAATACGTTTTCAAACTTTTTATAGTTCGTCATGAGGTCGGCTGAATACGTAGAATATGCCTTTGCCATATAAAACAAAAAAGTGTACGACACATTTCATTAACGGTTTTGGAATCAGTAAAGTTTTTTTTTTCTTTACATACCGAATTGTGTTAACATTTATAACAGTAGATTATTAGCATCGTCTACTGTTTTATTCAAGCAATTGTAATTTACTGCAAATAAAGAGCAAAATAAATGCCAGTAGCTGTGATTTCACTGTAAAATTATGTTCCATTTGTCTATAAATGGAAAACAATTGTTTGTATGGAAATCGTAAGAGCTGAAGGGCGTGGGTTCGATTCCCGCTCAGGACAAACATTTTATGTATCAACGAATGTTTGTTCTGTGTCTGGGTGTTCTGTACGTATTACAAGTATGCATTTACAAAAAAAATGTATTTATGTATTCTATCAGTTATCTGACTTCCATCACACAAGCTCTGCTTAGTTTGGGGCCAGATGGCGCTGTGTGTTATGCCCTATGATATTTATTTAGTTTATATAAATCGGTTATGGGGATTTACCACCAAGTAAAATTAGCGATGGCCGCGTAATCACGTTCTAGGACGCCTAATAGAAACCATTCCTATTCGGACAGTTAACTGTCGGGGAAACTGGGGAAGAACGGCCATCAGTGCGCGGGCCAATCTGCTCGTAAGCACTGCGTGTTCCGTATGTTGGTACTACAATTATTCGCAAGGCCATTTGCTGCAGAACTATTTGCTAAAGGTATATAATGTAAAGGGAACTTCGGTAAAGGAAGAAGTCACAATTTTTACGAAAAAAAGCCGCCCACGTGCTCGCGGACGAAGGGTTCCGTACGATTATCTACAAAAACGGCAAAAAATCACGTTTGTCGTATGGGATCCCCATTAAATATTTATTTCATTCTGTTTTTTTAGTATTTATTGTTACAGCGGCAACAGAAATACATCATCTGTGAAAATTTCAACTGTCTAACTATCACGGTTCATGAGACACAGACGGACGGACAACGAAGTCTTAGTAACAGGGTCCCGTTTTACCGTTTGGGTACGGAAAACCCAGGATTAATACATAGGCTAGTTTTTATCCCGAAAACATGTAGCGGGTAACACGGCGGAGCGCAGCTAGTATTATAATCGCAAAAGATGGATGCATGGATGTTTGTTACTCTTTCACGCAATAACTTTTCCAACGGATTTGGATGAAATTTGGTATGGAGGTAGCTGAGACCCAGGATTAATACATAGGCTAGTTTTTATCCCGAAAATATGTAGCGGGTAACACCGCGGGCGCAGCTAGTACTAAAATAAACTATTGACTTTAATGAAATCTGTACTGAAGGCGTTTACATGTACAAATGAGTGGTTGCTGCCGAGGTAGGATAAACTTCTGTATTTACGTGGGAAAAGAGTCCAGCCCGCTCCCCAGTGACTACCTGTCCTATTATTTTCAGTACAACGAAACTCACTCTACCAACATGACTTGTTTATTGTTACTAACTTTTTAAACCCGTTAAATGTCATTTTGAAAGCTGGGAAGTTTTTTTTCCGTTTGTTTCTGGCGTCGCTCTTTGTTTATATGCCAATATTATCCAATGTAGCGATGATAGCTCAGTGGTTAGCGCGGTAGGTTCGCATGCCGAAGGGCGTGGGTTCAAACCCCAACAATGAGCTTGAGCTGCCGGTGAAGGAAAAAATCGTGAGGAAACCATAGCATGGTGGTAGGGTACTTTCTAGTACTCGGCTGGCTAGCTACCACCCTCAAGTTGAAAATCTGCCGCCAAGCATCTAACGGCGAGTTCCGGCAGCCTCACTTGAGAGCCAGTTCCATTCCAGGCTAGGTGTGCTTTACTATCTTCGACCACACCTTCACTTAACATCAGGTGAGCTGTGGTCAAACACCTAGCCTGTCAACCATAAAATATATATATATATATATATATATATATAACAAGTATCCCAGTAATATTATAAATGTGAAAGTTTGGATGGATGTTTGTTACTCTTTCACGCAAAAACTAGTGAACGGATTTGGTCGAAATTTTGTATGGAGGTAGCTGACACCCTGGATTAACAAATAGGCTACTTTTTATCTCGAAAACATGTAGCGGGTAACACCGCGGGGCGCAGCTAGTTATGTATAAAAACGGCAAAAATATCACGTTTGTTGTATGGGAGCCCCCTTAAATATTAATTTTATTCTGTTTTTTAGTATTTGTTGCTATAGCGGCAACAGAAATACATCATCTGTGAAAATTTCAACTGTCTAGCTATCACGGTTCAGGAGATACAGCCCGGTGATAGACGGACAGACAGACAGACAAGTCTTAGTAGTAGAGTCCCGTTGTACCCTTTGGGTACGGAACCCTAAAAACCGTGCGGAATCCTAACGGAGATATAGAATAAGTAATTAGCAATCATCATCATCAACCTATCGAAGTCCATTTCTAGGCAAAGGCCTCTCTCAAGACACGCCACACAACTCGATTTTCAACTTTTCGCTTCCATTCACTGCTAATATATCGTCACTCCATCGGGTCTCGGGGCGTCCTACGCTACGTTGCCCAATTTGAAGTCTCCACTCTAAAACACATTTACCGCAGAAATTAAATCAATTTTAACAGCAACAGTTTCCTTCGTTATAATTTTTAATATAGTTCAGCTAAGAATATCGACAGCCTCCTTGTGAAATCATTATGATATCCGTGACAGCCGGAAATGTCAGGTAGATTATTCTTTAAAAGGCTTTCCGTGTACCTACCGGCCTATTTTCCTCACTTGCCGGGAGATTTCACTTTCTGGTTACTGGTAACATCGCTCAAGCGTTGCGTTACTTATTTCTATGATAAATAAATGTTTATTGGATATATATTTAAGAAATAATATATATACACACTTATAATAATTGTGATTATAATACATAAATAAATATCGTAGGACTATACACACAGCGCCATCTGGCCCCAAACTAAGCAAAGCTTGTGTGATGGAAGTCAGATAACTGATAGAATACATAAATACTTTTTTTTTGTAAATACATTCTTATAATCCATATAGAACACCCAGACACAGAACAAACATACTCGTAGATACTCGTGTATATTTATTTACTTGTAGATTTTTCCTTATGTAAAAGTAATGAGACGAACGGGACGCTCTCCTGATGGTATGAGATAACGCCTGTTCATGACCATTGCAGCGATACACAGAACTTTTGAGTAGCAAAACAAAGTCCGGCGCATCGCTGCTTTGGTGCTCATTACTTTGAGACTTTCGATGGTTAGTCTCAACAGCCCTGTAATGTCGCTGCAGTACCCTTCAAACCGAAACACAGTAATGTTTACACTCTACTGCTTGCGGCAGAATATCTGGTACTGCGGTGGTACCTACACAGACGACCTCCTGCTAAGGAGATCTACCACCAAGTAAAAGATATCTGAAATCTACTAACACGCACTACTACAGCCATGTCTTTCTCACGATGTAAATAAATTGTTGACTTACGGTTTAAGAATATTTATTAATCTCATAAAAATCTACTACTTCATCCCACTAATATTGTAAATGTGAAAGTTTGAATGGACGGATGTTTGTTACTCTTTCACGCAAAAACTACTGATAGGATTTTGATGAAATTTGGTATGGAGGTAGCTGACACCCTGGATTAACACATAGGCTACTTTTTTTACCGAATACGTGTAGCGGGTAACACCGCGGGGCGCAGCTAGTGTAATTAATTTTTAGAATTAATTACAGTATTTTTTTTATTTGTCAATTTGTAAATAATATCATAAGAATTGACTTGATTGTCAATTGACATTAACAATAAATAATTGATGTCATGTATGTATTAATAGCGGACGTCTCGCGGTTTCGCCCGCGTAGTTCCCGTTCCCGTAGGAATACAGGGATAAAAAGTAGCCTATGTCACCTGGGGATAGTGTAGCTTCCCAACGGTGAAAGAATTTTTGAAATCGGTCCAGTAGTTTCGGAGCCTATTCATTACAATCAAATCTTTCCTCTTTATAATAGTACTAGCGGACGCCTCGCGGTTTCACCTGCGTAGTTCCCGTTCCCGTGGGAATACAGGGATAAAAAGTAGCCTATGTCACCCGGGGATAGTGTAGCTTCCCAACGTTGAAAGAATTTTTTAAATCGGTCCAGTAGCTTCGGAGCCTATTCAATACATACAAACAATCAAATCTTTCCTCTTTATAATGGTATAGATATACCTATGTGCATAACAAAAATATAATGTACTTACGCTATTGAATTAGAATAAAACAAGCAACGATAAATGTAAATTGTTTTGAATAAATTAAATTTAAGAATTAGGTACAAGATATTATGTTAGTGTCATAAGTTAGGTATCAACAGCTACCCTTTTGGGCGTACAATATTTCGTACGTTTATTTGTAATTCTCAATGGTATGGCAACCCTAGTTCGTACCAAAATGATATAGAGAAACGCAAACAAATAATAAATATCGATCACGTCAGTCCACTGACGCGGCGATCGCTCCCCGAGCGGCGGTAAAGGTACCAGTGTATGTACATTGTACACCTTAATGACATGTTGCCTTCGCAAATATACCAACGCCCAGGAAAAAACCAGACCGAGCAAAATAATGAATTTTCTCAAACATGCTCGAAAATTTGAGCATCATTTTCACCCACGACGGAACGGAGACGGTATATACGTTTGGGGTGAGGGGATGTTTGTTTGTGCAAATCCATGTTGCCATTTTTCTCCAAAACTACTAGTCCGATTTTGATGCAGTTTTCAATAATGGGTTCGGGTTTGATTGGTGCATGTTATTAGATAGGTGTTACGGTGACAACTGACCAGGGGGCGCTGCAGGAAACATTTTTTGTGCAAATCCATGTTGCCAAGAGTACTAGTCCGATTTTGAACTGTGATTTATCGCAAATAAAGACCAAAATAAATGCCAGCAGCTGTGATTGATAACACTGTAAAATTATGCTCCATTTGTCCATAAATGGAAAAGAAATTGTTTGTATGGAAATCGAACCACCTTAAGTGAAAAGTATAAGCTAACTACATTTCACTTGGTGGTAGATCTCCTTAGCAGGAGGTCGTCTAGGTAGGTACCACCGCAGTACCAGTTATTCTGCCGCTAAGCAGTAGTGTAGACATTACTGTGTTCCGGTTCGAAGGGTTGCAGCTAGCGAAATTACTGGGCTGTTGTGACTAACCATCGAAAGTCTCAAAGTAATGAGCGTCAAAGCAGCGATGCTCTAGGCTTTGTTTTGTTACCCAAAGTTCTGTGTATCGCTGCAATGGTCATGGACAGGCATTATCTCTTACCATCAAAAGAGCGTCTCGTTCGTCTCATTACTTTTTACATAAAAAAAAACCACTATATTAACCATCTAGATTTACATTCGAACCAAACAGATAACAAAAACAATACCACCATAACTAAATAACAGATATTTAACAGGGATATTCATCGTACTGCCAACATAACACAGATGATCACAAAGAAGAGGTGGCATGCACGACCGAGATATTGCAAAGCCAATTTTCACCAGACTGTGAAAAAAAAGGTGGTAATTTTGACAGTTTACAAATACAAGTATCTTAATAAAAGAGTTTTGACGGGAACGCGGAAAGAGTCGTGTCGCCCCGTTGTATTTTTTCCTAATACTAATGTTTTGTCGCATGTTTATGCATAAAAATGGTGGTGTTTTATTCATAAAGTGTCGAATCATAAGCGCGAGTGTGGGAAAATGATATAATGTGGTGAAACATGACTATTCGTGTTGCTTCCAAAACTCCATCGAACCTTTATAGTAAAGTCGCCACTACTTTACTAAAGCATGAACGACTTGAATGACCAAGACTGGACTTTGACTAAAACTATAGCTACGAGGATACTTATTTAACTTTTGAAACTTGAAAATATAAAATACTTGACACTGGCACATGTTCAAAACGCGACGCCAAAACCAAAGAAAAAAAAAACACCAGTCATACGCCATTTTTCTATTCACATATAAAAATACTCATAAAAAACCATGAAAAATGACAAAATCATAACATACTATGTCAACATAATGAAAATGACAAAAAAATCAAATATGTCAAATATTTACACAGTATAAAACAAAGTCGCTTCCCGCCGTCTGTACGCTAAGATCTTTTAAAGTACGCAACGGATTTTAATGCGGCTTCCATCAATAGACAGAGTGATTCAAGAGGAAGGTTTGTATGTATAATACATGCATATGCAACACATTAGTATCTACATTACACCCGTGCGAAGCCGGGGCGGGTTACTAATCTCCACATAGTATAAAACAAAGTCGCTTCCCGCCGTCTGTACGCTTAATCTTTTAAACTACGCAACGGATTTTAATGCGGTTTCCATCAATAGACAGAGCAATTCAAGAGGAAGGTTTGTTTGTATAATACATGCATATGCAACACATTAGTATCTACATTACACCCGTGCGAAGCCGGGGCGGGTTACTAATCTCCACACAGTATAAAACAAAGTCGCTTCCCGCCGTCTGTACGCTTAGATCTTTTAAACTACGCAACGGATTTTAATGCGGTTTCCATCAATAGACAGAGCGATTCAAGAGGAAGGTTTGTTTGTATAATACATGCATATGCAACACATTAGTATACACAACACATTACATTACACCCGTGCGAAGCCGAGGCGGATTACATAGCATAAAACAAAGTCACTTCATCGTAAACTTATATACATGTAAGGATACGCGCGAAAAATTTAACCGGGTAAAAAAACAGAGGTGCGTGCCATGGGATTCGAACCCACTTGACAGCCTGTTTAACCTAAAATAGGAGAATAATACCGCCTCCGCAATCCATGGTCCTTGCTATAACGACGTTTTCGCAGTGAAAGGCCCTAATATAGCTCCCCGACATACGAATTGCGAATATTAATAAGGGTTCACTCACTAATCAGTGTGAACGTGACTTTAAGACCATGGCTGACGTACCTATAAACGTATATATCCTATCCTATATCTATCTACACTAATTATGAAGCGAACACATTAGATTTAGTAGAGCCAGTTCCATTCCAGGCTTGGTGTGCTTTACCATCTTCGACCACACCGTCACTTAACATCAGGTGAGCTGTGGTCAAACACCTAGCCTGACGACTATAAAAAAAAAATTGATTGACAGGCTACGTGTTTGACCACAGCTTGCCTGGAATTGAATTTGCGCTGAAGTGATGCTGCCGGAGCACACCGTTAGATGCTTGGCGGCAGATTTTCAACTTGAGGGTGGTAGCTAGCCAGCCGAGTACTAGAAAGTACCCTATCACCATGCTATGGTTTCCTCACGATGTTTTCCTTCACCGGCAGCTCAAGCTCATTGTTGGGGTTTGAACCCACGCCCTTCGGCATGCGAACCTACCGCGCTAATCACTGAGCTATCATTGCTCCAAACTCAAAAAGGAATTGGTTCTCAATTCGAGTGTATGTATGTTATGCCATAATTCCGCCAATTATGAATTGATTTTGATGATTATTTTTTTGATTAGTAGATCATATTTCAGAGGCGGTCCCATATAAATTTTATCGAAATCAATGGAGCGATTTTTTCAAAAATCAACAAAATCTAAAATTTGTGTACATCGATAATAGTTTTGTTTACTCCGAAACCTCGCTGTTTCATTGGAGCAGTGCGTTTAGATGGTCCAAGGGTCATGGAGTCGGCTTTTTAAATTGTAAATATGTATATTATTTTCAATTTATAAATTCTAAGCGTTTGAAATTATATTGTTTATAAATAAATTATTACTTTTACAAAATTTAAGGCATGAGGATACTTTTGATAATTTTGATAATACTTTTATCAATTAATGTTTAAAATATGATAATACTTTTGTTAATTAATGTAAGGGCAAGTGCGGGTTGGCAGACAGCACACATCGATATATTTTTTTGTACTAAAACAACAAGAAATACCTTTATTACCACTTGAGAAGCAATCTTGCCAATCCATAGCCAAAGTAACTATTTTGAAATGATGTAATAATCTTATAGGGAAGGGTGGGTAATTGCTACAGTACAGATAATAGACAGTATGGAAACAATATTAGCTGACATTTTTCATTACAATGTTCACTGACACATAGTTATGACATATTTTGTATTGACAGTATTTTTATATTGACAATATTTTTTGTATTGACATATATTTATATTGGCATACCTTATTTTGCATACATACATTGGCATACATTACCTTACAAGGTGGACAGACGACCTAGTAAAGACCGCAGGAACGCGCTGGATGCGAGCCGCTTCCAACCAGTCTTTATGGAAGTCAATGGGGGAGGCCTATGTCCAGCAGTGGACGTCCTACGGCTGAAATGATGATGATGATGATACCTTATTTTTACATTTTTGTTTATTTATTAATTCCCAAAATGACATGACAAATCCTACTAATATTATAAACGGAAAGTTTGTATATATGTTTGTTACTCTTTCACGCAAAAAAGTCTGAATGGATTTTGGTAAAATTTGGTAGCCGACACCCAGGATTAACACATAGGCTACTTTTTATCCCGAAAACATGTAGCGGGTAACACCGCGGGGCGCAGCTACTAATCATAATTACTTACTAGTAATTTAATATACAAAAATTATGTGTTGATTGATAACTCTTTATTACACACACTAAAATACAAAAAACATAAGAAATAAACTTAAATATAGGTGTAACAATTGGCGACCTTATCGCTAAAAGCGATCTCCTCCAGGCAACCTTAGGACGGAAAGGATCAGGATTTATATGTATATAAATGCAAACAAAGGTATGTTTTTTTTTGCGATACCACCCAGACGGTATAGCGTTTGGCAAAAAATCCTTACTGTTGTTTAAAATATGACTCCCTACAGCAAAGTTATTTCAAAATTTGTTCGCCACTACAGCTACCGTATTTGACCCGAACACCGAAAGAAAATAAAATGGGCGCAGATTCGGAATGCTTATTTTATTTGTAATAATAGTTAGAAAGGATTGTTTTTGAAACCTTTTCAAAACGGGAAAGCTATATTTTTCATTCGATTTGTATTTTTTACTCGTCTGTACGAATTTTTTTTCGGGGTATCTTTTAATTTGTTGGTTTTACGTTTTATCTCACTTCGTACTAATATTTTATATGTGAAAGTTTGTTTGTTTAAATGTTTTGATGCTTGGATGAATGGATGTTAGTTACTCGATCGCGCAAAAACGGCTGAACGAATTTGGCACACATATTTATTACCTGGATTAACGTATATTTTGAGCCTTGAAATTTTGTATGTTTAGATATTTGGATGTTTGTTACTAAATCACGAAAAAATGGCTGAACGAATTTGGCACACATATTTATTACCTGGATTAACGTATATTTTGAGCCTTGAAATTTTGTATGTTTAGATATTTGGATGTTTGTTACTAAATCACGAAAAAATGGCTGAACGAATTTGGCACACATATTTATTACCTGGATTAACGTATATTTTGAGCCTTGAAATTTTGTATGTTTAGATATTTGGATGTTTGTTACTAAATCACGAAAAAATGGCTGAACGAATTTGGATAAAATTTGGCACATATATAGTTTTTTACCTGGATTAACGTACATATATATTATGATACTTTTTATGTCCTACTAATATTATAAATGTGAAAGTTTTTATGTTTAGATATTTGGATGTTTGTTACTAAATCACGCAAAAATGGCTGAACGAATTTGGATAAAATTTGGCACACATATTGCTTATTACCTGGAATAACGTATATGATACTTTTTATATCCTACTAATATTTTTTTTTTTTTTTTTTAACAAATATTAATATATAATCGATAATATATTTTCGTGTTTAATTAAGAACTACTAATAATACAGATTCATTATTAACCAACTAAACAAAATCATAAATAAACTATAAAACTATACTGTAACTACTACTATAAAATAAACACGCCGTCGAGATCGCTGCCGCGCGGTAGGGTTCCCAGTACGCTGGCGGCATTGCCCCGTTGTATGGCTAAGCTTAGCCCTACTAATATTATAAATGTGAAAGTATGTATGTTTGGATGTTTGTTACTAAATTGTGTGGCATCGTAGCTCCAGAACGGATGAACCGATTTTGATTTTGTATGACAGGTGAATTAGTCGGGAGTGTTCTTAGCTATGTTTGATGAAAATCGGTCCAAGATGGCCGCCGCCACAAAATGGCGGAATACATATTTTTTCACAACTTCCTCAATATGGGTATCAAATGAAAGGGCTTGACTAGTAGAATACTATACACCTGTCGGGTTTTTTTTTAATATTTTTAATTTATCTTGCATAAGTGTCTAATGCGAGAACCTTCATTGGAAAATGCAAAATGACCCGACTCTGTAATCGAATAGCATCGAATCCGGCCAATCGAGAAATACGCTTCTAATTCGATTCGTAACCGTTTATTCTTCTGGAAAGTTCTCTATTTGTTTTTGAGAGGGCGCGAGATGAAAGGTCGTACCTTTTTTCAAACGATTTTAAAAAAAATATGTTATGTATAATATGTTATGGGTATAAGTCCAGGATTGTGAATTCGTGAGATTTATACAAATATTTTATTGATAACGCCAATGTTACAAGTCACTACAAAATTTTAAACATGTCATTAACTGAGTTTTAAAACACTGATTACATGTCAATATAATAAAAATATTGTCAATACAATAAAATGGCATGACTATGACAGCCCCGTTGGCTCATTGGTAGTATATCTGTCTTGAGAGCTGTGGTGCGTGGGTTTGATTCTTCTATCTGTATGTATTAAGTATAAGTATGTATTTACAATAAAAAAGTATTTATGTATTCTATCAGTTGTCTGACTTCCATCACACAAGCTCTGCTTAGTTTGTTTGTTTGTATGGCGCTATGTGTAAAAAAAAAATCTTTCTGCGGTAATTTTGCCTGGATGAGATCGCTGTAAGCGATAAGGCCGTCAGTTGTTGCTCTATCTTTAAGCTGTTTCTATTTTTAACATTTTATTGTTTTTATGGTGCGAACAATTAAGAGTTGTTATCTTATCTTATGTTTTTTTAATTTTTTTTGTAGCGATGATAGCTCAGTGTGTGGCGCGGTGAGCGCGGTAGATCCGCATGCCGAAGGGCGTGGGTTCAAACCCCAACAATGAGCTTGAGCTGCCGGTGAAGGAAAACATCGTGAGGAAACCATAGCATGGTGGTAGCGTACTCTCTAGTACTCGGCTGGCTAACTACCAGTCTCAAGTTGAAAATCTGCCGCCAAGCATCTAACGGTGTGTTCCGGCAGCCTCACTTGAGAACCAGTTCTATTCCAGGCTGGAGCGCTGCCAGGTGAGCTGTACTCAAATACCTAGCTTGTCAATGAAACATATTTTAAAAACCGGCCGAGTGCGAGTCGGCCTCGCGCACGAAGGGTTCCGTTCCATTATCTATAGAAACGGCAAAAAAATCACGTTTGTTGTATGGGAGCTCTCTTAAACATTTATTTTATTCTGTTTTTTAATATTTGTTGTTATAGCGGCAACAGAAATACATCATCTAGGTCGTCTAGGTGCCACCGCAGTACCAGTTATTCTGCCGCTAAGCAATAGTGTGTAAACATTACTGTGTTCCAGTATGGAGGGTACTGCAGCTAGCGAAATTACTGGGCTGTTGAGACTAACCATCGAAAATCTCAAAGTAATGAGCGCCAAAGCAGTGATGTCCTGAACTTTGTTTTGTTACATAAAGTTCTGTGTATCGCTGCAATGGTCATGGTCAGGCGTTATGTCTTACCATCAGGAGAGCGTCTCCTTCGTCTCATTACTTTTTACATTAAAAAAAAAAAACCTGTGAAAATTTCAACTGTCTAACTATCACGGCTCATGAGATACAGCCTGGTGAAAGACGGACAGGGGAGTCTTAGTAATAGGGTCCCGTTGTACCCTTTGGGTACGGAACCCTAAAAATCAATAAGTTGCATATACTTCAATACACATATTATCTGTATGTCCGTTTTTAACAATAAAATAAAATTACTATTTCGTTCCCCTAACTAAGTTCTTTGTCGTCTAATAAATACATTTATTCAAAAGCACTCGAGCGGTTTTCAATTATTCTTTTATTATTGCAAAAATCTAGGGGTGTTTTTTTTGTCTATTTGCAAGTGTGTTTTTTTTATGTAAAAAGTCATGAGACGAACGAGACGCTCTCCTGATGGTAAGAGATAACGCCTGTCCATGACCATTGCAGCGGTACACAGAACTTTGAGTAACAAAACAAAGTCCAGGGCATCGCTGCTTTGGCGCTCATAGTCACAACAGCCCAGGAATTTCGCTAGCTGCAGTACTCTTCGAACCGGAACACAGTAATGTTTACACACTACTGCTTAGCGGCACAATAACTGGTATTGCGTTGGTACCTACCTAGACGTCCTGCTAAGGAGATCTACCACCAAGACCTTATGGAGCCTTAAGTAAAAAAACCCTTGCACGTGTCTAGGACGTCGCATCAGCCGCATCACTTGAGAGCTTATTCCCATGCCGTGCTTCTATCGACTGACCCAAACGAAGCGAATCGGTTTCGTCTAGGCGAGCGTGCTCCACCGTAGACCGCATCTTCGCTTAACATCAGGCGAGTTGGCGGTCAAACGCAAGCGTTTAGTAAAGTAATGGCGACTTTACTATAAGCTTCGATGGAGTTTTGGAAGCAACACGAAAAGTCATGTTTCACCACATTATATCATTTTCCTACACACGCGCTTGTAATTCGGCACTTTATGAATAAAACACTACCATTTTTATGCATAAACACGAGACAAAACACTAGTTTTGGAAAAAAATACAACGGAGCGACACAACTCTTCCCGCGTTCCCGCCAAAAACTCATATAATCAGTGTTGCCAGCCGGGTTAAGTCAAAAGTCACCTAAAATAGATAAGAAAGTAACCATTAGTAAGAAATTAATTCTACCAATTCCAGAAAATCACCTAAAAGTTACATTTTGAGTCGTGTAACCTAAAACTAACCCGACAGCGTTAAAAGTTACCTAAAAGGTTACAAAAGTAACCTTCTGGCAACGCTGCATATGATATTTACAATACGGAATACATTTTTTTTTTTTTTATTAATTTGCCCTTTCGGGCAGGCTAAAGCTATAGAGCCATACTGCCTTGTCTTAAGTGTTATTTCTGCTGTATCTTAACTATAGCTATCGTCAAAGTCGTCTTTGTCAAGTCCAGTTCGTGTCAGTTAATTCTAGTCATGCTTTAGTAAAGTAGTGGCAACTTTACTATAAAGCTTCGATGGAGTTTTGGAAGCAACACGAAAACTCATGTTTCACCACATTATATCATTTTCCCACACTCGCGCTTGTAATTCGGCACTTTATGAATAAAACACCACCATTTTTATGCATAAACACTCGACAGAACACTAGTTTTGGGAAAAAATACAAAGGAGCGACACGGCTCTTCCCGCGTTCCCGCCAAAACTCTCTCTTATTTTCATACGGAATACAAACAAAAGTGGTTCCCATTTTTTTACAATATCTGGCCACGTACTACAAAATTTATTTGCCATTTTATTAAATTCATTGTTACGATGTAACGTACGATTGTATATCCACAGTCATTACTTGCTTTATTTATCAATGTTTGATTACAGCGGAATGGGTTGTATACTGTATAACCCATGAACAGAACATAAGCTGTAGATAAAATGCTGGTAGCTGTAAGTATATATATATTCTACCAGTTATCTGACTTCCATCACACAAGCTCTGCTTAGTTTGGGGCCAGATGGCGCTGTGTGTATAGTCCTATGCTATTTATGTTGTAGCGATGATAGCTCAGTGGTTAGCGCGGTAGGTTCGCATGCCCAAGGGCGTGGGTTCAACCCCCAACAATATACTTGAGCTGCCGGTGAAGGAAAACTTCGTGGGGAAACCATAGCATGGTGGTAGCGTACTCTCTAGTACTCGGCTGGCTAGCTACCATCCTCAAGTTGAAAATCAGCCGCCAAGCATCTAACGGTGTGTTCCGGCAGCTTCACTTGAGAGCCAGTTCCATTCCAGGCTAGGTATGCTTTACCATTTTCGACCACACCGTCACCTAACATCATGTGGTGAAACATCAAGCCTGTTAACCATAACAGAAACTGAGGTGTAATTCTAACGCTTAGTTCCCGGTTTTTTGGAGAACTTAGCAACTGTTCCGATAAGTGTATCCCGGTCAGCGGAAGATGCTATCGCAATCCGGGATGTAAGCCTTATACCGTCCGGGATTTGCGGGATAACGGCGGAATACTCGAGCGGTGTCAGACGCATGTCGGGGGTCGGCGTTGAGTTTTTACCGCCAGAACAATAGGAATATATAGAGTTATATAAACAACTTTCACTATCATAACTATGATATCGCAAAAAGAAACAAACGCTACAGAAATAAATATCGTAGGACCATCCATCTGACCCCAAACTAAGCAAAGCTTGTGCTATGGAAGTCAGATAACTGATACAATACTTAAAGGCTTTTTTTTTAAATATATACGTACATACTGACAGCCCTCTTGGTTCATTCGTAGAATGTCTACATCAAGAGCTGTAGGGTGTGGGTTCCATTCCCACTCAGGGCAAACATTTTGTGAATAAACAAATGTTTGTTCTATGTCTGGGTGTTCTGTATGTATTACAAGTATGTATTTACAACAAAAAAGTATTTATGTATTCCATCAGTTATCTGGCTTCCATCACACAAGCTCTGCTTAGTTTGGGGCCAGATGGCGCTGTGTGTATAGTCCTATGCTATTTATTTATTTATAAAATAATGATTAAGAACGTCCATATCCAAGGCTTAGGACAAATGAATTGGCTGACGAACTGAGGAAGAAAGTCCAGGGTCGACAAATCCCTGTGGATTACAGTTCATAGATTAAATACGAACTAGTATTGACTCCGGTGTACTTACCTACAAGACCTTTGAAATATTAGTTCTCGAGGAACGTGCGAGAATAGAAGAAAATAGAGTTTCGTTTAAACCAAAATCCCTTGCACATAAACTATTATAAAAAGCAAAATTAAAAAATTTTGAAAAAATCAACAACAGTTAAAAAGTAATTGATTTTTCATTTACTTTTTAACCGCAGAATAATTTTTTTTTTTTGATAAAATAATTTTAGTAGGATTTACAAAGTTGATTTATTGATAAACTCTTTATTGTACACACCAAAAATACAATACATAAGAAAAAGAAAACAAACTTAATTGTGATTTCCCGCAAATAAACATCAAAACAAATGCCAGTAGCAGTGATTTCACTGTAAAATTATGCTCCATTTGTCCATGAATGGCAAAAAAATATTTGTATGGAAATCGTACCACCTTAATGAAAAATTTCACCGAAACGTTGAAGGTTTTTGAACAATTTGTTCACCAATTTAAATAGCAGCATATAGCTAAGCATCTACATATCGCACCCCTAGATCTAAACAGCAATTAACTCAAAAAAACACTTTTTTGGTAAAAGGCGAAAAACTGATTAATGTTTCCCTGTGTGTGCACTGCAGGACTTTTTTGTGTAGATTTATACATTTTATATGCAGGTAGAACAAAGATAGGATAGTCTTGTGTTTTAATCATTTTTTGGGACTGAAAATTGGATTTTTGAAGTTATTTCTCTATTGCTTAATAAAATATGTACATTTATTTTATTATTTTTAGTTGCCGAGCCAACTAAAAACTTAATGCATACTAAGTTTTTAGTTGGCTCTCTTTTGAAGGGGCAACAAACTTAAAATATTATAACATTTTGTGTTATTTATAATTAGTTCCCATTCATGGAGCAGTCTGTGACCAACAGTAGGGGTATATTGGGCGATGAATTAGCAAGAAAACACTAGAAGCACTGAAACCAATCAATCAATCTGGCGTCATCAGGCGTCGAGTAGTGAAGATATTTTTAAATCTGTTTAATTGGTCGGTAAATATAGGAAATTCGATAGTGTGCATAACTAAAAAAAAGAGATTTTCGAGTTAACTCCCTTTAGATCTAGGTGCGCGATATATGCGAGTACTTCTCTGCTGTAGATATGTTATGCATTCTCCGGTACCACTATAATTTGAAGCGACTTCCCCTACACCATAAATTTGTGTCCAATTCAACTCTCTGATCGGAAGCAAGGCACACTTAAACATATTAAAGTATTCATCGACTCGCTACCAGTAGAGACGGAATATAAGGTATACAGAAGTCTAAGTTAATTTAAAAAAATAGATTTGAGTTGACATCTCTTCTCTACATAGTATAAAACAAAGTCGCTTCCCGCCGTCTGTACGCTTAGATCTTTTAAACTACGCAACTGATTTCAATGCGGTTTCCATCAATAGACAGAGTGATTCAAGAGGAAGGTTTTTATGGATAATACATGCATATGCACCACATTAGTACCTACATTGCATCCGTGCGAAGCCGGGGCGGGTCGCTAGTCTCTACATAGTATAAAACAAAGTCGCTTCCCGCCGTCTGTACGCTTAGATCTTTTAAATTATGCAACGGATTTTAATGCGGTTTTTTTTTTTATAGTAGATAGGCTTGCGTTTGACCGTCATCCCGCCTGATGTTAAGCGAAGATGCGGTCTACGGTGGAGCACGCTCGCCTAGAAGAAACCGATTCACTCGCGACTTGAAGGTACCCAGACTATATTCATTGGGGGAACACCCACTCGGGCAGTTGATTCCAATGTCTAGCCATGGTTTCCATCAATAGACAGAATGATTCAAGAGGAAGGTTTATATGTATAATACATGCATATGCACCACATTAGTATCTACATTTACGTATGCTACTATACATAAACATTAAACATATAAGAACATTTAGCGAATTGCAAGGTTATTTCAGAAATTGCAGCTTTCATGAAAACCTCGACTGTTTGAACTCTCTGTATTTCTACGGGAAGTTCATTCCACAATTCGACAGTTTTCACAATAAAGTGGAGAAATTTAAGAACTTAAAAAAACTTTGTACTTTTAAAGAAATAATTTTCCAAATCACTTTACAAAAAACCGACCGAGCGCGAGTCAATCTGGGAGAGCAAAAAAAGTATGGGAGCATATTTATTTTATTCCGTTTTTTAGTATTTGTTGTTATAGGGGTGACAGAAATACATCATCTGTGAAAATTTCAACTGTCTAACTATCACGGTTCATGAGATACAGCCTGGTGACAGACGGACAGCGGAGTCTTAGTAATAGGGTCCCGTTTTACCCTTTGGGTACGGAATCCCAAAAAGTACTATCAACACTAATGGGTTTTTGTACGTTTGTAACGAATAAACTGGACCAGATTGGCACAGGACCGAGGCAGATGGCATGTAAAGAGAGAGGCCTATACCGAGCAGTGGGATAAAGAAGGCTGTGGATGATGATGATGAACGAATAAACTCAAAAACTACTGGACCGATTTCAAAAATTCTTCCACCGTTGGGAAGCTACACTATCCCCTGGTGACATAGGCTACTTTTTATCCCTGTATTCCCACGGGAACGGGAACTACGCGGGTAAAACCGCGAGGCGTCCGCTAGTTTTGAGATAAAGGCGTTGTCTCTCTGTTCCTATAGTATAATCCGTACATCAATGAACCGTGGCAGTGTTACAGTGATAGTTATTGGATGGCAACGGCGGCCCGCCGATAGAAAACGTCAGTGATTAACAATTCATGGATCGCAGACACAATGGATGTAAATGGATGGCCTTCATTCTTTAACTAGGTAGTGGATCTCCTTAGCAGGGGGTCGTCTGTAAATCAATAGTACCAGTTATTCTACCGCCAAGCAGTAGTGTGTAAACATCGCTGTGTTTCGGTTTGAAGGGTACTGCAGCTAGCGAAATTACTGGGCTGTTGAGACTAACCATCAAAAGTCTCAAAGTAATGAGCGCCAAAGCAGTGATGCCCTGGACTTTGTTTTGTTACTCAAAGTTCTGGGTATCGCTGTAATGGTCATGGACAGGCGATATCTCTTACGATCAGGAGAGCGTCTCGTTCGTCTCATTATTTGTCACATAAAAAAAAAAAACATTGCTGTGTTCCGGTTTGAAGGGTACTGCAGCTAGCGAGATTACTGGGCTGTTGAGACTAACCATCGAAAGTCTCAAAGCAATGAGCGCCAAAGCAGTGATGCCCTGGACTTTGTTTTGTTACTCAAAGTTCTGGGTATCGCTGTAATGGTCATGGACAGGCGATATCTCTTACGATCAGGAGAGCGTCTCGTTCATCTCATTATTTGTCACATAAAAAAAAAAAAACATTGCTGTGTTCCGGTTTGAAGGGTACTGCAGCTAGCGAGATTACTGGGCTGTTGAAACTAACCATCGAAAGTCTTAAAGTAATGAGCGCCAAAGCAGTGATGCCCTGGACTTTGTTTTGTAACTCGAAAGTTCTGTGTGTTGATGATATGGTCATGGATATTCGTTATCTCTTACCATCAGGGGAGCGTATCGTTCGTCTCATTACTTTTACATTTAAAAAAAACATCATATTTAATGTATACCTTCATATTCTAGAAGTTTAGCTGCGCTCCCCTGTTTACGACTTGCACCGCTACATGCCGTAACAGTGTCACATTTGAAAATTGAAACAAATTACTTTGGCAGTTACGAGGAAAGGCCGTTTATGACACTTTTACTTTAGAGATATTTTATAGGCAATTCGTTGTAGCGGCTAGGAAATGTAGCAAATTGTAGCCCTTGTAGGTATTCAATTTTAGTATGAAGGTGGTTCGATTTCCATACAAATAAATTTTGCCATTTATGGACAAATTGAACACAATTTTACAGTGGCATTAGAGGTACTGGCATTTATTTTGGCCTTTATTTGCGGTAAATCACAATTGCTTAAATTTTTTAGGTTTCAGTGCCTAAAAAAATCCAATGACGTCACATAGTAGCCCTATACAGCCTACTATGTGACGTCATTGGAAATCAAAATAAAAAGTAAATAATAAAATATGTAGGTATAAGTTTTTTTAAAATGTTTGTTATTTCATTTTGTATGTATGTATTGGTAATCGTATTTAAATATGTTTTATGTTACAAATAAAGCATTGTCTATTTTCAAATGAAACACAAGTTTATTTTGTGTGTTTTATTAAAATAAACGCCATCTCATAGTTTAAAGAGTTTTAAAGGTAAAAAATATACAGGAATATAATATTTCGAAATGTTTTTTTTTCTTTACATACCGAATTACTTGAGCAATAGATTCTACATTACAATTGCTGGAGTGAAACTTCAAAAGCAATAATTCCACTGTTCCATTTACAAAGCTGACATGTCGCCTTGAAACTCGTAAAGCGGGCGCACGGCGAAACGGCCAACGTCGGTACATAAATAATAATGTATTCCTGTTTCCTATATTTTTTATTTTATTTTATGGTCGCGGCTGCGGTGCAATACTTCTAAGTGACCGAGCGTAGCGTTCGCAAAAAAAGCTGAAAAAAATTAAAACTTTTTTTAAAATAACTACTTATTTATACTATTACAAACAGGTAAGATTTGATTGTATGTATTGAATAGGCTCCGAAAATACTGGACCGATTTCAAAAATTCTTTCACCGTTGGGAAGCTACACTATCCACGGGTGGCATAGGCTACTTTTTATCCCCGTATTCCCACGGGAACGGAAACTACGCGGAAGAAACCGCGAGGCGTCCGCTCGTCATAAATACAGAACAAACATTAAGTTTAAGTTTTGAGTTTAACCGGTCGAGTTCTGATGATAGAAGCTGGTGATTTACAGTCCGACTGAATAGCAATTAACATTCATATTGCATAGAATACTATACTAATTGCGAATTATTTATTCTTTTTATGGGCTATGGAATGACTAATGTCATATTACTTTCACTCGGTGGTAGATTTCCTTAGCAAGAGGTCGTCTAAGTAGCTACCACCGCAGTACCAGATATTCTGCCGCCAAGCAGTAGTGTGCAAACATTACTGTGTTCCGGTTTGAAGGGTACTGCAGCTAGCGAAATTACTGGGCTGTTGAGACTAACCATCTAGTTGTTGTTGATAAAATTTAACAGTACAGTGTTTTCGTTCGAAGGGTACCTACTACTAAGATACGGGGCTAATCATTTTTAGGGTTATGCACCTCAAAAGGAAAAACGGAACCCTCATAGGATAGGAACCCAAATTTGGTGGTAGATTTCCTTAGCAGGAGGTCGTCTAGGTAGTACCAGTTATTCTGCCGTAGGTAAACATTACTGTGTTCCGGTTCGAAGAGTACTGCAGCTAGCGAAATTACTGGGCTGTTGAGACTAACCATCGAAAATCTCAAAGTAATGAGTGCCAAAGCAGCGATGCCCTGGACGTTGTTTTGTTACTCAAAGTTCTGTGAATCGCTGCAATGGTCATGGACAGGCGTTATCTCTTAACATCAGGAGAGCGCCTCGATCGTCTTATTACTTTTACATAAATTAAAAAAAAAATTGGAACAAATTCATATTATAAATTCTTCGTGTTAGACTTCTCCAGTCCAAATCGAACCAGGTAACCTTATCTATTTAATACACGTCAAATTCAGCCGCAAGACAGAACTTAATGAGTCACTCTTATACGTTTTTGCATCCAACCTTAAAATGTAGCGATGATAGTTCAGTGTTAAGTTAAAAAAAATTCCATACCCTAACAGGAACAGGTGTATATGTATTAAGTTCGCGTTATGTATAGATTTCGGTATGTAAAGTTTTTTTTTTGTATTTATTTCATATTTTTTACTGATAGTAAACTTTATTTTATGAAACTAATTTGAATATTTTGGCTTTTTATGCGGTGGTTTAATTCTAATACGTTTTCAAACTTTTTATAGTTATGACGTCATGAGGTCGGCTGAATATGTAAAACATGCATTAGCCATGTAAAAAAAAGTCGACGTAGATAAGTATGGAGGTTACAAGTAACGGCAACCGTTGACTTGACATTGACAGATTTTGTTGAGGTTTGCCATTGTTTTTTTAGGCACTCAAAGAATTTGTAGCGATGATAGCTCAGTGGTTAGCGCGGTAGGTTCGCGTGCCGAAGGGCGTGGGTTCAAACCCCAACAATGAGCTTGAGCTGCTGATGAAGGAAAACATCGTGAGGAAACCATAGCATGGTGGTAGGGTTCTAGTACTCGGCTGGCTAGCTACCACCCTCAAGTTGAAAATCTGCCGCCAAGCATCTAACGGTGTGTTCCGGCAGCCTCACTTGAGAGCCAGTTCCATTCCAGGCTAGGTGTGCTTTACCATCTTCGACCACACCTTCACTTAACATCAGGTGAGCTGTGGTCAAACAACTAGCCTGTCAACCATTAAAAAAAAAAAAAAAAAAAAAAGAATCCTTAAACAGCCAACGACGTGACATCATTAGAGGTAAATTGAAAGTCAAGTTTATTTTATGTTTTTTATTAAAATAAACCCCGTCTCATAATTTAAAGAGTTTTAAACGTGGAAATCATGTACAGGAATGTAATATTTCGAAATGGTTTTGGAATCAGCAAAGTATTTTTTTCTTTACATACCGAATTAAGCATTTAAATTGTGCAGTCTTCATTTATTTAATCTAGCGTCTCAGGTGAAGTATTTTGGTAACATAAGTTCTTTTTTTTTTTTTTTTATGGTTGACAGGCTAGTTGTTTGACCACAGCTCACCTGATGTCAAGTGAAGGTGTGACCGAAGATGGTAAAGCACACCTAGCCTGGAATGCAACTGGCTCTCAAGTGAGGCTGCCGGAACACACCGTTAGATGCTTGGCGGCAGATTTTCAACTTGAGGGTGGTAGCTAGCCAGCCGAGTACTAAAGTACCCTACCACCATGCTTTGGTTTCCTCACGATGTTTTCCTTCACCGGCAGCTCAAGCTCATTGTTGGGGTTTGAACCCACGCCCTTCGGCATGCGAACCTACCGCGCTAACCACTGAGCTATCATCGCTAAAAGATGCCTTTTTTTGCGAACGGTACGAGTCTCAAAGGGCGCTAGACGGTGCTCCGGCAGTAAGGTGCCGACGTTCACTTGCAGAACAGAATAATTGTTTTGCATTACTGCACGTTTCCGACTACCACCTAGCAGTTGTAGCTTGCCCACTAGACAAGCTCTAGGGAAATGCATTTGTAATAATTACTTATCCCGTGCTCTCGGTTTAGTTCATTACTTCGTGGCATTTAGAAAACAATACTATTATAAATAAATAAATAAATATCGTAGGACTACACACAGCGCCATCTGACCCCAAACTAAGCAGAGCTTGTGTGATGGAAGCCAGATAACTGATAGAATACATAAATACTTTTTTTTTGTAAATACATACTTATAATACATACAGAACACCCAGACACAGAACAAACATTTGTTTATCCACAAAATGTTTGCCCTGAGTGGGAATCGAACCCACGCCCTACAGCTTTCAAGGCAGATATACTACCAATGAGCCAGCGGGGCTGTCGAATTATGTATCGAATAATACAATTTAATCTAAATAAACCACTTAAATATTTGACAATAACGATAAAGTGCGCTGAAAGATATATCTTAAGGTTTTTGTATATTTTGTAGTTGTTTATAGTTTTTACTTATATTTATGCCGAAGGGCGTGGGTTCAAACCCCAACAATGAGCTTGAGCTGCCGGTGAAGGAAAACATCGTGAGGAAACCATAGCATGGTGGTAGGGTACTTTCTAGTACTCGGCTGGCTAGCTACCAGTCCCAAGTTGAAAATCTGCCGCCAAGCATCTAACGGTGTGTTCCGGCAGCCTCACTCCGAGAGCCAGTTCCATTCCAGGCTAGGTGTGCTTTACCATCATCGACCTCACCGTCACTTAGCATCAGGTGAGCTGTGGTCAAATATCTAGCCTGTCAACCATAAACAAAAAACAATAAACAAACAAAAAATTTCCCTAAAAATATTGTGTTTAGCTTTAAGTCCACCACTTGCGGTATTTGCTAACAATTATTATGATAACCTTCTCAATTTATAACTTGAAAAGGTTATCAATGAAATAATTATTTAAACAAAACTTTTTATATTTTGTACGTTTTCCCATGTTTAAAGTTTCTGTATTTAATCTAAAAGAGATAAAAACTGTTTTGACTATTGAAAACAGTTTTTTTTAAATTTTGACCTCAAGTTTTATCTGCCTCAGCTACGCTTGGACATGATCTAATGTGTATATATATATATATATAGATTTTTCATTAAAAGTGTACATCGATTTCAGAGTACTTATTTACTCAATCCTACGTTTCAACATAAGAAAAAGTTAGGTAGTGTGTTATTTATTTCAAGAAAGTTGGTATACTAAGGACTAATCTGAAAAGTTTCAATTAAACAAAATAAAATAACTTAAAATATGTAATAACTACTCTAAAAGGCCGCTATCAATGGGAATAGTTCCCAAAACGCTGGCCCCATTGCCGCGTTGTATGGCAATACTCAAACGCTGAGCAAAATAAAGGCCAGCGTTTTGTTCTCGTGTGGCGTCGACCAAACGAGATGACAATTCTTTAAACATTTTTTTTGCTCCCTGTCCCCACGGTCCCAAAGTTTCAACCCCAATTGGCGGTGGTAAGAGCCCGGCGGATAAAGTCTTTAAGACTGGCGTGCCGCGGAATCCTGCCCGAGCTCCTTGTGCAGGAAAGACCGTGGTGACCGAGCTGGTCGACAGCCACGCCACATTGGCAGCGGTGTGGAGCGCCGCACGGTGTGCCCACGGTGGTAGTGTTAGTTTTTACCTAGAAAATACCTATTCACTCTGACCTTGAAAAGATCTAGTTCAAGGTCAGAGTGAATAGGTATCTTCTAGGTCTGCGTGCTTCATCTTCGACCACATCGTCGCTTACCATCGGGCGAGTTGCTGGTCAAACGCGGACTTATTCGTATTAAAAAAAAACCTGAATCCAATTCATGAAAGGAATTAAAGATTACAAACAAATATTTTCGTCGCCACTACTTCGGGTCACAAAAACAACAATATATACGATGAATTGCCAGTTTCAACTGCCATCTGTCACACGAACACAGAAAAACTGTTTGTAGATTGTAAATTAGGCGCCAGTCCGTTGAATAGTAAAACCATCTGTAAACTGTGTTTATTTTTAATGTTAAACTGTACGGAGGAGGCCTATGTCCAGCAGTGGACGTCTTACGCCTGAAATGATTTTTGACATCCTTCATTTTAATTTTTTTATGACATTCTAACTAACTAATTAGCATGCTACCTTAAAGTGGTTCGATTTTCATACAAATATTTTTTTGCCATTTATGGACAAATAGTGCATAATTTTACAATGAAATCCCAGCTACTGGCATTTATTTTTGTCTTTATTTGCGGTAAATCGCAATTGCTTGAATAAAACAGTAGATTATTAGAATGAAATCAAATTTATGAATGATTTATAAATTTACATTTTTTTAACAAAACACCACTTGTGTCGACACCTTAGCGCCGTCTCATCTTCCTGTGACTTCGGGACAAGCTGGTGCTGCCGCATCTAAAGCTGAAAACCTCAAACGGCACAAATATAGTTATTTGGATAGAATGTATCTTTTTGTGCCGTTTGGGGTTGAAACTTTAGGTCCGTGGGGGCCGGCCGCTCTCGAACTGTATCGGGACCTGGCCAAACGTCTAGAGGAGGCTTCAGGTGACCAGAATGCTGGTATCTACTTTGGTCAAAAGCTAAGCATTGCCATCCAGCGTGGCAATGTTGCCAGCATTCTGGCCACATATCCCTCCTCTGACGGTTTTTTAGACTAAGTTTTTTGTATACATTTTGTAAATAGTATAATTTAAAGTTTTTTTTTTATTTTGTTTAATAAATGTTCTTTTACAAAACAGTAGATTATTAAACCACTTGATAAAAAAACCACTTATTCCGGGTTATTAAATGTTATTTTAAAAGAAAACAAGAAGATAAGCAGGTGAATATGTCATTGCCATCATGGACGTCATCGTGGACATAACACGTGCCTAAGGAGATACCTACATATTTACAAGTTATCTTTAAATACTAACTAATATTTAAACTGTCAAAAGAATAGGCTAAATAATTTTAAATTTGTTAAAAGTTATAATCCTTGGTGTATTTCAGCTTGAAAGTCGTTTTAGTTACAACACTGACGATAATTTAATATAATTTAAATACAATTTTAAATATTTATGTGAAAAAAATTCGTCAGTGTTATAACCAAAACTATTTTTAAGCGGAATTATACTAAATATATAACTCTTATACATATACCTTGAAATGAATTTTTGCAAAGTAAAGTCTAGATCAATCTTTTAGAGATGTCTATCTGTACTTTTGTAAGCTGTACGATTCGAGGCCTTGTTACGTTATAAGATTAAATTGAATTTTACATGGTTAAATGAAATGAAATTTCTATGTTTCACTGTTTTTGAATTATGTAGAAAAACAGAACCCTCTTCCATCTGGTATGATACAAAATTTTTAAAATCTATTTACATTGTACACAACCAAATATTAAGAGAGCTGATGAAATATATGGTACATAAATTAAATAAGAGAGAAAATCTAATGTTTTCTTAAAATCTTTAACTTCTAAAAAAATATCGCATGCCTAAAAAAATACATAAATAAACCAGCGTTACAAAGAAATATAAATATTAAAATTTACACTATTTAAATATTTCACATTTTCTAAGTATACTATGAATATGAAATAAACTATGAATAATTAAGGATACCTACTTCATTTAAATAAAAACGTATAGAATCTTAAAAAACATAAAAATATATCATTTACAGTCGCAAAAACAAAATGGCGGATGCGAACATTAACTAAACCGGGCGTTTCGCGGAAACACGGATTTACGAGTTGTGCTGCGACATCAAAAGTAGCTTTGATGTTCTAATTTGTTTGTGAATGGTTAACTGTTCACGACATTGATTAGGACCGACGCACACCTGAGATAACTATGAGACGACTCGAATCGATCGCGTGAATAAACTTTCTTTTTGATGTGAATACGTCTTTAAATTTACTTTTATTGCAGCAAAAGCAGCAGCATAGTAGGAAGCAATTAAAAAAACTGATCATAACAAAAACGGGCGATACAGTTTGGTAAGAATTCGTCACTTTGACTGAGGACTTGCATCAAGGAAATCGTAAGGACTTTAGTGTTCAAAAATGTACACGTTTTCACGAACACACGGTCGTGTCTATCGCACTGCCTTACCTTGATTTATTTCTTAATTTTTAGCGGTTAAAAAAAACAAAACTTCAAAATTATTTTATTTGGTACAAGTTTTGGACACATTAAAATTAACCCACTATTTTTTTTTTTTTTGGTTGACAGGCTAGTTGTTTGACCACAGCTCACCTGATGTTAAGTGAAGGTGTGGTCGAAGATGGTAAAGCACACCTAGCCTGGAATGGAACTGGCGCACTAAGTTTTAAAAACGCGCTCACATTATTAGCGCTTTATGCAACAGAGGAATCAAACCGAAGTTGGACCAGATAGTTAAACATTGGTGACCGCAAGTGGTATTCACAACGGAATGCTAACGTTTACACTGACTTTTTTTAAATTTACGCCCAAATTACATTCCCCGAATTAAGCGTGAAAATAGCAAAAATAACATAAAAGATCCCCGGCTCAATCAATTACCGAGTCAACTGTAATGACGAGGCGATTTGAACCCCTT
The DNA here is from genome assembly GCA_905404145.2 of Biston betularia. NCBI lineage: Eukaryota > Metazoa > Arthropoda > Insecta > Lepidoptera > Geometridae > Biston > Biston betularia. Next base: position 3,521,975 of record FR989891.1, read on the forward strand.
TCCAATGAGAAATCTTTGTTAAATTTCGAGTGGTACCCACTATGTTAGAAAACCGCTGCGTGTTTTGAAGTAGGTAGGTAGGATAAATATTACTATTAGATTTTATCATTAAGGTGGTTCGATTTCCATACAAATAAATTTTTGCCATTTATGGAGCATAATTTTACAGTAAAATCACAGCTACTGGCATTTATTTTGGTCTTAATTTGCTGTAAATCATAAATTTGATTTTATGCTAATAAGTACGCCAAGCAGTAGTGTGTTAACTGTGTGAAGGGTACTGCAGCTAGCGACATTACTGGGCTGTTGAGGCTAACCATCGAAAGTCTCAAAGTAATGAGTGCCAAAGCAGCGATGCCCTGGACCTTATTTTGCTATTCAAAGTTCTGTGTATCGCCGCAATGGTTATGGACAGGCGTTATCCACAGTCGATATGTATATATAGATATATATATATATATATATATATATTATATATATATATATATATATATATATATATATATATATATATAGATATATATATTATTTTTTTAATATTACATGACCCTTAATACCTATAATACATTAAAACATCTTATCTTAGTATATTAAGTATACAATTAGGTATTACTAAGTATTGAGTAAGTACCCTAGACTTCACACTAGGAAAACCTGTGTCGCGAAGTCTAGTGCCTTCCGTTCCATGCTCGTATAATATACATAATAATCTTAACCTAAATTTATATAGGAGTTTTTTTTTGTTTAAACTACGAGGGCTCACTGGAAGACCAGCGCTGGTCATACCGCTAAGTATGACCAGAATTATGCTGAGGAGAGCCCCTATTTTGTAACTGTTTGTTTGTTTTTGTGCTTGTTACAAAATAAAATTAATTTCTTTCTTTTAAGAGAGTGTCTAATTCATCTCATTAATTTCCCAAAAACAAAACAAATATAAATTGAGAAAACCAATAACTTAATAACGTCTCGTTTCTCCTGATTACTTTAAAAAAATAATAAAGCTATGTAAATTTAAGTGCGACGTATTTCGAGTACACGGCGGATCGCAGCGTTTATGTGACCCAGTGGGTACGCTAGCTAACATATGGCCTTGTTGCTGTAACCGCTTGTCCCTAGCCAAACTAGCCAGTCACTGCATTCATCAACATTGTACTATTAGATTAACATCTTCATTTTATTGTTTGATTTCATGCGTTTAGCTTGCAACCGCCATTGCTAACTGGCGTTTTCAGTTTCGTAATGTCACGATGACAGCTGTCAAAATTGTATTTTTTTTTTGTTGACAAATTAAGTTTTCTTCTTTTTGCTTTGATTTTGGCGTCGCATTTTGAGCATTTGCCTGTGTTTTATATTTTCAAGTTTCATAAGTTAAATAAGTTGCCTCGTAGCTAGTTATAGTCAAAGTCCAGTCTTGCTTTAGTAAAATAGTGGCGACTTTACTAAAAACTTCGATGGAGTTTTGAAAGTAATACGAAAAATCATGTTTCACCACATTATATCACTTTACCACACTCGCGCTTGTAATTCGGTACTTTATGAATAAAACACCACTATTTGTATACATAAACACTCGAAAAAACACTAGTTTTGGAAAAAAATACATTGGGGCGACACTACTTTTTCTGCGTTCCCGCCAAAAACTCAACTGGCGTTTTCAATTTGGTAATGTCAGGATGACAGCTTTCAAAATTGTGTTTTTTTTTTGTTGTATTTGTTGTTGATATTTTTGTACTAACGTGGATAAAAATAACAAACACCTGTCTATTTATTTGTAATAAGATTGACGTGTACTAAATATGTTACTCTCAATAAAGTCTTCCTGTATTTAAATGCAACACATCGCACCCTTAGAATGAAAGTGACCTAACTAAAAATACCTGTAATTTACAATTTTGTAATAAACTGACCTTATGACTGACATATTAAAAGTCATAACATATGTTTAACATACATTTAAAATTAATAGGATGTTACCGATCTGTACATAAAAGATCAATATAGATACATATAAATCCGCAAAAAATCAATCATCTCTATCAACTTGTGGCACTAGTTCATAAGGTTCTTTGTTCTCTGCACTCTTTTCTATTTATGGTGTGCACAATAAAGAGTTAATATCTATCTATCTATCTATCATCTCCGACGTTAAACGGGAGGTCCACATTGTGTGTTGGTTTATTGATAGTATTTTTTTTTCATGTAAATGTAATGAAACGAACGATGCGCTCTCCTGATGGTAAGAGATAACGCATGTCCATGACCATTGCAGCGATACACAGAACTTTGAGTAGCAAAACAAAGTCCGGGCATCGCTGCTTTAGAGCTCATTACTTTGAGACTTTCGATGGTATTTTGATTATTTATTTAAATATATTCAATTTTATACTTTCTTTCTCATTTGCTACAAATTGAATTTTTGACTTAAATCCCTTTCGTTCTGAGGGTGCGACATATGTAGATGTACATAATTATAACAATATAATTTTGTCGATGCCAACTACACATTTTATGTTAATGAAACCTTTGACGCGTGAAATAATTAATATTTACCATCCCAACGCAAATACATAGTCATGCATATTAATTATGTTAACAAAATAATCGTTTCACGGTTGTCTGATCTTTTAATTATTTATAACAGAGGTTAAACGAGTTTAATGGAGTTGATGATATATTCTATTGTTCTTGGTGGTAGATCTCCTTAGCGGGAGGTCTTCTAGGTATTTGGTGGTAGATCTCCTTAACGGGAGGTCGTCTAGGTAGGTACCACCGCAGTACCAGATATTCTGCCGCCATTTTGTAGCGATGATAGCTCAGTGGTTAGCGTAGTAGGTTCGCATGCCGAAGGGCGTGGGTTCAAACCCCAACAATGAGCTTGAGCTGCCGGTGAAGGAAAAACATCGTGAGGAAACCATAGCATGGTGGTAGGGTACTTTCAAGTACTCGGTTGGCTAGCTACCACCCTCAAGTTGAAAATCTGCCGCCAAGCATCTAACGGTGTGTTCCGGCAGCCTCACTTGAGAGCCAGTTCCATTCCAGGCTAGGTGTGCTTTTCCATCTTTGACCACACCTTCACTTAACATCAGGTGAGCTGTGGTCAAACACCAAGCCTGTCGACCATTAAAAAAAAAAGCAGTTGTGTGTAAATATTACTGTGTTTCGGTTTGAAGGGTACTGCAGCTAGCGAAATTACTGGGCTGTTGAGACTAACCATCGAAAGTCTCAAAGTAATGAGCGCCAAAGCAGCAATGCCTTGGACTTTTACTTCACAAAGTTCTGTGTATCGCTACAATGGTCACGGACAGGCGTTATCTCTTACCATCAGGAGAGCGTCTCGATCGTCTCATTACTTTAACATTAAAAAAAACTGGCTATTAATGAAAACCGCATTATAATCCGTTGCGTAGTTTAAAAGATCTAAGCGTACAGACGGCGGGAAGCGACTTTGTTTTATACTATGTAGATGCATTGAAGGAACTGTTCTGTAAGCTAGGGGTCAGGTGCGTGAGTCCAGGTCGTTTCGTGCATCCCTCAGGGCGCATTAAGGGTCCATCTCAAGTTATATGTTGGGGTGACATACCACAATAAAAGGGCGACTATTTTTTTTTTAATTTTGGCGACGCATTTTGAGCATTTGCCAGTGTCAAGTAATTACAAGGGCGATTATGGAGTTTTGGCGGGAACGCGGAGAGTCGTGTCGCCCCGTTGTTTTTTTTCCAAAACTTTGTAGTGTTTATGCATAAAAATGGTGGTGTTTTATTCATAAATTTCCGAATCACAAGCGCGAGTGTGGGAAAATGATATAATGTGGTGAAACATGACTTTTCGTGCTGCATCCAAAACTCCATCAAAGCTTAATAGTAAAGTCACTACTACTTTACTAAAGTATGACTGGACTATCTGACTGTCTATATAAAATACTTGATACAGGCAAATGCTCAAAACGCGACGCCAAAACCAAAGAAAAAATAAAGAGCGACTATTTAGTGTATTTTTTTTTTGCGGGTGCAAACAAAGATGATATTAAATAAATAAATAAATATCGTAGGACTATACACACAGCGCCATCTGACCCCAAACTAAGCAGAGCTTGTGTGATGGAAGTCAGGTAACTGATAGAATACATAAATACTTTTTTTTTTCTTTTTTTTTGTAAATACATACTTATAATACATACAGAACACCCAGACACAGAACAAACATTTGTTTATTCACAAAATGTTTGCCCTGAGTGGGAATCGAACCCACGCCCTACAGCTCTCGGCCAACGGCCAATGAGCCAACGGGGCTGTGATATTGTATAGACATGCTTTAAGACTCGAGACCGATTCAGGGGTTTAGCGATTTGTGTTTTTTTTCTGTAAATTAATGAGCGAACGTAACGCTCACCTGATGGTAAGAGATAACGCCTGTCCAGTACCATTGCAGCGGTACACAGAACTTTGAGTAACAAAACAAAGTCCAGGGCATCGCTGCTTTGGCGCTCATTACTTTGAGACTTTCGATGGTTAGTCTCAACAGCCCAGTAATTTCGCCAGCTGCAGTACCCTTCAAACCGTAACACAGTAATGTTTACACACTACTGTTTAGCGGCAGAATATCTGGCACTGCGGTGGTACCTAGACGACCTCCTGCTAAGGAGATCTACCACCAAGTAAACGTTCACTGACTTGTTCATTAAGAGCAACCATTGTTTCCGTAAGTTTCATTTCATATTTTTCGTTTTCGTCTATAAAGAAAAGACGTTTTTATTGCTATGGTAAAACACATCAATTTATTCGCAGCAAATTGACCAGTCAATGTGATTTAGTATTGCTTACATAAGTATCTAATAAAACTTGTTTGTTCTAGGTTTTTAAGATATTATTTAGATAGATAGATAGATATAACTCTTTGTTGTGTACACCAGCAGCGATGATAGCTCAGTGGTTAGCGCGGTAGATTCGCATGCCGAAGGGCGTGGGTTCAAACCCCAACAATGAGCTGCCGGTGAAGGAAAACATCGTGAGGAAACCATAGCATTGTGGTCATCTAACGGTGTGTTCCGGCAGCCTCACTTGAGAGCCAGTTCCATTCCAGGCTAGGTGTGCTTTACCATCTTCGACCACATCTTCACTTGACATCAGGTGAGCTGTGGTCAAACAACTAGACTGTCAAGCATAAAAAAAAAACCATAAGAAAAACCGACCAAGTGCGAGTGGGACTCGCGCACGATGGGTTCCGAACCATTATCTGTAACCTAATCTTGCAAGTTACAGACACTTTTCGCAGTGTCAGATTGAGCTGGGTAGGTACGTTTGGATGCAAAATACCCTATACTTACTCAATTCGGAATTGTATCCATAAAGGGCTATGGTAACTAAAATGGTAAAACAATCACGTTTGTCGTATGGGAGCCCCCTTAAACATTTATTTTATTTTGTTTTTTAGTATTTGTTGTTATAGCGGCAATAGAAATACATCATCTGTGAAAATTTCAACTGTCTAGCTATCACCGTTCTTGAGATACAGCCTGGTGACAGACGGACGGACGGACAGCGAAGTCTCAGTAATAGGGTCCCGTTTCTACCCTTTGGGTACGGAACCCTAAAAAAACAACTTAGGCTTGACACATTTTATAACCGCAGTAACCGATATAATTCATGTATGTAAAAGAAAAAGTTTTACAGTACAAATGACATAATAAATAAATATCGCAGTACATTACACACAGCGCCATCTGACCCCAAACTAAGCAAAGCTTGTGCTATGGAAGTCTGCTTGGGTTTGATCCGAGTGCGCTAACCACTGAGCTATCATTGCTACAACTTACGTGAACCGTACCGTGTGTGTACTTACAGTCCATATAACGTGGATTTTTTTCAGTTAGACTTACCTGAAACAAATAAATAATAAATGTTAGTGTTTAAAATTCAAATATTTGTGTGACTAGCTGCGCTCCGCGGTGTTACCCGCTCCATGTTTTCGGGATAAAAAGTAGCCTATGTGTTAATCCAAGGTCTCAGCTACGTCCATACCAAATTTAATGCAAATCCGTTCAGTAGTGTTTGCGTGAAAGAGTAACAAACGTACATTCATACATAACAACTTTCGCGTTTTTAATATTAGTAGAAAGTAGGATTAGTTTTTTGTTGATTTATTAAAAACCGCTCGATTGATTTCTATAAAATTTATTTGAGAGCGCCTCTGAAGTATGATCTATCAAGCAAACAAAGAATCATCGAAATCGATTCATAATTGGCGGTATTATCGCGTAATATACATATATACGTCTGTCCGTCTGTTTCTTAGGTATTCTATCGTATTTTTCTTTTCTTGGTTGCCTGGAAGAGATCGCTGTTAGCGATAAGGCCGCCACTTGTGGCACTAGTTCATAAGGTTTTTTTGTTCTCTGTACTCTTTTCTATTTATGATGTGCACAATAAAGAGTTATATCTATCTATCTATCTATACAAAAAGATATAAAATCTAATATAATTGAATTTAATCTAGATCTTTTAAAGGTCAGTGTGAATAGGTATCTTCTAGGTCTGCGTGCTTCATCTTCGACCACATCGTCATTGACCATCAGGCGAGATGGTGGCCAAACGCGGACTTATACGTATTAAAAAAACGCCTGTCCAGTACCATTGCAGCGATACACAGAACTTTGAGTAACAAAGGACATCGCTGCTTTGGCGCTCATTACTTTGAGACTAGATGGTTAGTCTCAACAGCCCAGTAATTTCGCTAGCTGCAGTACCCTTCAAACCGGAACACAATAATGTTTGCTCACTACTGCTTGGCGGCAGAATATCTGGTACTGCGGTGGTACATACCTAGACGACCTCCTGGTAAAGAAATCTACCACCAAGCAAAATAAGCGTATATCGTTACGCGGCAAACGGTAACTTGAATCGCATTAAGAGCCCACAGTACAGCCCCAGAAGCAGTCAGCTAGCTGCCGCTTCCTATTGCGTCCCATACGACAAATACCAACTATAATTACTTTGAACAAAGTTGAACAGTAAAAATGTAAATAGCGTGGGAGCAATCCGAAACTCGATTTAACTGTGTTGGCGGAAACCTCACGGGCCGCAATGTATATGAAAACTACAAAACACAGGCTGAAAAAAAGGACAAGTGCGAAACGGACTCGCGCACGAAGGGTTCCGTACCATCCTACTAACAATAATAATAATAAATTTTGGGGGAACTGTTCAGCACGTGAAAATATTTTTAATGTCCAAAAGAAATGTTTGAGATCAGTTTGTCATTTAAAACCGACTGATTCTTTTTTTTTTTTTTAATGTAAAGGTACCTAATGAGACGATCGAGGCGCTCTCCTGATGTTAAGAGATAACGCCTGTCCATGACCATTGCAGCGATACACAGAACATTGACTAACAAAACAACGTCCAGGGCATCGCTGCTTTGGCACTCATTACTTTGAGACTAGATTGTTAGTCTCAACAGCCCAGTAATATCGCTAGCTGCAGTACCCTTCAAACCGGAACACAGTAATGTTTGCACACTATTGCTTGGCAGCAGAATATCTGGTACTGCGATGGTACCTACCTAGACGACCTCCTGCTAAGGAAATCTACCACCAAGTAAACCACCACCTTGTAACCACCTTGTTTACTGTATTTTAAAAACTGTAAAATACTGACTTTGTCATGTCTGTATATCTGTGAAATATCAATATTTAAGGGCCAAGTCCTCGACCGTGGGAACTTCTGCTTGAACATCTACATTGATATTTTCTACTCACACAGACGTACATACGTCTGACGTTAGATTTGAATACATTGACGTCACGCTAAAATAGATAAGGAGAGTTAAATTACTATAGCCACGAGCAAGAAGGAGACAGAATGTTTATTCCTATTGCCGAAAGCGGATTTTACATTGATTATCTGTTACATTATGACAGAAGTTTTTTTTTTTTGTTTTGGCATCGCGTTTTGAATATTTGACAGTGTCAAGTGTTTTATATTTTCAAGTTTCATAAAGCAACCGTGGGAACTTATGATTACATTGAAATTTTCGCTCTGGAAACGAATAAATCTACCTTCGGTGTTTCGTACAAATTAAATGTTCATCACGACTTCGTATTCGTATGACGTTTGATGAAAGTCACAGAGAACACGAATGTATTTAGTAATAGTTAGTTGCATCGCGTAGCCTGCGGGCACGTAGCAAGTAGGCAGCATAGGGTGGGGCGTAGATGGAAAAAACAATGGGGCCGATGGGTTTTTGAGATATTAAATGAAAACCGTTTTAATATCGGGCACCATCTTTATTCACCGTTCAGAACCGACGCCTTCCCATAGACCACACGATTCAACATTTTCCATAGAGTAAGGTGGACCGCACACGGATAAGGCTTACTACATACATTACAATATATTTAACATGGGTTAGCTAGTCTACACTAATAATATTGTTATAATCATCGAATTATCGATGAATATAATATTGTAAAGGTTCTGTCATTTTTTGTTTATCTACGTTAGTATTGCATGTACATGAACATGATTATTTTTGCACGGCGCAATGCAGAATATGGCGCTCTTTGAGTTTTTTAATATCCATTTATCCATTTTATACCCATTTACGCAATAGGTATGAATTATGAAAAACTTCTGGACCCATTTTAAAAAAGTAGTTTAGAGTAATTACTATGAGGCTATATTTATTACTAGAATTTAATTAAAAAATAAATGTCCACCCGTGCGAAGCCGGGACGGGCCACTAGTTAATTATAAATACAAACAAAAAGATAATAATTAAACTACTGAAGCGTGTAGAGGTAACAAACAAACACAGACATTTTCTTTTCCGTCCTTGCTTGTTTCCCATTTTTATAATATTATGTACACAAGACGAATAATAAAAAATAAACAAAAAAGCGTCTGTGCACTAATCACTGATTCACTCCACTAAATTACATAAAAGCGTCAATATCGCGGTAACGTATCATTTACTCAAACTAAAGAGGTAAGACAACAAAATAATACGACCGAGCGCGGTCGGTCGGTATTTAGTTGCACACTAGAAGAATCAAAATACAAAACGGCCGGGAAGCATGCGCGCGGTGCTCGGTACCGCCGCCGCCGCGCGCCCACCTCTTGCGGCCTCTCGCGACATGCTATAGGTACACGTGCCTCGTGACGTCAGATTCGTCAGAGAGATTGATTCTTCGAAGAGAGCGATGGTTTGTAGCGCCTACCAAAATAAAACAGCAACAGACGTAACGCAGAAAAGAGGTTTTCAGCAGGCACTATAAGAAATTTTCATCAAACTATCCGTACTTATCTGCTAATAGAATAAACAAAACGTACAATAAAAGGTCTAAGCCTTAAATGTATCTGCATCAAAGTTAGCATCTATAAAATTGCGCCTTTCCTATAATTTTTTTGATATCAAGATTACGGTTTAAAAATAATTTGGCCATATTCTATTTCATAATTTCAAGAAACGAAAAGCGTTTGAAACTATTTTTTCTCCAAGCATAATAATTCAGGATATGTATTATAGTATTCATTAATTTCAAACTTCCACATGATGTATAACGGCACAAAAAGATTGACAAAAACACATCGATTGCCTTATTTCACAAGACTTGCCCGTTAAAACTAATTTGCATACGTATGATTTCCTCAAAAATATATGCAGTAGAAATAAAAATAAAATACGCATTCCTTGTCACAGGACTGCATGTTTTGGTAAGGGTGTCTGTGGCATGGGTCCGATAGTCTATAACCATTTACCGCAGACAATACTGGAATCGGAAAGTGTGACTGTGTTCAAGAGAAAACTGTTCAATTTGTTAATATTGAAAGCATTTTATAAATTCAAAATTTATTTAAGGTGGTAACAAATATTTTTTTGCCATTTATGGACAAATGGAGCATAATTTTACAGTGAAATCACAGCTACTGGCATTTATGTTGGTCTTTATTTGCGGTAAATCACAATTGCTTAAATGAAACAGCAGATTATTTATTAGCGGGACCCCCCGTTTTACCCTTTGGGTACGGAACCCTAAAAACTGTTTTAAACACGTGTTTTAAAACAACTCGTTTTAATCATGCCAACTCTGGCTTTAAAAGAGAAATCTACTTTTATGTGTACATTTTGGACCTAAATTATCTAAAAATCCTGAGAATTCTTACGCAAATCAAAATACCGTTATTTTCCTTTTAAAAAAACTTCTAGTGTCAGGAACTGGATACTCTTATCGATTTACTTACTAACCGCTGACAACTACTTAACTCGTTAAACAAACACAAGCCAATCTAACCTTTAACACTTACACCTTACGGCCCATTTAACTCTAACCACGACTGGAGCTTAGGACTTCCTGGTTAGAACAACTTTGGTAACACGGGTCTTGCTCACGATGAGGGAAATTGCGTTTTATGACTAAGTAGTCACGGATGGTTTTGGATTGTGTTTGGCTGGGTTGTTATCTCGTTACGGTTTTGTAATGTGGTCTGGATTCCCCCAAGTTGGCATTGTAAACAAAACGCCTATTATAATGGGACATCACTAGGGTAGGGATGGATGAAGGTGTCGATAAGGAACTAGTATCGATAGTATTGCAAAATTTTGAAAAAAAACGCCTATTACAATGGGACATCACTAAGATAGGGATGGATGTAGATATCGATAAGGAACCAGCCACGATAGTTTTGCAAAATTTTGTAAATAAAACAGCTATTATAATGGGACATCACTAGGGTAGGGAAGGATGAAGGTGTCGGTACCGAACTAGTATCAAATTTTTTGCAATTTTTTTTTTTCAATTTTTTGTTAAACGGACGTAAACTAAATATATACCTTGAATATTCAAAATTTTTGTATCAATTTATTATCTGACATTTACCAAAAAGGCCATTCCAATATCCACCACCAAGTATTTGGTCATTTGCTAGTAAATAAAAAAAAATGCTAAGGATATAGATAACGAGAGCAATTTTTTTTTTATGTAAAAAGTAATGAGACGAACTTATTCGTCTTAAGCGTCTTGACGCTCTCCTAATGGTAAGAGATAACGCATGTCCATAACCATTGCAGCGATACACAGAACTTTGAGTAGCAAAACAAAGTCCGGGGCATCGCTGCTTTGGCGCTCATTACTTTGAGAGATTAGATGATTAAACTGAACAGCCCAGTAATTTCGCTAGCTGCAGTATCCTTCAAACCGCAACACAGTAATGTTTACATACTACTGCTTAGCGGCAGAATAACTGGTACTGCGGTGGCACCTAGACGACCTCCTGCTAAGGAAATCTACCACCAAGTAACTTATATATTTCCGAGTGAACTTGTCAGTTGACCACTTAAATGTAACTGGAGAATTCTAAAATGTTTCAACCCAAAAATTTCATATTTAAGACAAGCAATAAATCTTAAGCCAGTTCGCAACTTCGGAGCCGAAACTTTGGAACTTACTTGCGCTAATTAGCAACCGTACAATATTTTATATTTGTCGTAACTTTGGTGTAACGGCTTCCTACCCAATAGACATCCCACGTCAACCCATTAGCAAAAAAGAACCGGTCAAGTGCGAGTCGGACTCGCGCACGAATGGTGTCGTACCATCCCACTAATATCATAAACTGGTCGAAGATAGTAAAGCACAGCTAGCCTCTAATAAAACTGGCTCTCAAGTGAGGCTGCCGGAACATACCGTTAGGTGCTTGATGGCAGATTTTCAACTTGAGGGTGGTAGCTAGCCAGCCGAGTAGTACATGTTATCGGGATAAAAAGTAACCTATGTTATAATCCAGGGTCTCAGCTACCTCCATACCAAATTAGTAGTGTTTTTTTTTGTGTTTAAAGTAATGAGACGAACGAGACGCTCTCCTGATGGTAAGAGATAACATAATATGTCGATGTCGTCCATGACCATTGCAGCTATACATAGGAGTTTGAGAGACAAAACATAGTCCAGGTCATCGCTGCTTTGGCGTTCATTACTTTCGATGGTTACTTTCATCAGTACTGTAAAGTCGCTGTACCGTGTACACTGCACACACTTGGGGGTAGTTTAACATGTTTCGTGTGTTAGGTCTAAGTCATAGTAAAATCACAAAGCGCTCTAGTCGGTCCGGTCATGCCCTAAAGTAGTGGAAGCTTTAATACAAATTTCGATGAAAAAAATTACAAAATTCCGCTGAAGTTTCCACTACTTTACGGAATAGACTGGACTTGAATATGAATTTCTTCTTTGTTCCATTCAAGCAATTGTGATGCTGATGATTTACTGCAAATAAAGACCAAAATATATGCCAGTAGCTGTGATTTCACCGTAAAATTATGTTCCATTTGTCCATAAATGGTAAAATATTATTTGTATGGAAATCGAACCACCTTAATTGGGAACTTCACTAAATCAAAAACGCATCGGTCATCGCCATTTTTTTTAATACAAACCGACAAATCGAATCAGAGACTGCATGTTTATTATAAATATAATTATTTATATTGCGTTTTCACCCTTTGTATTAAATTCTGTGAATTAAAGAGTAGGGTTACGTGAAATGAAGGGGAGAGGCCTGTGAAATAAAATGTAATAAGTAAACAACGACATACGAGTGTAGACTTCAATGTCGACCAAGTTACGATATCCTTAGAATATGGAAATATTGTACGATACAAATACTTCTCCATATAGTATAAAACAAAGTCGCTCCCCGCCGTCTGTACGCTTAGATCTTTTAAACTACGCAACGGATTTTAATGCGGTTTCCATCAATAGACAGAGTGATTCAAGAGGAAGGTTTATATGTATAATACATGCATATGCACCACATTAGTATCTACATCGCACCCGTGCAAAGGGGCGGATATATATTTAATTTTGCAGGAAATTTAATCTATCTTTTTATGGTTGACAGGCTTAGCGTTTGACCACATCTCACCTGATAATGACGTGACGTTATGGTCAAATATTGTTACCACACTTAACTTGGGATGAAACTGGTTCTCAAGTGAAGCTGCCGAAGCACACTTTTAGGTGTTTCGCGGCAGATTTTCAATTTGCGGAGCCAGCCGAGTACTAGAAAGTACCCAAACACCATGCTATGGTTTCCTCGCGATGTTTTCCTTCACCGGCAGCTCAAGCTCATTGTTGGGGTTTGAACCCACGCCCTTTAGCGTGTGAACCAACCGCGCTAACCACTGTTATAATCCCTACAAACCTACTTCATATTTGTTTGCGGCTGCGTTATTAAGTGAAACGTAAAAGACATCGCGAGTACCAGGAAACCACTAAACGAATGTGAGAATTAACATTACTCATCAACGTCAACAATGGAGGAAAGGATTAGAGATGAGCTGTGATGAGATGGCTTTGATTACGCCGGAAAACGGCGTAAAATTGATGAATCGATTTTGATTTGTTTTTTTTTGTTGTCCAGGCTTAACACCTTCCTAAATAGGCTGGCAAGGTGCTGCGATGTAATTTTAACGCAACGTCTGTCAGGCGGACCAACGCCTGACCGGGAATAAAAGAAACAGTCAATCATTCACGAACCGACCTTCATAGTGAAAAGGAAAATATATCTATCTACTATTTAGAAACACGTACCTAAATTAGAAACTGTGGTTTTTATCAAAACTTCGCCTCCATCATCACGAACTCCAAAGACGTGACAAAGGTAAAGAGCGCCAAAGGAGTGGATGCCCTGGACCTTGTTTTGTTACTAAAAGTTCTGTGTATCGCTGCAATAATAATGGGCAGGCGTTATCTCTTACTATCAGGAGAGCGTCTCGTTCGTCTCATTACTTTTCACATCAAAAAAATCAAGTGTATTTTTTTTTGTTTGCCGTCGCATTTTGAGCATTTGCCAGTGTCAAGTGTTTTATATTTTCAAGTTTAATAAGTTGCCTCGGAGCTATAGTTATAGTCAAAGTCCAGTCTTGGTCAAGTACAGTCCGTGTCAATTCCAATCACGCTTTAGTAAAGTAGTGGCGACTTTACTATAGAGCTCCGATGGAGCTTTGCAAAAACACTAAAAATCATTTTTCACCACATTATATCATTTTCCCACACTTGGGATTCGACACTTTATGAATAAAATACCACAATTTTTATGCATAAACACTCGTCAAAACACCAGTTTTGGAAAAAAATACAACGGGCGACACGACTCTTTCCGCGTTCCCGCCAAAACCCGTCGGAAGTATTCTTAGCTATGTTTGACGAAAGTCCAAGATGGCCGCCGCCACAAAATAAAGGATTACAAATATTTTTTCAATCCTTCATTTTGTAGTCAACTCCCTCAATATAGGTATCAAATGAAAGGGCTTGAATAGTAGAATACTATACACTTTGATAAATTTCAAATTCAAGATGGCCGCCACCACAAAATGGCGAATTACATTTTTTTATGTGACTTTATCGAACGTGATCTTAACAGTGATCCAAATACAAATACAAAATATTTTTATTGTAACCATAACTCAAACCAAGAAAGTCTTTTGTAGCGATGATAGCTCAGTGGTTAGCGCGGTAGGTTCGCATGCCGAAGGGCGTGGGTTCAAACCCCGACAATGAGCTTGAGCTGCCGGTGAAGGAAAACATCGTGAGGAAACCATAGCATGGTGGTAGGGTACTTTCTAGTACTCGGCTGGCTAGCTACCACCCTCAAGTTGAAAATCTGCCGCCAAGCATCTAACGGTGTGTTCCGGCAGCCTCACTTGAGAGCCAGTTCCATTCCAGGCTAGGTGTGCTTTACCATCTTCGACCACACCTTCACTTAACATCAGGTGAGCTGTGGTCAAACAACTAGCCTGTCAACCATAAAAAAAAAAAGTCTGTTCAGCTTTTTAAAGATAAACAGCTCTTATGTATGCGAGTATTTACCACGGATCGATTCGAAAATTGGTATTATGGGTATCACTACGGGTTTTTAAAATTTTAAATTTATACTTGTTACCGGAGTGAAAGTGGACAAAAACAGGTTTTACCTCATCTCTATAGCAGACGGATAGAGCTTATTAGTACCCGTATAAAACACGAGATTAAATATGGTTTCGCTAAATATAGTTAGCAAGTTGCATTTACGAATGATTCACGGATTACCGCTCTCCGTATGAATCTCGCTGCGCTGGGTTGAAAAGAACATTTTTTTTTAACTTTTGTAGCGATGATAGCTCAGTGGTTAGAGCGTATCACACGCCGAAAGACGAAGGTTCAAATCCCAACAATAATAAATACAGGACACCCAGTCACAGAACAAACATTTGTTTATACCACAAAGTATTTGTCCTGGTTAGGAATAGAACCCACACCCTTCAGCTCTTGAAACAGACATACTACCAATGAACCAACAAGACTGTCAAGTAGTTGTATATGTACATATATTATGTATCATCAATTTGAATACAGCTTTCTTAAATAATTGATTGATTCAGGCGTTACTTTGCGGAAGTTCATTTTGAATATTCCAGGTATATATTTTGTTTATTTCCGCTTAACAGTCGTTCCAGTTACAACAGTGATGAGGACTTAAATTAAACTAATTTTACACAGCTTGTTAATTAATTAAAAACCTAATCTTACATAAAATCTAGAACTAATTTGACATGAACCTAAAAATATAATTTGACAAATATATAAAAATTATATAATTTTTTTTCAAACTATTTTTTTTTTTCATTTATTTAATCATTAGCGGACGCCTCGCGGTTTCACACGCGTAGTTCCCGTTCCCGTGGGAATACAGGGATAAAAAGTCACCCGGGGATAGTGTATCTTTCAAACGGTTACAGAAGTTTTTAAATCGGTTCAGTAGTTTTTGAGTTTATTCGTTACAAACATACAAAAAACCAAAAATATATTTTCCTCTTTATAATATTAGTGTAGAATACTTATTAGGTACATTACTGCTAATAATATATAGGCAGTCAAAAGACATAATTATGTGTCATGGTATGGTAATAATAATACAATATATTTCGATACAATTTCATCGATAAATCGCATCACTACACTCACGTACTCTTCGAGCAATGACGTTTTCTATATACAAAAATTAACTTAGCAACGTTCTGTCAAAAAATAGTAAAACTCAATTTTCGTAATTCCTGGAAACTAAGTCAAGTAAAGCTCGTGGGATATGCTGTAATCTTACCTTCAAGAGGCGCGCCTCCCCTCCCTATCCCACAAATTGGTCGAGGCCCCCGAGACCGGCCTAAGCCGAGCCAAGACGGAGGCAATAGCATATCACTTACTGCCTTCATCAAATACTTGTTTGCATACATAATTTGATAACACTTGGAAATCTTGCTTGAGATACGTACATAAGAAAGTACGGGACTGTATTTTGTCGAGCATTTGTAACGTTACGGGCGTATACTTAACCAGCCCCCCCCTGTTTCGCGTAGCCTTGTTCACCCGTACAAACATAGATATTTTATATAACACAATATTGACATTTTTAAATATGTATAGAAAAATGACCGGTAACATTGGGTCACCGTCATTACGTCAGAACCAAAGGGGGGTGGACCCCTCCACCCACGTTTGGTGCTTTTTTGGTCCCTTTTTAGATGACATGAGGGGGAATCTATATGGAGATAACGTCAGTAATCTTACTAATATTATAAATGTGAAAGTTTGGATGGATGTTTGTAACTACGCAAAAAATACGGAACGGATTTGGATGAAATTTTGTATGGAGGTAGCCGAGACCCTCGAGTAGAACACTTGAAAAAATAAACTTAAAATTACAGAGCTTTTGAGACTAACCATCTTATGTCTCAAAGTAATGAGCGCCAAAGCAGCGATTTTGTTTTGCTACTAAAAGTTCTGTGTATCGCTACAATGGTCATGGACAGGGTATCTTACCATCAGAAGATCGTTTCATTCGTCTCGATAATTTTACATAAAAAAAATGTAAGGATAATAATCGTAATATCCTCCCTTATGTTTTCAAAACTTCCAAAGGCCAAACTTAGGGCTTCCCTAGAGTGCCCGAACTTCAGTGTTGCCAACATTTAACGTCATTACTATCGGGTCACTTCATTTTGAATTTCGAAGGAGGTTTGACAAGAAAAACGTTCTGTTTTTCTTGTCACCGGAAACTCATCAAAGTTGCCAGTTTCTCCGGCGATTCTATTAAAAAATGGGAAGAAAAATTACGTATTTTACGTAGGTTTAATCTGGATTTATTCATAACAAGATTCGTGTTAAGATGTTAAGATTACGTAAGCGCCTCCAGCGACGGAATTTAGAATTAGATCTCCATGAACGGTATTTTCACGAAAGACTTTCGAACTTTCGAGGTTAATATAGCCGTTTTAACTGCTAGACTAGTACACAAAAATATGTGACATTGCATTTTTTTAACGTTGTTTTCGGTACAAAATACTTAAATATGCGACAGAATTTTAAATGAAAGAAAAACTGACCAAGTGCGAGTCGGACTCGGGTTCAGTACCATTATCTATAAAATCGGCAAAAAATTCACTTTTGTTGTATGGGAGCCCCGTTAAATATTTATTTTCTTATGTGTTTTTAGTATTTGTTGTTATAGCGGCAACAGTAAAAAATTCTACTGTCTAATTATCACGGTTCATGAGATACAGCCTGGTGACAGACGGACGGACAATGGAGTCTTTGTAATACTTTATTGAAATTTACATACGGATCCCTAACTGTTTTTCAAACAAAATATAGCCTATTTCCATCACGGATAACGTAGCATTTTAATAATGAAAGAATAAATAAGATCGATCCAGTAGTTTCGGAGCCAATTCAATACAAACAAACAATCAAATCTTTCCTCTTTTTGTGTATAAGTAGATGTTCTATAATATTTATTTACTGTTGAGATTGGAACCCACGTCCTTCGGCGTGTGAACCGCGCTAACAACTGAGCTATAATAGCATCGACGACGACGACGATGACGATTTTGACGTATAAAATTATTTTCCAGAACTCTGATAGTTGTCTTCGGCGACAGGTTTTTAAAACCAACTTTCTTGTTCTCATATAAATGTACCTATCGTTTTTCCTTTGAGTAAATAAACGTACTCAGTACAGACGACAAATTGTTTTATAGAAAATGTCATTGCTCGAATAGTACGTGAGCATGCTAGTGATGCGATTTATCGATGAAATTTTATCGATATATATACTTATTATTATTTTTACATTGTTAATATATCGACTGGCTTTTTAGCGTTATGTGTAGTTCAGAATAAACTTAAAACATTTCTACTTATGTTACTAAATATGGTTTTATTCTGTTTGATAAATATAATTGATTGATTCAGGCGTTGCTTTGCGAAGTTCATTTTGAGTGTTCAATATTTAGGTTATTTCCGCTTAACCGTCGTTTCAGTTACAAAAGTGATGAGGATTTAACTAACTTGATTTAACTAATAATTAATTTAAAAAAACTTATCCGAAACTTTACTTAATATCTAAAACTAAAATTTGAAAACTTAAAAGCTAAAACAAATTAATTATTTATCCTTTGTTTTTTTTTACTGAAAATTGATTATTTAAAAATTATAGATTATTGAATAACTAGGTAGTAAGTAATTAATTATTGTTTTGATATTTAAACGTAATGACATACTTTATACTTGACATTTCATTTTATTGTCATGTGTTATGATTTTGACATTTCTGATGTTATTTTTAAATATGAATGGAAAAATCACCAGTAACTTTGGTAAAATAAATTAAAAATTAATTACGTAAGTTTAATTTCAATAATTTAGTCATCATCATCATTTCAGCCGTAGGACGTCCACTGCTGGACATAGGCCTCCCCCATTGACTTCACCCAAAGACCGGTTGGAAGCGGCTCGCATCCAGCTCGTTCCTGCGGTCTTTATTAGGTCGTCTGTCCACCTTGTGGGTGGACGTCCTACGCTGCGCTTGCCGGTCCGTGGTCTCCACTCCAGAACTTTGCAGCCCATTGCAATTATTTAGTAAGCCCATGTTATTTAAAAAAAAAAATATTAATTAAAAAGTAATTAAGTTTAATTTAAATAATTTAGTAAGCCCATTTCTAACAGAACCTTATAAAATTATAATCTACTAGCTTCCGGCCGCTACTTCGTCCGCGTTAATTAACTTATTATAAGTTTAGAGAGAAATGAAACATGTGTAAATAACAAATAGGCAATAGTCAAGAAACTTGCCCTATTTTACTCTGAGATAGATTAAGATAACTTGTATCCCCGAATAATGTTTTATAAGTCACATCTATACCAAATTTCAAAATAATACGTTCAGTAGTTCATGCAATCTCAAAGGATTTTCTGATATAGATAGATAGATATAACTCTTTATGGTGCACATCATAAATAGAAAAGAATACAGAGAACAAAAAAACCTTATTAACTAGTGCCACAAGTGGCGGCCTTATCGCTAACTGCGATCTCTTCCAGGCAACCAAGGTAAGGAAAATACGATAGAAAACATAAAAAGATATAAAAAGTATACTACATGTTAATCCAGTAAATAAACTATACGTGTACCAAATTTCATCCAAATCCGTTAAGCCGTTTTTGCGTGATTGAGTAACAAACATCCAAACACAAACTTTACCAATATCGCACACTAATATTATAAATGTAAAAATTTGGATGGATGGATGTTTGTTACCCTTTCACGCAAAAACTACTGAACGGATTTAGATGAAATTTGGTATGGAGGTAGCTGAGACCCTGGATTAACACATAGGCTAATTTTTATCCCGAAAACATGTAGCAGTTAACACCGCGGGGCGCAGCTAGTTCATTACATGAATAGGATATGAGAAATCATAAACAATTTCTTTCACAGTTAACAGGCAAATATAAAGAGTCTAACAACATAATAAGCCTTTCATTCCAAAGATAGAACATAAATAAATCGATACATTATTAACAATCGAATTCCAAGCCATATAAAGACATACCGCAATAATCGAATAGGAAATAAAACTTATTCCAAGGAAATCGAATCAATGGAATCGATTGAAAAAAAAACATGATACGATCTACATTATAGCAAATAACGTATTTCCATTTCTCGCTATAACGTTTATTTTTGAATACGTACATATGGCTTCAAATATAAGAATAAACACAAGTTTTCGTACCTTTTTCTTTTTTTTTTATTAGGGTTGTCGCTACGCTTACCGTTAGTCGATTTTAATTTTTGTCGAGTGTTTTTTTTCAATCCTTAGGCCAAGTTTGTCTTATAGACAGCCTTGTGGATACATTGGTATGTATTGGTAGTATGTCTGCTCCAAGAGCTGAAGGGCGTGGGTTCGATTCCCACCCAGGACAAGCATTTTGTGATATAAACAAATGTTTGTTCTGTGTCTGGATGTACTGTATGTATTTACAAAAAAAAATAGTATTTAAGTATTCTATCAGTTATCTGTCTTCCATAGCACAAGCTTTTGCTTAGTTTGGGGTCAGATAGCGCTCTGTGTAAATGTCCAATAAAATTTTTATTTATTTATTGGTAGTACGAGTATATCTGATTTAAGAGCTGTAGGGCGTGGTTTGATTTCCACCCAGGTTTTACCCACCCATTTTGTGGTGTAAGCAAAATGTTTGTTCTGTGTCTTTTTAAGTTCCATCGTACAAGCTTTGCTTAGTTTGGGGTCAGATGGCGCTGTGTAATGTCTTACGATATTTATTTATTTTATTTAAAAAAAACGACATTAACTACGATTTTTTTTTAGGTTTTTTCTGTCGTGAGTGACAGCCCTGAGCAACGGTTCCCGTATGCTCGGGGCACGCAATGCAGAACTTATTTCATTACACGCGCGTGATCTCTACTAGTGATGTACCAACAAGTACTATGGAGTATCGATAAAAATTTCATAAATTTAATCTGCTCGCATCAATTTTACTCTGTGGTAGATCTCCTTTACAGGAGGTCGTCTAGGTAGGTACCACCGCAGTACCAGATATTCTGCCGCCAAGTACCCAGTAGTGTGTAAACATTACTGTGTTCCGGTGTGAAGGGTACTGCAGCTAGCGAAATTACAGGTCTGTAACTGTTGAGACTAACCATCCAGTCTCAAAGTAATGAGCGCCAAAGCAGCGATGCCCTGGACTTTGATTTGCTACTCAAAGTTCTGGGTATCGCTGCAATGGTCATGGACAGGTGTTTTCTCTTACCATCAGGAGAGCGGCTCGTTCGTCTCATAACTTATCACATAAAAAAATATAGCCATCGCTTCCGCTAGGTTGTAATAGTTTCGGAGCCTATTCAATACAAACAAACAAACAATCAAATCTTTCCTCTTTATAGTAGTATAGATAGATATGGGCTATTATCGCTACAAAAATATCATGCCCTACGATATAGATAAATTGTCTTCAAAACAGACAGTGGTACTGTCAAAATGTACATCTGGACAGTTAGAACAAAAGAAAGCATGCGATCTCTCATCATACTCGAGTCTTCATTTTATATTCTAAACGCAAATTTCATGAAAAAATACAATTCCCCCTCGCTTTGCACTGTATTTGGACTGGCTTTCTATTTTGTTGCCCCAAGTAAAGAGAGACAAGAGATGTTTAAAAATAATAAATCCCACTAATATTACAAACTAGCGGACGCCTCGCGGTTCCACCAGCGTAGTTCCCGTTCCCGTGGGAATACAGGGATAAAAATATATCACCCGGTGATAGAGTAGCTTCCCAACGGTGAAAGAATTTTTGAAATCGGTTTAGTAGTTTTTGAGTTTATTCAAGCTGTTCACTGTTCACTGTTTTATTCAAGCAATTGTGATTTACCGCAAATAAAGAGCAAAATAAATGCCAGTAGTTGTGATGTCACTGTAAAATTATGCTCCATTTGTCCATTTACCTACCTGGCGTGCCCACCCACGTGACCTCCTCCTGGCCGGCCCAGAAGAGGAAGACGAGTCCACAGACGGCATAGAGGATTGAGACCCTCACGCGAACTACCAAGCCAATAGACGGCCACCGACGCTATGAGAGTACCGAACTCCGCCCTGGGAGCAGGGCGTTGTAGCTCGCACTCTCCACACACCCCTGGGGGCAGAGTCCCCCAGAGCCCAGCCTCGGAAAAGAGGGATGCCTCGAGTCCGATTCCCGACCTGACCCCAATAAGGGAGGAAGAACACACTCACTCATACATTTGTCCATAAATGGCAAAAAAATATTTGTATGGAAATCGAACCACCTCAAGTCATTTGTACGAAAAAAACCTTACACTCACAGCCGCCTTACAATTACAATTAACGCCGTCTCTTATGACTTGTTCTGGGACTAGCGACGTCGACTCAGAAATATTACTTCACTACGTTTTTACTTTACAAAAAGTGTTGTATATTTTGTATAATATTCTATTCAGAGATACCTACGCAAGACCTTGTAATATTAATAATTATATCATACTAACTAAAGTACCTACCTATGTTTTTATATTATTATGTGAAATAGAAAAGTAAAGTTTTACTGCCCTGTTAGCAGAATATCTACTTCAAATGCTGTAGGGTGTGGGTTCGATTCCCACCAGGACAAACATTTATGCAAATACAAATAAGGAACAACACTAATATTATAAAGAGGAAAGATTTGCATTTTTGTAAGTTTGTAAAGAATAAGCTCAAAAAGTACTGGATCGATTTCAAAAATTCTTTCACCGTTGGTGAGATACACTATCCCCGGGTGACATAGGCTACTTTTTATCCCTGCATTCCCACGGGAACGGGAACTACGCGGGAGAAACTGCGAGACATCCGCTAGATATGCAAAAAATTGAATTTTCTTCTACACTAATATTATAAAGAGGCAAGATTTGTATTTCTGTATGTTTATAACGAATAAACTCAAAAAGTACTGAACCGATTTGAAAAAATTCTTTCACCTTATCACCTTTCACAACTTTCTTCACCGTTGGTGAGATACACTATCCCTAGGTGACATAGGCTTTTTTATCCCTGTATTCCCACGGGAACGGGAACTACGCGAGTGAAACCGCGAGACGTTTGTAGCGATGATAGCCCAGTGGTTAGCGCGGTCGGTTCGCATGCCGAAGGGCGTGGGTTCAAACCCCAACAATGAGCTTGAGCTGCCGGTGAAGAAAAACATCGTGAGGAAACCATAGCATGGTGGTAGGGTACTTTCTAGTACTCGGCTGGCTAGCTACCACCCTCAAGTTGAAAATCTGCCGCCAAGCATCTAACGGTGTGTTCCGGCAGCCTCACTTGAGAGCCAGTTCCATTCCAGACTAGGTGTGCTTTACCATCTTCGACCACACCTTCACTTAACATCAGGTGAGCTGTGGTCAAACACCTGGCCTGTCAACCAATAAAAAAAAAAAAAAACTTCTGCAAGTTAGAGATAAAAAAATAATTGTAAAAGAGATAACATCGATATTAGGACGGTGACTTGCGCGGCGAGTTTCCACGCCAGAGGGTGTGGGATCAACCCGCGCCCACTATCGTATGAACCTCCCGTGGAATATTCTAGAAAATAACAAGAGGAACTCTAAACGAGCAAAGCTTATCCGAAAAAGCAGCCATGCAAGTTTAAAATCAATTACAAGTTATCCTGAGCCATACGGTAACCAACAGTAGTGCTTAAACTTTTGTATGCATAGAACGGTTATTATAGTCGATAATCCACGGTCGAGAGGCAGTTTTGGGCACTGTATTATAAGCTATGATAGCTCAGTGGTTAGCGCGGTAGGTTCGCATGCCGAAGGGCGTGGGTTCAAACCCCGACAATGAGCTTGAGCTGCCGGTGAAGGAAAACATCGTGAGGAAACCATAGCATGGTGGTAGGGTACTTTCTAGTACTCGGCTGGCTAGCTACCACCCTCAAGTTGAAAATCTGCCGCCAAGCATCTAACGGTGTGTTCCGGCAGCCTCACTTGAGAGCCAGTTCCATTCCAGGCTAGGTGTGCTTTACCATCTTCGACCACACCTTCACTTAACATCAGGTGAGCTGTGGTCGAAACAACTAGCCTGTCAAACATAAAAAAATAAAATAAAAAAAAGCTCTGAATATAATGATATACATGATGCACTGTTCTAATATAATATGTACACTAATTTATACACAAGTAACTTTAAAATTATAACTAATTATAACCGCCTCAAAAAAGGATAAAGATTCGATTCGATTGTTTTTTTTTTTTGTAGTTATGTATGTTACGCGATCATTCCGTCAATTATGAATCGATTTTGATGATTCTTTCTTTGCTAAACTTTGCTTTGCTTAAATTTTATCAAAATCGATTAAGCGGTTTATAAAAATTCGACAGCCCCGTTGGCTCATTGGTAGTATCTGCCTTGAGAGCTGTAGGGCGTGGGTTCGATTCCCACTTAGGGCAAACATTTTGTGGATTAACAAATGTTTTTTTTTTTTTTTATTATTATTATTATACGCTCCACAGACGCTGGGGTCCGTGACCTTTGTCAACTTTAGTTACAAATTTTTTTTTTTTTTTTTACAATTTTACATTACAAAAAGAGGAGAGGTTAGTAGGATCTTAATCTAAGGTTAAAGTAGGTACTAGATTGTGTGTATACCGCGAGCAGACCAGCGACCCGCAAGCAGCACCCGATCACGAGTATGACGCATGCGCCAGCCATCGCCCTCCTCAACCATATCTGAGGGAAGAGAGCGACCCGACTCACGACGCCGCCGCAAGAAGGAGCCTTCGATGGTGAGCATGAATGCTCGAGGCATAACAAATGTTTGTTCTGTGTCTGGGTGTTCTGTATGTATTATAAGTATGTATTTACAAAAAAAAAAGTATTTATGTATTCTATCAGTTATCTGACTTCCATCACACAAGCTCTGCTTAGTTTGAGGCCAGATGGCGCTGTGTGTATAGTCCTACGATATTTATTTATTTATTTAAAAATATCAACAAAAATCTAAAAATAGTTACATCGATGATATTTTCGTTTGCTCCGAAACCTCGCTGTTTGTATGTATTAAGTATAGAAATGTTATATTTTGTAAGCATAAAGTAAGCTGTGGTCAAACACCTAGCTCGCCAACTATGAAAAAAACTGGTTCCCATTGTACAAGTTTTGCTCAGTTTAGGGTTTGAAGGCGCTGTGTGAAATGTCTTCCGATATTTATTCATTTGATTATAGAAAATTTATGTCATTTCCTGCAGTTTGATAATTTCTTAGAATCTGCCATGCCAGCCGTGAGTAAACTGATAAGGCGATAGTAAATATTGGCTCAACCTCGATGACTACCGAGTTGATTCATACATACCTTGTTATTCAGTCTAACGACCTAAATTGTGCTATATTTTGGGATATATTTACGTGGTTGTAGATCTCCTTAGCAGGAGGTCGTCTAGGTAGGTACCACCGCAGTACCAATTATTCTGCCGCTAAGCAGTAGTGTGTAAACATTCCTGTGTTCCGGTTTGAAGGGTACTGCAACTAGCGAAATTACTGGGCTGTTGAGACTAACCTTCGAAAGTCTCAAAGTAATGAGCGCCAAAGCAGCGATGCTCTGGACTTTGTTTTGTTACTCAAAGTTCTGTGTATCGCTGCAATGGTCATGGTTAGGCGTTATCTCTTACTATCAGGAGAGCGTCTCGTTCGTCTCATTACTTTTTACATAAAAAAAAAAAAAAAAACTTGATATGAACGAGATATACGTACGTTTATAAGTACACTGCAAGAACCTTCTTGCAGTGTATATACATATGTTTGACAATAAAATTTTGAATCTTGAATCTTGAACACGAAAAGAAAAAAACAATTTGAAAATTACAGATTTTTTTTTTGATAAATTCGCCTTATTTCAAGTAAAAAAAAAAAACATTTTGCGTCTGTTACGTACGTAATTTACGCATCAGCTTACCGACGCACCTCGCTAAACGTATAACCACACCCACGACACGGTTATATCACAGCCAGCCCCAGTAAGCTCCGGAACGACCCGCAGATCACGGCTTCCCAAGTACACAGCGTCTTGTATTCTCCAATTTTCCCTTTTATTTATACTGGCAAGTACAGATTATGGTCTTATGACAGGCAGCGCTTTGCCATTTTTGGCGGATTATAAAAAAAAAATGTTGTAGAGTTTTGGCGGGAATGCCGAGAAATAAGAGTAACTTTGCCGCATTGTAGTGTTTTTGAAAATTTGTGTTTTTACTTATCGATTACTAGCTGCGCCCCGCGATGTTACCCGCTACATGTTTTCGGGATAAAAAGTGGCCTATGTGCTAATTCAGGGTCTCATCTACCTCTATACCAAGTTTCATTCAAATCCGTTCAGTAGTTTTTGCGTTAAAGAGTAATTTACTAGCGAAATTACAGGGCTGTTGAGACTAACTATCCAAAGTCTCAAAGTAATGAGCGCCAAAGCGGTGATGCCCTGAACTTTGTTTTACTACTCAGACTTCTGTGTATAGCTGCAATGGTCATGGACAGGCGTTATCTCTTACCATCAGGAGAGCGTATAGTTCGTCTCATTACTTTTTACATAAAAAAAAAAACAAACAAACAAAACAAACTTTCACATTTATAATATTAGTGGGACTTTTTTTAATGTAAAAGTAATGAGACGAACGAGACGCTATCCTGATGGTAAGAGATAACGCATGTCCATGACCATTGCAGCGATACACAGAACTTTGAGTTGCAAAACAAAGTCCAGGGCATCGCTGCTTTCGCGCTCATAACTTTGAGACTTTCTCGAATTCGCCTGTAATTTTGCAGTACCCTTCAAACCGGAACACAGTAATGTTTACACACTACTGTTTGGCGGCAGAATATCTGGTACTGCGGTGGTACCTACCTAGACGACTTCCTGCTAAGGAGATCTACCACCAAGTAAAATTGTTAATAAATGTTTGTCATGTCACTGAGTCATTTATAAACCGAAATGAAAACACAATTAAATGCGGGCATAATTTGCCGAAACATTAAAAACGCAAGTTACACTTTGCCATTTTGGTAACTAGTAATCTTAGATGACAACAAGGTCCTAGACGCTATAAAATCCTATGAAAACCAATAAACTTAAAGCAATAAGAAAATACGAGCAAATAGAAGACACGTCATACGTAGAAATAAAAAGCGCAAGCCTACTTACGATGGGACGAATCAAGTCCTATTCAGACTATGCTATCTATCGTATACCAGTACATGTATCTAACGAGACCGTCCGTCCCGTTTTGAACGGGACTGTCCCTTTTTGAACGGGACTGCCCATTTTTGAACGGAACAGCCTCTTTTTGAACGGGACTGCCCATTTTGAACGGGACTGTCTCTTTTTGAACGGGGCTGTCCCTTTTTAAACGTAACTGTCCCTTTTTGAACGGGACTGCCCATTTTTGAACAGGACTGCCCCTTTTTAAACGTAACTGTCCCTTTTTAAACGGGACTGTCACTTTTTAAACGTAACTGCCTCCTTTTAAACGTAACTGCCCCTTTTTGAACAGGACTGCCCCTTTTTAAACGTAACTGTCCCTGTTTAAACGGGACTGCCCATTTTTAAACGTAACTGCCCCCTTTTAAACGTAACTGTCCCTTTTTGAACGGGGCTGTCCCTTTTTGAACGGGACTGCCACTTTTTGAATAGGACTGCCCCTTTTTAAACGTAATTGTACCTTTTTGAACGGGACTGCCCCTTTTTAAACGTAACTGCCCCCTTTTAAACGTAACTGTCCCTTTTTGAACGGGACTGCCCCTTTTTAAACGTAACTGTCCCTTTTTAAACGGGACTGCCCCTTCTTGAACGGGACTGCCCCTTTTTAAACGTATCTGCCCCCTTTTAAACGTAACTGCCCCTTTTTGAACAGGACTGCCCCTTTTTAAACGTAACGGCCCCTTTTTAAACGGGACTGTCACTTTTTGAACGGGACTGTCCCTTTTTGAACAGGACTGCCCCTTTTTGAACAGGACTGCCCCTTTTTAAACGTAACTGTCCCTTTTTTTAAGGGACTGTCACTTTTTAATCGTAACTGCCCCCTTTTAAACGGGACTGTCACTTTTTGAACAGGACTGTCCCTTTTTAAACGGGGCTGCCCCTTTTTGAACGGGACTGCCACTTTTTGAACAGGACTGCCCCTTTTTAAACGTAACTGTCCCTTTTTGAACAGGACTGCCCCTTTTTAAACGTAACTGTCCCTTTTTAAACGGGACTGTCACTTTTTGAACGGGACTGCCCCTTTTTAAACGTAACTGCCCCTTTTTAAACGGGACTGTCACTTTTTGAACGGGACTGCCCTTTTTTGAACGGTACTGCCTCTTTTTGAACGGGACTGTCCCGTTTTGAACAGGGCTGTCCCTTTTTCCGCTACTCTGTCCCGATGTTCTCAAAGAAAACTTTGGGACGCCAACTTGTCCTGTTTTCAGTTACAGAAGGATAGATACTGATATCAAAATATAAAAAAGACAATTACGGTTTTCTCTAAGACATTAATAATATGTCCTGATTAATTAATTTAAAAAAAAATGTTTAGTTCAAATTTTGCAAGCTGAATTTACTGAATTACAACCAATTTATCTTAACTGAAAAAAATACAACAGGGCGACACGACTCTTTCCGCGTTCCCGCCAAAAACTCCATACTATATATTGTAACCTAATCTGAACAAACCTCCCGTATAAACAACGTTCGGCCGGAGTCATTAAAAAAAAAAAGTCAATTTTATCACACGGCAGTAAAACCTTTAGAGCTTACAGATTTATCGCGGAATTTACGAACGCATAAAAAACCTTTACCGCAAACCACACAAAACTAATCAATCTCTGTTCTTTAAGAGTAAATTAAAACCGCGGAAATACCATATAAGAACTAACAACACTCGGAAACGATAAAAATTCCGACTAATCAAGCATTTGTAGAATTGTAAACGGCACTCCTTTGATATGGTTTTTGAACGAGAAAAGAAACAATTTGACATTTAGAGAAATGGCGGGAGCGTTTAAATTTAGAATCGGTAAAGGTGCGTTAGGGCTAGAATAAATATTATTGTCTGGCGTTTCGTACCGTTTTAAGTTGGGGCAAAGCGAACGTTTTGTTGTTAAATTAACTGTTTCGGATTCCCTTTGAAATGTTTATGGTGTAAAGCAATATGTCCCCATATTAATAACAACTAATTTTACATAATTTATTTTAATGCTACTTATTGTAATATTAATAAATAATTACTAATGATAAACAGGTGCAATGAGGAAACTACTGAAAGCTTAAAAGCTTGAGAACTAGCACAATGCACGAACGTGCTATGGTCGAAAAAGAACTGCTTTTTAATATGTATTTGTTTTTTGAGGTTGGATACGCGGGGCCCCTTTTGCGCAGGGCCCGTAGCAATTGCTACTCTTGCTACGTGGTTAATCCGGCACTGCCACCAAATTGAATCTACCGTTTCTACCAACTTATTGAATCTACTGTTTCTCCCAAGTTTATTGAATCTACTGTTTCTCCCAAGTTTATTGAATCTACCGTTTCTACCAACTTATTGAATCCATTGTTTCTCCCAAGTTTATTGAATCTACCGTTTCTACCAACTTATTGAATCTACCGTATCTCCCAAGTTTATTGAATCTACCGTATCTCCCAAGTTTATTGAATCTACCGTTTCTACCAAGTTTATTGAATCTACCGTTTCTACCAAGTTTATTGAATCTACCGTTTCTACCAACTTATTGAATCTACTGTTTCTCCCAAGTTTATTGAATCTACTGTTTCTCCCAAGTTTATTGAATCTACCGTTTCTACCAACTTATTGAATCCATTGTTTCTCCCAAGTTTATTGAATCTACCGTTTCTACCAACTTATTGAATCTACCGTTTCTCCCAAGTTTATTGAATCTACCGTTTCTACCAAGTTTATTGAATCTACCGTTTCTACCAAGTTTATTGAATCTACCGTTTCTACCAACTTATTGAATCTACTGTTTCTCCCAAGTTTATTGAATCTACTGTTTCTCCCAAGTTTATTGAATCTACCGTTTCTACTAACTTATTGAATCCATTGTTTCTCCCAAGTTTATTGAATCTACCGTTTCTACCAACTTATTGAATCTACCGTTTCTCCCAAGTTTATTGAATCTACCGTTTCTACCAAGTTTATTGAATCTACCGTTTCTACCAAGTTTATTGAATCTACCGTTTCTACCAACTTATTGAATCTACCGTTTCTCCCAAGTTTATTGAATCTACCGTTTCTCCCAAGTTTATTGAATCTACCGTGTCTACCAAGTTTATTGAATCTACCGTTTCTCCCAAGTTTGAAACGATACAATTTACATCCAAAGTCCAAAGTAAAACCTTATCGTTATTGACAATGCACCTGAGTAAACTAGGCGAGGCTCTTCCAGCACGTGGTGACTCCCTACCATTTCTAAGGTTTCCTAGACTTAAAAGTAATTAGATAGGTAGAATAATGATACCTAATATGCAGCGAAGCGTAATGACCCTATATATGTATATATTTAACTAGCGGACGCCTCGCGGTTTCACCTATGCAAAGTTTCCTGCCGTCTGTACGCTTAGAACTTTTAAACTACGCAACAGATTTTAATGTACTATAATACTCGTAGAATGCAAAAAGTGAGATGCCAAAAACGTTAAAAAAATTAAACGTATTTTTTAGTCTGTTTTTTAACAGATAAAATTTATTTATGTTAAAATATATTTCTTAATGGCAAAGGCGGATAAATCCATTCAGCCAGATCAAGGAGCTTATATCGTATGAAGTCCTGTGATTTAACTAAGATATACAGGGTGTATGTTATACAGGGGGTTCAAAGAGCGTATGCAGGCCTCGAGGCGATGCCCGCGTCATCCAGGGCGTATTGTGCGGATACCCACTGCGTTACCCACGTCGACAAAGGGAACAAGCACATACGGTAGTATTGCCCTAGGCTGAATGCTAGTGATGGGAAGTTATCGCTAGTTTCAAGAAAAACTTAATTGGTTTAATTGGTGGCAGATGTCCTTTAGCAGGAAGTCGTCTAGGTCAAGGGCCGTGAACCTGTGGATTGCGAGCCGCATGCGGCTCTTTCGGTGTAAAGTTACGGCTCAACAATTACGGCTTATTGTAAATATAAAATGAAATTAATTAGTAAATAACTACTATAATATTGAAACGAAAGGTTTAGTGGTTTCTTTAAAAAGTGAGAAAAAAATATTAGTAGACTCTGCCACTAAGCAGTAGTGTGTAAACATTCCCGTGTTCCGGTTTGAAGGGCACTGCAGCTAGCGAAATTACTGGGTTGTCGAGACTAACCATCGAAAGTCTCAAAGTAATGGGCGCCAAAGCAGCGATGCCCTGGACTTTGTTTTGTTTCTCAAAGTTCTGTGTATCGCTGCAATGGTCATGGACCTACCTAATCGTTATCTCTTACCGTAAAGAAAGAAAGGAGAAAGTTGAGAAATAAGTTATTAGTATGTTTGGTAAATTATTAATCTAACTATAATTATTATACTATGTACCTATAAGGATTTCTTTTTTTTTTTTTTTGTTTGTTGTTTATTTTTGTATGTATTGTTAATCATATTGAAATATGTTTTATGTCAATATAAAAAAAAAAAAGTATTGTCTATTGCCTATTCGCATGGTGGTATGGTACTTTCTAGTACTCGGCTGGCTAGCTACCACCCTCAAGTTGGAAATCTGCCGCCAAGCATCTAACAGTGTGTTCCGGCAGCCTCACTTGAGAGCCAGTTCCATTCCAGGATAGTCGTGCTTTACCATCTTCGACCACACCTTCACTTAACATCAGGTGAGCTGTGGTCAAAACACCCAGCCTGTCAACCATAAAAAAAATATATAATCTCTAGTTATTACTTTATCGATAACAAGACATCTCTACTATCGGTTTACGCACGGATTGTACCGATTTCCTGGGAAACGCTGCGGTGTGGCAGACTTATTTGTCCGTAGGGTGACTGCGATGTGCCACTTTTGACGGACAAATAATAAACTTCGATAAATAATGTATACTTTTTACATGCTTGCAAGCAAATGTTGGAAATTTCATTTTGTTTTGTTTCTTTTTTTATATTAGATAGGCTTGCGTTTGACCGCCATCCCGCCTGATGTTAAGCGAAGATGCGGTCTACGGTGGAGCACGCTCGCCTAGAAGAAACCGATTCACTCGCGACTTGAAGGTACCCAGACTATATTCATTGGGAACTGTACTTCTATTTGAAACTTGGTAAGTATACAGAACTAGATTTTAAGAATGGACTTTGGTTGCCCTATACTGGAGCATTTGTCCAAACGTCACTCAGAAAAGGCAGTTTTTAAACCACAGTTTAGATAAATAATATCTGGCATTATTACTTGACATATTTTTAGACATTTTTAATATTTGACATTTGTGTTTTTTTTTTACTTTTTTTCTTCGGCCATTGCACATTCGAGCATTGTGCCCGATATTTGTAATACTAATACTAGACATTTTTTTTCTTTTTTGGAATTTATTGTAATATAAACTAAAGTGTATTTTATTATGAATAGAGTTTTTTTATGGCAGACAGGCTAGGTGTTTGACCACAGCTCACCTGATGTCAAATGAGTACATAATTGTCACTGATTGACATGGATTTGTTCTGAAATTGATTTTATATTATTAGGTATTATATTTACCTAGCTTCACGCGGCCAATTCTGTAAGGTCATTTTAGAAAGTTAACTTATTTTTTTATAACTGTTCCATCATACTGAAAATATAGTGCTCTTGATAATTAATTAAATGACGCGGGAACACAGCGCACGCCACAGAATAAACACAACTGGCCAACTCTGGCCAGTAAAAATTACCATCAGAAAAAAAAGTTTAAAACAAACGTTGTAGAGAATAAATCTATCTTTAAAAATGGACAATGCATTTTAGTGATTAATTTAATATTTTAAGAGTTATCGGCCTTGATATAAAAACCGGGCCATAAATCGTAAACGGTAAGTTTTACAAAAAAGTTTATAGGAAAGAAAAGATACGAAATTTTATTCTCTATAAAAATGGTTCCAATTACTTTTTCCTTAAGGCACATAGTTTCAGAGATATCATCAAAAAACTTTTTTTCAAGATGGCGTCTGCAGCTTCACCGGAATTTGTCAGCATTTTGCGATTTACAAAAAAAGGATCGGAATTTTAAAATCCATTTTATTGGCCTAACACTAAAATTAGCAATTATATATTTTTTTAAATTTCACGAACCATGGTGAACCTACAGTTTCTCCAATTTATAGTTAACTAAATATGATATATTAATACAAACATGCACTGTTTGTCTGTCTATTGAACTAATCGGGGGTCATCTGCAAACATAACTGATTTCGCGTATTATGTAAGCAGCATGGAAAATGGGGGTTAACTATGATAGCTCAGTGGTTAGCGCGGTCGGTTCACACGCATAAAGAAAGTATTCAAACCCCGACAATGAGCTTGAGCTGTTGGTGAAGGAAACCATAGCATGGTGGTAGGGTATTTTCTAGTACTCTACTGGCTAGCTACCACACTCAAGTTAAAAATCTGCCGCCAACCACCTGTGTTCCGGCAGCCTTACTTGAGAGCCAGTTCCATTCCAGGTAAGTTTAACATCTTCGACCAAATCGTCACTTAATATCAGGTTGTCAACTAGATGTTTTCGCTAGCCGCAGTACCTTTTAAACCGGAACACAGTAATGTTTACACACTACTGCTTGGCGGGAGTATATCTGGTACTGCGGTGGTACTTATCTAGACGACCTCCTGGCTAAGGAGATCACGAAGTAACAGAAAAAAGTTTTGGAAAAGAATATATCACATGATCTTTCCCCGATCCCGTCAAAACTCCAGATAAAGATTTCTTGGTCCTATAATTTTTATTTAACACTGCCTCGCGGTTTCACCCGTGTAGTTTCTGTTCCCGTGGGAATACAGGGATAAGAAGTAGCCTATGTCACCCGGGGATAGTGTAGCTTCCCAACGGTGGTAGAATTTTTGAAATCGGTCCAGTAGTTTTTGAGTTTATTCGTTACAAACATGGAAAAATAAAAAAAATTTCATTTTCTTTTTTTTCATCGATTCGAAAAAGGAAAGAGGTTCCTCATTCTACTGCATAACATACCTATATACAAAAAAAATATTTTTTTGTATATAAATAAATAAATAAATAAATATCGCAGGACATTACACACAGCGCCATCTGACCCCAAACTAAGCAAAGCTTGTACTATGGGCGTCAGATAACTGATAGAATACATAAATATATTTTTTTTTTTTTGTAAATACATACTTATAATACATACAGTACACCCAGACACAGAACAAACATTTGGTTTTATATCACAAAATGCTTGTCCTAGGTGGGAATAGGTATGTTATGCGATAATTCCGCCAAATAGGAATCGATGTTGATGATTTTTTTTGCTTGGTAGATCATACTTCAGAGGTCCCATGTAAATTTTATTAAAAACGATCGAGCTGTTTTAAAAAAATCAGCAAAAATCGAAAAATTGTATACATTGATGATATTTTCGTTTTCTCGGAAACCTCGCTATTTCATTGGAGCAGTGCGTTTAGTTGGCCCAAGGGTCATGGAGTCTTCGGGGCTACGGACGAGTGCGAAAGCGTCCCCGTAGCCCCGACACACAGGCGCCAGGCCGAAACACCCCAGCGTTTTTAGTGGGTAGGCCGCCACAATGGAGAGTCCCACATAACCACCGTGCTTCCGGTGGTGTCTATTAAGGATTTCCCTGGGAGAAAAAAAAAAAAGAAAAAGGGTCATTTTTTTTAAATAGCTTATTTTTAAATATTAAGCATATTTTTTAAATAGCTATATAGATATTGTTATTGTGACAATAAACGTCAAGCTATGAAACTAACAGATGTTTCCAGACGAAAAGTATGTCGCTTTCAATAAAAAATAATTGCAAGAAGACATTTCTTCAAAAAAAAAAAGCAAACATTAAAAAACACCGGAATAAAAACCAACAAAGAGGGACAAAAGATGACAAAAGGCAAATATTTGTGTACTAATTATAATTTCCGAACGAAAGTTGGCATTTCATTAAAATGCCAGAATCAACAGTGGTGGAAAAGAAAAAATTAAAATGGCCGACTGGCGAATCAACAGACGAAACGGTTTGTTTCGTGTTCTGGAACCGTTTTCGTGGATTTTAGTTTTACTTTTAAAAGGCGCCAAACAATATTTCCAATGGGACATTTAAGTATTAGACACTAGCGGACGCCTCGCGGTTTCACCCGAGCAGTAGTTCCCGTTCACGTGGGAATACAGGGCTAAACAGTAGCCTATGTCACACGGGGATAGTGTAGCTTCCCAACTGTGAAAGAATTTTTGAAATCGGTCCGGTAGTTTCGGAGCCTACTCAATACAAACAATCAAATCTTTCCTCTTTATAACAGTATAGATAGATAGATTTTGTGGTATAAACAAATGTTTGTTCTGAACATCCAGAGTGTTCTGTATTTATTATAAGTATGTACCTATTTAAAAAAAAAAGTATTTATGTATTCTATCAGTTATCTGACTTCCAAAGTTAAAAAGAAAGAAAACATTTATTTTGACACACACAACACTACAAAAATGAAAAATTTGAAAATACAAATGAAAAATAACATAATTATTATGTAGAAAGTTGTCGCTGTAGTCCAGTGCGACAAAAAAGGTTAGTTCTCAGCATCAGTGCTTCCGATTTCCCAGCAGCGCTGGTTTTCAGAACAAACCTTTTGGGACGCACGAGACTGTATAAAAATACATAAATACATACGCGAATACAAAAAGTGTAGAAAGTTACTTGTAAAGTAAGGATATTTAATGGTACGGAACCTTCGTGCGTGAGTCCGAATCGCACTTGGTCGGTTTTTTTATTTTTAAATTCTGTTTTTTTCCCCTATTTCCCACCGCATGACGGTGGCACTCGGCATCCTTCTTGAACTAATTTATTTTACGCAAAATAGATATAACTTTACTATGTATATTCCGTACATTTCATTTGATTCGTGATTTTTCAATCAACGAAATATATTAATTTAAATTCAGAGGGGCTCCTTCAAAATGGAGGATTTAATAGAGTTCCGCAAATCGGGGAGGAAAACGGATACTGTCAATTTCATTTATTTAGGTTTTATGTCACTGAAGAATTTGTTTTTCTCATTCTTGCATCAGTATAGTCGACTGTTCCATATACAAGAAGAACTGCCGATGAACCTTCTACCTTCTGATGATGCAAATGAGAAGATGGAGTGGCTAAACATCAAGAGTTAGTAGTCAATACAGGCTAAAAAAAATTGGCATTAAAAAATTAATTGCGTTGGCAATTATGTTGAAATGTGTTTTATGTCGCAAATAAAGTGTTGTCTATTGCATGAAGTAGTTCCTTCGAGATCGAGAAAGATGTCGCTTTCTGGTATCAGAGGCCAAGACATTTTGGGTCATTGCGCCAGTAAAGAGAAAAGTCCCTTTTGAATTTTAGCGGTAAAAATCATATCGTCTTGGTGGTAGATTTCCTTAGCAAGTAGCCGTCTAGATAGGTACCACCGCAGTACCACATATTCTGCCACCAAACAGTAGTGTGTAAACATTATTTTAATTTTGCTTTTTATTAAAGTTTACGTCAAATTAGTTCTAGATATTAAATAAGATTATCTGCACTCTAAATGTATATACAATTATACATATTTATTTCATATTATTTTACATTTATTTTGTTTTTATTAATTGGTCAGTGCTGAAAATCAGCGCTGTGGAGTAATCCCCAGCACAATTGCTGA
Organism: Biston betularia; assembly: GCA_905404145.2. Lineage (NCBI taxonomy): Eukaryota > Metazoa > Arthropoda > Insecta > Lepidoptera > Geometridae > Biston > Biston betularia. Next base: position 3,558,679 of record FR989891.1, read on the forward strand.
GCGCTGGCCTTTTTCTCCTTGGTAATGCACCAGTCACTGCAGCGATAACCCGCTTACTGTCTTTTCAAATTTGTTGTCTTTATGTTAATCTGTATCTTTTCATTTGTGTGTGTTGTTTGTACTTATCTGTTGTTGTGTCTAGTGTTTTGTAGGGGAAAAATAAATGTTTTTCTTTCTTTCTTTATTAATTTTTTAATTAATAAAATGTCAAATGTCAAACTAGTTAAACTGAAGTCCTTATCACTGTTGTAACTGAAACGACTGTTAAGCGGAAATAAACTAAATATATACTTTGAAGGTTGTCTTTCCAACGTTTTCATGAATGACTACGGAACCACGTTGTTTAAAAGCATCTCGCTTTTAACAAATATCTAGCGCTTATTATTCACGGCTGTATTTTGAATGTTAATGCGCATAACGAAATTTCATCTTCCCCTAAAAATATTCTTTTAGTGGGAAATATTCAGAGAACTTTTGACAAGACTGATATACGAATGAAGATTGACCGGGCGTCCTACATGTCCTGATCTTAAATTTTATGGTTACCGTATTATTTTTAGTATGTTTTAGCCGACGTGCTATGAGACTTATTGTAGGGATGTGAAAAAATAATCGATTTTTATATTAATCGATTATTGTTTTCTTATCATTAAGCTATTGCATAGCTTCTATCGCGGGCCTTGAGCGTGGAGACCGAATCCAGAAATTCCGTTACGAAAATAACCTAACACCCCCCACTCCCACCGGCACAGCGGTGATACTTTTTAGTTTTGCCATCTATCGATAAATAGCAGAACTTTTAATGACTTTTTTGAAATATCACGCATTTTTGTTCTTTTTTTTATTATTCGATTGTTAATCGTCGATTCCATTAAAAGAATAAAAATCGATTAAATTACTTACTCACTATATATTTCTTACTTTGGAGTGGCGATATACGTAGGACAGCTGGCGATGGATGGAAGCGAAAAGCCGAAGATCGGGCTGAGTGGCGTGTCTTGGGAGAGGCCTATGTCCAGCAGTGGACTACAAAAGGCTGATGATGATTACTTACTCCTGGTGGACAGACGAACGGCTGAAATGATGATGATGATGATGCTGATTACTTACTCTCTTTTTTTTAAGTAAAAAAGATAAGATCTGCGTTGTTGGTTTTAAACCAATGTAGCCAAATTACACATTTTACTCGAATTTTGCAAACAGCGCCAGTGCAATAAATGAACACTTGTCAGTCATAAAATGCCGCCGTCTGTATATATAACAATCGATAATTATATTCAGTTTCCTCATTATTTCAGTTGAAAAAAAAATTTGGTTTGTTTTTTCAGTTTTGAACCCAACAGATTGTAGTTTTAGTTATTATCGACTTGGTTATTTTATTATTATGTACAAAAAAATATGCGACTTTAGGTAAAAAAATCGATTATTTTTCCCTCAATCGATTTTTTACAAATCGATTTATTTTATTTTATTTATTTATTAAGGTACGCCAACAGCACACATATTGGTAAATTTACAAAAACACATTGCGTAAAGTTATGTTCCGATACATGCGCCAGTTATAGGCATACACAGCTTGATGAACATATTGCTTGTTTATGGAAATATTTTAAAGAGAATAATCGATTTCCCTACTCTAAGTCACATCCCTGGCTTATTGGTGATAGCGATATAGTCACCAAAGAATTACTAAGTCTTGACAGCCCTGTTAGTTCATTGGTAGAATGTCTGCTTCAAGAGCTGAAGGGCGTGGGTTCGATTCCCACCCAGGACAAACTTTGTGGTATAAACAAATGTTTGTTCTGTGTCTGGGTGTACTGTATGTATTATGAGTATGTATTTACAAAAAAAAGTATTTAAGTATTCTATCAGTTATCTGACTTCCATAGTACAAGCTTTGCTTAGTTTGGGGTTAGATGGCGCTGTGTGTAATGTCCTGTGATATTTATTTATTTATTATTATTTATGATCACGGTCGCAGAATAGCGCGTCTGTCTATTTTTTACCGGGTACATTTCGGGGAGTGGAGAGAGCTCTATGACCTTATCCCACCCTCTCCGTTCCACCACAGGACGAGCAGAAATACGGCACATTACCATCCGTTCCTCGTGGACGTTCCCAGTATTCGTGCGCAGCGATTCCGCTCTACCTTCTTGATGCGTACAGCCCATGAATAGAACTCATTACCGGCTTCTGTTTTCTATAAACTAGAATTTGACGATGGATGGATGTTTGTTACTCTTTCACGCAAAAACTACTGAACGGATTTGGATGAAATTTGGTATGGAGGTAGCTGAGTCTCTGGATTAACACATAGGCTACTTTTTATCCTGAAAACATGTAGCGGGTAACACCGCGGGGCGCAGCTAGTTATTATAAATGTGAAAGTTTGGATGGATGTTTGTTACTCTTTCACGCAAAAACTACTAAACGGGTTTAGATGAAATTTGGTATGGAGGTAGCTGAGTCTCTGGATTAACACATAGGCTACTTTTTATCCTAAAAACATGTAGCGGGTAACACCGCGGGGCGCAGCTAGTTATTACAAATGTGAAAGTTTGGATGGATGTTTGTTACTCTTTCACGCAAAAACTACTGAATGAAATTTAGTATGGAGGTAGCTGAGACCCTGAATTAACACATAGGCTACTTTTTATCTTGAAAACATGTAACGGGTAACACCGCGGGGCGCAGCTAGTATGAAATAGATTTACGTTCGGCTACCAACACGCACGATGAAAAGCGAAACTTCATCTTCATCAGGGATTAGTAGGTACAAATAATAATAATTTTCACCAATATCAAGAGATGATATTGCACGTAATCGCTTGGAAATTCAATTCGAGTGAAAATAATCGTTTAAAAGAAAATGTTAGAGATGTGTCTATCGCATGACTTACCTCTTCGATGAACTTTAAAGATGTAAGAACATATTGAATATAAAAAGTTTTTTAGTTTTTTTTTCTGACCTTACATTGTTTAAACAAAATGGCCGACTGTCAGTGACGATTTTCACCGTACAAAAGGTGGTGTAGAGAGTTTTGGCGGGAACGCGGGAAGAGTCGTGTCGCTCCGTTGTATTTTTTCCAAAACTAGTGTTTTGTCGAGTGTTTATGCATAAAAATGGTGGTGTTTTATTCATAAAGTGCCGAATCACAAGCGCGAGTGTGGGAAAATGATATAATGTGGTGAAACATGACTTTTCGTGTTGCTTCCAAAACTCCAGCGAAGCTTTTTAGTAAAGTCGCCACTACTTTACTAAAGCATGACCGGACACGACGGACTGGACTTTGACTATAACTATAGCTACGAGGCAACTTATTTAACTTATTAAACTTGAAAATATATAAATACTTGACACTGGCAAATGCTAAAACGCGACGCCAAAACCAAAGAAAAAAAAAAGTGGTGTAGTATTAATTTTGAAATATAACCAACAACTCAGACCAAGACTCAGTCTCGATCAAGCGCTCGAAGAGTCAACACGTCCTGAGGATGCCTCGTGTAGAGGCGACACACGTGTCAGCAAGTGGTTACTGCAGCGAGAGGAGGATTTTAAGACTTGTGGTTATTTTAATTAGATTTTTATTGAGTTAAATTTTTAGAGTTTATGTGTGATATACTACGATATTTATTTATCTACCTAATCAATGATATTTTAATTTCTCTTTTGCAATATTTATTAAGAAGTTATGTTAAAAGATTGTCTTTTTCTCTACATACACATAGTTCTGCTCCGTTAATAAAGAAAAAAACCCGCCAAGTGCGTGTCGGACTCGCGCACGAAGGGTTCCGTACCGTATAAAAACGGCAAAAAATCACGTTTGTTGTATGGGAGCCTCCTTAAATACATTTATTTTATTCGGTTTTATTAGTATTTGTTGTTATAGCCTAACTATCACGGCTCATGAGATACAGCCTGGTGACAGACGAACAGCGAAGTCTTTGTAATAGGAGTCGTTTTTACCCTTTGGGTACGGAACCCTAAAAATATAGGTACGTATCCAAGCAACTTGTATTAAAATGACTTAACGGGCAAATACTGAGTACATTAAACAGAATATTTGATCAGAAGAATCATATTTTCATTACGAATGTAAAGAAGCGATATTTTTCTATCGTCGTGTTATCTTTTTTATGATAATTTCTACTTATTTTTCATTTGAAATGTACGAATAGAATGTGCTTGAATTGTTTCACAAAGAAATGTATAACACGTTTTGCTATACAAACATGATACTTCTAACCGACTGGGTGAAACGGAGTGTTACAAAGCGGTTGAAATGACAGCCCTGTCGGTTCATTGCTAAACATGTCTGCTTCAAGAGCTTAAGGGCGTGGGTTCGATTCCCACCCAGGACAAACTTTGTGATACAAACAAATGTTTATTATGTGTCTGGGTGTTCTGTATTTATTGCAAGTTTTACAAAAAAAAAAGTATTCAAGTATTCTATCAGTTATCTCACTTCCACAGTACTTTGCTTTTGACAACAAGCTTTGCTTAGTTTGGGGTCAGATGGCGCTGTGTGTCGCTATAATCGCTAATAATCTACTGTTTTATTCAAGCAATTGTGATTTACCGCAAATAAAGACCAAAATAAATGCCAGTAGCTGTGATTTCACTGTAAAATTATGCTCCATTTGTCCATAAATGGCAAAAAAATATTTGTATGGAAATCGAACCACCTTAATAGGAGAGTAGGTAGTCATCGCAATACAAAGCATTTTACAGCGATGACAAGTGACGGATTTTTTTATGTATGTTTTACATTTATTTTTTATCGTTGACAGGCTAGGTGTTTGACCACAGCTCACGTGATGTTAAGTGCATCTCAAACATGAAACAGAAGACGGTCTCCCAACAACTTCTTCAGTTCATTTTTAATAAATAGTTACACATTATTAGGTACTAGCAGACGCCTCGCGATTACACCCGCGTAGTTCCCGTTCCCGTTGGAATACAGGGATAAAAAGTAGCCTATGTCACCCGGGGATAGTGTAGCTTCCCAACGGTGAAAGAATTTTTGAAATCGGTCCAGTAGTTTCGGAGCCTATTCAATACAAACAAACAAATCTTTCCTCTTTATAATATTATAGTGTAGATATAAATAAATAAATAAATAAATATCGTAGGACTATACACACAGCGCCATCTGGTCCCAAACTAAGCAGAGCTTGTGTGATGGAAGTCAGATAACTGATAGAATACATACATACTTTTTTTTTTTGTAAATACATACTTATGATACATACAGTACACCCAGACACAGAACAAACATTTGTTTATTCACAAAATATTTGCCCTGAGTGGGAATCGAACCCACGCCCTACAGCTCTCATGTTTGTTACCCCTGCAATCTTCTTCATATATAAATCCCAGCATTTATCTGGAATTCCCACTGGGTATCGGATACTGTAATTTCGTTAATACATCCGTCACTGGCAACCCTCGAAAGGTATTTTAATGTACAAACAAATTCCGCAATCGCAGACAAATGTCGCATTATCGCAATCTTTCCACGTGAAAATATATTAAAATAACAAAAATAGACCTTAGTACAACGCCTTACGATTGGTTTCTGCACGTTTTTAGTTATAGTTTCAATTTTGATCAAACAAACTATACGGAAACGTAATTCTTACGCCATAGAGTACGTTTTAGTTCGGTTCTTGAAACAGAAATTGTAAGTTGAATTTTGTTACGTGAAATCGTCTTTATCTTCTTGTGGTAAGGTCGACAATGTAGTGGTCAAGCGCTTGTGCTGACCAAACATTTAGTAATGAAACAATGTGTCCTCCGCACAATCAAGGGTAGATGTCCACATTACGCGGGTAAGGTTCCGCGCACGCTGTCAATTTGCAAGCAACTTTTGTGTCGACATGTTTTAATAGTGCAAACAGCTGCCTTAGCTGTTGCGAGGCCCGGGGCGACAGATCATTGTGAGGCTCTTTTTCTTTGAGTCCGTTTTACTAAAAAGTTAGTTCGAGTGCTCGAGTGGCCGTAACATGCTTGCACTAATAATGAAACCGTGCGTTCAGGGGGGGGGGTTTTGTTAAGTGCGAGGCGCGAGATACGATCGGAATCCGCCCTTAAATATTTATTTTATTTTATTTTATTTTTGTATTTGTTGTTATAGCGGCAACAGAAATACATCAACTGTGAAAATTTCAACTGTCTAGCTATCACTGTTCTTGAGATACAGCCTGGTGACGGACGGACAGACGGACAGCGAAGTCTCAGTAATAGGGTCCCGTGTTTAGCCTTTGGGTACGGAACAATAAAAAAATGAAAACATTTCCATTTTGTCGTCATTACGAAACTTGAAACATTTTCAACTGTTTTTTTTTTCCGTGTAGTGTGCGGTGGCACTAACGCTGTAAGTGATGGCCACAGAATTGGTGCCGCAAAATTTATGTGGCACTGATTAAACCGGCACAGAAGTGTCGGCCGAGCGATTTGTGCCGATTCAAGGCTTTACTCTACTGAGATGCTTTAAAGAAATACCAGAACTTGGAAAGATTGGAGAATTTTTATCACTTATCACGACTTTTGGCCACCAATTCGACTGTTGGTAAGCGATATGGAAAACCCGCAAAGTTTTTTTTTTAAGTATTCGAGGTATATATTTGGTTTATTAACCTTTCTTTTACCGGACGGCCAGACAAACGCGACCTAAACGTTATTCGTACATGGCGGATGTTCCCCATGTACGCACAAAGCGTTTTGATTCCACATTTTCCATTCGCACAGCGAGGTTGTGGAACTCTCTGCCGGAGGCTGTGTTCCCTGTTAGCTACAATATTGGCGTCTTCAAATCTAGAGTAAATTAGTTTCTTCTAGGTGCTAGCTAGCGTGCTCCATCTTATTAAATAACATCAGGCAGAGTGTGGTCAAACGCGAACCTAAATTGAAATAAAAAAAAAAAAAGTATTCAAGGTATATATTTAGTTTATTTCCGCTTAACAGTCGTTTCAGTTACAACAGTGATGGGGATTTAAATTTAACTAACTTGACAACAATTTAAAATACTTATCCGGAACATTACATTAAACTAAATTTTGACATTTATAAACTTAAAAACTAAAACGAATTAAAATAAGAAATAAGATAACCACAGGTCTTTATATCCTTTATGTTCTCGCTGCAGTAACCACTTGTCACTTCTCTTTACTTTTTTTTAAAGTAACAGAAACCCTGAATAATTTGGAATTATTTACTTGATACTCGCAGAATGCACGAAGCAACGCCCGAAGCCAAACTATCATAAAAAAAGAAAAAAAAAATTTTTTTAGTCTGTGTCTGTGTTGTGTTTTTTTAGGCCACACTGTTTGTACATTTAGCCAGTTATCGTCTAAACTTTTAGCGAGTGGCGTTTCCGCAGCCACAAGTATTCTCCAAGCCAATTGTTATGAATAATATTCTCAGAATTATTACGTTGCGTGCTTGTAAATCAGAGAAGGATTGAATGAATCGGAACTATTAATATTTCATTCAATGTTTCCGTGAGTCAGTTATTAATTAGTATTTAAAACATATGCGTGCCATGTGCTTGGGGCAGATAACGGCGTAGAGTAGAATTGGTGCATTAAAAATTGGTCGCAGGTTTACTAGATGTTTTTGTAGTTGCAAGTCATTTTTTCATTCATATTTTTAAATGTCAATAAAAATATTGCAATTATTTACTAGTAATTTAATAATCTACCTACATTATTATTTATGCTGATTCGAGGCCAGCTTGTGACATAAAACGTATTTCTCCCTTTTGTTTTTGTTTCATTTATAAATACCATCAACTTATAAGTTTTTTCTTGTTAGTTATGTTGAAATATGTTTTATGTCTCAAAATAAAGTGTCTATTGTCTATAAAGAGGAAAGATTTGATTGTTTGTTTGTATTGAATAGGCTCCGAAACTACTGGACAGATTTCAAAAATTCTTTCACCGTTGGGAAGCTACACTATCTCCGGGTAACATAGGGTACTTTTTATCGTGTATTCCCACGAGACCGCGAGACATTTGCAAGTCTATACTATTATAAAAAGGAAAGATTAGATTGTTGAATTTTGATCGATTGAAGAGTTAATAGGTTTCTAAGTAGAGTAAGGATGGTAACTAGCCAGTTAATTACTAGAAAGTACCCTACGCTAGTTTCCTCACGATATTTTCCTTCACCGGCAGCTTAAGTTAAGTCAGGGTTGGAGCTTGAACCCACGCCCTTCGGTGTGAACCGACCGCGCTAACCACTAGGCTATCATCGCCACAAAAGTAATAATAAAAAGAGAATTAAATAAAGATTAAACTCACGAGTGCTAAGCCGCAGACACAGCTAGTCTTTTAGAAAAAAAAAACATTGGTTTTCGTATAAAAATTCTTTAACAAATCATTGCGACTCTACTGTACAACGGAAATATTCTCGATGACATTTTTAAAGCGCGAGATACAAAAGGGTTGCACCGTATCTCTCGGATTTCAAACACATTTACAGTTTTTTCTTTCGTAATTAGTTCTAGTTTTTATCGTCTACTGAAATTGTACAATGATATACACAACAATTTTTTAATTATACTCAAAATTCAAAATTATTTAATTTAACTTGATTTATTGTAATATTATTATTGTATCTTGATCTAAAAGGAGAAGCCACTGGCTCCTGACACACAGTCTTTGACTAGTTCGGGAGCCTATGGTTTAATGTATCTATACACCATGTTTTATGTCAAATAAATAAATTATTATTATTATTATTATTAAAAATTACTAGAATAAAAATGGCGTTATCTACTGCTATAACTGAACCCATATATGAAAAAAAAAACTTAAAAAATCGATGTCGAAAAATGATCCACAAAAAAAGTGATTCCTGATTATTATTGTACCCGTAGGCATTTACCTAAACCTAGTCCGTCGCAAGTTCATTCATAAATCACGCGGCGCGCGCGCGCCTGCAGCGGGAGCCTCGCGCGCGAGTGCGAGAGAGAAACAACATGTTTTTGCAATATTCCAATGAAAGCTGCCATTGGTTACCGCCAGCTGCTCCGGTGATAGTATTCTTTTGTAGTAAATGAGTTCATAATTTTAGGCAGGATTTCCGAAAATTTTGGCTAGTAACAACTTTGGCATTATGAAGTTAACAAAAAACATTTACGATGTCTTACACGGTCTGTAAAAAAAATCTAGTAATTAAAAACTAGTGGTGTATGTATACAGCACTTTATTTATAAAATAAATACATAAATCCGGTGGCCTTCTTCAAGTCAAAGCAGAGCATAACAAAAATATGTCAAAACCACAAATAATCTTCAAAATATAAAAATACTTGGCAATAACAAATGTACAAAGTGCATTGTCAAAAACAAAGAAAAACGAAAATAAAAACTATTGAAAATGTATTCATAAGATTTTGTTGAGGTGTTTTACCGCAGCTCACTTGGTGTAGTCGAAGATGGTAAACACTAGAATTATACAAGGAGGATGAACCGACGTGATATATGGCACTCAGTAGATCACGATGCCACGCCCACAGCTGGGCTGGACGACGTGGGCTTTCCGCCAAGTTTGGGACTTTTAAAACTTTTTGGATGTATGTACCTATTGTACCTATATGTATATATTTATACTCAAGAATATTATGACCGGCAGCATGTAGTTAAATTTCGGGAGCACTTAAATTTCAATTTACATATTTATCTAACTTAACGACAATTTTTAAATATCTATTCGGAATATTCGTTAATATCTAAAACCGGACATGAACTTGAAATCTAAATAAATTAAAAACATTTAATTAAAATAACCACAAGTCTTTATACTCTTCTCTCTACAGTAACCAATTAGCGACACGTGTGTCGCCTCTACACGAGGTATCCTCAGGACGTGTTGACTCTTCGAGCGCTTAGTCGAAACTGAGTAAAAAATGATAGATTTTTTAAAAATAAATATTAATAAGGTTTTTTTACCCACTATCATAAAATATATTTTCTTCATACTAGTGCTTGTAATTCGGCACTTAAAGTATAAAATATCACAATTTTTATAATAAAAAAAAAATTTTGGAAAAAATACAATAGCATTTTGTTTCCTTCTAATGATGTATCTGTTTGTTGTTAGATACCTCATTGTACGAGTTTTTGGCGGGAACGCGGGAAGAGTCGTGTTGCTCCGTTGTATTTTTTTCCAAAACTAGTGTTTTGTCGAGTGTTTATGCATAAAAATGGTGGTGTTTTATTCATAAAGTGCCGAATTACAAGCGCGAGTGAGGGAAAATGATATAATGTGGTGAAACATGAGTTTTCGTGTTGCTTCCAAAACTCCATCGAAGCTTTATAGTAAAGTCGCCACTACTTTACTAAAGCATGACTGGAATTAACTGACACGAACTGGACTTGACAAAGACGACTTTGACGATAACTATAGTTAAGATACAGCAGAAATAACACTTAAGACAAGGCAGTATGGCTCTATAGCTTTAGCCTGCCCGAAGGGGCAAATTAATAAAAGAAAAAAAATCATTGTTATTACAATCTAGCCTACAGCTATCTACAATAGGGTGACATGATTTTTTCCGCGTTCCCGCCAAAACTTCTTCCTTCGTTTCGTCAACAGTTCCAATTTTGAAATGCATTATAAACTTTTTAAAAAAGAAAGGCTTGGACCGCGCCGCTCCGACAGCCAACATAGTTGACATGGCGGCACTTATTTCAGAGTTGCCATCAATTCCGAACCCGCCCGTTCTGGGTAATTTGCTGAGACGTACTCCCGCCTGATTATTTATGCTACGTTCATTGGCGTAGACATTCTTAGTCGCTGGGGACTTTTAATTTTTATTCCTCGAGCGGTGAAGAGTTTTGTTTTGACGTCCGATAAATGGGCGGGAAATTTTGGGCGCGAAACGTAGCTGACGTGATGGGAATTTATGCTTTGTTTTTTAACGTTAAGTCGTCGCCATTAAAATACAAAATGTTTTCTTTTATTTTGTATTTATGATAACGCATGCACAAATCGCGTCAAGCCAAATCCGTAAATTTTGTGAAGTTATTATGCGACTGTTAATGTTTTTTTTAAAGTAAAAGTAATGAGACGACCGATACGCTTTTCTGATGGTGAGATATAACACCTGTCCATGGCCATTGCAGCGATACACAGAACTTTGAGTGACAAAAAAGACAAAAACGGTTCTAGATACTTAGGTATATAAAAATCTTTTTTTTTTTTAGATAAAACCGTTAATTTACAGAAACCAAAAATGTCTAATACTGATAATTTTTAATACAACAAAATAAAAAGAACCAATTTATAAGAATTCTCCACCCTAAGCAATCAAAACGGGAAAATCCCAGCAGGAACTTAAATAAATCCTGGCTTAAGCTTAGATATTAAGTTTAAGTAAATAACTTAACTGTCTCAGTACTTAACCGGGACCTTTAAGAAGTTCTATAGGTCGTAAATTTGTGAGACCCCGCCTAGCTATGAATCAATCGAACAAAAGAGGAGTGGAGTCGGTAGTGACTATAATTTTTGAAAAGGTAGGATTGGTTCTTCCTTCATGAAACCATTTGGAGTAAATAGCTCTGGGCTCCATTTAGAAATATACAGCATGACTGGTGAGGCACCTACAATACTGAAGGAGAGTACTTGGTATTCGTTTCTCGTTATAATTATGTAATAAAATTACGTACTTAATTTTTGGCCACAATTTCCCTATAGTTAAATGAATCGTGGATACACTTCCGATAACGATGTTTTGATCACGCGACAAGTACAAAATCAAATCAAAATCAGTTTATTTGTGAGAATATTGTCTTACATTGTAGGTCTTATTATTAGAATTGTAGGTATCAAATATTCTACCTTCGTGGGTGTGCAAATATTATTAGTTGCATTAGATTATATAAACAATTATTTAAGCGTGTCATTTAAAAAGTCATTAATGTCATAGTAACACTTGTCCATAAGAAATTTAAATAGGTTATATTTAAAGCTCCTAGTATTTAAATCTTTAAAATAATTTGGCAATTTGTTAAATATAGTAATAGCCATACAGTATACATTACCACTATACACATTTATTCTCCGTCCTGGGACAAGCAACTTATGTATATGTCGTTTCTGTCGATCCCTTCCAGGAACGTCACAATTCAGTGGGAATAGAGAGCAATGTCGTCGGACATACGTGCGTACGTGCTTGCCCCCCCGTAGCCGGTCCTCACAACGTCCAGCTCGTGCGTACGCGCGGTGTCCATGCGTTGCGTAATTAATTAAATAACTTTCAGTGAAGTTTACCTCGTAGTCAGTTAATATTTATTTTTAATGTAATTTTTTTCTTACTTTTTTGATCGCCGAATATCACGTCCTCGAGTATTGTAGGTGTCTCACTAGTCATGCTGTATTAAAATTATATTCTTAGAATATATTTTGGAGCGTAGTATCTTGGGAGTTAAATTAACAGACCGTATAAGGAACACGATACACGCTGATGTCAGCCACAAAGCCGGACGACTGAAGTGTGACTGGGAGGGCTACGTTTGTCGCATGTCGAACGACCGCTGGGTAAAGGTCACAACAGTTTGGACGCCAAAATTTAAACGGCCTCAAGGTCGACCCAGACGAAGGTGGTATGATGAACTACATCGTCGCGATAGTCACTGGACCACCAAAGCCGAAGACCGGGCAGTCTGGAAGGAGGGAAGGGAGGCCTTTGCCCATCAGTGGGACATTAGAGGCTGATAAAAAAAATTCTTCATGGATCTTTTTATCAATTGGCTAATGCCTAACCGCCATTTCGCCTTATGGTTAAAATGTGGTCTAAGATCGCTTGCCTACACGCTTGCTACAATAAATCGTGTCATTCGAAACTTGTAGCCACCCAGATTATACAACACCCATATATTGTTTTTTTTTAAGTAAATGTAATGAGACAATACACTCTGCTGATGGTGAGAGATAACGCTTATCCATGACTATTGCAGCGATACACAGAACTTTGAGCAGCGAAACAAAGTCCAGAGCATCGTTACTTTGAGACTTTCGATGGTTAGTCCCAACAGTCCAGTAATTTCGCTAGCTGTAGTACCCTTCAAACCGGAACACAGTAATGTTTACATTATTGCTTGGCGGCAGAATATCTGGTACTGCGGTGATACCTACCTAGACGATCCTTCTAAGGAGATCTAAAATTAAATCAATTTGCCTACTCCACGGGCGGAACTGTCTGTTCATGTAGCTTTGCATAAAAATCTATTTTTAGATTTAAATTTATTATACGTCTGTTTTTGACTTGTAAATAACTTGTTTTGCAGTCTGTGGCTGCTTAACCGGAACAACAAAACAATTTGGATAAGTAAGTTCTTTTTACCTCACTGCATAATCTGCGTAATGAAGTTTTCACTTTGGTGTTATCAATCAAATATTCGTCTTTGTAATAATCAATAATTACATAAATTTACAATTAAAAAAACCGACTCCATGAGCCTTAGGCCAACTAAACGCACTGCTCCAATGAAACAGGTTTCGGAGCAAACGAAAATATCATCGATGTATACAATTTATAGATTTTTGTTGATTTTTTAAAAACCGCTCGGTCGATTTCGATAAAATTTAAATGGATGTATATAAAAAAGAATCATCAAAATCGATTCATAATTGGCGGAATGATCCCGTAACATACATACACAGCTTGTACTATGGAAGTCAAATAAGTGATGGAATACATAATTATGTAATTTTTTTTAAACACATACTTATAATACATACAGAACACAATATGTTTGTCCTGGGTGGGAATCGAACCTACGCCCTACAACTCTAAAAGCAGATATACAATAAAGCCAACAGGGCTGTCCGATTTGTAAACGTTTTCTGTATAATTTAAGTAATTTATTTTAATTCGTAAAAAAAAGGAATTTCAGCCCAACTTAGACTAATCATCGGTGACTTTAGATTATATTATGACCATTTGTGGCGAAAAGAAAGTCCAATTCCAATTTAAAAAAAAAACTTATATTTTTATGTAGGTTGGCAATTTAGCTAACCCTGCTGCAGATAATAAATACTAAAAAAGTAAACGTCAAACAAACGCACCCCCGCTCCATATTTAAAATTGTAACAGTTCCCCGTCTCCTAATAGCCGAAACGTGCCTCCTTGCTTAATTTCGAATATAGAACGTCTCACAACGGCGGCATTTTCACAAATCCCTGCCTTATCCTGGCTTGCAGTTAGCGCCATCTGTCATCGAGTTTGACAGTTGACAGTGAAATAAAAATAGCATTGAATGTCTGAGCCGAAACAATTTCAGTTTTTTTTTTAATTTCATTTTAAGACATGTATTAGATTCTGATGCATCTTGAAAAATGACATCGCTCGAAAAAGTGTTTTTAATTAACTGCATCCTCAAAAATGACTTGACGTATACAATTTCGTAGCGATGATAGCTAAATGATTAGCACAGCCTTATCTTAAAATAAACAGCGTTTGGCTATGTATGGACACATTTCCAAGTATCAAGTCCTCACGCGACGTAACGAATTCTTTAACCCTTTACCTATCGAGTGATGTAATTACATTTATAACATATTATGTCAAATGTAAATGATAGATTTGTAGCTGCAACACCAAACAGTATCCCCCGATGTTGTTATCATTAGTCATCTGAATTGCACTACGGAAGGAAATTTTAAGGCTTATACTAAATGCTATCATAAGTCAGTAAATAGACAGTAATAATATGTTTTCCCCTTTGATTTGTTTCATAGTTTATTGGAAAATGATTGGCGATCAGTATTAAAGGAAGTGCAAGGCTATAGCCTCTCGAGACTACAAGAACATATGCTCGGATACAGCGGGAACGCCCGAAACCCCCTGAGTGAATCCGTCGATTCCTTACGTCCGATCGCCAATCGGTATGACGCCGACGGACCAACTCAGGATTTTACACAAACGGGGCAGCCTTTCATTGTTTGCTAGGCTATTTCTCGGGCCCCCAACAAGTTGCGGATAACAAAAAACGCCGTGCTTCAGATCCCGCCATCCTCCAACGCAGATGCAATGCAACCTCTAACTCTGCCAACAAACCTTTTACAACTGCTCATTACCATTACTATCCCCGGAACAGCTTCTTAAGACATCATGACACATGACAGGTCGCTTGCCACTATATCTTCTTCTTTGTTTTGGCGTAGCATTCTGTGCATTTGCCAGTGTGAAGTCTTACAATTCAAGTATTTACGATAAATGTAGTAAAATAAGTCACAGTCAGCCATACAAAGTAAAGTAAAGTCAAGTCATGCCCTAGTAAAATAGTGAAAGCTTCAGAGTTTTGGAAGCAACACGAAAAGCCATGTTTCACCCCATTATATCACTTTCCTACACATACGATTATAAATCGGCTCTTGAAAAAACACAAGTTATTTAAAATAATATATAGCGGAGTAACGACTCCTTCCCGCCTAAACTTCACCATATATGAAGGGTAATTGCCGACAGCCGAAACCTACCACTAGTAAATGTGTTTTTCTTGAGTAGTTTTATTTCCGTAAAAGCGAGTTACTAACACAACCCACACCTGGCAACATTCTCAAAGTACCTAATGTCAAATGTCACACAACTTTTTAATGGTTTTTTTTTTTAACTGGCATGGACAACTGAAATTAATCGGAGGGACGTGACGCGCAACCGCCAGGAGCTCCATCTGTCATCGACTGTGACAGTCCGAAAAAACGAAATAATAAACGGGTTGCGTACATGCGACATCGTAGAGTTCCGTAGAATTATTTACTTTCGCAGGTTTGTTCTGTGTCAGCAAATCTTTATGTCTACCAAAATTTGATAAAATGCTTTGAACTTTTTTGTTCTACCCATTGCTCTTTATAAATCTTTCTTGGTTTGCGTGGTGAATTTTTGTTTTCAACTTTCATGTTGCGCGTATGCTGTAAACTTTTAAATCTAAAAATATTTTATACTTATAATTAAAAAAAAATAAAACATGCTTAAACACTCTGTTGACTCTTAGCTGAAATGAAAAGACACAACCTTGTTCTTTACATTCCCATTTTAAGGGTTCGTACAATGAAGGTAGATTTGAACCGGTTAGTTCAAGTGCCGTGTGTGATAAAATAAATGTTTTGTCTTTCAATTATAAATGTTGTTTATAACGGTGAGGACACTGACCTTTATTCAGCTTAGTACATCCCAAGCAATCCTACATTCAAACCTACCAATTAAATTGTTTAGACTTTTTTATATCAGTCGGAAGTTTAGACATCCCCCGGTGCAAATAGTAAAAAGCGCGCGAGCAACGTACGGAAGGAAGAACGGAAATAACTGAACAAGTTAGAAAGGGTTCCCCTCCCGCGTCACAGATCTCCAAAAATAAAAATAAACTTGAATTTCGAACACTCGTGTTAAGTGTTTGAGGGCTTAATTTATTGACTGCCGCCGGTCGTTATCGGCGCATTCTAAATTCGAATTTCTTTTATTGATGGCTAATGATATCCGTTACTTTTTGATGTTCCTATTTTCAAATTTTAATTTAACGTGTACAGACCTACATTTTTTTTCAATTAAAAACTACTGTAAAAATTATTATTAAGGCTTATTACCATAAGTGAAACGAAACTTCTTATTTGAAGTGGGGGCGGTAAGTCTAGCTCATGTCGCGCTTGGGCGTTCATTCCCCTCTACCAGCGTCTACCCGAGCCAACCCAGCTCCTTGAAGTACCGGAGCGAGGCTCTGGGCTGCTGGCATAGTAGCTCCAGTGAGAACTCCTTCTTTGCTTTTGGCGTCGCATTTTGAGCAATTGCCAGTGTCAAGTGTTTTATATTTTCAAGTTAAATAAGTTGCCATGTAGCTATAGTTATAGTCGAAGTCCAGTCATTAGTAAAGTAGTGGCGACTTTACTATAAGCTTCGATGAAGTTATGAAAGCAACACGAAAAGTCATGTTTCACCACATTATATCATTTTCCCACACTCGCGCTTCTGCAATTTATGATTAAAACACTCGAAAAACACTAGTTTTGGAAAAAAATACAACGGGGCGACACGACTCTTTCCGCGTTCCCGCCAAAACTCTCAGTGATAACTTGGGTGGAATGTTTATGTCACTGTCAGTGACAGTGACATTGCACACGTACGTATGTTATGTAAGTCGACATGTTCTAGGCCTTCCGGAAGACCTGAGCTGGTCTTGAGAGTTTTATTTTTTATTTTTTATGGTTGGCTAAGTATGGTTGGTATGGCTAGTTGTTTGACCACAGCTCACCTGATGTTAAGTGAAGGTGTGGTCGAAGATGGTAAAGCACACATAGCCTGGAATGGAACTGGCTCTCAAGTGAGGCTGCCGGAACACACCGTTAGATGCTTGGCGGCAGATTTTCAACTTGAGAGTGGTAGCTAGCCAGCCGAGTACTAGAAAGTACCCTACCACCATGCTATGGTTTCATCACGATGTTTTCCTTCACCGGCAGCTCAAGCTCATTGTTGGGGTTTGAACTCACGCCCTTCGGCATGCGAACCTACCGCGCTAACCACTGAGCTATCATCGCTACATTTTATTATCAGTATTAGCTGAGGTGAGCCCCTATTCTGTAACTGTTTGTTTTTGTGCTTGTGTTACAAAATAAAACTATTTTCTTTCTTTCTTGCAAAAGATAGATAGATCTATAGAAGACCAAACGGAACGGACGGTAGATCGACGGAAGACCAGCGCCGGCTGGCTTCAGTCGGCATTATGCTGAGTCGAGGCCGGTTTGTGACATAAAATATATTTCAAACTTTTTGTTTTTTGTTTTTTTGTTTAATTTTATGTATGAATGTATTGTAAATTATGTTCAAATGTGTTTTATGTCGCAAATAAAGAGTTGTCTATTGTCTTTATAGCCAGTAAAATATCTAAGTAATACCTTAATATATATACACATATTAGTATCACGCCTGCATATTTGTGCATGTCACGCATAGTCGAATGCAATGCTCGCATTCCCACATAGCTTGAATACGTACAGAGGTTCTCAATCTTGGAGCACGGACCAACACGTTCGAGAAATCGATTCACGGTACACAGAAACGGACTTAAGAGGAGGCTGCGGGATTAAACATGATATTCTGAATTTGAAAATTTGGATGGCTGTTTGTTACTCTTTCACGCAAAAAGTACTGAACGGATTTGGATGAAATTTGGTATGGAGGTAGCCGAGACCCTGGATTAACACATAGGCTACTTTTTATCCCGAAAACACGTAGCGGGTAACACCGCGGGGCGCAGCTTGTCAATAATTAAGATCGATATAAAACTAAAAATGTTATTTTTCAAATCTTTTTCTTTCTATTGACATCAAGCTAAAGTCTTACTTTCTTCTTCTAACTTATCATATGGAGTTGAGATTTGCCATGTTGATTCAGTTTCGTAGACAATGCATGTTTACGGTAATCGTGACCTGACTGCACCCAGGGTTGTAAACAAGAATTTTTGAATACACATTTAATTTTGACTGCTATCGAAAGATATGCTCTGAAATCTGATGCTATACATGTTTTATTTTACTGTAAAATATATTTTAAAAAGCAGCAACGTTGCCCTGGACTTTGTTTTACTACGCAAAGTTCTGTGTATCGTTGCAATGTAATGGTCAGGCGTTATCTCTTACCATCAGGAGAGTGTCTTAGTAGTCATTACTTTTACATAAAAAAAATTAAACTAAATGCTTATAAAAATCAGTAGGCCAACGCAAGGCATGTGGTCTCATCCTAAACCCACAGTTTGGGCACCGTTCACCCTTATCTACAAGTGTAGATATAGCCGAGACCGACTAGATTTAGCGGTGGCGTTTACCCCCGGCAATTACAGCGTAATTGTGGCTAACGGTAAGGGTTCGTCTTAAGGCGTTCTCAGTAGGAAACGTGCTTAGTCGATTACTGAACTTCGTTTTTGGCGTTATGTGCATTTGCCAGTGTTCAGTGTTTTGATATCTATCTATACTATTATAAAGAGAAAAAAAAAAAAATGTTTTTTTCTTGTATTGAATAGGCTCCGAAGAAACTACTGGACCGATTTCAAAAATTCTTTCACCATTGGGAAGCTACACTATCTCCGGGTGACATAGGCTACTGTTTTGTTTTTTAATGGTTGACGGTCTAGTTGTTTGACCACAGCTCACCTGATGTTAAGTGAAGGTATGGTCGAAGATGGTAAAGCACACCTAGCCTGGAATGGAACTGGCTCTCAAGTGAGGCTGCCGGAACACACCGTTAGATGCTTGGCGGCAGATTTTCAACTTGAGGGTGGTAGCTAGCCAGCCGAGTACTAGAAAGTACCCTACTACCATGCTTTGGTTTCCTCACGATGTTTTCCTTCACCGGCAGCTCAAGCTCATTGTTGGGGTTTGAACCCACGCCCTTCGGCATGCGAACCTACCGCGCTAACCACTGAGCTATCATCGCTACAAAATTAGTAGTTAGTAGTAAGTTTATACATGTATTCCCACGGGAACGGGAACTACGCGGGTGAAACCGCGAGGCGTCCGCTAGTTTTAAAAACGTACCATAGCAAGACCTTAGAAGTGTAGCAGTAACATCTGACCCCACATCAGCATGTAATTTGTATGATTACTTGCTTTTTTTATAACATGGCAACACCTCATTTAAAACTCATTATTTTTCTAGAGCTATGCATGGTATAGAGATGGACCGCTTTCGTTATGGTAATAGTAGAGCTTTGAAATAGGTAGATACGTTTTTATTATACCCAGACATACAAGGGATGATGGGGCTGTGCGTGCCGGACGCGTATGCGGCGCGCCGCCGCCGGCCGCGACTGTTCGCGGTGCCGCGTGCGAGGACTAACTTGCTTGCTAGGTCGCCATTAGTCAGGACTTTACAAACACTAAATCGAGTTGCAGATAAAATAGATATATTTGTATGCTCAGTTTCCGACCTTGAAAAATGTGTATTGTACGATTTATGTTACCTATAGTTGACCATGTATTATAATTATTTAGCTGACTATGAATTTAATTGAGAATTATTATTATTATTATTTTATTTGACATAATGGATTATATAATTGACATTAACAATAATTGACTTTTACATAACAAAAATATAATTTACTAACAATATTGAATTAGGATAAAAACCTGTAATGATAATTTTAGTTTTTGGAATAAATGAAATGAAATGAAATTATAGTTGATAAGCTAGGCGTTTGTCCACGGCTCACCTGTATTATGCAGCTATTTTTAGTTATTCTATGTTTTAAGATATAATTATTATTAGAATGTAAATATTCTCCTATGTACATATTCTCGTTATTGATACACCCCGTCTTTGTCTTCCTCTGATCATTTCCGTCCTAAAGTTGCCTGGAAGAGATCGCTTTTAGCGATAATGTCTCCAGTTGTTACACCTAGTAATTAAATTTATTTTTTCTGTATTGTATTATTTTTAGTGTGTGCAATAAAGAGTCAATCAATCAATCACCTGATATTAAGTGGCTCTGTGGAAACGAAGCCTGAAATTGAACTGGAAATAACCATACCGTTGCCGGCACACACCGTTAAGTTAACATTAAGTTAAGCTAAGTTAACATCCATAAATTACGTCACACAAGTTTCGTGATTTTTTACTCCTCCCTCCGTAGTTGTCACAGCTGGTCATATTTATGAGCCCCCCCCCTACATACCTAGTGTGTGACCCCACATTTTTGCAATTTTACACTTAGAAATTTATGAAATTAGACAGAATATTACATGTACATGTACGCACTGAAAAGTCTTCAATCAGTGCGTCCTACCTGTCATGACCTACGGAGCCGAAACGTGGACACTCACAGCGGGAATGGTCCGTAAGTTCAAAGTCGCTCAGCGAGCTATGGAAAGAGCTATGCTTGGCATTTCTCTGAGGGATCGGATCCGAAACGAAGTAATTCGCCAGAGAACTAAAGTCATTGACATAGCTCAGCGTATTAGCATGCTGAAGTGGCAATGGGCTGGACATATCTGTCGCAGAACCGATAACCGCTGGGGTAGACGTGTTCTAGAGTGGAGACCGCGTATTGGCAAGCGTAGCGTAGGACGCCCTGAGACTCGATGGAGTGACGATATACGTAGGACAGCTGGCGGTGCATGGAAGCGAAAAGCCGAAGATCGGGCTGAGTGGCGTGTCTTGGGAGAGGCCTATGTCCAGCAGTGGACTAGTATAGGCTGATGATGATGATGATGATGATTACATGTACTACCTATTTAGAAAAAATGTGATGGTACAAAATTTGGTACCCCTCCCCGCCCCTTGTCACACAATGTCACACTACGTCGACCCCCTCCCTTCCCCCTTATCGTAAATCAGTAAATCAGTAATATTTATTGGCCATAAATAACAATAATGTTAAAGGCAAGTCACATGTACAAAAAAAAACCTTACGATTACACTTTCATGAATGAAGCTATACCTATACGAGTAATTAACAACGAACACACTACAGCGGAGGCTCCGTTTATGTACTACACATAAATGAGGATTCTGAGAACCTCATTGACATATATTCACCTAATTTGTAAAATGGATTGTTTTCCAAAAAAAATTTAATGGTTTTTTTTAAATTCGGTATGATTTAATTCTGTAATATATTTTGGCAATTTATTATACATTAATATTTTGGCGTGACGGCCCTGCTTTTCAACTTTACCTAACCTAGTCCATGGCACGACCGTGTGACGTAATTTGTGGATGGCTACTAAGTAGCTAGCAACAAATTTTCAATTCGCGATTAGCTAATCGGCCGAGTACTAGAACCCTACTATGGTTTCTTTCACTAGCAGTAAAAGCTGTTGGGGTTTGAACCCACGACTTCCGTATGAACCGACCGCACTAAGCTACATAGCATAATCATCAATTATTACAATAGATTTTAAGTGTTTATGTATATATTTCTATTGTGTTAGATACACAATCTTTGGTGAAAACGATAATATTTTACTTTGTGGTAGACCTTTAGGTACTAACCACCGCAGTACCAGATATTCTGCCAAGTAGTAGTGTGTAAACATTACTGTATTCCGGTGTGAATATAAATAAATAATAAACATCTATAAAATGTACATAAACCTAAAAAAAAAAAAAAATATGTACCTACATCCTTGTCGGATGATGAATCAATTGAATAAGAATTTGCAACATTACCCATTCCTATTAAAAAAAAGGTTCGCGAACAAGCCTTTTGAAGAACACACCGCGGGAGGCAGCTAGTTACGGATAATTTAAAAAAAAAATTGTGGAACACGCACCAATAAATATAATTGAAATCACCTCGTGACTACGGACCACAATTTCTGGACAATTACATACAATTTGATATAATTTCCGTTTGGAGAAGTATGGGGGTCTTACGTATGGGCACAGATTACATAGTACATGCCACATTACTTACTGTACTTTGAAACTAATTTAAAAAAGGTTTTTAGTGAGGCTTACTAAGAATCGAATGTGCCTTTTGAATCTGTCGCTATTGAGAGTATAGATAGATATGTAGATAAACTCCTAACTTTTTTAATGTATAAGTAATTAGACGTACGAGACACTCTCCTGATGGTAAGAGATAACGCCTGTCATTTTGACTGTTGCAGCGATACATAGAATATTGAGTAACAAAAAGTCCAGGGTATCGCCGCTTTGGCGCTCAATACTTCGAGACTTTCGACGATTAGTCTCAACAAATCAGTAATTTCGCTAGCTGCAGTAACCCTTCAAACCGGAACACAGTAATGTTTGTACACTACAGCTTCGCGGCAGAATATCAGGTACTGCGGTGGTACCTACCTAGACGACCTCCTGCTATGGAGATCTAACACCAAATAAAAGTGAATAAAGTGATTGAATGTAAAACACGAATTACTTGGGCAATGTCTGGACTATGGATGGAATACGATCTGTTGCTTTAAAGAAAACGGCACAGATTGATCCCAGTTACATTGAGCGTTGATACCAATACTATTTTAAATACTTTTGACCATCCACACTTTGGACAAAGTGCGTTCCAGGCATGGAAAGTTAAATTCAACATTGAGCCCAGTCTTTAAGGTGGTTCGATTTCCAAACAAATAAATTTTTGCCATTTATGGACAAATGGAGCATAATTTTACAGTGAAATCACAGCTACTGGCATTTATTTTGGTCTTTATTTGCGGTAAATCACAATTGCTTGAATAAAATAGTAGATTAATAGCATAAAATCAAATTTATGAATTTATTCAAGCAATTGTAATTTACTGCAAAAGACCAAAATACATAAATGCCAGTAGCAGTGATTTCACTGTAAAATTATGCTCCATTTGTCTATTAATGTCAAAAATTTATTTGTATGGAAATCGAACCACATTATTAAACATATTTTTTATTGTGATCTAAAGGTCTTGAGGTAATTCTTGGATTGGATGTCAGGAAGTTCAGGGATGCAGCGGATGTGGAGGGACGGAAGAAACCAGCTGAGGACGCGCATCACGAGACAAAAAGTCGACTAAATTGATTCGCGATGCGCGTTCTACCAGCTAGGAATCATCTGGAAAAAAGAAACAGTTTTTATGGTTGATAGGCTAGGTGTTCACCACAGCTCATTTTTTGTAAAAAGATGTAAACACACCTAAAATAGAGCTGACAGTAAAGTGATGTTGCTGAAATACACAAATAAATGCTTAGCGGTATTTTTCAACTTAATGATTTTTTTTTTATGTAAAAGTAATGAGACGAATGAGACACTCTCCTGATGGCAAGAGCCAACTACTGTCCAAGACCATCGCAGTGATACAAAGAAGTTGTAGCAAAACAAAGCCCAGGGTACCGTTGGTTTGGCGCTCATTACTTTGAATCTTTCGATGGTTAGTCTCAACAGCCCTGTAATTTCGTTAGCTGCAGTAGTACCCTTTAAACCGAAACACAGTAGTTGTGTAAATTTATTTTATAAATAAGAAAGAAAAAAAAATGATGATAATCATTTTTTTTTCTTATTTTTTACATTAAATATTTACAAAGATATATAACATAAAAAACTTAAAAACTAGGGTGCCGCCGGCAGCGCGGCAGGGCTCAAGCTGCCGGAGGTTAGGGCTGCAGAGTGAGGAACCTCCTCACAATGCGCGCCGTGTCAAGGATCACTGCCTTTTGGAGCTGACCCTTGACCCAACCGTCTAGCGTGAGTCTCTTATTTTATTTATTATTAGTAAATTAATTTTGTGTATATACAAAAATGTTGCTTCTTTGCCTGGGTGTTATGTACCTATGTATTTATAAAAAAGTATACAAGTATCCTGTCAGTTTTCTGATTCCCATAGTAAGTGGTTAGCGCGGTAGGTTCGCATGCCGAAGGGCGTGGGTTCAAACCCCAACAATGAGCTTGAGCTGCCGGTGAAGGAAAACATCGTGAGGAAACCATAGCATGGTGGTAGGGTACTTTCTAGTACTCGGCTGGGTAGCTACCACCCTCAAGTTGAAAATCTGCCGCCAAGCATCTAACGGTGTGTTCCGGCACCTCACTTGAGAGCCAGTTCCATTCCAGGCTAGGTGTGCTTTACCATCTTCGACCACACTTTCACTTAACATCAGGTGAGCTGTGGTCAAACACCTGGCCTGTCAACCATTAAAAAAAAAAAAAAAGTAAGCTTTGCTTATTTTCTATCTATCTATTTATTTATGTTCGAGCTGCCACACTTCAGAGCCAGTTCCATTCGAGGTTAGGTGTGCTGTACTCTCTTCGACCACACAGTCTCTTAACATCAGATGAGCTGTGGTCAAACACCTAGCTTGTCGACTATATCTTAAATCTGTGAAGAGCGGTACAGTCACGACGGTAGAATAGGTGTGTCTGGCTGGGACATTATCATTTTGTGGTTGAGTCATAAAGTTATAAGGAATATTTAATTTATGAATCATAACATTACAGAAATAAAGTGTTATGTCTGTATGTTAACTATTGATCAATGCCCAAGCGGCATCTTCATTTATTTAAAGAACAATTTAAGACATGTATAAAATAAGCTTAATTTTTTTTTTTTTTTATGGTTGACAGGCTAGTTGTTTGACCACAGCTCACCTGATGTTAAGTGAAGGTGTGGTCGAAGATGGTAAAGCACACCTAGCCTGGAATGGAACTGGCTCTCAAGTGAGGCTGCCGGAACACACCGTTAGATGCTTGGCGGCAGATTTTCAACTTGAGGGTGGTAGCTAGCCAGCCGAGTACTAGAAAGTACCCTACCACCATGCTAAGGTTTCCTCACGATGTTTTCCTTCACCGGCAGCTCAAGCTCATTGTTGGGGTTTGAACCCACGCCCTTCGGCATGCGAACCCACCGCGCTAACCACTGAGCTATCATCGCTACAAAAAACGCTACATCGCTTAATAAAAAAATTCCCTCCAATAAATGTATTTAAATATACAGCATGACTGGTGTGACACCTACGATACTCGAGGACGTGATATTTAGCGATCATAGACGAAGAAAAAAAATAACATTAAAAATAAATATTAACTGACTACGAGGTAATCTTAACCGAAAGTTATGTAATTAATTACGCAACGCATGGACACCGCGCGGATGCACAAGCTGGACGTTGTGAAGACGCTCGCGCCGACGACGGAGGACAAGCACGTACTTGTCGCGTGATCAGAACATCGTTATCAGCGTCGGGAGTGTATATCCACGCTTCATTTATTTATAGGGAAATTTGGCTAAAAATTAAATACCTAATTATATTATATAATTATAACGAGAATACAAATACAAATACAAATCATTTATTAATAACACCAAAGTTACAGGTCATATTTCCATTCATATTTAAAAAAATATTATCAAAATCATTACATATGTTAAAACAATGAAAATGAAAATGTCAACAAAGTAATATGTCACGTATAAAATGGCAATAAAATTATGTCAATATAATTAAATGTCCATAAAAACAAAAATATTATAATTACTTACTAGTAATTCAATAATCTCTTAGTTTTAAATAATCGTCAAAGTCATAGAACAAGGTCTCTTGAAGCCAAGATCTTAGTTTGCTTCTGAAGCACGCGATGGAAGGTGCATCCCGGATGGAAGCGGGTACGCGATTGTAGAATAGAGTAATGATTATTCTCTTTCAGTACCGTAGGTGTCTCACCAGTCATGCTGTATAGTCAGTGACACTAGGGATGATGTAAGGATTCTATACGATACATACATATATTATACAGATACATCACAATCTGCTCAGGCATTTAAAAGTTATTAGCTGCGACTCGCGTTGTCACCCGCTGTTCCCACGTGAACACTAAAAGCAATCTCAGTAATGATGTGTGAAATGCTTGTGTTAACAAAGTTGTAATGTATCCTTTATTGTTATTGTGTTCTAATTGTGAATCTAGGTTTGTTTTTTTTTTTTTTAATGGTTGACAAGCTAGTTGTTTGACCACAGCTCACCTGATGTTAAGTGAAGGTGTGGTCGAAGATGGTAAAGCACACCTAGCCTGGAATGGAACTGGCTCTCAAGTGAGGCTGCCGGAACACACCGTTAGATGCTTGGCGGCAGATTTTCAACTTGAGGGTGGTAGCTAGCCAGCCGAGTACTAGAAAGTACCCTACCACCATGCTATGGTTTCCTCACGATGTTTTCCTTCACCGGCAGCTTAAGCTCCTATGATATTATATTATTGTTGGGGTTTGAACCCACGCCCTTCCGCATGCGAACCTACCGCGCTAACCACTGAGCTATCATCGCTACAAAATTGTTGTTGTTGGTATTGTTATTGTACCAAATTTAAATGTAATATATACCCTCTCCAGTTATACGTACAATTGTATACTACAAGGTGGATAGACGACAGCGTTGCCAGATGTCCCTTTTTCTAAATCAAATTTAAATGTCCTGCGCGGGACAGGCTCAGTCCCGCTTTTCGGGGATAACTCGAACGTGCGTGCAGCGTGCTGAGGAAGCACAGACAAGTGTGGACTGCCCGCCCGCCCGGCGCGAGATGAAGATAAGCGCACGGGAGAGAGAGGGGTCTGCACTAAAAACTTCCGATTTCATACGTTTATTTTACTATGTCCCGCTTTCGACAAAAGAAACCCGCTTTTTTCACTCAAAAAGTTCCAAAATCCCAACGCTGATGGACGACCTAATAAAGACCGCAGAAACGCGCTGGATGCGAGCCGCTTCCAACTAGTCTTTATCGAAGTCAATGGGGGAGGCCTATGTCCAGCAGTGGACGTTCAACGGCTGAGATGGTGATTACGAGCGACTGTGAATAAAGACTTGATTATAATTTATAAGACTCACCATAAGAAGAATAGACAGACAGCGTCAACAGCAAGCCAACTCGCGTCAAAATGGCGCCGTACACATTCAAGATGGCGGCCATGACGTCACACAAGATGGCCTACTAAGAACCGGAACTACACTACACTGAACACCGTTTATCACATAATACTGATACACCACGGAACTCCGTCTTCAGCTTCACGGGGGTCCTTCTACGATTGAATGGCGTTGTGTTTTTTGAAAACATTCGCGGCGTCTCGTGTCTGCTTCTGGAAAGAGAGAGAATGACGTTCAGATATTTTTTTTATGTAAAATTCAAATTATTTATTGACATTGATGATTGATGATTTTGACAGCCCTGTTGGGTCATTGGCAGTATATCTGCCTTAAGGGCTGAAGGGCGTGGGTTCGATTCCCACTCAGGACAAACATTTTATGTATCAACTAATATTGGTGTCTGGGTGTTCTGTATTTATTATAAGTATGTATTTACAAAAAAAAAAAACTATCAGTCATCTGACTTCCATAGTACAAGCTTTGCTTAGTTTGGGGTCAGATGGCGCTGTGTGTAATGTTCTACATATTTCGACGGCCCCTACGTACATAGAGACATGTCAAAACCCGAGGTTTACAGGAGAGCGTAATTATGTTCAAACCTCTCTAGAAATAATTCTATGTACAATTATAAATACTTTTTTTCTATAATGCTTTATTAGCTTTAGGAACTTTAGATAATGTGCACATATGAAAAATCTAAAGCCAATATGCAATTGAAAAAAAAAAAACATTTTTGACATGTCTTTATGTACGTACGGACCGTAGACTTATATTTATTATTCTAACACCAAGCCTGTCAAGCATGAAAAAAAAACGAGATACACGCGAAAAACACAACCCATCCGTGGCAGTCGGGTAAAAAGTAGAAGTTACTGACGCGACTGACGTCCGTCCACCTACCACTAAATAATACACTCTACTAATACATTTATAAACATAATGAAAGAATATTGTAATGATATCAAGTTACTTTCTGCTCTCGCCATCTCCGTTGAAAAGCTCTGCTAATGACGCTTAGGTCAGGAGATAGCGTCGGTTAAACTCACCTGTAATTTTTTTTTACGGTTTTTAAACTAAGTTAAGACAGCCCTGTTGGTTCAGTGGTAGTATGTCTGCTTCGAGAGCTGAAGGGCGTGGGTTCGATTCCCATTCGGGACTAGCATTTGTGTGACTAACATCGATGTTTGTTCTGTGTCTGGGTGTACTGTATGTATTATAAGTATGTATTTACAAAAAAAAAAGTATGTAAGTATTCTGTCAGCTGTCTGGTTCCCATAGTACAAGCTTTGCTTAGTTTGGGGCTAGATGGCGCTGTGTTAAATGTCCTCCAATATAAAAAAAAAAAGTATTTGACCACCGCTCACCTAACGTGGAATGGAACTGGCTTTTAAGTGAAGATGCCGAACACACAGTTCGATTTTTAACCTGAGAGTGGTAGGTAGCCAGTCGAGGACTAGGCATGTTTTCTTTCGCTTAAATAAACTGATAAATTAAAAAAAACTGACTCCATGTCCCTTAGGCCAACTAAACGCGCTGCTCCAATGAAACAGCGAGGTTTCGGAGCAAACGAAAATATCATCGATGAATACGATTTTTGTTGATTTTTAAAAATCGATTTCGATTACGATAAAATTTATATGGGACCGCCTCTGAAGTATGAAAAAAAGAGTCAACAAAATCGATTCATAATTGGCGGAATGATCGCGTAACATATATACAAAAAAAAACTGCAGTCGAATTGAGAACCTCCTTCTTTTTTGAGTCGGGTAAAATATGATTGGATTCAAGCAAGCCCTCTATAAGTTTTTTTTGTAGCGACGATAGCTCAGTGGTTAGCGCGGTAGGTTCGCATGCCGAAGGGCGTGGGTTCAAACCCCAACAATGAGCTTGAGCTGCCGGTGAATGAAAACATCGTGAGGAAACCATAGCATGGTGGTAGGGTACTTTCTAGTACTCGGCTGGCTAGCTACCACCCTCAAGTTGAAAATCTGCCGCCAAGCATCTATCGGTGTGTTCCGGCAGCCTCACTTGAGAGCCAGTTCCATTCCAGGCTGGGTGTGCTTTACCATCTTCGACCACACCTTCACTTAACATCAGGTGAGCTGTGGTCAAACACCTAGCCTGTCAACCATAAAAAAAAAAAGTTTGACGCCATTTTTTTTGCTGCAAAAAATTATCTATATATTTTTTTTATGCTGAGTCGAGGCCGGTTTGTGACAACATATATTTCAAACTTTTTGTTTTTTATTTAATTTTTATTTATATATACTATACTAGATACCTAGTATAGTATACATATATGAATAAAAATACCTATAAGTTTTTTTCTTTGTTTTATATTTATTGTTTATTTTTTTGTATGTATGTATTGTTAATTATGTTGAAATGTGTTTTATGTCCCAAATAAAGTGGTGTCTATTGTCTATTATATTTGTGTAATTATGTAAGCAAGAAGTCAATAGTGTAATAGTAAGTATATCATCCGTTAGCTCTTGAACTATGACAGTGGAAGGGCCAGCTAATGCAGTAATTACTGCACTCCATTTTCCCGGTATTTTTGTTCCATCATAGCTACCTCGAGGCTGAATCGCGGTGGACGAGAGCGCACCAAGTACGCTAATTAAAAAAAAACTAGTAAAAAAAATTGAACTGTAATTTTCGCGTTTATAAGTCTAGAAAAAAAAGATTTCTTGATCAACGTGCTCCATCCACTGTCGCTTTCTACCAGGCGAGTAAGTAATTTTTTTTATTGTTAACAGGCAAGTGTTTTACCACAGCTCATTTGATGTTTTTTGAGTTCTGTGTATCGCTGCAATGGTCATGGACAGACGTTATCTCTTACCATCAGGAGAGCGTATCGCGTCTTATAAATTTTACTTTGAGTAAAGAAACAAAGTCCAGGGCATCACTGCTTTGGCGCTCATTACTTTGAGACTTTCGATGATTAGTCTCAACATCCCAGTAATTTCGCTAGCTGCAAACAAACCGAAGCCCTTTCCCTTCAAACCGGAACACAGTAATGTTTACACACTACTGCTTAGCGTCCCATCTCACTGGAGCTACTATGCCAGCGGCCCAGAGCCTCGCTCCGGTACTTCAAGGAGCTGGGTTGGCTCGGGTAGACGCTGGCAGGGGGAAATGCACAATACACCCCAAGCGGGACGTCAGTGCAGGACTCATCGCCCCCACTTCGAATAAGAATAAGAATACTGCTTAGCGGCAGAATAGAATTATATATTACAAAATTATAATTACTTACCAGTAATTCAATAATCGCTTATTCTTAAATAATCGTCAAATCGACCTCAATATCGTAGGTGTCTCACCAGTCATACTGTATACCTAATAGGTTTTTTTATAACCTAGTTACAATAGTAAGTTAAGAATTCTACCGGCGTGACCGCCGACTTTCTGAAGTAGTTAATTTTAATGCTCAAATAAACAAGATAAGTATTTCAGAGATTAAACGAAACAGCACTTTCTGAGAAAATGTTTAATTATTTTCATAATCCGACAATAACGGGCAGGGGCAATTAAGTCAGTTTGTATTTTATTTTCTGAGGAAAGAATCTAATTTAAAACGAATTTGCGGATTAATTAGTTACACGCCCTAAGGTGGCTTAGCGACTAGCTTGTCGTAACAGAGTTTTATCTAGCGGGGAAAATTTACAGATTTCAATCAGACTACTTTTAACCGACACTAAAGAGGTCCTCAATTTTTTTTTTTAAATTTACTCGCTCCAGACATCGTGGTCCTTGATCTTTGTCAACTTGAAATAATTGTTTTTTTTTACATTAGTACAATTTAGGAAGAGGAAATTTTGTCAAATTAATTTAAACTTAATCTAAGGTCAAAGTAGGTACTAGTTAGTGTGTATATACCGAGAGCAGATGTATATACCCAGCGATGTATGTTTTTTTGTATACATGTATGTTTTTTTTTTAATGGTCGGCAGGTGTTTGACCCACAGCTCACCTGATGTTAAGTGATGGTGTGGTCGAAGATGGTAAACACACCTAGCCTGGAATGAAACTGGCTCTCAAGTGAGGTTGCTGAAACACCGTTAGATGCTTGGCGGCAGATTTTCAACTTGAGTTTGTAGCTAGCCAGCCGAGTACTAGTAAGTACCCTAGGTTTACTCAAGATGTTTCCCTTTACCGGCAGGTCAAGCTCATTGTTGGGGTTAGAACCCACGGCATGTGTATCGACCGCGCTAACCACTCAGCTATCATCGCTTCGAAAAAAGTTTCATTCATTACCACACTTGACAGTCAGAAGAACACGCATAGTTTGGGGGTTGACGATAAATAGATAAATAAATATCGTAGGACATTACACACAGCGCCATCTGAATCCAAACTAAGCAAAGCTTGTACTATGGAAGACAGATAACTGATATAATACTTAAATACTTTTTTTATGTAAATACATACTTATAATACATACAGTACCTACACCCAGACACAGAACAAACATATTTGATTATACAACACAATGTTTGTCCTGTGTGGGAATCGAACCCACGCCCTACAGCTCTTGAAGCAGACATTCCACCAATGAACCAACAGAGCTGTAGGATAGTTAAATCTCATTACATGACGTCACCAGTTAATAAATCATTAAACCCAAACAGACAATACCTATTTTATAGCACTCGTTTAAAAACAAACCAATATTGACAACCCCGTTGGCTCATTGGTAGTATATCTGCCTTGAGAGCTGTAGAGCGTGGGTTCGATTCCCACTCATCACACAAGCTCTGCTTAGTTTGGGGCCAGATGGCGCTGTGTGTATAGTCCTACGATATTTATTTATTTATCTATTTTATTTGTAGGTATCCCCGAGAGATGTTACACATATTTTACAAAAGAAAACCTACAAATCTAATTTCACGAAAACATTTTTCGTTCTAGGCTAAATGAATGACATTATGTTCTTGGCTCGTTACTGTATAAACATGGCCACGGATTAAGCCTCAGGGTGGAATGGCGTACATGCTCCTAATAGCAGGAATACAAAGCTTTTATGTAACAAACAGTCGGACGAAATGATTTTGACGGCCGATGTGATCCGACGAGAGATTACGATAAAATATCTAGATAAAAACTGTACTCGCAGAATTGTAGTGGCATTTCTGTTTGATTAACTGAATGGCATCGTAGCCATAGCCCAACGGATTAGCAAGTTGAAGTGGCACTGGGCAGGGCACATAGCACGCAGAGCTGATGGCTGATGGGGCTGCGAAGTTCTGGAGTGGAGACCACGGACCGGCAAGCGCAGCGTAAGACGTCCACCCACAAGATGGACAGATGACCTAATGAAGAACGCAGGAACGCGCTGGATGCGAGCTGCTTCCAATCGGTCTTTATGGAAGTCAATGGGGGAAGTCCTAATGAAGACGGCAGGAACGCGCTGGATGCTAGCCGCTTTCAACCGGTCTTTATGGAAGCCAATGGGGGAAGTCCTAATGAAGACCGCAGGAATGCGCTGGATGCTAGCCGCTTCCAACCGGTCTTTATGTAAGTCAATGGGGGAAGTCCTAATGAAGACCGCAGGAACGCGCTGTATGCGAGCCGCTTCCAACCGATTTTTATGGAATTCAATGGGGGAAGTCCTAATGAAGACCGCAGGAACGCGCTGGATGCGAGCCGTATCCAACCGGTCTTTATGAAAGTCAATGGGGGAAATCCTATGGCCAGCAGTGAACGTCCCACGGTTGAAATGATGATGATGATTAATATTTCCCGTCTAAAATCACATCATCAATAAAACACACATACATCAATCTATCCAATTAAAATAGCTCAGTTGTTGTCGATTGCAGCGTCAAATATAGTTTTATTCACATCAATGCCAGTTCATAAATTGATCAACAATGGGGCCGACGAACGCTCGAGCAATATGATCGTGTTCATCTTTTTTTTTTATGGTTGACAAGCTAGGTATTTGACCACAACTCACCTGATGTTAAGTTTAATATCCCACTAATGTTATAAATGTGTACGTTTGGATGGATGGATGTTTGTTACTATTTCACGCAAAAACTACTGATAGGGTTTGGATAAAATTTGGTATGGACGTAGCTGAGACCCTGGATTAATACATAGGCTGCTTTTTATCCCGAAAACATGTAGCGGGTAACACCGCGGGGCAGCTAGTATAGAATTTAAATACAACTTTATTATACACCAATAAATAATCGTTCAACGAATTCGTTTTGAACGTTTGCCTTTTTTATAAATATGTATACAAACTATGTTTGTATATATTTATAATACATAGGGTATAATATATACACCTATAATATGTGTTTTTTTATGTTTAAGGCTAGATACAGTTCGTGTAGTCAGTGAAGGACACGCTAGGCGTGTCGCCGGCACTGAATGTGTTAAGAAAATGCTTCTTGTCAAATTCCATAGTACCTACTAGGTTTGTAATTTGTTTTGGGTGTTAAATAAATATAAAAAAATTATCCGAACGAAAAAACTATGCGACTGCGAACCTTATTGCGCGGGCATACGTTATGTTGTTGCGTAGGTATTTCCTGACTGCCAAACAGAAGTCGCGATAAATAATAATAATCCATTTATTTGCGCTATGGGTAAGAACAGATGTAAAAAAATAATGAGCCAAGAAACACCACAGACAACCTTTTAAATAAATAAAATAAATAAATAAATAAATATCACAGGACATTACACACAGCGCCATCTGACCCCAAACTAAGCAGAGCTTGTGCTATGGAAGACAGATAACTGATAGAATACTTAAATACTTTTTTTTTTGTAAATACATACTTATAATACATACAGTACACCCAGACACAGAACAAACATCGATGTTAGTCACACAAATGTTAGTCCTGAGTGGGAATCGAACCCACGCCCTTCAGCTCTCGAAGCAGACACACTACCAATGAACCAACAGGGCTGTCAACACACAGTCACTGTCACAGGGCTGGCTGTGGGTTTCGGCATGCAAATTAATTTAAACTTGACATTTAATACAATAAAAATACAGTGTAACCTGGTTAAGTGAGACCTGAAGGGACCTGCAAATTTGTCTTACTCATAGAGGTATTCCACTTACCCAGTGTCTCAGATATTCAAGAATAAATAAATATATGTCTCATTTATAGAGGGTTCCATTAATAGAGGTCAGAATACAGGTTATTTCAGTTATAGAGGTGCGATTATTTAATAAAATAACTTATTATGCAAACATTATACGTGACTTTTAATCTTTTTTGGAAATCAAAAAAAGATAAGAAAGGTAAAAAACTAAAAAAGGCGCGTTTTTTTTATAAATATGTGCATAGTACAAAACGTTATAGAGGTAACTATGACGATATAATCGAAAGAACGAATCCCAGATATAGAGACAATAAACAACAATAGACAAAGTTCCGGTTATGGAGGTTTCTCACTTATCCAGGTCCCACTTAACCAAGTTTCACTGTAATGTTAAAAGTGAATGTAAAAGAAAAAAGTCAAAAAGTAAAAAAAAAAACAAATTAAAATAGCTGACAGTACGGGGGCTGGTATAGTTTATCTGTGGTATGTTCGATATAATATCGCCTGTGATCATATTACGAGGGAGAAATCATAAATTTATATTAATGTCAGATGGCGTGAACACTTCAAAGAGACGAGACAAACCAAATAAAAAAGCCATCGATGATGCGGGAAACTCGGTGGATTAACAAAGACTTTACGAACCGTTTCCTTTAGATTTATAGAATGCTATTTTTAATCTTAATCAATGTATTATTTTACTATAGTACAAAGTACTCAGAGTCATATTGAACGCACCTTGGTACATAAGAAACGTCGACCTCCATCGGGACCTCAAAGAGGACATGGTCGCAACCGTCATTAAAAAATACGCTGAAGCTCACGAAAATAGACTTTACCAACATGTGAACGTCGAGGCTATCCAGCTCCTCGACAACACGGATATAGTAAGAAGACTAAAAAGAACAAAACCTTTTGAGTTAGTGTATTAAGTTAGTAATGTCAGTGCAGTGAGTACTACATATTATAGAACACATGAACAAAGTGTCTTCCCCTTAATAGAGACAGTCAGAAAAGTGTCGATGGACGCATTCTTCGTTTATACTCTACTTAGCAATTTAAGTTATATTAAAATTACTTATTAGTCTCAACTAGGCTAGATTGTAATAACAATGAGGTATCTAACAACAAACAGATACATCATTAGAAGGAGAAAAATTAAATAAAATTATGATTGTCATTGTGGTAATAGCGGACGCCTCGCGGTTTTACCCGCGTAGTTCCCGTTCCCGTGTGAATACAGGGATAAAAGTAGCCTATGTCACCCGGGGATAGTGCAGCTTTTTTTTTTTATGGTTGACAGGCTAGTTGTTTGACCACAGCTCACCTGATGTTAAGTGAAGGTGTGGTCGAAGATGGTAAAGCACACCTAGCCAGGAATGGAACTGGCTCTCAAGTGAGGCTGCCGGAACACACCGTTAGATGCTTGGCGGCAGATTTTCAACTTGAGGATGGTAGCTAGCCAGCCGAGTACTAGAAAGTACCCTACCACCATGCTATGGTTTCCTCACGATGTTTTCCTTCACCGGCAGCTCAAGCTCATTGTTGGGGTTTGAACCCACGCCCTTCGGCATGCGAACCAACCGCGCTAACCACTGAGCTATCATCGCTACTGCTTCCCAACGGTGAAAGAATTTTTGAAATCGGTCCAGTAGTTTCGAAATTTATTCAATACAAACAAACAAACAATCAAATCTTTCCTCTTTATAATAGTACTAGCAGCTGGGCCTGGCTTCGCACGGGAAAACAAAACTTGATAGTTTCGGAGCCTATTTAATACAAACAAACAAACAAATCTTTCCTCTTTATAATAGTATAGATAGATAGCTACTTTCCGTTCATTTCTCAGCCCGCCCCTTTTTAAGATACGGCGGGAAGATACGAACAACTTAACTGGTCATAGAGAACAAAAATAATCGCCCTCCATTATTTTAGCAGCTCCGATGATAAAACGCGCCGCTAACTCGAAAGGGCGGTAAAAGAGAAAAATAAAACAAAATGGCGGCGAGCATTAATCATTCGCTTGACAGATGCCGACGGGCGGCATTTGTGCAGCGGTTAATGATTTTGAATGCGTTTCTGTCTGTTTGTTTGTGTGATACCTTTAGTTAATTTTACTCAGGGTTCAATGGTCTGTAATACAATACAAGGGTGATTCCACAAAAGTTGGGTAACTCGATGTCATCAGTCAATAAAACGATCTATAAATATATTTTGCTTATATTTTATGATTAATTTAAAAACAACTGTAAGCCTTTTATTTGGTCACCCAATTTCAGCCATTCATTGTAAATACAAATTTGTAAAACTTCACAATATATTCTCAAAAAGTCAGTACTTTGGCGTGTCACAACCTCAAAAGCGCGCAATCAAATACCTGTGTATTAAATATTACCTTTAATATAATAAAACGTACTATTTCACTATAATCTGTGATGTATTTAATATGTATAAACACTACTTTCATAATATAATATTCTCACAGTTGCTGTAAAAATAATAAGAAACTTTGTGTTCAGTTTTATTCGTCAGTCCGTTGTGTGTTGTTCGAATTTGAATTTCTCGCTAAATATCGGCGACTCAAATTCAAATCCGCGTTAAATTTAAAGGTTGGTACTAAAGTTAGCTCCAGTACACGCCATTGTTCAACCGCCATTACTGTGCCAGTGGTAGAGTTGTGTTTGTCGTGTGAACACGCACCGATCCAGTCAAAATTTCAGTCCTATGGTGAGTCGCTATTTCCTTGTAACTCTGTGTTATATTTTATTTTATACATAGTTAACTTTGATTTGTTAAAATGTAACTTCTAGATATGCGAAAATATCAAATAAACGTTGTTTCTAAAGATAATCTCAAATTCATGTTTGTTTCGTCAGTCCGTTGGCGTCAGTCCATTGTCAGATATTGCACCAACGGACTGACGTGTTTCCAGAGTACTGATTTTTTGAGCGTGTCTAAGCATTTTATTATACCTTGTTTCAGTTTAAAACATCATGGCTCTTTAAAAAACGTCTAGTGAACCACCTAAAACCTGTGCTGACGTCACTACCATCAAACATTGAAAATATTCACTTTCTCAGCGATGGTCATGTAACGCAATATATGAACAAGTGTATGTTTTATGTATTGAGCTATAAACTGCAAGACATGTATCCTATTATTGTCAATATTCCTGGAACTTTCATGAAGCCGGACACAGGAAGGGGGCACCCGATGGTGTAGGGGCCACATGCAAGCGAACAGCTGATCAAGTGATTACTTCAGAAGGTGATATAACTAACTTGGCGGAGTTTGATTCTGTTACCCGCGAGAGATGCCCAGGCATAAAAGTGACGCTGATTCAAGGCTGTTATATCGAGCAGATGAATACCTTGATAAATGAAAAGCCGTTCCAAAGATCACCTTTAAGGGGACGCTCTTGGTGCACCTGGTGACCAGCACTGCTTACATTCCCAATCATCTTACAATGAAGTCTTTAAGTTGTTTCTGCTACGCTGACACATGCAATCATTTCAAGCTAGGATCTATTCATTATCAGACAGAGGTGAAGGCTGAACATGGTATACGTATAAATGTTTCTACCGTATTTACAGACTCTGAAGATGATAATATACTATTATCTTATCTATCTTTTACTTACTATCAGCACCAAGAGTTAGCGGTTATTCACATTGAAGTCATTATAGCATTGGTGATTATGTATTGGTGAAATATATAACAAGGTATACAGAATATTGTTATGCAGCAATCTGCTCTTTTGTTGATGATGAAGAAGGTGAATTGATAGTGACTTTCCTCAAAATTTGTAAACAGAATGGCACTCTATTTCAATTGAATGAAAAATTTGTAGCAGATGTTCAGATGGATCAAATAGTTAAAAAATTACTTGTACCAAATATCATTACAAAAGATAATAGTGTTTTACCACTTTAAAGAGCAGATTTTGTTACGAAAAATATCTCATTTTTATGACTTACCTACAAGGCATAGATGTTTAAGCAAGATAACAATATAAGACATGACGGAAGGTTGTTTTGAAGAGAAAGTATTATTTGGTGCTTTTATTATGTTAATTGGTACTTTTAAGGCAGAGAGAGTTGTATTTTTGTTTCTATTATTTGTTGATTACTTATAAAATGTATATTGTTAAGTTAAAATACCTCAAAATAGTTCAGTTAAGTAAAAATAAAGTTAACTGTTAGCTGTTTTACTTTTATTGTTATTATTTTTTAGCCCTCTTTGTCCCACTGCTGGGCAAAAACCTCTCTCCTTCCCTTCCACGCCTCTCTGTTTGGTGCTATTGAGGTCCACTCCTTGTCGCGAGCAAAAAGCTTTTTTAAAGGTGGGGAAAGTTGTGCCTCACAATATTACGTAAATATTTTTTTTAAATTGTTACTTGAGTGAATTAATATTAAAAGTGAAGCTCAAAATTTGTAACATAATTAGTTTCTAAGAGATTTCTTCTAAATTTTAATTAATTTCTTGCATATCTTATGAAGTTGTGTGTTTTATCAGTACTTTGTCACCCTCGTCAGTCCCCTGGCAGTCAAATTCGGAAAAATCGAAATATCTCCGCATCTACTTTAAAAAGTGACTGGCCCTATCATGAGCAATATATTCATTATATTAGCTATCTTGTAACGCGAACTTGTAGGAATTTGATTAAAAAACTACCATAAACAAAATATCCCGAAAAGTTACCCAACTTTTGTATATTCGCCCACAACTTACATTTTTAGTAGCGACTGGCTGCGCCCCGCGGTGTTGCCCGCTGCATCTTTTCCGGATTAAAAGTAGCCTATGTCTTACTCCAGCGTGTCAGCTACCTCCATGCCAAATTTCATCCAAATCCGTTCAGTAATTTTAGCGTTTTTTTTTTATGTAAAAAGTAATGAGACGATCGAGACGCTCTCTTGGTGGTAAGAGATAACGCCTATCCATGACCATTGCAGCGATACACAGAACTTTAAGTAACAAAACAAAAGTCCAGGGCATCACTGCTTTGGCGCTCATTACTTTGAGACTTTTGATAGAGTTAGTCTCAACAGCCCTGTAATTTCTCTAGCTGAAAGAGTAACAACTATCCATCCAAACTATCCCATTTATAATATTAGTGAGAAAGTGGGATGATAGCTCGGTACTTAGCGCATTCTGTTCGCACGCCGAACAGCGTGGGTTCAAACCCCAACAATGAGCTTGAGGTGCCGGTGAAGAAAAACATCGTGAGGAAACCATTGCATGGTGGTAGCGTACTCTCTAGTACTCGGCTGACTAGCTACCACTCTCAAGTTGAAAATCTGACGCCAACTCACTTGAGAAGCAGTTCCATTCCAGGCTAGGTGTGCTTTACGATCTTCGATCACACCGTCACTTAACTTCAGGTGAGCTATGGTCAAACACCTAGCCTGTCAACAGTAAAAAACCATTCAAAAGACTAAGTATACGAGCCAATTAAAATTTCAAAAGTGAGTAATCACGTATGAAAATATGAGCTTCAAGAAAGGATTCTTATCTGTCATCTCTGCTCAAAGTATCGACGAGTAGTGGGAGGGTGCCTAGCCTGTAAACCATTAAAAAAATAAGCTGCATTTTAGCATTTTTTTCGCCCGTACCATGCAACGAGAGCAGAATGCGACTTTCTCCATTTATTGACTTTAATACTCTTTTACGAGATTCGATATGGCGCCTAGAGGTACTAATAAATGGTTAATATGCTCACGGATTTTGGTGCTATTAAATTTTATCTCTGGAACGGGGGAAGATGACTTTGGAGGGCGAACGCAAAACGTATAACCGGGTATAGGCACAATAAGACCATTTTATTTGACATCTGTTTTAAACCGTCTCAAAAAAGGTTCTCAATTAGACTGTACGTTCTTTTTAGGTTGTATTGAATAGGCTCCGAAATTACTGGACAGATTTCAAAAATTCTTTCACCGTTGGGAAGCTACGTTATCCCCGAGTAACATAGGCTACTTTTTATCCCTGTATTCCAACGGGAACGGGAACTACGCTGGTGAAACCGCGAGGCGTCCGCTAGTACAATTATAAAGCGGTAAGATTTGATTGTTTGTTTGTATTGCATAGGCTCTGAAACTACTGGACAGATTTCAAAAATTCTTTCACCGTTGGGAAGCTAAGTTATCCCCGGGTAACATATGCTACTTTTTATCCCTCTATTCCAACGGGAACGGGAACTACGCGGGTGTAATCGCGAGGCGTCTGCTAGTACCTAATAATGTGTAACTATTTATTAAAAATGAACTGAAGAAGTTGTTGGGAGACCGTCTTCTGTTTCATGTTTGACATGCACTTAACATCATGTGAGCTGTGGTCAAACACCTAGCCTGTCAACGATAAAAAATAAATGTAAAACATAAAAAAATCCGTCACTTGTCATCGCTGTAAAATGCCTTGTATTGCGACGTACCTACTCTTCTATTAAGGTGGTTCCATTTCCAGACAAATAATTTTTTGCCATTCATGGACAAATGGAGCATAATTTTACAGTGAAATCACAGCTACTGGCATTTATTTTGGTCACCGTTGGGAAGCTACACTATCTCCGGGTGACATAGGCTACACGGGGACGGGGACTACGCGGGTGAAACCGCGAGGCGTCCACTAGTAGTATATAAGCATTGTTTATCAGCGTGCTATTTTATATTTAATTTGTTTAGTATTTTATATATGTATGTTTAAAAGCTTTATAGAGTTGTATGGATATACGTTTATGCTATTATTTTTTTTATACACCAACATAATATATACATGTATTTCTGTTTTTTTTCACATCCAAAGGTTGTCTGGAAGAAACCGC
This sequence comes from Biston betularia, assembly GCA_905404145.2. NCBI lineage: Eukaryota > Metazoa > Arthropoda > Insecta > Lepidoptera > Geometridae > Biston > Biston betularia. The sequence continues at coordinate 3,599,910 of FR989891.1, forward strand.
TCTAGGGGCGATAAGACCGCCGTTATACACCATTTATGTATTATATTGTTTTGTTATCCTCTTTGAACCGTATATTGGCGTCTTCAAATCTAGAGTAAATAGGTTTCTTCTAGGTAAGCGTGCTCCATCTTAGACCACACTACTGTTTAACATTAACATCAGGCACAGTGTGGTCAAACGCGAACCTATTTTGAATTTAAAAAAAAAAACCGATAACCGCTGGGGTAGACGTGTTCTGGAGCGGAGACCGCGAACTGGCAAACGTAGCGTAGTACGCACTGAGACTCGATGGAGTGACGATATACGTAGGGCAGCGTAGGTAGATCGGGCTGAGTGGCGTGTCTTGGGAGAGGCCTATGTCCAGGAGTGGACTTCGATAGGCTGATGATGATGATGATGATTCTCTTTCTTTGTGTTGTGTTGATGTTTCATATTTGTATGTTGTTGTGTTTTTTTTTTGGTGTGTAATAAAGTTGTATTCTATTCTATGTTACGCGATAATTCCGCCAATTATGAATCGATTTTAATGATTTTTTTTTTTTGGTTGGTAGATCATACTTCAGAGCTGGTCCCATATAAATTTTATCGAAATCGATAGAGCTATTTTTAAAAAAATCAACAAAAATCTTAATATTGTTTACAGCGATGATGTTTTCGTTTAAATAAATAAATAAATATCGTAGGACCATTACACACAGCGCCATCTGACCCCAAACTAAGCAGAGCTTGTACTATGGGAGTCAGATGACTGATATAATACTTAAATTTTTTTTTTTGTAAATACATACTTATAATACATACAGTACACCCAGACACAGAACAAACATTTGGTTTTATATCAGAAAAATGCTTGTCCTGGGTGAGAATCGAACCCACGCCCCACAGCTCTTGAAGCAGACATGCTACCAATGAGCCAACGGGGCTGTGTTTACTCGGAAACCTCACTGTTTCATTGGAGCAGTTTATTTAGCCTGAGTGTCATAGAGTCGGTTTTTTTAAATTACAAGCTGCGCCCCGCGGTGCTACCCGCCACATGTTTTCGGGATAAAAATAGTAGCATGTGTTAATATGTATATCTCAGCTACCTTTTTGTAGCGATGATAGCTCAGTGGTTAGCGCGGTAGGTTCGCATGCCGAAGGGCGTGGGTTCAAACCCCAACAATGAGCTTGAGCTGCCGGTGAAGGAAAATATCGTGAGGAAACCATAGCATGGTGGTAGGGTACTTTCTAGTACTCGGCTGGCTAGCTACCACCCTCAAGTTGAAAATCTGCCGCCAAGCATCTAACGGTGTGTTCCGGCAGCGTCACTTGAGTGCCAGTTCCATTCCAGGCTAGGTGTGCTTTACCATCTTCGACCACACCTTCACTTAACATCAGGTGAGCTGTGGTCAAACAAATAGCCTGTCAAACATTAAAAAAAAAAAAAAAAAACCATACCAAATTTCTGCCAAATCCGTTCACTAGTTTTTGCGTGAAAGAGTAAAAAAAACCATACCAAATTTCTGCCAAATCCGTTCACTAGTTTTTGCGTGAAAGAGTAACAAACATCCATCCAAACTTTCACATTTACAATATTAGTGTGATTCATTAAAAGGCTTTTTTAGTAGATTGAAACGTCTACTGGAATTTTTATATTACGAAGAATATTGCCTTAACTAGAGTAGAAAGAAAGTCCAATGACATTTAACACTTTCCTTTTTACAATGTACACTTTAAGGTTAATTTCGAAAGGTCGATTTATTGACGGTTGACTTGAGTTTTTTTTTAAGTGGGCGGGCTTGTGCCCTTAATTAAATTTAACTGCGGTAAACTTACAACTGTTGTAGATTAACTTACAACTTGAACTTTGGAAACTTAAAGCTTCCCCCACACTGGTTCGGTTAGTGATGGTGGGTGCGGCTTAAATTTTTTTTTTTTTACTTCTTATGATGTATCTTTTTTTTGTTAGATACCTCATTGTTATTACAAACTAGCCTAGTTGAGACTAATAAGTAATTTTAATATAACTTAAATTGCTAAGTAGAGTATAATCGAAGAATGCGTTCATCAACACTTTTCTTACTGTCTCTATTAAGGGGAAGACACTTTGTTCGTGTGTTCTATAATATGTAGTACTCACTGCACTGACATTACTAACTTAAACACTAACTCAAAAGGTTTGGTCCTTTTTAGTCTTCTTACTATATCCGTGGCTTAAAATAGAAAGAAAGTTTTCATTTTGTAACACACAAAACAAACAAATAGAGACAAATAATAAATAAATATTGGAGGTCATTTAACACAGCGCCATCTGACCCCAAACTAAGCAAAGCTTGTACTATGGAAGTCAGTCTATGATGGATCTTTTACTGTCTGCTTCAAGAGCTGAAGGGCGTGGGTTCGATTCCAACTCAGGTTAATCATTTTGTGATTTAAACAAAATGTTTGTTCTGTGTCTGGGTGTTCTGTATTCATTTTATAAGATATTACTTTTTTTTGTAAATACATATATTTACAAAAAAAAGTATTTAAGTAGGTATTCTATCAGTTATCTGACTTCCATAGTACAAGCTTTGCTTAGTTTGGGGTCAGGTGGCGCTGTGTGTAATGTCCTACGATATATATTTATTTACAAGCGGACGCCTCGCGGTTTAACCCGCGTAGTTCGCGTTCCCGTGGGAATACAGGGATAAAAAATAGCCTATGTCACCCGGGGATAGTGCAGCTTCCCAACGGTGAAAGAATTTTTGAAATCGGTCCAGTAGTTTCGGAGCCTATTCAATACAAACAATCAAACAAATCTTTACTTTTACAATAGTATAGATTATATAAAAATGTCAACTATATTTTTAAATTAAAATCTAAAATAATATTAATCTGATCTATTCACAATGATAAGTAGAGTGACCTCCTTTCAGCTTACCGCTATCGTTCTGCGTAACCCTGTACAATAGCATTTAAGACCTAAACATCGTGTCACAGGGCTAGAGAATAAAGACTCAGCGGAAAGGGGTCGCGGCGTCAGCCCATGTAGTGTAGACTAGAGCACTTAAAATTATACAGGTGAGTGTGTAGGGATGAGATAGTGTCGATAGTTTTATGATATCGTCGATAGCGATAAAAATAATTATTTAGTCTCAATTATGGCCCTGTAATGTCGCTGCAAACCGGAAAACAATAATGACATTTTTTTTTTTTTTTTAATTATACGCTCCACAGACACTGGGGTCCGTGACCTTTGTCAACTTTAATTACATATTTTTTTTTTGTACAATTTTACATTACAAAAAGCCTCTCCTGGTTAGTAGGAAATAATGACAATTTACACACTACTGCTTGGCTGCAGAATATCTGTAACTGTGGTTAGAGACTACTGATATCGATAAAAATAATTATTTACTAGGCAGTAGTGTCTTTTGCATGAAGTGCCACCACAGTAACAGATATTCTGCAGCCAAGCAGTAGTGTGTAAATTGTCATTATTGTTTTCCGGTTTGCAGCGACATTACAGGGTTATAATTGAGACTAACCGTCAAATGTCTTTTATGTAATGAGCGCCACAGCAGCGATGCATCGATGATAATATTTTCGTTTGCTCCGAAACCTCGCGGTTTATTGGAGCAGTGCGTTTAGTTGGCCTAAGGATCTGGAAGGAAAAGTCTGTTTTTTTTAAATTGTAAATTTGTAACACTGTTCTGTGACTTTGTATTGTGTAAGTACACATATTATGTAGAGGTAGTCAATAAACGTCACCCGTTCTGAACGCATGTGTTTGGCTGCAGATTTACAATTTGAGAATGGTAGCTAGCCAGCCAAGTACCAGGAAATACCTCAGCACCATGCTATGGGTTTCTCACGATGTTTGTCTTCACCGGCAGCTCAAGCTCATTGTTGAGGTTTGAACCTTCGCCATTCGGCGTCTGAACCGACCGCGCTATCCACCACCGCTATAAATCGCTACTATGGAAACTGACGTGGTTTTGACACATTTGTTTTACTTATAAATAAATATCGTAGGACATAGATTAGATTAGATTATTTATTCACCTTATAACAGAGTTTCGTTATACTAGGTAAGTCAATTCAATACATTGGTTAAATAATAATTAAAAAATAAATAAATTAAAATTATACTATTAGTCAAAAAAAAAAAAAAATTTAGATGTCAAAAAATATTATGTAAATGTCATATTGAATCAATTCATTAATTAAATAATAAATTTAGACATATCACACAACGCCATCTAGCCTTAAACTAAGCAAAGCTTGTATTATGGGAACTATATAACTGAAAGAATACTTATATACATTTTTTTTATATACGTATACTTACTATAGGTATGTAATAAATTCTTATTTCCTTATTATCTATGGTGTTTTCTATTACGAGTTTAAAAAAAAATATAAATGTAATGACACGAACGATGCGCTCTCCTGATGGTAAGAGATAACGCCTGTCCATGACCATTGCAGCGATACACAGAACTTTGAGTATCAAAACAAAATCCGGGGCATCGCTGCTTTGGCGCTCATTACTTTCGATGGTTAGTCTCAACAGCCCAGTAATTTCGCTAGCTGCAGTACCCTTCGAACCGGAACACAGTAATGTTTACACACTACTGCTTGGCGGCAGAATATCTGGTACTGCGGTGGTACCTACCTAGACGACTTCCTGTTACTTGTGGCACTAGATCATAAGATTCTTTTGTTCTCTGTACTTTTTTTCTGTGTTTGGTATGCACAATAAAGAGTTTCTATCTATCTATCTATACACAGCCTGTCAACCATAAAAACATAGGTTACGATAGCTTTGGTTTTATCGACTAGTAAGAGTACTACACAACTTACAGCGCATCCCTACGCCACTCAACTCCGCGAGCGACTGCAAGACTTTTTCTGCTTACATCGTTTAAAAGAATATAAGGGAATAAGGGCACGGGGCCGCCCCGTTTTCAGTTATATACCACGCTAGAGTGGTGTTTATAATTTTTACAAGCTTTGTTTTTGCAAAAGTATAAATTAAAAATTTAAATCGACAGTATCAGCATACCAAATTTCGACTTGATCAGACCTGTGGAAAATACTCGCATCTTTTTATGATTTAAAATTTATCACTGTGTATAGTATTCTACTAGTCAAGCCCTTTTGTTTGATACCCATATTGAGGGGAGTTGTGAAAAAATATGTAATCCGCCATTTTGTGGCGGCGGCCATCTTAGACCGATTTTCATCAAACATAGCTAAGAACACTTCCGACTACATCACCTTTCAAACGAAATCAAAATCGGTTCATCCGTTCGGGAGATACGATGCCGAGTGGTTTATAAAAAACAAAAATCTAAAAATTGTATACATTGGTGATATTTTCGTTGACTCCGAAACCTCGCTGTTTCATTGGAGCAGTGCGTTTAGTTGGCCTAAGGGTCTTAGAGTCGGTTTTTTTAAATTGTACATTTACATTGTAAAGGAAGACCGGAAGACCAGCGCTGGTCATACCACTCAGTGTGACCAGCATTATGCTGAGCTGAGCCCCTATTTTGTAACTTTTGTCTGTCTCTGTTTGTTTGTTTTTGTTTTTGTGCTTGTTACAGAAATAAACGTTTTTCTTTCTTTAAATTTATACTTGTGTAATTTTAATTGCGTTACCCCATATCGCAACTGCATATTTATAATAATTATAAAATATATAATACGAGTATTTTGATCTATTGTCGATGATGATGATGATGATGGTGGTGGTAGCCACGACGTTCGAACGCGACATGACATAACAGTCGACAATACGTCGGCGCGTGCCATAAATCTTCCGTTAAGAATACACCCCCATAAACATTTTATAAGCCATTTGATGCACGCACACAGGGTGACCATCCCTTAAGAAAAGTCACGACTGTCATCATGTTTTTTTTATGACAGGTTTGTTGTTTGACCACAGCTCACCTAAACACTTATTTTGGTGCGCTGTACTACCGATAATAAATCGAGGAGTCGTATACGTAGGGTTACCATTCGTCCGCAGTTATCGGGACAGTTCACGTCATCCGGATAAATCGATAGACACGTTATGATTACAGAGAAGATACCCGAAAGGCTTGCTTTCAAACCCTAAAAATGAGCTAGAGCTGTAAAGGAAAACATCGTAAGATAAGCATAGCATGATGTTAGGGTACTTTCTATTCAAATTTTTTAAATGTCTCTGCAAAATAAAGAATTTGAATCTAGTACTCGGCTGGCTAGGTACCACCTTCCAGTTAAAAATCTGCTGGCATACATCTAACGCTGTTTCGGCAGCCTCACTTAAGAGCCAGTTCCATTCTAGGCTAGGTGTGTTTACCACCTTCAAACGCACGGTCACTTAACATCAGGTGAGCTGTGGTCAAACACCTAGACTGTGAACCATAAAAAACGATATCATCTCTGTAATCACAATGTGTCTTTCGATTTGTTCTGTGTCTGGGTGTTCTGTATTTATTATAAGTACGAACCTATTTACAAAAAAAAAGAGATATTTATTTGCATAGTATTGATCTTATATTACAGAAGTCTCACAGAATGATGTTGTCACAGCTTTATTGCAATACAATTTAAATTACATAATTTAATGTCAAAATAATAATAGCAAATAAATAAAATAAATATCGTAGGACCTATACACACAGCGCCATCTGGCCCCAAACTAAGCAAAGCTTGTGTGACGGAAGACAGATAACTGATAGAATACATAAATAGTTTTTTTTTCGTAAATGCATACTTATAATACATACAGAACACCCAGACACAGTACAAACATTTGTTTATTCACAAAATGTTTGCCCTGAGTGGGAATCGAACCCATGCCTTACAGATCTTAAGGCAGATATACTACCTACTACTACTATACTACTATACTACCGGCCAATGCCATAGGCTGTCGAAAATTTAATTAATATCGAAGAAATAAGAGTATTAATAAATAATAAATATAATTAAAGTATTTAAGTATTCTATTATACTTAAATACTTTGTAGTACTTTGTAGTATTTGTAGCGATGATAGCTCAGTGGTTAGCGCGGTAGGTTCGCATGCCGAAGGGCGTGGGTTCAAACCCCAACAATGAGCTTGAGCTGTCGGTGAAGGAAAACATCGTGAGGAAACCATAGCATGGTGGTAGGGTACTTTCTAGTACTCGGCTGGCTAGCTACCACCCAAGTCGAAAACCTGCCGCCAAGCATCTAACGGTGTGTTCCGGCAGCCTTACCTACTTGAGAGCCAGTTCCATTCCAGGCTAGGTGTGCTTTACAATCTTCGACCACACCTTCACTTAACATCAGGTGAGCTGAGGTCAAACACCCAGCCTGTCATCAATTAAAAAAAAAAAAAATCTATCAGTTATCTGACTTCTATAGTACAAGCCTTGCTTAGTTTGGGGTCAGATGGCGCTGTGTGTAATGTCCTACGATATTTATTTATTCATCCGGATGACAATAACTGTCCAGATAACGTCCACAGCACGTTCGATCTTCGCAGTAATAAAAAGAAAGAGCAACTAGTAACGCCGTCGCATCGGCTCGTCAAGTCGCAGAGGTCGGTATACATTCTGGGGCCCGCGGTCTACAACCGCGTACCCGCTTCCATTCGGGATGCAGCTTTCATCGCGTGCTTCAGAAGCAAACTAAGATCTTGGCTTCAAGATACCTTGTTTTATGACTTTGACGTTTATTTAAAACTAATAGATTATTGAATTACTAGTAAGTACCTAATTATAATATTTTTGTTTAAATTGACATTTAATTATATTTACATAATTATTTTATACGTGACATGTTACTTCATTGACATTTTCATTTTCATTGTTTTGACATATGGTATGATTTTGATATTTTTAAATGTGAATGGAAAAATGACCTGTAACTTTGGTGTTATTAATAAATGATTTGTATTTATATAACTTCGGAAGAATGGTAACCCTACGTACATGGCTCCTCAATTTATTATCGGTAGCACAGCGCACCAAAATAAGTAACTATTTAATGCGGCTAAAGTTTGGAAAACTAGACTTTTATTCCACGAGTATGTCACACAATTACTTTTACACATCACACACAAACACATAATTACTTACTTACTAGAAATTCAATAATCTTTAAGTTTGAAATACTCGTCAATGTCATAAAACAATGTCTCTAGCAGCCATGATCTTAACTTGGTTCTGAAAGAAGCGGTGGAAGGTGCATCCCGCACGGTGGCGGGTACGCGGTTGTAGACCGCGGGCCTTAGAATGTAAACCGAACCGACCTCTCCGACTGGACGAGCTGGTGTGACGGTGTTACAAGCTGCTCTTTCTTTTTATTGCTGCGAAGATCTAACGTACTGTGGACGCCCCTTCGTTGAAACTTATCAATGTTAGTATGGGTGGATAGGGCTACCTGGTAGGGCTTCATCTTCTAGATACAAGTAATTACGTGCTTAGTTGTCAGTCCAGCTGTCAGTTGTAAGAAAGACATTCTCGCGTCTAAAAAGAAACCATTGTCTGACAGGTAACTATCAAACATGCATTAACTAAACGCAGATATAAAGTTTCTAAAACGCAACTCTTGTTTCAAATGCGTTCTGTAATAAGACGCAATCGGACAATTGCCCGAAATAGTGTTGTAAAAGACTCGAGTCTTTTCGATTGTTCTATTCTCTCTCGGTATGTAAAGTTTTTTTTTTTATTTATTTTATATTTTTTACTGATAGTAAATTTTATTTCATGAAACTAATTTGAATATTTTGGCTTTATATATGCAGTAGTTTAATTTTAATACGTTTTCAAACTTTTTATAGTTGACGTCATGAGGTCGGCTGAATATGTAGAATATGCCTTTGCCATATAAAACAAAAAACTATACCAATACATTTGACACATTTGATTAACTCTGACAACAGAACTGACTAGTTTTTTTTTATTTGCCCCATCGGGCAGGCTAAAGCTGTAAAGCCATTCTGTCACGTCTTCGGTATTTACAATTCATGACATGAAGTAAACAATAACGTTTAAAGTAAAATAATCAGATATTTGTATCAATAAAGCAAAACACAACTCGACATATTATGTGTAACCAATCTGTCATTGTGTTCGGTCTCGACTGTACCTACATTTTAATAACTTCGACCTTACCTGTACCTATGTGTATTTATGAAAATTAACCATTTAAAATTGTAATTAGACTAAGTTGGAAAAAAATTGAGATAACGGGCTCTCAATTTTCTTACTACTTAGCCAACAAAGTATTTTGTATTGTTTGGCAGAAAAATTCAAATATTTAATTTGCATAAACATAATTATGCACAGGTAAGTTTAATACATAATTATTATCATTCAGTAGAAAATTGCAATGCAATTATAAAAGTAATGATCATTTTTAGCTTTTGACATATTTTTGAATGACATTTTTTTTTACTAGGTGCTATTTTTATTTTTGACAAACATTATATTACTTATTGATCTTATTTTTTTATGACATTATTTTAATTTCTAGACTTTAACTCTTTTGTTATTTATTATGGATTTGTTATTATAAATGTGCATTTTAATTTGATTGATTTATTTATCTTTATCATGTGAGTTTATAAGAATTTTTAATAATTTATTCTACTATTGGGGAACTCTTAATTAGCCTTTTTAAAATTTATAATGGCTTGTTATATATTTATTTAATGTTTAACCGGCTAGGTTTTTGACCACAGCTCACCTGATGTCAAGTGATGACACCATCACTTAACATCTACCATTCTACCATCTAACATTTGACCGTGTGGCAAATATGGTAAAGCTGGAACCTTACCTGGAATAGACCTGGCTCTCAAGGCTGAGGCTGCCGGAACACACCGTTAGATGCTTAACAACAGATTTTCAACTAGAGGTTGGTAGCTAGTCAGCTGAGTACTAGAAATTACCCTACCACCATGCTTTGGTTTCCTCACAATGTTTTCCTTCACCGGCAGCTCAAGCTCATTGTTGGTGTTTGAACCTATACCCTCTGGCATGCGAACAGACTGCACTAGCCACTGAGACATCATCGCTACAAATTAATATCTCTATTTATTTATAAATATTAAGTACTTTTTATTTACTGTAGTTAAATGAATAT